>JAQPPZ010000774.1:0-1200000 GCA_028583015.1 Wollemia nobilis
GTTGTAATAATGTTACTGGATGAACCAGTGTCTACCAACACCCACTTGTACGGAGTCTCGTTGACCCACGTAATAACGTGCAGGGGTGGATCCGCTACATCCCCAGTCACCATTTTTAATTCATCTTCCCTAAAGGTGATGACTGGTTCAGTACATTGTTTGACATGCCCCACAAAATTGTTGAACGAATTCGCTTCATGGGGTTGCAGCTCAATTGCCTTTAATATCTCCATGAGAGTTTCCCGATGGGGCATCGATTGTTGAATAAGCTCATATATGGAGAGCCTAGCCGACATGGTCCGTAGACTTTGAGTAAGTCTAGTTCAAATCGTGGCCACTGGTCTAGGCGGGGGTAGCTGTGTAGGATTCGATTGAGGTTGTGACATGGATGGAACTTCCTCGGTGGCTATCATGGAGGCAACTCCTGGGTGTCTCTTTTTTCTTGTCACAATGCTGATCATCCCAACATACCCCTCCATAGGGCAATTCTGTTGCACTTCGTTGACATGAAGAGGTTTTGCTTGTGCATCATGTGTGGGCAAAGGATCTCTGAAAACACCCATTTGTTGGTTGTTGGGTGTGATGGGGTTATCCACTACTAATGTGTTATTTTCAATGAGGTCTTGCACTAAACCTTTGAATTTCCAATAGGCATTAATTTCATGCCCTTTCCTTATGTGGAATCTGCAGTAAAGATCCTCTCTGTAGCCCTTAGGCTTTGGTGCATTAGGATTGATTGTTTGAATCTCTAGCAGATTAATCAAGTTTGCAGCTGACAAATGGTCAAACAAAGAGTCCCTAGACTCGGTGTATGGTGTAAATTTCCGCCTAGGGCGATGCTTGTTGGCAATTTTGGGTACCTTGGGTACATTGCTTTTGCTCTAAGTGTAGATGTTGTCATTGATGTCAAGAAGGTCTTGAAGCAATTTGGTTTGATGTCAAAGAATGTGTCTTGATGAAGGTTTCAGCATGGACAGTGAGTTTCCAAGAAGATCAGGGTAGCCCAGTTGCAAAAGATCAAGAAAAAGACAAGTAAGAAAAAGTATGCAGGCGGTTGGAAAAACTGTCGCGATTTCGCGACATGTTTTAGGAGAGAGAAAGCATTGGCAAAACTGTCACGATTTCGCGACATGTTTGAGGAGAGAGAAAGTTTGGGCAAATGTGTCGCGATTTCGCGACATGCGGGAAGGCAGAGACGAAGCAGGCAAAACTGTCACGATTTCGTGACATGTCGCATTTTTGCGACTCGGACAGTGCAGGAAGGCAGAGAAAGAAAAGTGTCATGATTTCGCGACATTCTGCAAAGGAGGCTGTACGGACAAGAAAGTGTCATGATTTCATGACATGTTGTAGAAGAGAAAGTCCGCAGTGTGATCTGTCACGATTTCGTGACAAGATTGAAGAGAGAGAAAGTGATTCAGGAACTGTCACGATTTCGTGACATGATGCAAAGTTCTAAGTAAGGGCTGTCGCATTTTCATGACATGCTACAGAGGTCGAGTTGAAGACTATCATGATTTCATGACATGCAGCAAAGAGAAGAGCCTGAAAGGAGAAGCATCATGATTTTAGGAGAGAAAGCAAGTGTCGCGATTTCGCGATAGGCAGTGGAGAAAGCGTACGGAAGCCAGAAGTGTCACGATTTTGTGACAGGCAATGGAGAAAGCGTTCGAAAGCCAGAAGCATCATGATTTCATGACAGGTTGCAGGGAAAGCTTTCGAAAGTTGAAAGCATCATGATTTTGCGACAAGCTACAAAGAAGTTGTACGGATGCAGAAAGTGTCACGATTTCACGATAGGTTGAGATGGCAGCATTCAGTTGGAGAAAGTGTCATGATTTCATGACAAAAATTGGAAGCAAGTCTTAATAGAAGAAGCGTCATGATTTCATGACGAATTGAAGAAGGAAGAGCTCGAAGGCGAAAGCGTCGCGATTTCGCGACATGTTCTAGTTTCGCGGGCATATGGCAAAAAAGAGCTTAAGGCAGTGAAAGCATCGTGATTTCACGATAGAGTTGTAGATGACGTCAGCAAAAGCAGATGTGTCACGATTTCATGACAAAAGCAGAGAAGAAGGCTTTGAAGACTAAAGCGTCACGATTTCGCGATAGAGTGAAGATGACGTCAGCAAAAATCAAAAGTGTCATGATTTCGTGACAGAAGTTGAAAGGAAGTCGACAAATGCCAAGGTGTCATGATTTCGTGACAAAAGTGAGATGACGTCAGCAAGAGGCAAAGGTGTCATGATTTCATGACAAAAGCACAAAGGAAGTCGACAAAGGCCAAGGTGTCACGATTTCACGACAACAGGCTATAGAAGGTGTACGGCTATAAAAGTGTCACGATATCGTGACATGTTGAAGTTTTGCGCCAGAAGCTACAGGGAGGCAGTGAAGCCGACAGAGTTAAATCTGGGCCAACGCAGCGTAGGGTTTTGCAGCCGACGTGGTTGAAGGGTAATCAGCCGACTCAGACCAAGATTTCAATCTTGAGATTGTGAGTATAAAAGGAGGGATGCTTGAAGAGTTTGGCATCGATCAAGTGTGCGTTCGAAGTGCGATTTGCGTAGATAGAGTGTGGGGAGAAGTTTGATCGTAGAGGTGCATAAGTGGAAGTCTGATTGATTGCTATGTTTGCGTGAAGTGTGCGACGTCTGTGCTACTATGTTTGCACAGAGGTTGTGAAGACAGTGCTGTCGTGTTTGAGCAAAGAGTGCGAAGACTGTGTTGCTGTGTTTGCGTTGGATGTGCGAAGACTGTGCTGCTATGTTTTCACAGAAGAGCATAAGTAGATCGAGTGCTGCTATGTTTGCGTAGACTATGAAAAATTGGTTTCGACCAAGTGCAACTGTAACAAAAAAGAAAAGAGGAAGAGGATAGATTTGTGCTAGACCGAAGGACTGTGTTTAGTGCAAATTTGAGGAACGACTTTGAAGTGATAGAGTTGAGGACAGAGATCTCCAACCAGAGTAGGGAAGACAGGTGTCTTCTATGGATAGAGTTCCACTTGCTAAGGGCAGAGGAGGTAGAGGTCTTCTAGAGGATCACCACTAAGAGCAGAGCTAGGGGAAGGTGTCTCCTTTGGGTTGGTGCCCATAAACTTTGTAATTGGGAAGGTTTCCCAAAGAACTGTGATATAACTTTTAGAGAAAAGTTTTATCCGTGGAGTAGCCCACCTTGGGTGAACCACGTAAATTGTTGTGTCACTTTGTGGATGGTGTGTTGTGCATTGATTTGATTATTGCTATTTTTACTGCTATCTATACACTGCATTATACTATTTTGAAAGTTGATTTTAAAGCAAATTAAAAAGTGGTCTTATACTGTTCACCCCCCCTCTCAGTATAAGCTTGTGTTCTTCAATTGGTATCAGAGCAGGTTCCTTCAAAAAGGTTTAACAACCGAAAGGAAGAACTGGTTAAGAACACAATGGATTTTTTAGGTGGCAATGCAGCACCTATTCTTGATGGATCAGATTTCGGTCTGTGGAGTGCAAGAATGAGAGTTTATCTAATGGCTCTTGGTAATGAGGTTTGGGAAGTGGTTGAAGACGGGTACACTATTCCTATAAATGGTCCTTATACTAAAGAAGACAGGCTCCTACATCACAACAATTCAAAAGCAATGAATGCAATCTTAAAAGGTTTACAGAAGGCAGATCTTACCAAGGTGATTCATTGCAAGACAACTAGTGAAATGTGGAAACAATTGCAAGTGGTTCACACAGGTGATGTAAATGTCCGAAAGGCCAAATTGAGACATTTTAAAGGTATGTTTGAACAACTCAAAATGAATGATGATGAAAAGATTAGTGACTACATGCTTCGTATGGATGAGGTTGTTAACTCCATGAAAGACTTTGGTCTTGAGCTTGCTGAAAATGATGTGTGTGATAAGATTTTAAGATCTCTTCCTAATAGATTTAGTGAAAATATTTCTGCTATTGAGGAAGCTAAAGATTTAGATAAATTGAAAAAGGATGAGCTCCATAGTATTCTTGCAACATTTGAGCTGAGAACTCAAGTGAAAGTTGATGTCAAGAAAGAGGCAGCTTTCAAAGCCACCAAGAAATCAAAGGGCAAACAGATTCAAGAGAGTGATGAGTCTTCTAGTGATGAAGAGGCATATTACAGCAAGAAAGGCAAGTTCTCTAGAAAACACAAAAGCAAGAAAAACATAAGATGTTTCAACTGTGGAAAGTTTGGTCATTATGCTACTGACTGTACTGTTTCCAAGAATGAAAGTGATGAAGATATACAGGATGTTAAAAGCAAGGATTCTGAAAAGCACAGGTATTACAGAAAGAACAAATATGAGCACAACAATCAAGGAAAGAGGCATTCACACAAGAATAAGAAGAGCTTCTACCTAGACAAAGCAAGTAAGTGTTCTAGCAGTGATAGTGAAAGTTCTTCTAGTGATGATGAAAATGAGATGTTGTTCATTTCAGAAAAAGAGGAAGAACCGAAACATAAATTCATTGTCATGAAATGTTTTAGATGTGGAAATTTTGGGCACCTTGAGGATGATTGCACAAATAATGAATTGGTTGCTAGTATGTATGAGGATGCTTCAAAAAATGATAAGGAAGATGCTTGTATGGTTTTTGAAAAGGATAGCACCTCTAGTGATAAGAAATCTGAAAAAGGCCTTGATGATTCAAAATGCAATAATATAGAGGATCTTGAATGTGAACTTACTAATGCTCTTAGTGTTTTGAAAAAGGAAAGAAAGAAGAATGCTCGACTTAAGGATAAATTAGATGAATGTTGTATGGAGAAAGATGAACTCATAGAAAGTCTTGACATCTCTATGGCTAAGACACAAGAACTCAAGAATGAGTTAGAATCTAAGATGCTTGAGTATAGTGAATTAGAACAGAAAATGGCTGCTATGAAAGAGGAAAATAAAGAATACAAAGATAAGTTGTACAGGTTTCAAGATAGCTCCAAAAGGGTTAAGTCTCTCATCCAAAGTCAAAGAAATCCATTAGATAAAACAGGTCTTGGTTTTGTTAAACCACACAAAAAACAAGTTGGGGAATCAAGTAAGAGATTTCAGAAAGAAGAGAGTTCTGATGAAGAGAGTATTTCAGAGAAAGAGTCCGTGAGTGATAAATGCGCAGAAATAGAAAACAGAATTCTGAATACGAAAAAGAAGTTTTCGGGACCCAAGAGGTCAAACAGAAGAATATTTCACGGTAGATGTTTTGCGTGTCACGGGTTTGGCCACATGGCTTCGCAGTGCATGACTCAAGTAAGGAAGATAAATGACAATTTTAGGGGCCGTAATTTATTTCAAGGGTATTGCTACTCTTGTAATCAGTTCGGGCACAAGGCAATTTTTTGCAAGGCAAATAACAGGAACTGGGTTAGTCATAATAGGCGGATTCAAAGAACAGCTATGCCTAAAAGAAATAATATTGTTACTTGCTATAAGTGCAACAATGCAGGTCACACAACCAGACAGTGCAGAGCTGATCTTCCAAGGTACAGGAACAGGAACAGTGGTATAAACAGGTCCAAGGATCAAGGTATGGACAAGAAAAGAGATGAGAATAAGAACAAGAAAAATGACAAGAATAGAAACATTGACAAAGAGTTCAAGAGAAGGCCCGACAAAGAAATTATAGACACTGATGATGATGAGTGCCTAATGGGAGTTTCACTCCCACCCTTGTTTTAAATCACCTCATCAGGAGGTGGGGGAGGGACTAAGCTAAGAGGCTCATTCTTAGTCCCAAGCCCCAAAGGTGACCCTTTGCCATTGATGACAAAGGGGGAGAGATATGAGTAAGGGGGAGAGCTTCATAGTGAAGAAGAGAGCTTCAAGTCAGGGGGAGCAAAAACTTCAAAGGCAGATTCTCAGTTGTTGGATTAGTTAGTTTTAGTTTTGGCTCTTGAGTAGTGTTTTTAGTTAAAGGTTTGCCATCAATGACAAAGGGGGAGATTGTTGGCAATTTTGGGTACCTTGGGTACATTGCTTTTGCTCTAAGTGTAGATGTTGTCATTGATGTCAAGAAGGTCTTGAAGCAATTTGGTTTGATGTCAAAGAATGTGTCTTGATGAAGGTTTCAGCATGGACAGTGAGTTTCCAAGAAGATCAGGGTAGCCCAGTTGCAAAAGATCAAGAAAAAGACAAGTAAGAAAAAGTATGCAGGTGGCTAGAAAAATTGTCACGATTTCGTGACATGTTTTAGGAGAGAGAAAGCACTGCAAAACTGTCACGATTTCGTGACACGTTTGAGGGAGAGAACTTTCTCTGCACTGCTACACGCACGTCCGAAGTCACAAAGTAGGCAAAGGAGGTTGTACGGACAAGAAAGTGTCACGATTTCATGACATGTTGCAGAAGAGAAAGTCCATAGTGTGATCTGTCATGATTTCATGACAAGATTGAAGAGAGAGAAAGTGATTCAGGAACTGTCACGATTTCGCGACATGATGCAAAGTTCTAAGTAAGGGCTATCGCATTTTTGTGACATGCTACAGAGGTCGAGTTGAAGACTGTCGTGATTTCACGACATGCAGCAAAGAGAAGAGCCTGAAAGGAGAAGCGTCGCGATTTCATGACAGGCAGTGAAGAAAGCGTACGAAAGCCAGCAGTGTCACGATTTCATGATAGGCAGTGGAGAAAGCGTACGAAAGCTAGAAGTGTCACGATTTCGCGATAGGCAGTGGAGAAAGCGTTTGAAAGCCAGAAGCGTCGTGATTTCGTGATAGGTTGCAGGGAAAGCTTTCGAAAGCTGAAAGCATCATGATTTCATGACAGGCTACAAAGAAGTTGTACGAATGCAGAAAGTGTCATGATTTCGTGACAAGTTGAGTTGGCAACTTGCAGTTGGAGAAAGTGTCATGATTTCACGATAGAAATTGGAAGCAGGTCTTCTATAGGAAAAGTGTCACGATTTCATGATAAAAGTAGAGGGGAAGGCTTTGGAGACAAAAGCGTCATGATTTCATGACATGTTCCAGTTTCGTGGGCATATGGCAAAAAAGAGCTTAAGGCAACGAAAGCGTCGTGATTTCATGACAAAGTTGCAGATGACGTCAGTAGAAGCAGATGTGTCATGATTTCATGACAAAAGCAGAGAAGAAGGCTTTGCAGACTAAAGCGTCATGATTTCACGACAGAGTGAAGATGACGTCAGCAAAAATCAAAAGTGTCATGATTTCACGAAGCTGAAAGGAAGTCGACAAAGGCCAAGGTGTCACGATTTCATGACAGAAGTGAGATGACGTCAGCAAGAGGCAAAGGTGTCATGATTTCATGACAGAAGCACAAAGGAAGTCGACAAAGGCCAAGGTGTCACGATTTCGTGACAGTAGGCTATAGAAGGTGTACGACTATAAAAGTGTCGCGATATCGCGACATGTTGAAGTTTCGTGCTAGAAGCTACAAGGAGGCAGTGAAGCCGAGAGAGTTAAATCTGGGCCGATGCAGCATAGGGTTTTGCAGCCGACGTGGTTGAAGGGTAATCAGCCGACTCAGACCAAGATTTCAATCTTGAGATTATGAGTATAAAAGGAGGGATGCTTGAAGAGTTTGGCATCGATCAAGTGTGCGTTCGAAGTGCGAATTGCACAGATAGAGTGCGGGGAGAAGTTCGATCGTAGAGGTGCATAAGTGGAAGTCTGATTGACTGTTGTGTTTGCGTGAAGTGTGCGACGTCTATGCTACTGTGTTTGCGTAGAGGTTGCAAAGATAGTGCTATCATGTTTGAGCAAAGAGTGCAAAGACTGTGCTACTGTGTTTGCGTTGGATGTGCGAAGACTGTGCTGTTGTGTTTTCATAGAAGAGCATAAGTAGATTGAGTGCTGCTATGTTTGTGCAGACTGTGAAAATTTGGTTTCGACCAAGTGCAACTATAACAAAAAAGAAAAGAGGAAGAGGACAGATTTGTGCTAGACCGAAGGACTGTGTTTAGTGCAAATTTGAGGAATAGCTTTGCAGTGATAGAGTTGAGGACAGAGATCTCCGCCAGAGTAGGGAAGACAGGTGTCTTATGTGGATAGAGTTCCACTTGCTAAGGGCAAGAGGAGGTAGAGGTCTTCTAGAGGATCACCACTAAGAGCAGAGCTAGGGGAAGGTGTCTCCTTTGGGTTGGTGCCCATAAACTTTGTAATTGGGAAGGTTTCCCAAAGAACTGTGATATAACTTTTAGAGAAAATTTTTATCCGTGGAGTAGCCCACCTTGGGTGAACCACGTAAATTGTTGTGTCACTTTGTGGATGGTGTGTTGTGCATTGATTTGATTACTACTATTTTTACTGCTATCTATACACTGCATTATACTATTTTGAAAGTTGATTTTAAAGAAAATTAAAAAGTGGTCTTATACTGTTCACCCCCCCTCTCAGTATAAGCTTGTGTTCTTCAACGCTGTTGATTTTGGTCTTGTTTTTTATTATCTTTCTCATAGTTATTGTGAGGCACCACCTAATAATTAGCCTTTGGAGGCTGTGTTGCTGGGGCAGGCTTAGGGGCATTGATAGCAACTTGATTGACCACGACGGGTTTTTGTTGCGTATTCCTTGTTTTGGTGCTCTTGTTCCATTCTTTTTTCTTAGGCTTGGCAATTTTGCCATCCTATATCTTGATCTCTTCGATAATTCTAGCTTACGCTAGAGCTTCTTCTAAAGTGGTGTATTGTTGTAGCTGCAATAGCACAGAGATCGATCACAAATAGCTCTTTGCAAACATTTGAGTTAGGTCGGACATAGGAGGGAGGTAGGATAGCTTTGAAAGCAACGTCCTCCACCGATTCCCATATGCCACCATAGATTCCTCCTCATACTGCTTGAGGCTAGCTAGATCACTTAGTGATGCCTTTTTCTTTGTGTTGAAAGCGAAACATTCTAGGAACACGTCCACTAGCTGATCCAAGTTGTAGATGCTATGCTTTGGTAGATGGGTAAACCAATCCGAGGCAGGTCCTACGAATGTGGTTATAAATGTTCTTAATAGCAATGCATCATTGTCTTGTATACCGAAGCATTGGCTCAAAAATTGAGTCACATGCTCTTGAGCATCTTCATCCCCTCAAAAGAGTGCCAACTGGGGCAGCTTAAAATGTTTGAGGTATGGAGGTGCTGGCACTATCAGATGCATAGGATGACTATGAAGTTGGCGTAAGGTAGGCTTTTGGGGCCCAGTAGTCTTGAGTTCCATAGTCTCTAAGCATTCTAACAACACTTTGTATGCATCGAAGGACTTAATCTCCTCTTTCTTGGTTTGCTCCCGCTGTGGGTTACGAGGAACTTGATGCCTTTGGAGGGGTAACTGGGTAGCATCCCTTCTGCCTTGATAGGGTGTTTTAGCCCACTCTTCTTCTTGGTCATAATCCTCATAAGCTTCTTGAGGAGTGTCTGGACCAGGCCTGTGAACATTGATAGGTGCCCGTGGAGGATGCCCATCACGGTTGCGAGGAGTGGCCTCTCGCTCAGGCCTAGGAGGTCTTAGAGGTAGTGCTTGATGAAGTCGCAGAGACCTATCTCACACTAGGGGGTTGTGCCTCACATACATCTCAGATTGCTGTGTGCGAGGGACTAGGGCCTTCTCAAGCACATTATTGTGAAGCAGTTTAGCTATCCGACGTTGAATGTGCTCTTGGTTAAGGTGACACAAATGTTCTAATTGTTGTTGGTCTTGCCTAAGCCGTGTGATCTGCGCTTGGCGGGAGGCTAGTTTGGCAAATGCCAAGTCATTTTGTTCCACCGTCTCTGGGTTGGGAGGCTTAGATGCCTCCCCTACATGCCTTTCTTGGTCATGATACTTTGAGACCCCTATCTGTTGCTTCCCTCTGTCGAGGTTAGCAGCATTGACTTGAAGCTCTGGTCTCAATGAGTGATTTGGATATAAAGCGTGTGCAGACATGCATCATTCTCATGTTATGTACTATCCTTGAGGAATGTACTGATCTTCCTCACATTCTCTGTTATATGCATAAAATGTGCGGGCAGAATTGTCTTGCCTTGTCAGGAGAACCTGATATTCTGGATATGGTCTAGTGTGTCTGACATTAATCAAGGGTAAATTAGGAGTAACGACATCATATGGTTCCTCATTTTGGACCCTTTTTTGTTCTAGAGCAGTACATAGCGCTTCATCACTAGGCCACCCATAATGAACTTCAAAGGGGGGCCTTGTATCTAGGCCAAGTGCTACATGTTGGTTGTTTTCTTGAAAGGATCTTTGTTGCATGGGAGTACTCCCTAAGGAGGTTCCTCTATAGTCTTGTCTAGTGATGGCATGATTTGGAGTGCCCCTCAATGAGGTGCCCCTAAAGTCATGTTCTGTAACTGCATGGTGTGGACTAACTTGTGTACCCTATCGCCAAGGCGGTATGGCCAAGTCTTTAGGGCTATATCAGAGGTGACTTGTCCCCCTTGGTGCATTATCTATAGCTTCTGACCATGATTGGGCTTGGCTACGAGTATACACCATGGTAATGTTAACCTAAAGATGCAAAAACTCTTTTTTATGATTTTTCTTTTTAAACAGAAAATAGCATACACATATAAGCAATGATTATCTCTTTTAAAGATTAATAGTGTGCCCTAAATCTGGTTTCGTGTGTTTTTGTTGTTTGTTTTTGTGTTTTTTAAAACTTTTTATGAAAACCATTTAAATGCAATTATGAATGCTCTTATAAATCCCAAAATGGTCGCCCTTCAATACCATTGTCGGACCGATATACCAACCTCTCTATATACCCGCCCTTACATGAGGGAGACTGTAGGTACGTGAGAGCAGATGATACATGGAACATAGGCGGTACGAAAGGGGGATTGTCATATTAATGACACTTACCATAGAAGACTTATCCTCGTGTGCTGGGAATCACCCTAGCGACACTCGATCAGCTTTCCTCAGGATTTACGCCTAACAACAATGACAATCAGGGTAAATGGATGCAAATATCCAAGCCAACATGGTGATGAAATCCACTATTGGGCTTGCTCAAGGGCTGGGGTTTTATGACCAGCTCCTTGGTTTAAGTAACCACATGATGTGTGGGGTTCATTTTAATTTGCAAAAATTTGAAATAGGCAAACAAAAAGGAAACTTTCCCTAAGCCATACAAAACTGAAAACTAGAAAACAAAAAACAAAAATTTGACAGAAGCTTGTTAAAACCCCTACCTCTTCTCTGCCCAACAGGATATTTCTGATTTGCTGCTCTAAAAAATGCACAGAAAGATATTCGCCCCTGGGTGAGACGAATATCAGAACAGTATTCGTTTTAGGGTGAGACAAATGGTATATTCGTCTCTGGGTGAAACGAATCCCAATTCTGTAATTGTCACTGTCAGAAATGAATAACAGTCTACTGACTGAAAAATAGGTACCTGTAATCAAAACAAGCAATTTCAGGTCAAAAATATAACCTAAAAAAAAAAAAAGAGGACAGAAGGTCCCACCGTGATCGCCATTGAAAGCACGAGATTCCAAAAATAAAAAGGAAAGACTAAACACAATTGCATTAAAAGGAAAGAACACAAATGAATGAACACAAGATATAAAAGCAATATAAAATATGGTCTTTTATTGATATTCTTTCAGGAATGTGTTACAATACGTCTCCTTCCTTTTTGGGGGATAGGAGCATCAAATGTTGATCTTTTACAACTTGTTTCAGAATTCCTTCTCCCGCGTGCCCACATATAAGATGGGCGAACCAAAACGTTGCCGCCGCTTGTGTTGGTAAAAGTAGATTCCTCATTGCTCCTCTAATGCTAAAAATTTGCGTTCAAAGAATCAGTAGCACCTATGTAGGAAAAATAAAAGAGCGAATATGAAAGGTTACCGTAAAAGATAAATGTAATGATGGTTAAAATGATCCAAATAAACTAAAAATTTGACAAAAGCATAAATACGTAACTAATAAAATGCTGCAAAAGAAACAGTCACCAAATTTGATGCAGATCTGTATTCGTCCCTGGGTCGAACGAGTAAACCTGCAACAGTTTGGTACTCGTTCAGGGGTGAGACGAGAAAACCTATGATAGTTTGTTACTCATTTCGAGGTGTGATGAGAAAACCTGTAACATTTTGGTACTTGTTTCGGGGTGAGACGAGAAAACCTACAATAATGCAGGGGGTGCCCGAAGGCAAACCACCCGCGGGTTGAAACTTTGTTTTGACACCAATCCACTTGGGATGGGTCCGAAACCTGTTGTGATGTGTTGTCAGCAAATTGATGGGCTATTGTGGTCAAAAAAATTGGGTTTTTTGTTCTTAATTTGTGCCTTCAAAGTCACCTAATAACCTCCTTTTCGATTAAGAGATTATGGATGTAAAGACACAAATCGTAAGTCAGCAAAACAGCAGCACTTCGTCGCTCAAAATGCTCCTTCTCTGTATCTATTTTGGGTGAGGAAATTCACCATTTTATAGACCCAAGGGGTCTCTTTGAATTAGCATGCAAAAGTTCTACTTAGCATGAATGCTCTTTCAGGGAAGAGAAGACTTCTCCCTGATCAAGGCTCCATAACTGCTTCTGTAACTGTTGTTGCATGCCCAAAAGAACTCACTCGCACTACCATGCAATGAAGGGAGAGTTAAGTAGCTAATTTGAGTTGTCATGAAAAAGCCCACTCTCATTCCCATGCAATGAAGGGAGAGTCAAGTGGCAAATCCGAGTTGTCCTAAAAAGCTCACTCTCATTCCCATGTAGTGAATGGAGAGTCAAGTGGTTGTCAAAAGAACTCACTCGCACCCCTATGCCATGAAGGGAGAGCTAAGTGGTAGTTCTGAGTTGTCATGGGTTGAGGTTTGACTTTTTGTAGGTCAAACCTGGCATTCGTCCCACCCCAGAGCGAGCACTAGTAATCGTCCCTGGGTGGAACGAGTACCAGTCTGCACTCGTCCCTAGGTGGAGCGAATAAGTAGTAGAGTGCCTAAAAGGTGCCAAATTGATCTCTGACTTTTAAAACTTTTGTGTGAGTGGTTAGGACCACTGTTTTAACCTCTGGGGCTACCCTGGGGGCTGTTTGTGTCAATGCGATCAGCGCTTGTTGTCACGTAATCGGATTGGTGCTTTTTTGGTCTCTACAGTATGGTATTTTGCTTAATAGAGTATAGCATGATTTAAGTTGCATTGCACGAAGAGTTGTTATGATCCCTAAGTACACCTCATAAATTTGTGGGTGGTTTCCCCATCTTGAAGAGATTTTCTAACTTGTGGCTAGATCAAGGATCATTTGGAAGGGCTTCATAGAACTTCGAATGTTTAGAAGTTGTGGAAATTAAAGGCTTTGTAATGATTGAGTTGATCAATAAGTTTTGTATATTTTATTATTGTACAAACTAAAATATTATGATGCTTAATGACATCTTGGATTGTGTACATTATGTGATTTGAGTTATCTATTTGGACATTTTTATTATGTTCCATTAGCTATTTGAAATGCATACCTATGTTAGAGATATAAGTTATCTTGCTAGCGTATGAATGTTGTTGGATAGCTTTTGAGATTCAAGTTTTGATAAAAGCATAGTTTGGTTTATGGCTAAGAGAAATTCATTTTGTGCTTTTCATTTGAGATGAATAATGCAATGTGATTTTATGCTTAATTTGTTTTTAGCTTATGATGTGATCATGTTATTATCTATCCTTGGGGTGGGTATAATTTCCTCTTGCAAACCATAGAACCCAAACTTGGAAGGAGTTGTGAGTATGCAACAACCAAGTAATTATGAGTCCTAGAAGAAGTTGCATGTATGTAATAGCTAGGAAACTCATGATATTGGAAGGAGTTATGAGAATACAGTAGCTAGGGTACTTGTGAATCATTGCACCTGGATCATGTGGAATTGGGTATGTTCCAACTAAATATTGGGAAAATCATTCATAAGATAGTTGTGGTGATCCCTCAATCATGTAGGATCAGGAGATCACTTCAGTTGTCATCGAAGTGGCAATGACCTTAGTTATCCTATGGAAGCATGGTAACTAAGCACAAAGAATCAATGTTGAATAACCTTTCTAGGAAAATATAGAGTCAATTTTGGGAATTGGCATCCCCCTTTAAGTGTTATGCACCTTAAAGGGTAATATTTATGTCATGGTCACATGATCCTATACTGATGAAGGTGTAGGAAATGTGGGGGGACCACTTATTGGCATCCTTATAAATGTGTAGGTTTAGTAAGGTGAATCCCAAAAAATGTGAGAGATGGCCACTCATGTCCACTGATTGTCATTTACAGTGACTTGGAACTCAAATGTGGTGAAGCCTTGTAAGGTAATCTAAATAAATTAAGTATATCTCCCTTGTGAGCCTTTGTCTATAAGTTCTCTTTCAAAAACAAATTGGGTTGGTAGTTTTGGGTTGTTACACTTGCAGTTTAATCTAATTTTCTTGCAAGATGACCTAAACCCATTTTTTTTAGAAATTCAAACTTTTGTTTATCCCTATGCATCAAACATTTAGGTTTAATTGAATTTCAAAAGTTCCTCTTCTATTGTGGCTTCAAAACTTATAATTTTTTCTTTCATTCAGAACTTTTAAAAAATTTGACAACCTTTGGCCATTTTTCCTTTTAGTGTTCTTCAAAACTTTTGTCACCCTAAGATTCCAAGATTGCACAAGCCACCTAAACTTTTGTCTGCTTTCTCCCTTAAGACTTTTTCAAAAGTCCCAATCCTCATATTTTTATTTTTAGTGCTTTCAAAACTTTCCACTACTTTCCACATTTTAGCCTCTTAGATTGTATGAGAGATCAAAATTTTCCTCTTGTTCTTTTTAGTGAGACTTTTTATAAAGTAGTGCTAGTCTTGGGCTCTTGCTTGTATGCCAATTGAATACCCTATATTTTTTCCTCTCCACGCTTCCTCTCTTTCCACAATTTTTGGGTTCTACTCCTTAATGTATATTTTTGGTCCATTTATTGTAACTGCATCAAGGAATAGCAACTAATTTGATGGTCATTGCAAACCCAATCAACTATGAAATATATCCAACCTTGCAAGCTCTTTCCTTTGGGGAGAAGAAGAGTCTATAGTAATTATTTATGTGGAAACCTAGATATATATGGAGTCCTTTTAGATATCACTATAAAATCTTAAGGACTCCTACCAATGATAGGGCTAGCTTAGATACCACCAAAAAGGTTGTGATCCATCACTTGCTAGGTATGATTGGTCAGCATGCCCTTGTGGTGGGTAAAGCTTGATATTTTCTATCAGTATATTACAAACACTTCTTCTGAATGGCCATCTATAAATGGCTACCTAGTAGACTGAATGGGTTTTTGGTCCTCTCATTTTTCTTTCAGCTTTCATCTTTCTTCTTTTGGCATAATTTGCCTAGTGTAGTGAATTTTCACTACAAGAACCAATGTTGGAAGAAGAATAGGAAGAGGGAGACATCCAAAGGAGAATCTAAATAGTGCCCACTATATGGAGGATCAAAGGAAATCTAGTCAAGAAGATATGGAATAAATCTTAATCAAATATCTTTAGGAAGAGAACAACCTGATCACATGGAGCAATTTTTAGAGGTTGTTCATAACATGACTACTATTATGATGAATCAACTTCTTAAGAATCCACATGTGAATGGATAATAGTAATGAGGAAAAATGAATCCCAATGAGGGTGAGGCTTGTCAATATAAAATTGTGTCATGATATTTTCATATATATTAGAATAAGGAGTATGTATAGTATATAATTATGTGGTTTATTAGATAAGATTATAGCTCAATAGATTGTTTTAGATGCTTTTTGTGGAGTAGGTTCACTAGGAAGTTTGTGTTGGTTGTAAGTAATAATGGTATTAAAAATAGAATATTTGTATAGAAGTAGTACAAAAGAGTATTGTGATTAGGACAAAAAGTAACACTACATAGTAAAATTTAATGGTAAAAGTGTTGTTGTCATGGTAAATTGTCCTTTCTAAGTATCTTGGTCACAAAATTAAATATCTTGAGATTTATTGTAAATAATATCTTAGGAAACCTCTAAAATTCCAACATAGTCCAAAGTAATTTTAGAAGTATTATGAAATTATGAAAATATCATATGCAAAGTCTAAAAGGAAATTCTCTATAAGCAAGTGATATTTTGAATATCTTATATAATTATAAATATCCTAAAAAAATCCCAAGAAAGATACCTATAATAGCTTAATGTAATGAAAAAAATCTAAAAGAGGTAAATAGAAATTGTTTTCATGCATCCATCTATATTTCTTCATCCATATAATATATAGGTCTCATAAGTTTATAAATATGGTATAGCCCCCCTATAGGAGGCAAGTTGAGAAAATCTAAGCTCGAGCAAGAGAAAATTTAATGTGACAATGATGGCTAGCAAACCAAGGTAGCTAAAAGAAGTGTCTCCTTGCACAAAATGTGTCTAAGATTGAAAAATTCATAGTATGGAATATGATCATTGAACAAGTCCATGCGAGGTGGAGGCTTAACAAAAGGGTTGCATTTATTCATTAAGGCAATTTGGAGAGCACCCTTGTACTCTTATATTGTGTTTGTGTAATAAAACTATTTCTATTTTTTTTTTTCACCCTTGTTGTGTTATCCTTGTTATTATCGTTTAATTTTATTTATGTCATTGTGTAAATTTTGTTGTGGTTGAGTATTATGTGTGAGCATACCAGCACCATATAGAGATTGTGCATCAACATACAAGGCCATAGTGAGAGGACAGCTTGGGAAGACATAATGGTCATGTTGCATCTTGATAATTTATGGTTCCATTGATGAGACCACTCCTCTTTGGTGTTGGTGTTGTTTGGTAATTACATCTTGACCCCTTTAGTAACGTAGGTTTCATTCCTCGTTACTTTTACTAAAATAATATTCAACTTTACTATGCACTAAAAAAAATTACTATTACTATTGTAATTCTAATTTTACTGATAGTAAATCATTTTTACTACATTAACTCTAAATTTGTTGTGTTCTAACTCCTATTTATTAATTTTTTTGCTAAATGGTGAATGTAGTGAACATTTTCCTTGTGATTAATGTAGTGATGCTCATAGATGTAGGGGATGATAAAGAGTGGTCAACAAATGTATCACTTGGTGATATTATGGATAGTTTATGATTATCCTATAATAGCCTACCATCTAATTTACCATGTTTTCATTTGTGTGTCCACAAATGAGGTATAATATTATAGAGCTAGTACATTTGGTATTTGAAATATTCTATAGGAAAATTTAACCTCCATTCATGAGATCTTGGATTTTTCACTAGGAAGAGTTGTGCTTAGGATTCCAAGGTTGTACCAAATATGGAAAAATTATTGTCTTTTTTTATGAAAAACCAAATTTATATTTAATTAAAAATAAAATCCTTTACAATAAAAAAAAATGGGTGGGTTAACACACCCCATGGGGAATCAAACTAACCCTCAATGACAAGGGTTAGGAAACAAAGCTACCAACAAAATATAATTTTACCAATCATCATTGATAATTACATCAAATAAAGCAGAGCATATGGAGCAATTTGACCTAGCGTGTTGTCCTACATAAACTGCTAGTGATTATGGTATGGGAATCCACCCCTATGAATTGTGATTAAGGCCTTTAGTACCTGCATCGCTCCAACCAACAATTGGCCCAGGTGAAATTGGTTGAACATCATCCCACCCCCCAACCTGGTGGGATGAATAAGAAATATCAACATTAGGTCACTTCCTAACTAGTGAGGACTAGGACCAATGCCTATCTATGGGAGCACTTCTTGCATAATACGGAGGTCGACGGTAAGAGCGTGATCAAAAATATTCTTGAGAAGAGTTTTTTGGGGGGATCTAATTGATTGTACATAAAGCAATGGCCTAGTGTGCCAGAAGAACTTGCAAGTGATTCAAATCCATAGCAACTTTGTTATCTTGAGTACATATCTATAGCCACATGTCATTAAAAACTTCTAATTTGTCAACATGAGTAAATGTGACAGAAGGTGTATATTGTTTAAAAACAATTATGTTACGGGCCTTCCAAATATGAAAGAGTAGGCTAATCCTAAAAACCTACCATACTTCAAAAAGTAGAAGAGACAAAGTAAAAGAGTCCCCAAGAAGAGCTTGGGGCCAAGAAACTCTTACAATTGTAAATGAGGAAAAAAGAAAAGAACCCATTCCCAAGCTTACCTAGATCTTTGCAATTCCAAAATATGTGAGTGCAAGACTTGGGTACACCACAAAAATAAAATTTAGGATCAATAATTCCAAGGTGCTTCAAATATTTTCCCAAGGGAAGGCTTGACACAGCAAGCTCCACGTAAAAAAATATTGCTTGGGTTCAATATAAGTAGCCCAAACATTCTAAAATCTAGAACTCCATCTATTCCTTGTAGAAAATAATTCCCAATGTTGATTGAGCTTAGGCACTAGAGGAATATGAGGAGATAACCATTTATACCCCAAAAATCCTTATAATTAAGCAAAGGAGTGTAAACATGCCATCTCCAATTTTACCACAAAGGACGTTGCGAGTGTACATCAATCTTGTGCAACATAGAAAATAGGGTGAGAGTAATAACAGCATCATAAGAATATTTTTCCACACCATTCAGTCTAAATGTGTGTTTGAACTCATTCCATGGGATCCAATCCTTGGTCTTGTGAGAAAAGAAATCAGCTATTGTAACAATACTCTTTTTGAAAAATCAATGAGCATAAATCCATTGCACCTTAGCTAAGGGATAACATTGATGAATAAAAATGGGGGACCACCAAATATTCATATAATTTATGGATAAGCCTTTATTAAATCCATCTCATTTCTAGTAGATCCAATGAGTGAGTTATTTCCAGGATTTCCATATACTTTTAATAACAAAGGAGCCAAAATTATTAACAAAAATTTGAGAAAAAATGAGAGAGGAGAAATCCAACCCTCTCCATGCTCTATAGTTTAAGGGAAGACCAGAGGAAATAAAATATTGAACCAAAAATTTCAAAGCTTCAGTTCCCCTTAGAGCCCTAAACACCCACTTAGCACATAGAACAATACCTTTTCATCTACAGTCCAACAGATCCATTCCACCAGATTCTTTGGGAAGATAGCAAATATCCAAAGCAACCCTATGAAATCCCTTTGTTTCAAAATAATTATTCCAAAAAATATCTTGAAAGAGTTTCTCAAGCTTCTTATAGCAATACTGTGAAGGAACCCAGCATGAGGAATAGTATACATGAGTGGCAGCTAAAACTTTAGAACAAATCTAAAATTTACCTGCTAATGACAAATTCTTAGTAAGCCAGGATTCAAGTTTCTTTTCAACTATTTGAAGCACATAATTCCAAAGCTAAGCAAAGGAACCTTGAAATGCAAAATGAATACGAAGAAACTTATAAACTTCTTCAAGAGGGATCCAATTCCAATGATACCCTTGAAACCATAGGTGGCATAGGCAAGGGAGACTATCTAAAGTAGGAGGTCTTCTTCCATTGTATGCGAGAACCAAAGGTTGTGCAAAAGATGTTCAAAAAAATAGAGCATTAGAAATAGATTGTTCCTCTTCCCTTATAGTAAGAAAGGAGTCATCAACAAAGTGACCATTAATAAGTTGTCCCTGATCATTTGGAAGAGCAATTCCTTTAATAAGACTTATAGAAGCTTAAGCAACTAAAATATAGTCGAAGGCTTCAACAATAAGCACATATAAAGAGGGAGAAATAGGACATCCTTTCCAGATAGACCTAAAAATACCACTACTCTAGACTATGAATTATTTAGATTGAGAATAGCCAAAGCATATCTGAATAACATAGCAATAGTCTAAATAAAAATTGGCCCAAATCCTAAAGCTTTGAGCATAACAAGAATGAATCTCCATTAAATGCAATCATAAGCTTTCTCAAAATAAATCTTAATAAAAATCATGTTCTGGTTTGACATCCAGGCTCTTTCCATGCCCTCCTAGATAGCTAAAACATTGTCAAGGATGTACCTTCTTTGAATATAGCTAGTTTACTCTGATCTAAATATCAAAGGAATAAGAGGCATAAGATGAAGAGACAAAGATTTGGCAATGATCTTGTAACTAACATTCAAAAAAATAATATACCTTCAATTAGTGATCAAATCTGGGTCCCCTTGCTTGGGTATGAATTTGATATTGTCCTTGTTAATAATTGCTCTAAAAGAGCCCACTCGAATAGCCTCTAGATAAAATTTATGCAGATCAGGATCAACTAAGTCCCAAAGACCCTTGTCGAAGTCATAGGAAAATCCACCTAGACCTATCGCTTTATCATTTATGATCTGATACAATGCATCCTCTAGATCTTTAAAGGAGAATATTTTATCACACCCTGTTCTTTAATACTCCAAAACCTTAACTAGTACAACTACCATACAAGTTGTGAGTGCTTGCTCCCACTCAGGGAAATAATTTTTAGCAATAAAAACATTAGTATAGTCCTTGATAAAAGCATCAATCATCTCAGGAAGAGAGGTAAGCCTTATTCCATTGTCTTTAATGACATTTAATTGAGTAGCTTTGATGAGGATTAAAAAACATGAACAAAACCATCCAAGGAGCCAAATCATAATAGAAATGAGTTAAATTAATAATGTTAGCCAAAGGGGTATAAATTACAATGCCAAACTTGTTGAGGATAAACAAACACGAACAAAACCATCCAAGGAGTTAAATCACAATAGAAAAGAATTATTTTAATAATGTCAGCCAAAGGGTGAAAAATTACAATGCCAGATCATACAATCTTGGAGCCCAAACGAAGCCCTTTTTCTAGATCCAAAATCCCTTTTTAAATCCTATTTTCCCCCCCTTTTACATGATTTTAATTTTCCCACTCATGCAAAAAAAAAAATATTTTAAATTTCCTGCCCATGCAAAATTTTAAATTCTACTTTCCTGCCAAACTGGCGGCCGACAAACACAAAGGCAAAACACTTAGAAAATTTAAATTTTTATTTTTTTTGATGCAAGATTGCTCTATTGCCACTGGATGCTCCTGCAATCACAATATAAATGAATTAACTTAATAATACCAACCAAAGGAGCAGAAATTAAAATGCCAAACTTTTTGAAGATGAACAAACATGAACAAAACCATCTAAGGAGTTAAATCATAATAGAAAATAATTATTTGAATAATTCCAGCCAAAGAGCAAAAAATTACAATGCTAGATCATACAATCTTGGAGCCCAATCAAAGCCCTTTTTCCAAATCCAAAATCCCTTTTTAAATCCTATTTTTCCCCCCTTTTACATGATTTTTAAGTTTCCCACCCATGAAAAAAAAATTAAATTTAACATTCTCGCCCATGAAAATTTTTAAATTCTACTTTCTCGCCCAACTGGCGGCCGACAAACACAAAGGAAAAACACTTTGAAAATTTTAATTTTTTTTTTTGATGCAAGATTGCTCTGTTGCCACTGGATGCTCTTGCATCAAACACCTAGGGTAAGTTTGAGAAGTGACCTCACTTCTATGCTATTGGAGGAAAATCAAGGTGGTCAACCTTGGAATTGGATAGCCAAGTCAAATCTTCTACAAGCCTTCCCTTCCATTTCACCAAATATTCTTCATAATATCTGTTTCTTGTACTTATATCGATGTGGGTATCCAAGATTTCCTCTATCTCTTCTGTCACTAGAGCCGATGCCAAAACACTCCACAAATCTGCAATTGGTTCCTTAGAACTGTCACCTTCATGATACTCTACCAAATCAAAAATATTGAACATAGGTGATATGTTCAATCCACTTGAAAACTCCACATCATATGCATTTCCTGAATCTCTTTTCTGTATGATCTTGCATGGTCCAAACTTCTTCATTTTTAGCTTGTTATATGTTTTAGCAGGAAACCTCTCCTTTCTTAGGTGCACCATGACTTCATCACCAACCTGGAACTCCTTAAACCTCCTTTTCTAATCAACCTTTGTTTTGTACTGAGTTTTCATCTTATTGATGTGTTGTTTTACTTCTTCATGCAAATCCTTCAGGTGCTCTACAAAGTTCTCAACTTCAACACTATTCTTTTCTCCCATGTCCAACTTCCTCAACTCAAAATCATTTCTTGGACTACTCCCATATACAATCTGGAATGGTAATTTACTAGTACTCTTGTTGATAGAATTGTTATAGGTAAATTTTGCCTATGGTAAAATCATATCCCATCTCATGGGCTTATCTCCTACCAGGCATCTCAGTAGGTTACCCAAACTCCTAGTCACCACTTCTATCTATCCATCAATATGTTGATGGTATGCAGAACTAAAATTCAAATATGTCTTCAATTTCTTCCACAATGTCTTCCAAAAATACCCAACAAAATTTGTGTCTCTATCGGAGACTATACTCTTTGGTAGACCGTGAAATCGTACCACTTCCTTGAAAAATAATCCAGCAACATGAACTACATCATTGGTTTTTTGGCAAGGAATAAAATGTGTCATCTTTGAAAACTTGTCAACTACCACAAATATGGATTCATTTCCCCTTTGTGTCCTTGGAAGACCAAGAACAAAGTCCATGTTGATGTCCTCCCAAGGTCTCTCTGGTACAGGCAATGGTTGATATAACCTGGTGTTCTGCCTCACACCCTTGGCCATCTGGCATATTCTACAACTTTGTACAAACTTCTTCACATATTGCAGTAATCGTGGCCAATAGTAGTTCTCACTCACCAAGGCAATGGTCTTGTCTTTACCAAAATTTCCAGTCAATCCTCCACTATGCTTCTCTTTGACCAAATTCTCCCTCATTGAAATCCTAGGAATGCACAATGGGTTCCCCTTAAACAACATTCCATCTTGGATCATAAAATCTAACCACTCTGTCCTATCTAGAGTGATTGGTGTTATACAAGCTCTCTAAGCCTCCAAGCTTCAACAAAATCTGGATCTTCAGGGTACAAACTCTTAAGTTCTTCAAACCCCACAACTTCCACTCTCATTTTTGTCAGCATATTCTACCTTCTACTTAAGTAATTTACAAATCTATTTGACTTCCCACTCCTATGCTATAGCACAAAGGTGTAGCTCTGTAAAAATTCAACCTATTTTAAGTGCCTCTGATTCAATTTTTCTTGACTGTTAATATATAGTAAAGCCCAATGATCAATATACAAAACAAACTCCTTTGGCAACAAATAGTGTCTCCACTTCTTTAGAGCCTAAATTATAGCATAAAACTCCTAATCATAGATATAATATTTCTTCCTGGCATCATTAAGCTTTTCACTAAAGTAGGTAATAGGATTACCTTCCTGACTCAATACAACTCCTATGGCACTACCACTAGCATCACAATCTACCTAAAACACCTTATTAAAATTTGGAAGTGCCAACATAGGTTGCTCAATGACCTTCTTCTTCAACAACTCAAAGCTCCTATCAGCTCCTAAGGTCCACTTAAAGTCTTTTTTATCCCATCTCATTGTTTCAATTAGGGGTGCACAAATACTACTAAAATTTCTAATAAACTTTTTGTAAAAACTTGCTAGACCATGAAATATCTTACCTCGATTACGCTCCTTGGGGTAGGCCAGTCAATGATAGCCCTTACCTTCTCTGGATCCATATTCAGACCTTCATTTGAGATGAAAAATCCCAAGTACACCAACTCCTTCTTCACAAAATTGCACTTCTTCAAATTTATCAGTAGATGTTCCTCCCTCAGCTTCTCTAGAACTCTTTTGATGTGCCTCAAATGTTCCTCTAATATCTTGCTAAAAATTATAATGTCATCCAAATAGACAATGACAAATTTTCCTATAAACTCCTTCAATAATTCATTCATAAGCCTCATGAATGTGTTGGGTGCATTGGTTAGCCCAAATGGCATGACCAACCACATATATAAACCCTCTTTGGTATTGAAAGTTGTCTTCCACTTGTCTCCTTCTCTGATGTGAATCTGATGATACCCACTCTTCAGATCAATCTTTGTAAAATACTTGGACCCACTCAAACAATCCATTATGTCATCCATCCTTGGCAATGGAAACCTATACTTTATGGTGATATTGTTAATAGCTCTAGAATATGTGCACATTCTCCATTCTTCATCCTTCTTTGGTGTTAGTACTGTTAGCGTACTTGTATACTTGTATTTGTCTTTATTTTGGTTACGGCAGACTGTTACAACTCCTGTAACAGATTCATTCCGCCGGTGACTATTCCCGGCTATTGTAGTCCTATTTAATTATTGTTGTTCAATACAATTGTTGTTCGCACATTTACATGGCATCAGAGCCAAGTTGCAGGGAACTGGGAGAAGCCGAAAGTGCGGAGGACTGCGTTTTTTAGGAGGGAGAAGACAGCCGCGTTTTTTTTTTTCTGTCGACCCTCCGTGCAGACCGCCGCGCCACACGACAGAGCTCGCGTAGGGTGCGAGGTGTCGCGCGGCCAAGTCGGAGGGAGTTCGACGCGCGGGGAATTCCCCGGCGGTCCTCCCCGTGACGCGACGCTCGAGGAGACGGTCGCGCAGGGCGCAACGCGACAGAGCTCGCGTAGGGTGCGAGGTGTCGCGCGGCCAAGTCGGAGGGAGTCCGACGCGCGGGGAATTCCCCGGCGCTCCTCCCCGTGACGCGACCGCCGACGCGCCGGGAATTAAATTCCCCGGCGCTCCTCCCCGTGACGCGACCGCCGACGCGCCGGGAATTAAATTCCCCGGCGCCCGAGGAGGGACGGACCCCCCCTTCCCCCCGTGCGACGCGCAAAGAGCGCGTCGCGTTCCCCGAGCCTCCCCTCCCAAATTCCCCGGCGGGAATTTAAATTTTAAAATTCCCGTCGCTCCCTCTCCCATCGCTATAAACCCCCCCCCGCGTCGCGCTGCGTCGCTGCTCCTCCCCCCCCCCAACCGGCCGCGGTTTCTTTATTTTTTTTTCGAAATTTTTCTTTTGTTTCGAAACAATTGAAAAAAAAAAAAAAAAAAAAAAAACCCCTGTTCGGAACGCAGGGAGGGACGCGGACGGGAAACAGAAGCAGGCAACGGGAGACAGAAGCCTGCGGAGGACGGGAAACAGAGGCAGCAAGCAACGGAAGAGCTCGACGGAGCAGCATACCGGAACTTGCAGAGGAGGTGGCAGAGGGCTTGGGCAGACCGAGAAGGGACAAAGGAGAGGTGCTCCATTGTTTCCTCCGGATCAGCCCGCTGGCTCACGTGGTCGTGAGCCGTGCGGTAAGGCTCAGGGAGCCTACAGGTCGGGGGTTCGAATCCCGCCGACTCCCCCAAGGTATATTTTTTTTAAAGTTATTTTTTTATTATTATTATTTTTAATTAAAATTTTTAATTTTAATTTTTTTTTAATATAGTTTATAAACTTTAATAAATTAAATTTAATTTTAATTTATTTTTTCTAAAGTTTAAAACTATAGAAATTAAAATTATTTATTTTAATTTTAAAATTGATAATAATTATCAAAATGCTTTGTTAAAGAAAGCCTTTTAAGGGGGATTTTTTTGAAAAAAAAATCAAAGGGGGATTGAGAGTAATTTTTTATGAAAAATAGCAATTTGGCATTGTAAAAGGTGCATTTTCGGTCGTGACCGACACCTTGTGGGTTATTCTAGTGGGCATTTTTTTTGTTGTATGTTGCATATTTCATTTTTGCACTATAACATTAAAAATTAAAATCAAACACTCCCTAAAGTCCCCGGAATATAAAACCCATCTCGTGCAATTTATTTGCACTCGTGCAGTGATCGGTATTTGCGATACCTGCCGCAGCACTTACAGGTAAAGCTGTCGTGATTTGGCTACTGTATCCGCCGCCTAATATAGCTGCTATAACGACGTCTGATCTTGTTCTCTATAAATCGTCGGGGAGGAATATAGCTGCTATAACGACGTCTGAGCTTGTTCTCTATAAATCGTCGGGGAGGAATAACTATCTTTCCACTTAGCTATCAAAATAATTGTCTTTTCATCCAAATATTCTAAAGATACTGATATTTTCATTTAATAATATCGGAGAGCATGCATTTGCAATGGCTTGATGTGAAGGAATTAATGGATTGAGCTCCTACCAATATGTTTTAATGGTGTTGCTTTAATATGGTATAAGACAAAGGAGGATGAGATCAATAACTCCTAGGATGAGTGAGCAAGTACATAATTAAGGAGTATAGTCCATGCTAAAATTACTTTAACTTGAATATTGATATCATGAAGATGATCTAGGGAGCTAAATAGAAGGTCCAAGACTATCATGCACAAGCATAGAATATCTAAAGAAATATTGAGGCACAAAACCATAAGGAGAAATTACCTAATGGCGTATTACCTAGCGTTAATGATATGACCTACAAACATTTCATTGTAATACTAAATCCAGTAACTAGTCCTAAAATAAATATGAGCAACCCATAAATATTTAATAACATGTTATATCAAAATGATAAGAGGAGAGTCTAGACGAGGAACTAGTTCAACTACCTAAGTTTCACAACTAGCAGTAGTAATTATATTTCCCTCTACTTCTATAGCTAAAGGAGAAGACTTAATTAAAAATATGGAATAACTTGAAATCAATTAATTGCAAAAATTGAAGAACACGAGCTTATACTAAGAGGGGGGTGAAGAGTATAAGATAAAACTTTTCTCTTTTCTTTCCAAAGCAATAACTTCAAATAACATCAATGCAATAATGAAATAATGCACAAATCACCACACACATGAGAGACAAATATTTTACGTGGAAACACCCTCTCGGGATAAAACCATGGCAAAATATTGCTTATAAATTTCTTCAATAAATTTCATGGGTACCAACCCACAAGAGACACCAATCCTCTATACAAGTTCGTGGATACCAATCCCCTATACAATTTTATGGAAACCAATCCATAGGAGTTTCCAATCCCCTTGCTCAATTTCATGGACACCAATCCACTATAGACACCAATCCCCTTACTCAAGTTCATGGACACCAATCTACAGGAGACACCAATCCATAGGAGACACCAATGTCCTTGCTCAAGTTCATGGATACCAATCCATAGGATACACCAATACCCTTGCTCAAGTTCATGGACACCAATCCACAAGAGACATCAATCCCCTTGCTCAAGCATTTTCTCACAAAACCTGCTCAAATTAGCTCCAAAACCTGCTTATAAAACCTACTCAAATCTGCTTCAAAACTTGCTTACAAAACCTTCTCAAATCTACTCCAAAACCTACTTACAAAACCTGCTCAAATTTACTCCAAAACTTGTGTGTTGACTTGGATATGCTCAAACCTTGTTCTTCTTCCACTATCATGTGCACCTTTCCTTCTTCTTTGAATTGGCTAAATTGTCCTTCCTTGGAAATTGAATGCTTGGGTGAATATGTGCACTTAATATTTTTTGACACCTTGACTTGTTCCAGATTTGTGCCCTCCAAATCTACCTTAATAATGATGATCTTCTTCTTGCATGTGCTTTTCAAATATGGTTAATAATTCTCTTTTCCCCTTCTTTATTTAAATATCAAATCAACCACTTTAAACCCTTATCACTCCTTAGGCACTCGATATGTGTGCGGCCTGAAAATACTAGTGGCTTGCGCTAGAGATATTGCAATCTGAAAATGCTTGACCTTTGTGTAATGATATTGCACTTCTTTTGATATGCCTCATGAAAACCTTCATCGTCTATTTTTTTTTTACCTAAACAGGTTTGTTTCACTTCAGATTTTGTTGTTCTATTTCATAAGCCTTCTCCGAATGAGCTCCATGTAGATGTATCAAATGTATCTTAACCTCTTACAAATGGTACGCTTTTCTTTTCAAAAAAATTCAATTTATGATTTGCATTGCTATCGTTATCTATAATTTGATTTATACGAGACCTTCCTTCACTTTCCTTCTACACACTTGAAGTCATTCGAAGATGATTGTATGAGTGTCAACTTAAACATAGTCTAGCATACTCTTTATGACAATTAAATCCACGCTCTTCCCTAGGTATCCATTGTCTTTCTTTCAACACAATCTTCAAGTATTTTGCTACAATCTAAAAATGATTCCTATGTCTTAATTAAACTTCTCAACAATCATCTTCCTTCATAATAGAAGTGCCTTCCTTTGCCCTTATTGAATGTGGTCTTCATTTCTTAAGACAATGTCAACTAGATGCACTGCCATTGCTCTTATGTGATGTGATCTTCACCTAAGTTCCAATGAGCATCTACCTCAATCACCTTCTCTATCACACCGTCACCCTTCTACGACGTGGTCTTTGCCTAAGCTCCAATGAGCATTTGCCTCAAACACCTTCTCTGCCACACCATCTCTCTCCTACAATGTGGTCTTCGCCAAGCTTCAACGAGCATCTAGCTCAAACACTTTCTCTACCACACCATCACCTTCCTGCAATGTGGTCTTCATTAAGCTCCAATATTCTTCAGCGCCTTCACTACTACATCATCACTTCGTCTACTACTGCATGGTTTTACCGCAACTTAATCGAATGCTCGAATTGAAATGTTTCATAATTATTCATTCTTGACTAAGTTTTAACCTTATATATACATTTAATATTTCTTTGTTTTGTAAAGGTCAGCCCATGCACAATCATTTTAATTTTTGAAACTTTATTTTATAATCTTTAAATTTAATAGTTAAATATTATAAGGTTTAACTCTATAATATTTAAGTTTCTGATTTAAATATTAAAGCATATATCATCCTTTATAGATCAATATTTCATCCTTGAAGATATTTCTACCTTTAACATTAATGACAACTCAGCATTTCATCCTTGAAGATATTTCTACCTTTAACAACTCAACATTTCATCCTTGAAGATATTTCTACCTTTGACATCAATAACAACTCAAAATTTCTAACAATCTCCCCCTTTGTCATTGATGGAAACCCTACAACAAAATTTTCCTTTATTGCAACATGATCACAAACTGCCCCCCTAACAAGTTGCTCCCCCTTACTAAAAATTCTCTCCCTTTGAAATCAATGGAAAAGGCTCCTTGAGGTTGTAAGATAAGACACTTGACAACACCCCCTTCCTCCCTGCTCTTCTTGAGATGTTCAATTATGATATGGGAGTGAAAATCCCAAATTACTATACTCTTTTTATTGTTCCATTTTCTTTCTCCAAACTTTGGAGATCATATTCTTGTGAACATATTGACTATTATCCTTCTTGCTTGACTTCGAAAGTTCAGGGAATATTGTTTTGCACCATCTAGTTGTATGCCCAAAATTATTACATTTGTAGCATATGATGTTGTATTCCATGAGAGGTGCAAATGAATTAAAAAATTTCTTGGTGAAGCCAAAATCATTCTTAGAATAGACCCTAAAATTTACAGCTTTATGACCAAATTTGTTACATGAGAAACAATAACCATGGGAGAAATATTGAAACTTGTTTGACTACTTTGTAGGATATTACCACATGGTTCTCTCATTGTTGTTTTTGTGATGGTCCTTGGACCATGATGATGCTTTGTTTTCATCCTCCTTGATGCTTCCACTTTTCAACACATCAGCATAGGTCTTAGGTTCCTCTTTAATCATTTTCTTTGATGCCTTTGTTTCTTTTGAGCTTGATCCCCCATTTTTTTTCTTTTGACCTTCTTCAAACCCAAATTCAATCTTTATAACTGAATATATTTGTGTTTTGTTAATATCACCTACAATTTTTTAGCTTTTCTCAAACCCATGTAGTTTATCATTAGATTTATCCATTTCCTTCCTTAGAGAGACAACCTCATGTTTCAATTTTTCACATTCCAACTCTTTTGTCTTTAACTACTCAGCTATACCTTCTTCAATTCGCTTTGCCTCTTCAATTTTAACTTTCAGGTCAATGAGTTCTTGTGACATCTTTGCCTTTGTCTTCTCATCCTCTTATACTTGAGCCTTCAATATTGAGTTATTTTTTCTAATTCTCTTCAAATATTCATTATCAACAATAAGTTCCTATTCTATGTCAACCATGGCTTCTTCTTCATTTTCTAAATCTTTTTCTTCTTCTTGGTCTTTGAAAACAAGAGTATCTTCTTTCTCTTCTATGGCCAAAAATAGGATTTCTTCTCTTTCACTATTTGAGAGACTTTCATCACTACTGCTGGAAGAATTTCTTGCTTCTTCAACATCAAAAATTTTCTTGTGTCTTTGAAAGATATTCTTCTCATGATTTTTTTGACCATACCTATTTTTCTTTTCATGATAAAATTTTCTTTCTTTCTTTTTCTTATATTCCTTTTCTTCTTCACTACTACTACTTCTAGCTTGTGGATAATTAGATGCATAGTGACCAAGGTTACCACAATTAAAACATTTCATAGAATTCATACCTTTATGTTTTCTTGGACGCTTCTTATTCCTTCGCATAAAGTTAGCTTCTTCTTTGTTGCTTGATTCTTCACTTGATTATGGTTTCTTATTCTTTTTCTTATTTGAAGCTTTAAATGTTGCTTCCCATTTGGATGTTTGATATTTTTCAGTTCTCATCTCATAGGCTATGAAATTCCATGTAGCTCATCCATGCTTAAGTTTTTAAGATCCTTCATCTCTTCTATTGTTAAAACCTTTGCATCAAACCTCATCGAAAGTGACCTTAAGATTTTTTGAACAACTTTAGAGTCTTCAATATTTTCTCCAATTCCATGAATGGTGTTAACAACCTCATCAACTCAAAGTAGATACTTGGCAATATCTTCCTCATCTTTCATATTCAAATATTTAAACTTTATCCTATGGATTTGAAGTTTGGCCATTTTAACCTTGTTGTCTCCTTCATATGTTCTTTGTAACTTGTCCCATATTTCTTTTTCTTAGGTGCATTGCATGACTTTCACAAAATTTGATTCACATAACCCACTTAATATTGCATTCATTGCTCTAGAATTATTTTCAAATAGTTTCTTGCCATCTCTATCTATGGGAGGAGTTGTAGGTGGTGTGAACCCATCCTCAATAGATTGCCATATATCATAGCCATGTGCCATCAAATAAGTTTGCATCCTTATGCTCTAGAAAGCATAGTTATTCCCATCAAACAGTGGTGTCCTATTTTATAAAAAACCTTCAAGGCTAACCATGTGTGTTCTTGTAATATCTTCCTTCAAACTGTTAGGCTTTCACGAAGGAACCCGCTCTAATACCAATTGAAGAAAAAAATCTTATACTGAGAGGGCGTGAACAATATAAGATAAAACTTTTCTCTTTTCTTTCCAAAGTAATAACTTCAAATAACATCAATGCATAAATCACCACACACATGAGAGACAAATATTTTATGTGGAAACACCCTCTCAGGAGAAAACCACAGTAAAATATTGCTTATAAATTTCTTAAATAAATTTCATGGGCACCAACCCAAAAGAGAAACTAATCCCCTATACAATTTCATGGACACCAATCCACATGATACACCAATACCCTATATAATTTTATGGAAACTAATCCACAAGAGACACAAATCCCCTTACTCAAGTTCCTAGACACCAATCCATAGGATACATCAATCCCCTTGCTCAAGTTCCTAGACACCAATCCATAGGAGACACCAATCCCCTTGCTCAAGTTTGTGGACACCAATCCACAGGAGACACCAATCCCCTTGCTCAATTTCATGGACACCAATCTACAAGAAACACCAATCACCTTGCTCAAGTTCCTAGACACCTATCCATAGGAGACACCAATCCCCTTGCTAAAGTTCATGGACACTAGTCCATAGGAGATACCAATCCCCTTGCTCAAGCACTTGCTCACAAAACCTACTCAAATCTACTCCAAAACCTGCTTACAAAACTTGCTCAAATATTCTCCAGAACCTACTTACAAAACCTACTCAAATATGCTCTAAAACTTGTGTGTTGACTTGGAGATGCTCAAACCTTGCTCTTCTACCACTATCATGTGCACCTTTCCTTATTTGAATTGGCTGAATTTTCCTTCCTTGGCAATTGAATGCTTGGGTGAATATGTGCACTTAATATTTTTTGACATGTTGACTTGTTCTAGATTTGTGCCCTCCAAATCTGCCTTAATAATGATGATCTTCTTATTGATGTGCTTTTGAAATTTGGTGAATAATTCTCTTTTTCCTTCTTGATTTAAATATCAAGTCAACCACTTTAAACCCATATTACTCCTTAGACACTCAATATGTATGTGGCCTGAAATTACTAGTGGCTTGTGCTAGAGATATTGCAATCTAGCAATGCTTGACATTTGTGTAATGCTATTATGCTCTTTTTGATAAACCTAACAAAAACCTTCACCATCTATTTTCATTCTACCTATGCAATTTTATTTCCCTTCATATTTGATTGTTCTATTTCGTAAGCCTTCTTCAAATGAGATCCACATATATGTATCAAATGTATCTTAGCCTCTTACAAATGACACGCTTTTCTTTTCAAAAAAAATCAATTTGTGATTTGTATTGCTATCATTATCTGTAGTTTTCTTTGGATGAGACCTTCCTTCGTTGTTCTTCTATGCACTTGAATTCGTTCATATATGATTGTATGAGCATGCTATTTATGATAGTCAAATCCATGCTCTTCCCTAGGCATCCATTGTCTTTCTTTCCATATAGTCTTCAGGTATTTTACTGCAATCTAAAAATTATTCCTATGTCTCAATTAAACTTCTCAACAATCAATCTTCCTTAATCATAGAAGTTCCTTTCTCTACCCTTCTACATGTCATCTTTGTTTCTCAATATAATGCTAACTAGATGTACTATCGTTGCTCTTCTACGATGTGACCTTCACCTAAGTTCCAACAAGCATCTACCTCAACCATCTTCTCTATCACACCATCGCCATTTTGCGATGTGTTATTTGCCTAAGCTCCAATGAGTTTCTGCCTCAAACACTTTCTCTATTGCACCATCTCCCTCCTGCGACATGGTCTTCACCAAGGTCCAATGATCATCTACCTCAAACACTTTCTCTGTTGCACCATTGCCCTACTATGATGTGGTCTTTATCGAGCTCCAATCTACTTTAGCACCTTCACTACTGCACCATCACGTTGTCTACTATTGCATGGTTGTATTGCAACTTAATCAAATGCTTGAATTGAAATGTTTCATAATTATTCATTCTTGACTAAGTTTCAACCTTATATATGCATTTAATCTTTCTTTATTTGTAAAGGTTAGCCCATGCACGATCATTTTAATTTTTGAAACTTTACTTTATAATATTTAAACTTAATAGTTAAATATTATAAGGTTTAACTCTATAATATTCTTATAACTTTAATATTTAAATTTCTAATTTAAATATTAAAGCATATATCATCATTGACAACTCAATATTTCATCCTTGAAGATATTTCTACCTTTAACATTAATGACAATTCAGCATTTCATCCTTGAAGATATTTTTACCTTTAACAACTCAACATTTCATCCTTGAAGATATTTCTATCTTTGACATCAATGACAACTAAATATTTCCAACAATAATAGTATGTAGAAATAGACGAGGTCCAATATAGGGATAAAGTGCCAAGAGGAATTTTCTTGAAGTAGTTTGTTATGAGTGTAAATAGAAAGGGTATTACAAGACAAATTTTCCTAATAAGGCACCAACCTTAGGAACAAAAAATAAGGATAAAGACAAATTTATAGTTAACATCATTGATCTTGTTGATAACAATGAAGAAGAATTTGATGTCATGGCAACTAAATGAGCTCGATATAAGAATCCCAATGAAGGAGAAAAGGCTAAAAAGAAATAAGATTCCATAAAGAGAACAAGAAAATTGGGTATTCAAGACTTTCCAATATCAATAGGCTACACACCATAATCAATAATGGGGGACTTATTGGAGCAAACCACCAACATCATGTGTGGGAATTTGCTAACACTATTATAAAAAAATTCAAGGTCAAATTCACAATATCTAATGCAAATGTTGATTCATATGCTCCAAAATTAAAATTCTTATGCAAAGGTCTTCCTATACCTAATGTCATGGTATATGGTGAAGTTGGTATTGATATAATTATTTATTCTAATTGGAAGATATTAATTCCAGAGATAGATCATAAATCCAACTTAAATTTGATAGTAGTCTTTGATGTAGCATTTTCAGTCATAGGAGTCACTTGTGTAGTTGATTTTTAAATCGTAAAATATGGTTTAGTAGCCTATCTAATGTTGTTAGGAATACCATGATTAAGAAAATTTTATGCTCATAATTACTAGCATTAAGGGTATATAAGCATTAGTTAGGGTACCAAATGAGTGAATATAAATGTGATACCTCAACATAATACATTGAGGATAAAGTAAACAAAGGAGAAAAGTGAATGGATAACTTTGGATTATGCAAGTATAAGTAAGGTGGATATAGAATATGAATAAGAAAGTGATATGGGCATCTCATTGGTTGGAATCCTTCTTGATACTCCAATGGAACCCACTTATCAATTTTTTGAATAAGATGTGGAGAATCAACTACAAAAGTTACACTTTGGGTATGCAATAGAAGAGAAGAAAAAATAAGGTTAATTTAGATATCCCATAGGTATTTTAATTTGTTATTTTTTCTAATAAAGAGTTATGACAAGTGAATTGAGTGAAGCATCAGTTATATTTGGTTGACAATGCTAAACTTTTGAAGCAAATAACATATCATATGAATCCAAAGTCTATTAAATAATAGATAAATGAGTTGTTAGATGTAGGGTTCAAATTTCTAGTATATAACTTAGAATGGATGTCTCCAATCATTACTACAAGGAAAAAGAATGTGAATTCAAGGGTATGAGTAAGGATTTATCACTAAATACTCCCCTTTTCAATTCATATTTTATATGAGGTTGCAAGGCAAGAGTGCTATAGTTTTATGAATGTTTGTAATGGTTAAAATTTGGTTTGCATTGCAAAAACGCTAGTTGAAAACAATATTCATAACTCTATGGGACACCTTCACCTATAAAGTAATGTTATTTGGATTGTGAAATACACCTGCAATTGTTTGATAGATGATGAATAAGGTTTTTGAATCTATTATTGAAAACTTTATCTTATTTTTCTAAATGAATTTTGCATTTATGGGAAGAAGATAGCTTACCTAGGTTTCTTTTAGAAGTCATTCCAATAGTTGGATAAGTCCAAAGCTTTAGTTAATCTTGGAAAATGCATATTTTGATATACCAAAGGTGTCTTGTTGGGGTATGTGGTCTCCCAACAAGGAATCAAAACTAATCCTACAAAGGTTGCAAAGATCTAGGAGTTGTCATTTCTCATCAACAAGAATAAATTATGATTGTTCTTGTATCATGTGTTGTATTATAGGAGGTTCATTAAGAATTTTTCAATGATTTTAGTTCCAATAATGAAGTTCCTCGAGAAGGCCATTCCCTATAATCCACAAAAAAAAAAATCTAAGGCTATATTTGATAAACTAAAGCATACCCTAATCACTGCTCTAATTTTGAAGAATCCATACTAGAGTAAGGTATTCAATGTCTACACATATGCATCTCACACAATTCTTAGAAGCACATTGAGTCAATGGGATGATAATGGGTACAATTATCCCATCTACTTTGGCAATAGGTAAATGAATATTGACGAAGTAAATCATACAATTATATAAAAGTTGGTCCTAGTCATCACCTTTGCTATTAAGAAGTTTAGGAATTATCTTGTAGGGAAAAATTTTACTATTGTTATGGACCATATTGCCCTCAAGTATATATCAATAAACCAATTCTATTGATAAATATCACTAGATGGATTCTCCTTTTGAAATAATATGATTTTAACATTTTTGATTAATCTAGATAAGAAGAATATTAATGGAAATTCTCTTTTGAAAGTATATGAGGGAGTTGGTTGTGAATGTGAAGATGAATTTCTTAATGCTATGTTGCTCGCAATAAAATCTATTCTAGAGGAATATAAAGACATATTTCAATCCTTAAATAAAGTTATTTTTTTAGATGGTACAATCACAAATATGAGTAGGAATATTGCTCAATCCAATCCTCTTTATTCAATAGTATAAATGGTTTTGTATCAAGTAGGGCTATATGGGAAGTTTTGAAAAGTATATGGATAAGAACAAGGGAAGAAGTTGATTGTAGAGTTTAATTATGGAATGAGGGAAGAGAACTTCTTTGGACATCTTACAACAAGAAGGATTTCATATGTTGGATATAGCTATCTAACACTTTTCAAAGATTGTATCAATTATTGTAAGACATGTAATGTTTGCTAATCATTTGCGAATCATATGACATAAACTACACTTTCATGTTTTATTTTTTGTCTTAGTCAAAAGTGGAAATTTGATATTCTTGGACACCCTCCTATAATGGAATAAATATATAGGTATATCATTGTTACAATAGATTATCTAACTAAGTGGGATAAATATTAACTAGTTAAGTGAGAGAAAGAGAAATAAGTTGCATAGTTTATTTATGAATGAATTGTTAGTAAGTTTGGTAATATAATGGAGATTGTTTTCAATCAAGGTACTCAGTTCTTAAAAAGTGGTGGACTTGATGACTTGTTTTGTAATAAAGAACACAAAGGATACTACACATAAATTGAGTGCCAATGGTAAATTGGAACAAACCAATCATGTGTTATGTCAAATCCTTGCAAAGGATGCAACTTTACAAGTTGACACATGGGATAAAATAAATCATGAAATATTATGGGTCTATATGGTAAAGTCAAGTTATTCATAGTGTATTCTCCATTCTAGATGACATATGGTATTGATCATGTTCTTTCTATTGAATATGATATTCCAACCATATGGATGACGATAAGAAATAGGAAGAATAAAAAAATCAATTAAGGACTAGACGGTACAATTACACAAGTTGGCTAAAATATGATAAGTAGTACAAGACCACATTGTTAAAAAGAATATTAATTAAAAATAAAATAGGGACAAAAATATGAAGTGCACCCTCTTGAAATTTAATGACTTTGTGATGGTGTACAACACCCAACATAAAAATAGAAAACATAAAAAAAAAAATTGCCAATGTATATAGGCCCCTATTAGATAATAACTATGCATACCAAAGGCATCTATAAGCTTGAGGATTTATATAAAATATCTATTAAGAAATGCATGAAACATGATAAAATAAAGTTATTTCATCCTCTAGAATATACCAGACCTACTACGAGGACAAAGTAAAAATTAGTAAGGGGAAAGAAGTTGACACAAACCTTGGTTGTGATATTTTCATGTATATTAGAATAAGGACTATGTATAGTATACAATTGGGTGGTTTGTTAGATAAATGAAAGCTTTTGAAGTCTAACACTTAATGTAAATCTTACAATAAAATAACCACGGGAACAAAATCAAGTTGCAATATAAAGAACTCAATAAATATATGAATAACACAATAATAACTCTAGTATACTAATAAAATAATCACATATAAATGCTCAAGAAAAATATTGGAAATGATATAGAATAAAGGTCTACTAATGCATGCAAGAAGCTATACATTTTTTATTCCAATTACAATGCTTTTTCACAACTATAATAGTATGTGACTCCTCATATGGTGCACTCTTGACATTCACTCTTCTTTGTAACTCTTCACTTTCCTATTCTAAGGACACATGTGCACTTTTACATTATGGACACTTGTGCATATTTACACTCACAACACTTGCATACTTAATCACATGACACTTGTGTATTTCCTACATATTATTATATTACAAGAAATATGAACTCACACTCTAATCTAAGACACACACCTAATCTAATATTGTACCAAGGTGGTACATTAGCATGTACCAAATAATGTAATATTCTCCAAAACCCCCTGTATTACATTATTTGGTTATTGAAGACTTTAGTCTTCAATATAGTCTTCATCCTTTAATTGGCTTTGCAATGTATTCATCCTTCATCTTGATCAGATTGCTTTTCTTCATGTTTATCTTTATCTTTAGGTTTTGCTTCATGCTCTTTAGTCTTTGTTCTTTCTTGAACTATCAAATCTTGTAAAGGAATTTTTTCTTTACCTTTGTTCTTCATATCACATGTCTTTTTATTGTATAGAGACTTCTAAACATTTTCTTTAGGCATACTAGTAAGATCCTGAGTTAGATGAACTTGAAATATCAATATTGCATGAAGAATGAAATATTTTCTCCAAAAAGGATTCATCTACTTTTATTTTCTTCTTAAGTGATTCAATCAATTCCTTTTGTTTCATGATTTCTTCTTTGTGATATTTGAGTGTAAGCAATGCCATATATAATATGCTACCAATATCCAAAGGAATTAGAACATTATCTTTTCCATTATCAATTGCTTCAATAATCCTAACATGTAGATAGTATTCCAAAGTTTCAATTATTGTTTCACTATTGATCAATTTTGAGGCTAGATCTAAGTTTCCTTTAGTTTTTGTAAGCAAACTTTTGATTCTAATTTTTATGCCATTTGCATTTTTTTTTCTAACTATGTTTTCCATATCATTATCCATTGAGTTCTTGGAAATAGACATTCTTTTGACTCCCTAAGTTTTTTTAAGAGACTAAAACATAGGGAAACTTGCTTGTTTTGCAATTGATAGTTGAAAAGGAGGGTTACAGAGTTGTCCTTTTACAAAAGTACCTCTAAGGGCTACAAAATGGGGTATTCCATAATGGAAGCCCTCTTTTGCTAAATATGGTAAACAACCACAATTTGTATCCTTATCTTCCTCAATATGGGTGGTATTACTGCTCGTGTGCCACTATCGGTTAGACCTATCCTCGAGATCTGAGGTCTTCAAATTTTGATTAGAATATTTTGAGATTTGTCTTGATCAGATCCCTCATGTTTGAAGATTAATACCTCTAAATTAAGCTCAAAACATGATTAAAATTGCATAAAATGATGATGGATAGGTATAGCAAGGATGTTTACCTAGTTTTGGGAGCTTTAAAAGGCTAAAAAATGGAATTCACATAGTACTATGTGAATCTGATTGTGCATCGAGATTCGCACAATACTATGCAAATATGATTGTGTTTTCTAGAATCAATAGTTTTTATGTAAACTTTCCTCTAATGTAGATGTCACTTTTGTTGTCCATCGAATCACCTTCAGAAACTTGCAATATTCATCAACAACCTGTCAAGCAACATAATATGGTGATGGATTTGTGTGGGTCTCCATGTGAGGATGGATAATGAGTGATGTTTAGTGATGTTAAAATGATATTGGTAGTCTAGCCTAATTTTAACATAGTTTGGACATGTAGATGAGTGTTGATAAAAATGGATAAAATGTATACTATTTATAGAATTTTTCAAGGTTAGGGGAGGGGTTTGTGAGATTCAACAAACTAAACTTTATTCAGCAGCAGTAGGTATAAATAAGATTACATAACGCCGGGATTAGCACATCGGCGAAACGGAACTGTTACACAGTTGTAACAGTACGCTAAATAATAAATAGCGACAAATAGAACAGTACGCTAACATCCCCCTTTATTACATTATTTGGGTAATGTAATAACTAATAGCTATACTAGACTACTAACATCCCCTTACATTATTTTGCAATACAAAGTGAGCTGCGAAACAATTCAAATTTGACACGTCCAAGTGCCTTAGTGAAAATGTCTGCAACTTGAGCATCTGTGGGAATGTGCTGAAGCTGAATTCGGTGCTTTGGAACTTCCTCTCGAATGAAATGACATTGTGTGTCAATGTGCTTTGTTTTTTCATGATGGACTGGATTCTTGACGAGGTTCAGAACACCTTGATTGTCGCAGAACAAGTGTATTGGAGATTTTGATGGATGGCCCATACTTGTCAGAATGCGACGTAACCATATCACTTCGCACACAGCTTCACGTGCGGCACGATATTCTGCCTCTGTTGATGAAATAGCAACCACCTGTTGCTTCTTGTCGTGCCAAGAGACAGGACCGGATCCCAGATGAAAAATGTATCCAGAAGTTGACTTGCGATCATCAAATGATCCGGCATAGTCGGAGTCCGTGTATCCTTGCAAGAAGAATTTGTTGTTCCTCTTGTATTCTAGGCCATATTCCATAGTACCACGGACATAGTGAAGAACACGTTTTGTTGCTTTCCAATGAGTGGTCTTTGGCTCCTGCATGAACCTCGAAAGATAGTTTACAGCAAATACGAGATCTGGCCTAGTATTGGTCAGATATATGAGACTCCCAATCAACTGTCGATAGAGAGTGCCATCTACCTGAGGTGAGTCATCATATCACGATAACTGAAGTCCATTCTCCATAGGAGTTGCCATTGGCTTGCAGTCAGTCATGCGATATTTATCGAGCAATGTCTTGGCATACTTTTTCTGAGACACTTTGATGGAGTGCTCCTTCTGGCTGAATTCCAGACCAAGACAGTAATGGAGAAGTCCGAGATCTGTCATCTCAAAAGATTTGCACAAGTTTCTTTTGACAGTAGAGATCATATCTTCTGAACTCCCTGTAATGAGCAGATCATCCACATAGAGTACAAGCAACACTATCTCAGAACCCTGTTTCTTGAAATAGAGGTTTGCATCTGACGGACATCTCTTAAATCCATGTTGCATTAGGTGATTGTCCATTTTTATATACCAAGCTCGAGGAGCTTGTTTCAGACCATACAAGGATTTGACCAATTTGCAAACTTTCTCGCTGTTGGCCTTCCACTTCAAATCCTTCAGCTGAGTCATATAGACTTCTTCTTGGAGATCACCATTAAGAAAGGCACTTTTGACATCCATTTGGTGAACTTTCCACCCATATTGTGCTGCCATAGCACACATAACCCGAATTGTGGTCATCCGAGCAGTAGGTGCAAAAGTTTCTTCATAGTCGATGCCTTCCTTTTGAGCATAGCCCTTTGCAACAAGACGGGCCTTATGCTTATCAATTGTTCCATCTGCCTTGTACTTGACTTTGTATACCCATTTGCAGCCAATAGGTTTCTTTCCATGCGGCAGATCAACAAGCTTCCAAGTTTTATTTTTCATTAGAGACTCATACTCTGTATCCATAGCGGCCTTCCACTGAGGCTCACTAAGAGCATCTTGCACTGATGCAGGTTCAAGACTATCTATGGTAGACATGAATGCCCTGTCATCATCAATATCCATATCCTCAACTTCTCTACTTGGAGTCACAGAAAGTTCCTCAAAAGATTGACAAAGATCATCAACCTCACCGGTTTCTCTGGCTTCTCTTTCCTTTTGAGCCATACTGTGTGTACGAGGTCTATCCAAATTCAAATTGGGAGGAGTGGATAAATTTGCATCTCTGATTGTATTTGTACACCATTTAGGATTTTGCTTCGGTGGTGGTGAAGAAGATGTAGAAGGACCTCCCGTCTATGTTGACGAAGGAATCTCCTCTTCCTTAGGTTCCACAATATCCTGGTGTACTGTAGATGTGCTCTGTGATGTGAAAGCTTCATCAAAGACAACATCTCTGCTGATATGAATTTTCTTGGTCAAAGGATCTATCAACCGATATCCTTTAGAGTGCTCAGAATATCCAAGAAAAATACATCTCAGTGTTTTCTCATCTAGCTTCTTCCTTTTCTCTTTCGGTATGTGCATGAAAGCTTGACATCCGAAAATACGTAGATGAGATATGGAGGGTTTTCGACCACTCCATGCTTCCTGTGGAGTCATTCCTTTTAGGGCCTTTGTGGGTGCCCTATTCAAAAGATACACTGCAGTGGTGACAGCTTCTGCCCAATATTGTTGCCCAAGAGTTGCACCTGTGAGCATACAACGAACCATTTCCATGATAGAACGGTTCCTTCTCTCAGCAACTCCATTTTGCTGAGGAGTATAGGCAGTTGTTAACTGTCTCTTGATCCCATGCTTATCTAGGAATGCAGAAAATTCATTAGAGGTAAACTCTCCCCCTCGATCTGAGCGGAGGGTTTTGATAGAAGCCCCTGACTCCTTCTCAACGGATTTCTTGAACTTCTGGAAGAATGCAAAAGCTTCAGATTTCAGTTTGAGAAAGAAAACCCACATCTTTCGTGAGTAGTCATCTACGAATAACTGAAAGTACCTCTTCCCTCCAACACTGTTGGGTGTGAAAGGACCGCATAGATCGGTGTGAATTAGCTCCGGAGGTTTTCTTGCTCTTGTAGAGCTCTTCTCAAATGGTACTCTATGTTGCTTTCCCGCCAAGCGATCGAGCACACCGGCAATGTGGCGAAAGGGAAGGAAGACCCTTTACCATCTCATACTTGCTGAGCTCAAGTAAGTAGCCGGAACTAAGATGCCCATATCTCTTGTGCCATAGGGAAGTTGCCTCCTTGGTAGAGACAAGTCATGGCAACATGTGGAGTAGAGATAGCATCTAGTGCAAATAAGCCATGCTTATATGAAGTCGTTGCAATCTGCTTACCCTTCCCGGTAATTGTACAACACTTCTTTCCATTCTCAACACGAAAGTTGACAACCATATTTCTGTCCGGGATTTGTGTCACTGACAACAAATTGTTGGCCAATCCCGGAACATAGAGGACCTTGTCAATCTGACACTTGCCATCAGGAAGAGTGACTGAAACTGTACCCTCTCCCTGAACCCTGTAGGTTTTATCATCAGCAATGGTGATAGGTTTGCCCTCCTTGGCCACAAATGATTCAAACCACGATCTGTCGCCAGTCATATGTTTACTAGCTCCAGAATCGACATACCAAATAGGATCCCTCTGTGTGGAATCTGTGGTAGTCATGAGCACCTTGTGTGCCCATTCAAAATCTGAGTCAGATTCTTCAACAGCAACATTCACCTCGGGGTTGCTTGTTCTTATTTTGTGGTTTGTTTTGGCCTTTTCGCTTGTTCTTATGCCAACACCTGTTGGTGTCATGGTTGTCTTTCTCATAGATCTTGCACCACCTCTTCTTCTCTTGAGGTTGTTTGCCTTTTCCTTTCGTATCCTCTTGAGAATTTCCTCCTTTCTGAAAGTTGCCTCCTTTTTGCCCATTACCTTTCTTCCTAGAACCCTGCATGTTGGTGTATAGGGCTGTATTGGAAGAATCATCCTTGTGAAGTTGGCGTGCCTCCTGTTGTTGGAGCAGATTGACCAACTCGATGTAGGTAATTTGTCGTTGGGACACCTGGATGGAGGTTATCAACATATCAAATGAAGAAGGTAAAGCTCTCATCACAAGTGAAATGAGAAGCTTTTCGTCCACAGTATCTCCTAGAGAACTCAATTTCTCTTTCAACTCAGACACTCTGCACAGAAAGAGTTCAACTGTTTCACCCTGTCTCAAACTCAGGTTATGAAGTTGTTGTTGAAGATGAAGAATGGTGGATTCATTCTTCCCCTCATAGATGGTTCTAAGGGCATCCCATGCCTCTTTACCACTTGCTTTATCAGCTATATGAGGTTGCACTTCATCTAAAATAGCAAACAAAATGAGCACCTTTGCTCTACTGTCTTTCTTGTCAAAAGCAATCTGATCTGCTGAAGGACCTGTGGATCCTGTTGTTGGTGAAGGCCTCGTTGCTACTCCAGTAACAATATCCCACAAATCTTCCATTTGGAGAATTGCCTTCATCTTATGTTTCCATGGTGTATAATTTGGACCTTTCAATAACTGATGCGGATCAGTCATCAATTTTGCAACAGCGGCCATAGTGAAGGTTCCTTATATCACCAAATTGGTCCCCCTTTCTATATACCTTTTGCTAGGCCAATATACCGTACAAAATACCCGCCCTTACGTGAGGGAAACTATAGGTATTTAGAAAGATCAACAAAAATCACCCGCCCTTACGTGAGGGAGACTATAGGTGAAATTTAGAGATCATACGATACGTGGAACATAAGCGGTACTGAAAGGGAATCGCCTTGTTGATGGCACCTACCATAGAAGATTCTTCTCATGCGTGGGGCGTAACTTCCCCTAAACACTATGAAGAATACTTCGTCGGGATTTACGCCTAAACACAAGTGCGATAAAGGGTAGTGGATGGAGTAAAAAATGCAAAAATGGCGTACTTATTCCTCCCCGACGATTTATAGAGAACAAGCTCAGACGTCGTTATAGCAGCTATATTAGGCGGCGGATACAATAGCCAAATCACGACAGCTTTACCTGTAAGTGCTGGCCAGAGGTATCGCAAATACCGAACGCTGCAGTGCAAATAAATTGCACAGATGGGTTTTATATTCCGGGGACTTAGGGAGTGTTTGTTTTTAAGTTTTTAATGTTATAGTGCAAAAATGAAATATGCAACATACAACATAAAAAAAACTGCCCACAAGAATAACCCACAAGGTGTCGGTCACAGCCGAAAATGCACCTTTTACAATGCCAAATTGCTATTTTTCATAAAATTACTCTCAATCCCCCTTTAATTTTTTGAAAAAATATCCCCCCTTAAAAAAATTCTTTTAACAAAGCATTTTTAATAACTATTATATATTTAAAATTAAAATAAATAATTTTAATTTATATAGTTTTAAAACTTTAGGAAAAATAAATTAAAATTAAATTTTAATTTATAAAGTTTAAAACTATTAAAAATAAATTAAAATTAAAAATTTTAATTAAAAATTAATAATTAAAAAAAAACTTTGAAAAAAAAATATACCTTGGGGGGTCGGCGGGATTTGAACCCCCGACCTGCAGGCTCCCTGAGCCTTAACCGCACGGCTCACGACCACGTGAGCCAGCGGGCTGATCCGAAAAGATCAGTAGACCTCCTCCCTTATCAACCCGAATCCTCCTCCTCCTCGGCCTCTGCGGCTGCCGGCGCTCCTCTCTGCCGAGGCAAAAACACCGCTCCTCTCTGCGGCTGCAAAAAAAAATTCTTCCACAGACCAACTTTTTTTTTTTTTTTTTTTTTAAACGGGAAGGGGGGTGGCTCTGTGTTTTTTTTTTTTTTTTTTGCTTTCTTTCCCGGCCGCGCGCGATTCGCGCTGTGCGCCGGGTGGGGGGGCCGTTTTTTTTTTTTAAATGGGAGGGTGGGGGGGCCGCGCCGCTACGCGCAAATGGGCGCCGAGCACCAGGGGGGGGGGGTTTATACCCCCTCCAATTCCTGCACGGGCGGGGATTTAAAAATCCCGTGCGGGGGGGGGTCCCTCCTCTCGCGCCGGCCTGTCGCCTGGCGTGACCGCGGCCCGTCGCGGGATTTAAAAATCCCGCGCGCGGGGGGTTCTCCCCTCCTGTCGCTGTCGCAAGGCACGACCGCGGCAGGGCCTGTCGCTCGTGACAGGCCTGCGACAGGGCTGTCGCACGTGCGCGCTGTCGCACGGCCCTGCGCGCACTGTCGCGTAATGCGACAGTTGCTGTCGCGCGGGCCTGTCGCGTCCTCGTCGGGCGGGGGGGAGCGATTGCCGCGCCTCCTGCGCGGACGTCCCCTTCCTGCGCTTCTGCGGCCACGGACAGCCAAGGAGCTTCCAGCGGCCTGCGCGTCCGCGGTGTTTTTTTTTTTTTTTTTTTTAAATCACGCAATGGCGTGAAGAAAAAAAATTTAATCCCGTCGCAACACAGCCACCTTTCACCGCTCCCTGCAATCTTCTCGCCCAGAATTTCCGAGTGGCTCTGATGCCATGTGAGATTCAACGAACTAAACTTTATTCAGCAGCAGCAGGTATAAATAAGATTACATAACGCCGGGATTAGCACATCGGCGAAACGGAACTGTTACACAGTTGTAACAGTACGCTAAATAATAAATAGCGACAAATAGAACAGTACGCTAACAGGGTTAAGGTGTCCCCTATGAGGTGTCTTGTGTGAGGTGTCCCCTAAGGTGGCATGGATGCCATGCCTCATAAGTGCACTTGGGTGAGAGAATCTCTCACCCATCCACATGCAATAAATGGGCATGAATGAGTCATCCCACATAAATGCATGGGTGGAGGAAAGTCTCCAAATATCATTTATGACATGTTGAGGTGGAAAGCCTTTTATTTTAAAAATGCTTTTATGTGTAATAAAGTCTTAAATTTTCATTTAATACACAAGGGGATGTGTGGAGCAAGGGTTGGAGTTAACCCTAATTAAATTGACTCTAGGTTAGACTAAGGTCAAATAGGTGAGGTGGCACCTAGGCTATTCAATGAGTAGACTAGGTGAGGTGGCCATAAATCAAATTGACCAGGGGGTAGAGTTTGACCATAAAATGACTTTTGACTAGGGTAAATATGTGACCAAGGTTAACCCATGATGGTGGTCACATAAGGACCCATAGTAAAGTGTAGGAAGGGGCTTAAGTTGCCCAAGGGGGCTTATGGAGATGATTAGTGTTTTTGGTAAATGAATAGTGTTTTGAGTCTCATTTATGCAAATTTCATGGGCTTTAAAAATTGATTAGTCGTGATGATGGGAGAAGTGGCAATGTGCAACTTTTGGGTGTCTACATTTTCCCCTTTTTGTACTATATTATGTGAAGACAAGGTACAGTGCAAAAACTAATAACATGAACTTGGTGGTTTAATTTTGAAGAAGTTTTTTTAATGGATGGTTGTGGATGATGTATGATTAATTATGAGAGATAAATTGATAATGAATGGTTTATGATTAATTATGATTGTTTGTAGTGTCACAATTATTATGTTAAGAGAAGATTCATTATCATCTTGCTTTATGATCAACGTAAAATATCTTGATTGTGGAAGGAACGAATACCTTTAGAATTTTACCTTTGATGCATTGTTGAGATTAATTTTATTTGATAAACCATTAAGCCCTAGGTAGATTTATGTCTAGTTATTCATTCATAAGTGGTATTATGACTACCACTCTAAGGAATGGAATCCATGACTAACCTATGAATAACACAAGCTTATACGAGAGAGGGAGTGAACAGTATAAGACCACTTTTTAATTTTTCTTTCCCAATCAATATTATGCAATGTATCAATAGTAGTAATCAAAGCAATGCACAAATATTCACACACAATAGAGACACCAATTTAACGTGGTTCACCCAATGTGGGCTAGTCCACGAAGAAAATATTTCACTAAAATTTTCTCAACAAATCTCTTGGGAAACCTTTCCCTATTACAATGTTTATGGACCTCTATCCAAAGGATACACCAATTCCCTAATCAAGTTCGTGGATCTCTATCTTTTAGGGTATAATAAGCTAGTATATTGCATTACACTCGTTTAGTAGATTATTACATTTTACTTTGTACTAATTACCATGCAGATATTTACTATTTTTAAATATCTGATGGTAGATAGGTTAATTCCTAAATATCCTAGGTTATCAAATCCTAACCTAACTCTACTTCTCCTATAGCACGTTTGTTAGCGTGGGTTAAGGAGATTAAGTTGGGCATACTATTTTATTTCCTATTTAACATTAGCCCTTATGCTAATGTTTGGTTAATGAAATATTTTATGTTTTGCTCAGTCTTGTTCCACCTAATCTCTACATTGGTATCGAAGCTGGGTGGCCTAATATGAGCTTTGCTCATTCCACCCAACCTGGACCTGCATGGATTCTGAGGCTGAGTTCCCCTATCGAATCTACGCGTTGATAGCAATAGCTGATTCAATTAGCCCAAAATCTATCTCGTGCACTTGTGGGCCCGTGATCGAATGAGACATATCGATGATCGAAAATGTGTTATGATGCCCACACACTCATAATTCGATGATCGCAACTGCATGACGGTGATGAGGAGTCTCGGGATTTGTCGACCATGATTCGACTGGTTCGTCGATCAAAATTTGGCAGTCAATCTAATCATAATTCACTGATCGAAAAGGTGTTCTAGCACCTGCACTGAGACCGACCTTCAATCACCAATCGAGATCTGTGAGGGTAGGAGCGCCCCTCCGATATTCGATGACTAGAACCTAATCAATGACCACATTTCAAATCCTCTATCATGCACGCAATCGATCTGCCACCTAGACACCAACATTTAATATTTGTATGCCATGTGGCAGTCACTAGCAAGACATGCGCATTGATTCTCAGTTGATGTGGTGATTGGATCCGATTAGATCTGACTGGGCAAAGCTGACATGGCATAATTTTGTTGGTCCATATGGAACTGACGTGTCTTCGACGTGGCATGTGAGGTGTCGTGGCTCGTCCACATGGCATAGTCTCATTCATTTGCATGGTCAAAAAAAGGAATGTTCATGATTTCCTTAAGGCAATCACGTTAATGGAGGGGGCAAATATCTTTATACAGCACACAATATTTTGTTCTCATCCATGTGGGACTAATAGTCCCACATTTTATTTTTTATGCCGATCGGCTGGAGAGGAAAGAACATGGAGCGTCTCCGCTTAGCTATCATCCAGCACTGCAGCTGGAGTGGTCGAGGCTAAGAATCTAAAGCGTTGTCTTCCAGTCGACAGTAGGTCAAATCCCATGGGGGCCACAAGGGCCTATTTTTTGCTACATGAATCTAGAGCAAGGTATTTTTTATATAAAATCATTTTTTTGTATTTTTTTAATTAGTTTATTAGTATTTTTTGTTAAATAATTTAATGTTATTTTTTTCTAAATAATTTTTATTTTCATCATAAAGTGATTTTCAATAAAATAATTTTTATTATTAAACAAAATTTTACTTAAATTAATTAGTACATTACAATTGATATTTGGGGGAATGTTTTTTGCAAATTTTTCAAACTCAAAGGTGCTTGTGTTTTCTCAAAAAATGGAGATATAAGACATATAAGCACATTTTTTTGCAAACTTAGGAACCCTCGAATACTTCTCACACCTTGTCAATTTTGCACCATAAAAGGAAGACAAATATCAAAACCGTTTGTTTGCAAAATTGGAAAACAAGGAGACTTCAAGTCTTGCAAAACATCACAATAGAAAGTGTGCATTTGTTTTCTCAAAATGGGGATATAAGACATAAAATTGCACATATTTTTTTTGCAAAACTTGATAATAAGTTGAAACCTTGGGTCCATCAACACCAAAATCGTGTGTCGACTGGTCTAGAAGCCTTTCAAACGTGGGTCGTGTGTCGACTTGTCTTGAAAATAGTGCTCAAATTTTTCAATTTTGTAAAAAATAAGGGGGGATAGAAGTCATATTTTGTGATTCTATTTTTTGCAAAATTGTAATAAGGGGGATATTTCAAAGCAAGAAATGTGCATTCTCGATTTTACTTGACACCTTTTCTTAAAAATTGACTATACTAGGTGCATTTTAGGTTGCATATGACACCTAGAGTGATAATAATTTGGGTTGCTATCTTGTTTTGATTATTGCACTAACAATCATGATTTTTTTGTGTAATTAAACAATTAGATTGAACATTGAAGAAGCATTTCACAAAACCCAAACTTCACTCCAAATCGTGCTACACCTTGCATAGGTTAAAACAAAGTCAATTTTTTTTTGCTCCCCATAAAAGGTCAAAATCCAAACACCTTGATAAACTCTCTTTGTTTGGCTTAATTTCCTCAAACTTTCCATCCTTCTTAAATGGGGTTAAGGCAGGTGCCATTAAATATCCTAGAGAGCACAATTATAAGTCTTTCAAAACCTACCCCTTTAATTTGCTCTATTTTTTTGGCTTAATTTCCTCAAAATTTTCATCCCTTGTTAAGGGTTTTAAGGCAGGTGCCATTAAATATCTTAAATAGCAAATTAAAATCTTTCATATACTCTTTTGAGGGTATACTACAAGATAAAGTCATCTTAGTCATATCAATTTGAAACCTTAACCATGGCCATGATCAACAAGTATCTCACTAAGAGAGCCAACTGCTCAAAAGTTCAAATTATTCTATCGATAAAACTAAGATGAAAGCCATTTTAACTATAGAGGAGATATGGGGAATAGTGGATGGCACTGATTCTAGACCCATATCAGCAGGAGTAGATTGGACAACATATGATAAAAATGATAAAATAATTTATTTATTGATCTTGCTAGCTATTACTGATGACATACAGCCTCATATAAGTGAAGCTAAAAATTGTAAGGAGGCATGGAATGCCTTAGAAACCATTTTTGAAGGAAAGCATCAATCAATAATTCTTAACCTTCAAATATAGCTTCATACTCTTCATATGAAATCTGGAGAGACAGTAGAGTTATTCCTCTGCAGAGTCGCAGATATAAAAACAAAACTACAAGCCTTAGGAGAAAAAGTGGAAGACAATGTCCTGACCTCAATCATTTTAAGGGCTCTTCTAGACTCCTATAGAATGTTGATCACTTCACTACAAGTCTTTGGAAGGACAGTGACTTTTTTAGAGTTGGTAAATTTGCTTCAAACTGAAGAAGCTAATCAACTCCAAAGAGATGAGGCATCCAACAATGCACTTTTCTCAAACAAGAAAAGAGGAAAGAAAAAGTGGAATCAACAGAAAGGATATTCTTCTAAAAAATACAAGGATAAAGGCAAAGAAATTCAGAAGAAGAAGCAGTATTATAAAATTTATGATAAAGACACTCATGAAACCAAAAGATGTTGGTTTAAGAACAAACCGCCCAATGAACAAGGACAAAAGAAGGGCAAAGGTAAATCAAAGAACAAGAATAAATAGCAACAAGGACATATTGTTGCTAAAGATTCTAGTTCAGACTTTGAACGAGCACACAAAGTGCCCATGACACATAGAATCCTCTCACAAGGATATTGTTTGGTACATATATTCAGGTGCTAGTAAACATATGACTGGCGATAAGTCCTGGTTTGAGATATTTTAGGCTCGATAAGGTAGACTGGTAACCATTGATGATGATCAGAATTATCGATTTCAAGGAGAAGGAAGTGTTTATGTCTCCCTTCCAGATGGAGAATGTAAGATTCAAAAAAGTTCTTTATGTACCAGGATTGAAAAATAATCTCTTATCAGTTCCACAAATCTTGGACAATAACATGAATGTCAATTTCAAAGTGGACAAAGAAAAGAAACGTTGCTTTATCACTCAGAAAGGAAAACATATTGAGGAACATAGACTTATACTGAGAGGGGGGGTGAACAGTATAAGATGCAACCATTTAAAAAATTTTACTTTAGATAGCAATGGCATCACCATAACATTAACAATCACAGAAAGCAACACACAAAGAAGATCCATTTTAATGTGGTTCACCCAAGATGGGCTACATCCACAGAAATATTTTCACTAAAATATTTCTCAATCAAGTTTTTTGGGAAATCCATTCCCTATGACAAATTTTATGAACTTCCTATCCAAAGGAGAATCCTTCCCCTCAACAAGTATTTATGAGCCTCCTACCCAAAGGATAATCCTTCCCCTCAACAAGTGTTTATGGGCCTCCTTCCAAAAGGAGATGTCCTATCCCCTCAACAAGTATTTATGAGCCTCCTATCCAAAGGAGATTTCCTATACCCCAAAGCTCTGGAAATGATACTTCAAAAGATCACTGCCTCTTCTACTGCTAGCAGGTGGAACTCCTTTCCACATAATATGTCCTATCCTCATTTCTCTGGCTCTAGATACTTCTGTCCTTATTGATCACCTCCACATCTGCTCATAAAAACCTGTACTAAACACAGTCAGTCGGTCTAGCACAAGTCCTCTCAAACTCTGTCATAAATCTACACCAAACTCAGTCCTCTGATCCAACATAAATCTGCTCTCAAATATCTGTCAGATATGTCCCAATCTTAATCCAAAAGCTTGAACAAATCAATCACAACTTCTCACAAGTCTTCACCAAGACTTCATCAAATATGTCCATATGTTCTTCAACAAGAACCTGTCCAAATCAGTCCTAGCAAGCTCACCAAGAACTTGCCCAAATCAACTCAAGCAAGTTTACCAAGAAACTTGCCCAATGTGAACACACAAAGAGAATTGTTAGATACCCAATGTGTTTCATCCAATCATATCAAATCAATCTCATAGAAGCATAAAGATAATTGTTAGAGACTCAATATGTTCTATCCTTCAACTCTCAATCTCAACTCAAATCAATCTCATAGAAGCATAAAGATAATTTTTAGATACTCAATATGTTCTATCCTTCAACTTTCAATCTCAACTCAAATCAATCTCATAGAAGCATAAAGAGAATTGTTAGAGACTCAATATGTTCTATCCTTCAACTTTCATTCTCAACTCAAATCAATCTCATATAAGCATAAAGAGAATTGTTAGAGACTCGATATGTTCTATCCTTCAACTCTCAACAACCAAACAACTCAATTAGGGTTTCAACAACTTATAGTAATGGCATAATATTCTCACTCAAAAATCCTAAAGCAAACTTCAAATGCTTCCACTCTCATAAACCAGAATTATGCAATAACTCGTAACTCATCATGATCTCATAATGCATAATCAATACTTCCACTTTCAGAAAATAAGATCCACTCCAAATAAGGAAACTTAATTTAATCCTTTTCACTCCAAACTTATTTTTAGAAAACCATCAAACAATAATAACCATGGAATAATGTGCCCATACCTTTACTTTGATGAAGAAGGATAACTCAAAATATGTCACAACACTAACTCTCAATTTGCCACAAATTAGAGTTAGCAACAATGGAATAATACACAATGATAAGAGTCCTAATAGCACCTTATCACTCCAACTCATCAATAATCAAAACTCACAAATATACATATCAACAATATTCCTTTACACCTTATAACTCCTACTTAATATATCACAAAATAACTTCAACCTCAAAAATAATTACAAGAGAATATCCACTCAATAAATCCAAAGGCTTTCTATCCCCAATATGAAATTAAGCACAATTATTCCTTAAATCCTTATAACTCCTAAAATACCTTTACTTATAAATGCATTTACCACATAAACATTAAGCATCAATAATAACAATGTCAAATCAATATTTCTATTTAACCTTATACCTCCATCCAATTACCAACAATAATTTGCCAAGTCAAATCAAATATTCCACATTATCAACAAAATATCTACCTTGGCCAAAAATCAATTCTCCAACCTTAGGAGAAGTGTGGAGACACCAACATAAGTGCCAAAGCACTTCCTCATCCAAACTCATGGCCCAAGGCAACTGTTGTACCATGTGCACAATAATTCATGACCAAAAATAAAACATGCCCAACGCGAATCGATATTGACACCTCTGCCTAGCGAGTGCCTTAACTCCACTGCCTCCGTCGTTGGAGCACAAGTGCCCAACGAAACTCTCAAGCACCACTCATCGTTTTACCTTCCCTTTGCTCGTAAAAATTAAATACAAACATATGTGTCTTCCTCACAGGCGTACGAAATCGAAACTTAAACACATAGCAATACGAAACTTAAAAATCATAGAGCAATCCGAAATCAAAGGTCATAGAGCAATACAAAATTGAAGGTCATAGAGCAATACGAATTCAAAGGTAATCGCACAAATCGGAGGTGTATTGAACCTTAGGAATTAATACCCTTTAATAGTCTTTTGCATCCCATGCAAGTTGACGTCGGCACTCCTTCCAAACAAATGACGTCGATGAGGTAAGTCTTCTACATTGGCATCGCTAAGGGTTTAGAAACCCTTTCAATAATAATTATTAAATTAATAATTATTATTTTATTAATAATAAACTTAACTTAAAACCTTTTCAAATGTTTGAGTTTATTTATTTATTAATAATCAAAATGGACTTTTAAGATTTTTTCAAGGAGCAAAAACCTTTTCATTAAGCCAAGATAGTTTTAATAAAAACCCTTAATGAGTCCAGATGGTTTTAATAAAAACCTTTAACCTTGTCACCATGGTTTTAATTAAAAACCCTTAAACAAACATCATGGAACTTTCAAGATCTTTTTGGCATCAAACTCTTTTTGACATCAGCACAAATTCCTTTTGATATCAACACAAACTCCTTTTGACATCAATGACAACTCACAACCATGAAGCTAGGCAACATACCTAAAATTACCAACAATCTCCCCCTTTGTCATTGATGGCAAACCACTACTGAAACCACTGCCAACTGTCAAAACTAAAACCAACTAAAAACCATCCTCTAAAGCTTTGCTCCCCCTGACTCAAGGCTCTCCCCCTTACTTAAATCTCTCCCTCTTTGTCATCAATGGTAAAGGGTCACCTTTGGATCTCAGGGCTAAGAATGAGACTCTTAGCTTAGCCCCTCCCCCACCTCCTGTTGAGGTGATTAATTCTGGGGTGGGAGTAAAACTACTCCCAAATTCTTCATTAAATACTCAAAAGTCTCTCTTGGAAGAGGTTTGGTGAAAATTTCAGCAATTTGTTCCTTAGTAGGCACATATTCCAACTTAACCTGCTTGTCCTGAACCTTCTCTCTCAAAAAGTGATATTTGATGGGAATATGCTTTGTTCTTGAGTGCATTACTAGATTCTTGGAGATACTTATGGCACTTGGAAATGGGTTGATCATGCTTTATTTTTAAATCCTCCAAGGTAGTCTTCATCCATAAAACTTGTGTACAACAAGCTACTACTGCTATGTATTCTACCTCTACTGTAGACAAGGAAACTGAAGGTTGTTTCTTGCTTAACCAAGCAACTAAACAATTCCCCAAAAATAAAGCTCCACCACTGGTGTTTTTTCTATCATCAATATTTTTGGCCCAATCTACATCTGTAAAATCTATGAGAGTGAACTTATCGCTCTCGAGATACCAAAGCCCAAGATCCATAGTGCCTTTGAGATATCTGAGAATCCTTTTTACTGCTATAACATGATTTTCTTTTGGTGTAGCCTAAAACCTTGCAACTAGTCCCACTGCCTGCATGATGTCTGGTCTAGTAGCTGTAACATAAAGCAAACTGTAAATCATAGATCTGTACAACCTTTGATCTGCCTCTAGAGATTCATCATCCTTGCTCAACTTACACCATGTAATCATTGGAGTACTAACAGGTTTGCTATCCTCCATACCAAAAATTTTTAGCATCTCTCTTATGTACTTGCCTTGTGATAGAAATATTCCTTCTTCTGATTGGGCAATCTAAATTCCTAAGAAGAAGGAAAATTCCTCAATAATGGACATCTCAAATTCACTCTGCATATTGTTAGCAAAATATTTACACATTTTGGTGTTATTATCTCCAAAAATGATATCATCAACATAAACAACCACAATTAATATATTATTTCCATCATTTTTGATATACAAATTGCTATTTTCCATACCTTTTCTGAAACCTTGTTTCTAAAGATACCTGTCAAGCCTTGAATACCAAGCCCTAGGAGCTTGTTTCAAACCATACAATGCATTTTTCAATCTACACACAAAATCTTAATTTTATGAAAGTAAGAACCCTTCTGGTTGTTCAATGTAGACTTCTTCTTCTAACATACCATTTAGAAAAGCTGATTTGACATCCATCTAATAAACCTTGAAGTTTTTAAAACTTGAAAAAGCCAAAAACATTTTGGTAGCCTCAAGATGAGCAACTGGAGCAAAATTTTCTTCAAAATCAATTCCTTCTACTTGAGCATAACCTTTGCAAACTAACCTTGCTTTATTTCTGACTACCTGACCATCTTCATTTAGCTTATTTTTGAAGACCCACTTAGTGCCAATGACATTTTTATCTTTAGGTCTTGGAACAAGTTCTCAAGTCTCACTCTTCTCTATCTATTCCAATTCTTAATTCATAGCATTTATCCAAAACTTATCTATAGAGGCTTCACTAAGATATTTTGGCTCAATCTGAGATAACAATGAAACATCTATATGGGAATTTAAAGATATGATTCTTCTCCTTGTCTATCTGACTTCTGGATTACCAATTATTTGATCCTTTGGATGGTTTTTCTGAACATATCTAAATGGAGTTTTAGGAAGGAGTTTTTGTCTTTCCTCTTCTTCTTTATCTGAATCCTCCCTGAATTCTTCTTGGCAATCTTCATCATCAATTTCCTGAACCGGTTCTCTTATTCCTGTTTTCTCATCCACTGTAACATTTATGCTTTCCACAATAGTAAAATTTCTTTTGTTGTAGCATGTATAGGCTTTGCTCTTGCTGGAGTACCCAAGAAAAATGCCCTCATCACATCTAGGATCAAACTTCCCTAAATTCTGATCTTCCCTTATGATGTAACATTTACTACCAAAAACTTTGAAATGTTTTGTTGTGGCTGGTCTTCCTTTCCATAGCTCATAGGGATTTTTGTTATTATTGACTCTTAACTGAGATTTGGTGATAATATACACTGTTGTACTAACTACCTCTTTCCAAAAACCATCAGGAAGCTTTGACTCATTCAACATGGCTCTAGCCATATTTTCAATAGTTTTATTTTTTCTTTCAACTACTCCATTTTGTTTAGGAGTTCTTGCTGTTGAAAATTCCCTCTTAATCCCTTGTTGCTCACAATAATCCACAAATTCATTTGAAGTGAATTCTCCTCCTCTATCTGATCTTAAGCATTTTATTCTTTTGTCGGTTTCATTCTCTATCATTTCTTTGAAGGCTTTAAACTTGTCAAGGACTTCAGATTTTTCTTTTAGAAAGGTAACCCAAGTCATTCTAGAGAAATCATCTATGAAAAGCATGAAGTAACTCTCTCCTTGTATACTCTGATTTCTGGTGGGACCACACAAATCAATATGAATAAGATCTAAAGGTTTGGATGACATGTACCCTTTAGCCTTAAATTTGGTTCTATTTTGCTTTCCATGTTGAAAAGGACCACAAATAGTATTTTGGGGTCTTTTCAATTTAGGTATGTCTCTGACTACTTTCTTCTAGCTAATGTTGATAATATTATCAAAGCTCAAATATCCCGTTCTTTTATGCCATAGCCAATTTTCATCCTCTTGAGACAAAAAAATACTTTTCTCTTTTTATCTCACTTAGCATGTAGAGGTTGTTAGGATATCGTCTTGCATTAGCAATGATTTTTACATTCTCTACTTTCCTTATCTCACATCTATCAAAATAGAAAGTCACCATATGACCCTGATCACAAATTTGGCTAACACTCAAAATATTATGTCTCAATCCTTCTACATTAAGCACATTTTCAGTTTTGGTTTTTCCATCTAAACTTAGAGAACCCTTTCCACAAATTTTAGCGATCTGTTATCTCTAAATCTAACTGACCCTCTACTAGTTTCTTTGATAACTATAAACTTTTCTTTTTCTCCAGTCATGTGCCTAGAAAATCCACTATCAAGGTACCATTTTTCTTCCTTATCTTGAGCATGAAGATCAGTTTGAACTATCATAGATCTAGTTTTATTTCCATTTATTTTCCTAACATTCACTTCACTAGATATTTTCAATTTACACATTCTAGCTATATGCCCAAAATTATTGTATTTGTAACACATAATACTATCATCCATGAGTGGTGCAAAAGAATTAACATTTTTCTTTAACATTGTCATTCATAATCCTAGTACAATGGATAGCTCTATGACCATATTTATTGCAAGAAAAAAATAGCGATGGAAAGTATTATGTAACCTATTTGGAAGCCTTTGATGAGTGTTCCTTCTTTTGTGATCAGCTCTTGTCCATTGCTCTCCTTTATTTTCTTCTTTTTTGGTATCCTTTGGTTTTTGAAAGTTGAATTTATTTATGTTGTATGTTCCTGCTTCTTGGATATGGAGATCTTCTTCCCTTTGCTTTCCAAGAAAAATATTTTGTTTAAGACTCATATGTTCAAGTCTACCTCTTAGATAAACCACCTCTTCTTCAAGTCTCTCACATTCAACTTCCTTCCCTTTTAAAACCTTTGTCAAACCTGCTCAAATTTCTTTCCTTCTTCAGCTAGGATCTTGGAGTCTGTGATATTTTGAGATAGTTCTATTTTGGCCATCTCTTCTTCTTGATTTTGTTGTTTTAAAACAAATTTTTCTTCCCTAACTTTTTTCAGATTTCTAAGGGCCAAAAAGAATTCCCCTTTCAAATCAAATTCAATCTCTTCATCACTTTTCGTGCTCATATGATATTCCGAGGGATCCTTCTCCAAGATGTTAGTCTCTTCTTGGAGAGACCCACTCTGATACCAATTGAATAATATATACTTATACTAAGATGGGGGTGAACAATATAATATGCAACCATTTAAAAAACTTTACTTTAGATAGCAGTGGCATCACCATAACATTAACCATCACAGAAAGCAACACACAAAGAAGAGTCATTTTAATGTGGTTCACCCAAGATGGGCTACATCCACAGAAATATTTTCACTAAAATATTTCTCAATCAAGTTATTTGGGAAATCCTTTCCCTATTACAAATTTTATGAACTTCCTATCCAAATGAGAATCCTTCCCCTCAAAAAGTATTTATGAGCCTCTTGCCCAAAGGAGAATCCTTCCCCTCAACAAGTGTTTATGATCCTCCTACCCAAAGGGGATGTCCTATCCTCTCAAAAAGTATTTATGAGCCTCCTACCCAAAGAAGATGTCCTATCCCCCAAAGCTCTAGAAATGATACTTCAGAAGATCACTGCCTCTTCTATCGCTAGCAGGTGGAACTCCTTTCCATAGAAGATATCCTATCATCCTTTCCCTAGCTCTAGAGACTTATGTCCTCACTGATAACCTCCATAGCTACTCATCAAAACCTGTACTAAATATAGTCAATCGATCCAGCACAAGTCCTCTCAAACTCTGTCACAAATCTGCACCAAACTTAGTTCTCTGGTCCAGCACAAATCTGCTCTCAAATATTTGTCATATATGTCCCAATCTTAAGCCAAAAGCTTGAACAAATCAATCACAACTGCTCACAAGTCTTCACCAAGAATTCATCAAATCTGTCCACAATTTCTTCAATAAGAACCTGTCCAAATTGGTCTTAGCAAGCTCACCAAGAACTTTCCCAAATCAGCTCAAGCAAGTTTACCAAGAAACTTGCCCAATGTGAACACAAAAATATAATTGTTAGAGACCCAATGTGTTTCATCCAATCATATCAAATAAATCTCATAGAAGCATAAAGAGAATTGTTAGAGACTCAATATGTTCTATCCTTCAACTCTCAATCTCAACTCAAATCAATCTCATAGAAGCATAAAGATAATTGTTAGAGACTCAATATGTTCTATCCTTCAACTTTCAATCTCAACTCAAATCAATATCATATAAGCATAAAGAGAATTTTTAGAGACTCGATATGTTCTATCCTTCAACTTTCAATCTCAACTCAAATAAATCTCATAGAAGCATTAAGAGAATTGTTAGAGACTCAATATGTTCTATCCTTCAAATCTCAACAACCAAACAACTCAATTAGTGTTTCAACAACTTATAGCAATGGCATAAGCTTCTCACTCAAAAACCCTAAAGCAAACTTCAAATGCTTCCACTCTCATAAACCAAAATTATGCAATAACTCATAAACTCATCATGATCTCATAATGCATAATCAATACTTCCACTTTCATAAAATAAGATCCACTCCAAATAAGGAAACTTAATTTAATCCTTTTCACTCCAAACTTATTTTTAGAAAACCATCAATCAATAATAACCATTGAAGAATGTGCCCATACCTTTACTTTGATGAAGAAGGAGAACTCAAAATTTGTCACAACACTAACTCTCAATTTTCCACAAATTAGAGTTAGCAACAATGGAATAATGCACAATGATAAGATTCCTAATAACACCTTATCATTCCAGCTCATCAATAATCAAAAATCACAAATATACATATCAACAATATTCCTTTACACCTTATAACTCCTACTTAAAATATCACAAAATAACTTCAACCTCAAAAATAATTACAAGAGAATATCCACTCAATAACTCCAAAGACTTTCTAACCCTAATATGACATTAAGCACAATTATTCCTTAAACCCTTATAACTCCTAAAATGCATTTACCACATAAACATTAAGCATCAATAATAACAATGTCAAAGCAATATTTCTATTTAACCTTATACCTCCATCCAATTACCAACAATAATTTGCCAAGTCAAATCAAATATTCCACATTATCAACAAAAGATCTACCTTGGCCAAAAATCAATTATCCAAACTTAGGAGAAGTGTGGAGACACCAACATAAGCACCAAAGCGCTTCCTCCTCCAAACTGGTGTCCCAAGGCAACTGATGTACCATGTGCACAATAATCTGTGACCAAAAACAAAACATGCCCAACACAAATCGATCTCGACACCTCTGCCTAGTGAGCGCCTTTGCTCCACTATCTCCTTCGTTGGAGCACAAGTGCCCAACAAAACTCTCAAGTGCCACTCGTCATTTTACCTTCCCTTTGCTCACAAAAATTAAAGATAAATATATTTGTCTTTCTCACAAGCGTACAAAATCAGAACTTAAACACAGAGCAATACGAAACTCAAAAATCATATAGCAATCCGAAATCGAAGGTCACAGAGCAATAAAAAATAGGTCACAGAGCAATACAAATTCGAAGGTAATCACGCAAATCGAAGGTGTATTGAACCTTAGGAATTAATGCCCTTTAATAGTCTTTTGCATCCCATGCAAGTTGACACCGGTGCTCCTTCCAAACAAATGACGTCAACGAGGTAAGTCTTCTACATTGGTGTCACTAAGGGTTTAGAAACCCTTTCAATAATAATTATTAAATTAATAATTATTATTTTATTAATAATAAACTTAACTTAAAACCTTTTCAAAGGTTTGAGTTAATTTATTTATTAATAATCAAAATGAACTTTTAAGGTTTTTTCAAGGAGCAAAAACCTTTTCATTAAGCCAAGATGGTTTTAATAAAAACCCTTAATGAGTCCAGATGGTTTTAATAAAAAACTTTAACCTTGTCACCATGGTTTTAATTAAAAACCCTTAAACAAACATCATGGAACTTTCAATATCTTTTTGGCACCAAACTCTTTTTGACATCAGCACAAATTCCTTTTGATATCAACACAAAATCCTTTTGACATCAATGACAATTCACAACCATGAATCTAGGCAACATACCCAAAATTGCCAACATAGATAGCAACAGGTTCATACAAATATGGTTTGTTTATCTTAGATGCAATTACCTCTACACATACTACAATGGTAGTAACCACAAAAGAGGCCACTTCTCTATGGCATAAGATATTTGGGCATCTAAGTTTAGGGTATTTACTAGAACTCAGTAAATATCAAATGATGAAAGTACTGCCTACTCTTTCATGTACTTTTCTAGTGTGCTCATATTGCTTGTCAGGAAAGAAACATAGAGTACATTTTGAACCTATCTCCTTTCGAGCTAAGGTACCTTTGGAGTTAGTTCACACAGATTTATGTGGTCTTATGTCTACTAGTTGTGGAGGAAAAAGGTATTTTCAATTGTTTGTAGATGATCACTCACGAAAAATGTGGGTCTTCTTCTTGCAGTTGAAGTCTAAAGAATTTTACTATTTTCAGTAGTTCACGAAACTTGTTGAGAAAGAATCAGGATGTTTCATAAAGACCCTCTGTTCATATCGAGGGGGGGAATACACATAAAAATAATTTTCCTTATTTTTGTAGAAACATGGGATAAAAATACAGTTAACAACAGCCTATTCTCCTCAGTCAAATGGAGTTTCTGAGAGAAGAAATCGTTCCATTATGGAAATGGTTCGATGTATGCTTAAGGGAGCCAATCTTGAGCACATTTATTGGGCTGAAGTTGTAACAACTACAGTATATCTTCTAAATAGGGCACCCACATGGGCTCTTGAAGGTATTACTCCTCAAGAAGCATGGAGGGGAAATGAACCCTCCATATCTCATCTACGAGTATTTGGGTGTAAGGCTTTTATGCATATACCTAAGGAGAAAAGAAAGAAGTTAGATGAGAAGACCCTACAATGTGTTTTTCTTGGATATGATGAATTCTCAAAAGGCTATCGATTTATATAACCATTCACCAATAAAATATATGTTAGTAGATATGTAGTGTTTGATGAGGCTTTCACATCTAACACTACATCAGTATACCTGGATGATGAGGAGCAATAACCACTTCCTCCTTCACAATAGAAAAAGCCTCCTAAATGGTATACAAGTACTATGAGAGAGATTCCAAATTCACTCCACCACCATATATCACTCTCAATCATCAAAAGACATGAAGCATGTCTCGATAGAGAACGACAGAAGCATCTACTTCAGTTGATGATCTTTGTGTAGATTTTCAAGAGATTTTTATTAATGAAGAGTTAGAAAGTGAAGAAGATATGGAAGTTGATGAGGAGAGGGTTTATATGTCATAATATGATGAAAATGAACCTTCTACAGTTGATGAAGCACTTAGTCAGCCTTAGTGGAAGGCAGCTATGGATGCTGAACATAAATCCCTCATTAAAAAAAAAACATGGAATCTGGTCAATTTGCCTAAAGAAAATAAGCCCATAGGTTGTAAATGGGTTTACAAAGTCAAATATAAGGTAGATGGTACCATATACAAGCATAAGTCCCATATTGTGGCAAAGGGATATGCTCAAAAGGAAGGCCTTGATTATGAGGAAACCTTTGCACCCAATGCAAGGATGACCACCATTCGAGTTCTTTGTGCTATGGCAGCACAGTTCGGATGGAAATTACATCAGATGGATGTAAAAAGTGCCTTTATAAATTGTGACTTAAAAGAAGAGGTATACATGACTCAACCTCTCGAATTCTTTGAGAAAGGCCATGAGCAACAGGTTTGCAAGTTGGTCAAATCATTATACGGGCTAAAACAAGCCCCAAGAGCATGGTACATCAAAATGGATAGTCACCTACTACAGCACGGATTTAAGAGAATTCCATCAAGTGCAAATCTCTATATCAAGAACATAGGTTGTAAAATAGTGATTCTTGTATTGTATGTAGATGATCTGATCATCACTGGCAATTTAGATAAATTGATTAACATCATGAAAAATGACTTGAAAGAGTCATTTGATATGACAGATCTTGGACTTCTCCACTACTATCTTGGCCTTGAGATAGAATAGAAGAAGAATTATCTTAGTGTGACTCATAAAAACTATGCCAAGACTTTAGTAGAAAAATATCGTATGACTGATTGTAAGCCCAAAGCAACACCAATGGAATCAGGGCTTCAGTTATCACGGTATGATGACTCACCACAAGTATATGGCATGCTATATCGACAGATGATGGGAAGCCTCATCTATCTAAATAATACTAGACCAGATATTACTTATGTTGTAAACTATCTTTCTCGATTCATGCAGGAACCAAAGGTCTCTCACTGGAAAGCAACTAAGAGGGTTCTTCACTACATTCATGGTAGTGTAGATTATGGTCTAGAGTATAAGAATAATAATTCATTCTTCTTACAGAGTTATACTGACTCTGACTATGTTGTATCCCTATATGATAGAAAATCAACCTCGGGATATGTATTTCATCTTGGATCTGGTCCTATCTCATGGCATAGTAAAAAGCAACAGGTGGTTGCTTTATCTTCAATTGAGGCAGAATATCGCGCTGCACGTGGAGCTGTGTGTGAAGCAATATGGTTAAGTCGCATCTTGGCTACCATGGGCCTACCAAAGAAACTTCCTATTCACATGTTTTATGATAACTTAGGTGTTTTGAACTTGGTCAATAATCCAGTCCATCATGAATGCACAAAGCATATTGACACAAATTGTCATTTCATTCGTAATGAAATTCCTAAACACAAGATCAAGATCCAATACATTCCCACTGACTAACAATTTATTGACATCTTCATAAAGGCACTTGGACGTGTCAAATTTGAGTTGTTTTGAAGTAGACTTTGTATATCAAAGTAATGTAATAAAGGGGGGATGTTAGGGTACAATAAGCTAGTATATTGCATTACACTAGTTTAGTAGATTATTACATTTTACTTTGTACTAATTACCATGCAGATATTTACTATTTTTAAATATCTGATGGTAGATAGGTTAATTCCTAAATATCCTAGGTTATCAAATCCTAACCTAACTCTACTTCTCCTACAACGTGTTTGTTAGCATGGGTTAAGGAGATTAAGTTGGGCATACTATTTTATTTCCTATTTAACATTAGCCCTTATGCTAATGTTTGGTTAATGAAATATTTTGTGTTTTGCTCAGTCATGTTCCACCTAATCTCTACACTATCCACAGGAGACACCAATATCCTCAACTGGTTCATGGATCTCTATCCACAAGAGAACTCCTTTCTCCTCTACTTTGGCTGGTGATCTTCTAGAAGAACTATTGCCTCCACTACACTGGCTAATGGATCTCTATCCACTAAAGACTCCTATCCTCACTTAGAAGACCTATCCTCACTACCCTAGCTAATGGACCTCTATCCACTGGAGACTGTCATCCTCTATACTCTGTCACCTCCAAATCTTACTCTCAAATCTATCTCAAATCTGCACTAAACATAGTCCTTCGGTCTAGCACAAATATGCTCAATATTTATCTCTGGTTTGGCACAAACCTATCCTCAAATCTGCACCAAACTCTATCCTCAAATCTGCACTAAACACAATCCTTTGATCTAGCACAAATCTGCTCAATATCTATCCTCAAGCCTTAACATAAAGCTTGACTCAATCACAAATCAACTCTGCTAGATCTGCCCCAAACCTTAACTCAAGGTTTGAACAAATCAATCAATCAACTTTGCTCTCAAGTCTTCTCAAAATACTTATCTCAAATCTGTCCACAAGTCCTCTCAAGAACTTGTCCAATCTGCTCTCAATATCTATCTTCAAATCTGTATTGTAAGCTTCCACAAAAGCTCACACTAATCTATCCACAAGTCCTCTCAAAAACTTGTCCAATCTGCTCAACAAGTCTTCACCAAGACTTGCCTCAAATCTTCTCAACAAGTCCTCACTAGAACTTGTCCAATCTGCTCAACAAGTCTTCACTAAGACTTGTCTCAAATCTACTCAACAAGTCTTCTCAAAGACTTACCTCAAATATGCTCAACAATTCCTCACTAGAACTTGTCCAATCTCACGAAAACTTATAGAGAATTGTTAGAGACTCAATATGCTTCACACTTACAACAATGCTCAATCACTTTCAATCTCTATTTTTATCATAGAAACATATAGAGAATTGTTAGAGACTCAATATGCTTCACACTCAAACACTCAATCACTTCCAACCTCTTTCTCAAATCAATTTAGGATATAGAACAATTTGTTTCACAGAATTAGAACTATCACTTCAACACTTCCACTTGACTAGGCTCAATCAACTCCACTCAATCAATCACTCAATAAAAAACTTCCTTGCTTACAAACCCTAGTCCAAGCATATGAATCATTCACTCAATTATTTCCAACAATGCTTATCAAACAACCTCACATAACAATGATACTCATGTTCTTTTACAAACTCTAGTTCAAGATAGTTCTCAACTTCACATAACAATGATACTCATGTTCTTTCACAAACCCTAGTTCAAGCATATGAAAGCTTACTCAATATTTCCAACAATGCTTATCAAACAAGGTTTTTATTATCAACTCTCATTCAAAAAAACTTTAACAATTAAACTCAACAATGCTTATCAAACAACCCTTTTCTCTCCAACTTAGCATTCACAACATCCAACAATCACTCACAAGGAAGATGTGCCCTTACCTCTTGTTTGATGAATAATTGTCCTTACAAAACCTGTCTCAATCACAACCATTCCTTTTGCCAATACTAGGGTTAGATAGCAAATATTTGTTCTCAATAAATCCTTTCAAGAATAATTCATCAAGTCAAAATCTCACAACTTAATCAACCTTATTTCTCCTTTCAATACAATTATTAACTTTGTATTCAAAAAATATTTCTAACACCTAAGGCACACCTTATTACTCCTCTCAACAAGCTCATCACACTTCAGAAAAATCAAACCCTAACAAAAATGCCAAACCTTTTATCTCCCTCACAAAAACCTTACACCATGCAAAATTAAATTTAAAACCTTTTAAAAAATTAATCTCCACAAAATTTGAAGCTTCCGCAATTTTTGGACTCTCAAGCAACTTAGCACATACCTTGGTCTAGCGCAAAAGGTGCCTCGATGGGTTTTGAACACGAAACCTATCCACAGTCGGGCACCTTAGCAAGGTGTGCACCCACCATGTGGGCTACGAGCCTCCACACAAAGGAGAAGGCTCACACCTTCCCTTTGTCTCCTTCCTGGCGCACAAACCTCAAAATAAATCTCACTTTGCAAAAACTCAAGCCTGCAGGATTCGATCCCTGCACCTTTCGTTGGCCAAGACTTAGCGCCTTCCCTTGCTACCGGTTGCGCTACAGCGCACCTTGGAATGTAAACCAAAAGCCTCTCCTCCTTGTCCTTTTTACTGCCTCTATAAGCCTTTAAAAACACGTGATCGATCCTTTGCTTTGCACATGAAACACACCATTAAACTTTGATCATGGATGAAATATTTACCAAGGCCTTTCCCTCCTTTATATGCATTGGGCTATGCCTTCGATGACGTCGACGATAATTCAAAAATTCAAATTATGAATTTTATAACCCTATGCTTAGGGTTAGTTTAATTAACCTATAAATTAATATATAATTAAATTATAATTAATTTAAAATTAACTTAATAACTTTAAAAGTTAATTAAATTAATTTATAAATTAAATTATAATAAAACTATTATAATTAATTAAATCTCTTGCACCTTTATTAATATTTCATTTTAATATTATAATAAATTATTATAATATTATTTTGCTTGGGCCTTCCTTTTGCCCTTTAAACCTCATCTGACCACCTGGAAGGAAACTTTCTTTTGCACTTGATTATGGAACCTGAAACTAATGTTGCTCACTGAAACCGACGCTTACTGGTGTTGACTTCTTGACATCAATGACAACAAAACCTGCTCATATTTCCAACAATATCCCCCTTTGTCATTGATGGCAACCCAATTATCTTTTACCATTTCCTTAACCTTTTTATGTTTTGCTCCCCCTGGGAAACTGCTCCCCTTGACTCAATGCTCTCCCCTTAAATCAAATCTCTCCCCCTTACTCAAATCTCTCCCCTTTGACATCAATGGCAAAGGGTCACCTTTGGGGCTCAGGGCTAAGAATGAATCTCTTAGCTTAGCCCCTCCCCCACCTCCTCTTGAGGTGGTTAATTCTGGGGTGGGAGTATTTCTACTCCTAGCATGCACTGATCTTTACCTTTGTCCACTTTCCTTCTCATCTGGTCCTTCTCATTCCTCTAACTATTCATGTTCCTGCTTGTCTCTAGAATTTTTGCTCTACACCACTTTGTTGTATGTCCATCATTATTGCACTTATAACACTTAATGTTATTATTCCTTGGAGGTGCAAATATCTTGGGATTTCTCTTGGTGAAGCCATATCTATTCCTATCATGAACCCTGCAATTCATTACCTTGTGACCAAACTGATTACAAGAGTAGCAATACCCTTGAAAAAGCTATCTATTTTTTAAATTTCCATATTCATGTCTTTCATGTGTCCTACACTGAGAAGCCTTGTGCCCAAACCTATGACATGAGAAGCATCGTCCATTGAAACTACCTTGCCTTGACCTCATTGGTCTCTTAGTCTCTTTTACCCTATGCTGGTTCTTGTTCCATCTGTTCCTCTTTTGTGCATTGTTCCTTTCCTTGTTGAACTTTATTTTGTCCAACTCATCCTCAGAAGTCTCACTTTCTCTTACACTCTCTTCTTCTAAAGTTTCTTCTTCTTCAAAACTTGAGGTTGACTCCTCTCCTTGTTTCTTTTGTACCTGTTTAAAACCAAGACCTATTTTGTTTTTTGATCGTCTTTGTACCTTGATCATCTTATCTACGATCTTTGAGCTCTTTCCAAACTTGTGTAACCTGTCCTTAGACTCTTTTACTTCTTCCCTTAGTAGAGCCACTTCATGTTCTAACCTTTCACATTCTAAGACCTTTGCTTCTAACTTATCTTTGAGCTTCCTTGTCTTAGCCATTGACTTATTTAGATCCTCTATAAGCTTTCCTTTCTCTTCATCATATTCTTGAAACTGAAGCTTAAGTTGGGAGTTTTGCTTTCTTACCTTCTTTAATGCATCAAGGGCATGAATAAGTTCACCTTCAAGATCAACTTCTCCTATTTTTGATTCTTCCTCTATTTGTTTACCTTTGAAAACATCTTCATTCTTTTCTGACTTGTCTTCTATAAGATCACCTCCTTCTCCTTCTAATGCCATTAGAAGATTCTCTTCTGGTCCTTCAAGTGTATCTTCATATTCATCATCACTGAAACTAAAACCACTCTTTGTACAACTATCTTCAAGATGACCAAAGTTACCACATCTAAAACACTTGAGGATTATTGGTGACATTTTCCTAACCATTTCCTTTTCTTTTGCTAGAAATAGAGCTTCATCTTTATCATTATCTGAGGAACTATTATCACTATCACTTGAGTACTTACTTGCCTTGTCTGCATAGTAACTCTTCTTCTGTCTTTGAAAGAACTTCTTTCCTTGCTTGCCTTGTCCATCCCTACTTTTCTTTTGGTACCTGTATTTTTTTGATTCCCTATTTTTATGATCCTATTTTTCTTCATCATTGCTATTTCTAGCTTCTTGACAATCAGTTGCATAGTGACCATACTTTCCACAATTGAAACATCTAACAGATTTCGCACCTTTAAAATTTCTTGGATCCTTGTTCCTTCTACCATAATTTACTTCTTCATCATTGGATGACTCATTGCTTGAATCTGACTTCTTACCCTTTGTCTTCTTAGTAGCTTTGAAGGCTGCTTCTTTCCAGAGATTAGGTTCCTCTTTTGTTCTCATCTCAAAAGTTGTAAGAATGCCAAGTAATTCATCCCTTGTCAAAATATCACCATCTTTTGATTCCTCTATAGCTGAAATATTTTCACTAAACCTTTTTGGGAGAGATCTTAAGATCTTATCACAAACATCAGATTCTTGAACCTCAAGTCCAAGTCCTTGCATGGAGTTAACAACCTCATCTACACGAAGTAGATAAGCACTAATGTTTTCCTCATCCTTCATTTTTAGATCTTCAAATTGTCCCTTGAGATTTCACAACTTTACCTTTTTGACCTTTTTATCTCCTTCATATATGCCTTGCAACTTATCCCAAATATATTTTGCTGACTTGTAGTGCATAACCTTAACAAACTCTATTCTATGCAAACCTCTCAAAATTGCATTCATTGCTCTTGAATTGTAATGATGTAGAAGCTTACCATATTTATATGTAGGTGGAGTAGCTGGTGGTGTGTATCCATTTTCAACTACTTTCCATATTTCATTGCCAAGTGCCATCAGGTGAATCTTCATTCTCATACTCCAAAATACATAATCACTTCCATCAAACATTGGTGCTGAATTATCTAAGGATCCACTCTTAGAATCCATTTGTGTTCTTGTAAGCTTTTCCTTCAAGTTGTTAAACTCTTCCGAAGGAACCTGCTCTGATACCAATTGAAGAACATAAGCTTATACTTAGAGGGGGGTGAACAGTATAAGACCACTTTTTACTTTTTCTTTCCCAATCAATATTATGTAATGTATCAATAACAATATCAATAGTAGTAATCAAAGCAATGCATAAATCACCACACATAATAGAGACACCAATTTAACGTGGTTCACCCAATGTGGGCTACTCCACGGAGAAAATATTTCACTAAAATTTTCTCAATAAATCTCTTGGGAAACCTTTCCCTATTACAATGTTTATGGACCTCTATCCAAAGGAGACACCAATCCCCTAATCAAGTTCATGGATCTCTATCCATAGGAGACACCAATATCCTCAGCTAGTTCATGGATCTCTATCCACAAGAGAACTCCTTTCTCCTCTACTTTGGCTGGTGATCTTCTAGAAGAACTATTGCCTCCACTACACTGGCTAATGGATATCTATCCACTAAAGACTCCTATCCTCACTCAGAAGACCTATCCTCACTGCCCTAGCTAATGGACCTCTATCCACTAGAGACTATCATCCTCTATACTCTATCACCTCCAAAGCTTACTCTCAGCTCTATCTCAAATCTGCACTAAACATAGTCCTTCAGTCTAGCACAAATCTTCTCAATATCTATCTCTGGTCTAGCACAAACCTATCCTCAAATCTACACCAAACTCTATCCTCAAATCTACACTAAACACAATCCTTTGATCTAGCACAAATCTGCTCAATCTCTATCCTCAAGCCTTAACACAAAGCTTGACTCAATCACAAATCAACTCTTCTAGATCTACCCCAAACCTTAACTCAAGGTTTGAACAAATCAATCAATCAACTCTTCTCTCAAGTCTTCTCAAAGACTTGTCTCAAATTTATCCACAAGTCCCTCTAGAACTTGTCCAATATACTCTCAATATCTATCTTCAATCTATATTGTAAGCTTCCACAAAAGCTCACACTAATCTATCCACAAGTCTTCTCTAGAACCTTTCCAATATGCTCAACAAGTCCTCACTAAAACTTACCTCACATCTTCTCAAAAAGTCCTCACTAGAACTTATCCAATATTCTCAACAAGTCTTCACTAAGACTTACCTCAAATCTACTCAACAAGTCTTCTCAAAGACTTACCTCAAATCTGCTCAACAAGTCCTCACTAGAACTTTTCCAATCTCACATAAACATATAGAGAATTGTTAGAGACTCAATATGCTTCACACTCACAACAATGCTCAATCACTTTCAATCTCTCTTTTTACCATAGAAACATATAGAGAATTTTTAGAGACTCAATATGCTTCACACTTACAAACACTCAACCTCTTTCTCAAATAAATTTAGGATATAGAACAATTTATTTCATAGAATTAGAACTATCACTTCAACACTTCCACTTGACTAGGCTCAATCAACTCCACTCAATCAATCACTCAATAAAATACTTCCTTGCTTACAAACCCTAGTCCAAGCATATGAATCACTCACTCAATTATTTCCAACAATGCTTATCAAACAACCTCACATAACAATGATACTCATGTTCTTTCACAAACTCTAGTTCAAGATAGTTCTCAACTTCACATAACAATGATACTCATGTTCTTTCACAAACTCTAGTTCAAGCATATGAAAGCTTACTCAATATTTCCAACAATGCTTATCAAACAAGGTTTTTATCATCAAATCTCACTCAGAAAAACCTTTAACAATCAAACTCAACAATGCTTATCAAACAACCCTTTTCTCTCCAACTTAGCATTCACAACATCCAACAATCACTCTCAAGGAAAAATGTGCCCTTACCTCTTGTTTGAAGATGATTTATCTTTACACACCTGTCTCAATCACAACCTTTCCTTTTGCCAATACTAGGGTTAGATAGCAAATATTTATTCTCAATAAATCCTTTCAAGAATAATTCATCAAGTCAAAATATCACAACTTAATCAACCTTATTTCTCCTTTCAATACAATTATTAACTTTGTATTCAACAAATATTTCTAACACCTAAGGCACACCTTATTACTCCTCTCAACAAGCTCATCACACTTTAAAAAAATCAAACCCTAACAAAAATGCCAAACCTTTTATCTCCCTCACAAAAACCTTACACCATGCAAAATTAAATTTAAAACCTTTTTAAAAATTAATCTCCGCAAAATTCGGAGCTTCCACAATTTTTGGGTCTTCACAAATTTTGGACTAGAGCATACCTTGGTCTAGCGTAAAAGGTGCCTCGATGGGTTTCAAACTCAAAACCCTTCTCTGTCGAGCACCTTAGCAAGGTGCATGCCCACCACGTGGGCTACGAGCCTCCACACAAAGGAGAAGGCTCATGCCTTCCCTTTGTCTCCTTCCTAGCACACAAACCTCAAAATAATTCTCGCTTCACAAAAACTCAAGCCCATGGGATTCGATCCCTGCACCTTCCGCTGGCCAAGACTTAGCACCTTCCCTTGTTGTCGGTTGTGCTACAGCGCACCTTGGAATGTAAACCAAAAGCCTCTCCTCCTTGTCCTTTTCGCTGCCTCTATAAGCCTTTAAAAATACGCGATCGATCCTTTGCTTTGCGCATGAAACACACCATTAAACTTTGATCATGGATGAAATATTTACCAAGGCCTTTCCCTCCTTTATATGCATTGGGCTATGCCTTCGATGACGTCGACGATAATTCAAAAATTTGAATTATGAATTTTATAACCCTATGCTTAGGGTTAGTTTAATTAACCTATAAATTAATATATAATTAAATTATAATTAATTTAAAATTAACTTAATAACTTTAAAAGTTAATTAAATTAATTTATAAATTAAATTATAATAAAACTATTATAATTAATTTATAATTAATTAAATCTCTTGCACCTTTAATATTATAATAAATTATTATAATATTATTTTTCTTGGGCCTTCCTTTTGCCCTTTAAACCTCATCTGACCACCTGGAAGGAAACTTTCTTTTGCACTTGATTACGGAACCTGAAACTGATGTTGCTCACTGAAACTGATGCTTACTGGTGCTGACTTCTTGACATCAATGACAACAAAACCTGCTCATATTTCCAACAATCTAAAAGATTCAAGCATTGGGTTTCTCAAATGTTTGTTTAAATTAAAGTTTTGTTGAGAAGAGAAATTTTGTTTTTTTTGTTTGTCCCAACAAATAAGGGCTTGAGATGATCTCTAGCAAATATTCTTGGAAAAATGTCATTTCCAATATTGAGTGTTTGATTATTTATCATGTGCAAGGTGGTTGTTGTATGTTGTATGTTGTATGTATACGCCCTCAAGCGATGATTTGACGATGTAGGAAGCAAGAAAATATGATGAGTCGATTGAAAATATGAAAAATGTGAGGATGGAGTTGAAGAAAATGGAAAATTTTAGTACATTTGGCAATGGTTGGGCATGAGGGAACAAATACAACTTGAAAAATTAGATTTGTGTAGAGGTGTACAAATCTAACATACCTCGACATTCGCACACCTCTATGTGAATATGATTGTGTGATCCATGTGTAGTGTTTCTACATTTTGGGAGACCAAATAATATTTGGATAAAACTTATACCATTGGAAACCTCTTTTCAAGCCTAATCCAATGGTGGCATTTTTTTAAATTTGGAGAACATTTAATGGGGAAAATTTGGTTCAAAGATGACCCTACTTTTGGAAGCAATGAATGTGTAATTTTAGGTCTTTTGGAAGGGAAAGTTGGTTTGGTTGGTTATAGGGATTGCTTGGACCGCAGACCAATCAGTGATGGTAGCAAAGAAGGTGAATTTATGGATGAGGGGGTGGGTTGGGAGATTTGGACCTCAAGATGGATGGTGAATAGAGCCTCTCTAGTATTAGAGAGATGGAATTAGAGTTTAGAGAGATGGAGCATGAGCTAAGAGATATGGAATCGTAGGATATTCTATATGATTATGATAGGAGTTGAAGGTAGTGACAGTTATATGAGAGAGAGTTATTTGAGGACATAGGGTGTCGATATATAGAGGTTGCAATGATAGCAGGATGACCTGGAGGTCTTGTATGCACAAGAGAGTACCATCCATGGTATCGATTGTTCCTTAAGTAGTATAGCCTACAGCATCATAATTTGAGGTATCTGGCCCACAGTATAGTGTGGCAGTAGTGGAGAGGAGAGTTTATGGTCCTCTTGGTATGCTGGAGGTGAGTGGAGAGACTCCAGGTGAGCAGCAAGGTTGACGAAATTTTGAGGGTGGTAGTGATGTCCATGGGAATTTTTGACATGTAAGATACATGATGCAGCATTGATTATATGTGTGAATATTATGTGAATGTGTTTTTGTGTTGATGTAGTATAGACCTGTGTATGCCTTGATGATGTATGCTTCTATGTAGATGTATGAGATGATGTAGAAATATGAACGTATAGATAGATAAACATGTATGGTAAGAATGATTGATTTATATGTATACAAGTGAATGTGTATACATACATGAAAATACATGCAATAAGACTTGGACAATCTTATAGAGTGTGAATTAAGCAATGATGAGTAGTGTAAAATACTATGAGTATGAGACAAGCAAACATGTAGTGGATGTTATGAATGCCAAGTGAGCAATAAGTTGATAGGTGATGCAAGTGGTAGATGAAAATGCAATGAAAGGCTATGCATATTGATCCTAGTGAGTGAATCTAACAATTGAATGATAAGAATGTGAAAATTCAATGAATAGTATCCTTGTATTTTGGTAAAACTAGTTGTGATGTTATTTGTTTTTTTGTTTCATACATGTTGGATGTGAGAAGAATTTCAAGGGAGTTGAACACCATAGTTTGAACAATCAAACCCATCTAGTAGTCGATCAATATCCTACAAAAATCTCAACTATCCTAACTAAGCTCAAGTCGATCATGGACCAATGTGTGTAAAGTGATGTTCATTTATCCATTTTGAGTGAGGTTGGACTAACCAATTATAAACTTAGCCATTTAAGCTAGCTCATCCACAAGCGCACAGTGGTCTATACAAAAGAAGGTCACTAATGTGATATACATATCAACACTTGTAAGGCACACTCCACTGCTAGATAGGTATCTATAGCCCCGATGAATATTAGCCCCATAATATATGGACTTGAGGACCTCAAGGATTCAAGATTTTTGATAATGCTCTTTTCTTTTCTTTTTTATTTTTTTGTGGTGCTCTTTTGGTGTTTGTTTTTGTTTTCTGCCGTTCTTATTCTTCTTATTATTTTTTGTAGCTTGTCCTTTTGTTTTTGCCTTTCTTATTCTTCTTCTTCTTCTTTTTTGTATCTTGTCATTTTGTCAATCCTCAAGTTTGGATCATGCAAATTATAGGATGAGCGAGGTGACTTTTTCTAGGTGGCCAATGTATGCAAGGTGGTGCCTTTTCTATGCTCAAAATTTGCTTAATGTTTGACATGTGTTGATGGCCATGAAAGAACTCAAGTTAGCTAGGGAAAGCTTTGAATTGCTTTAGAATTTGACAACATTGGATAAATATTGATTGAATAAACTACAAATGGTCGAATCACTAGAATATTTCTATTACTCAGTATCCTAAAAAGAGGATTGGACATCATAGTGGTGTCACTAACGTGTGTATGTTTAACTATTTTTTTTTGCAAGGTGGGTATGTATGCATATGGATATAATAGAAGACCTGTATGCATGTATGTATGTATGGTGGACATATGCACTCTACGTGTAACATGAAATAAAATATGATATGCATCGATAATTATGATGACATGATTGTAAAAATGCAACTAGATATGCAAAAAGTGATGCGACTTAGCATGTCATTTATTGAAAATAACACTACCCAATATTACCCCATGATGATATGTGCAATGAAAAAGGGTGACTAAAAGAGGTATGGCATTGAATATGTGGAGATGAATGTGAATGGAAACTGTGAATGTTTAGTGACATCAGCATGATTGATGGGTGTGGATTATGATGGAAAAACATCAAAAATACACATGTGAAATGGATGAAAATTAGTAAGAGAAGGAGAAGGGAAAAGAAATAAAGAGAAGAAAGAAAGGAAGGTAACTCATAAAAGGTATGTAGCCACTCAAAATGTGACCATACAACATTAACAAGGAACAAAAAGAAGTAGATGGAAGAAGGGAAGAGAAGAAGATAGGACCAAATCAAAGGTATGTAGTCATTCAAAGCGTGACCATACAACATTGATCGAGAATGGAAGAATTTGGAAAGGAATAAGAGAGGAATGAGATCCAAAGCAAAGGTATGTAGCTTCTCAAAATGTGACCATACAACATTGATATAGATCGAAAGGAGGGGGAAAGGGATAAAATGGAATAGAGCCAGAGAAATATGGAGTGCAAAATACACCTTTGATGGGTGGTTTTGAATTTGTTTTGCTTTTTATTATTTTTAGATTTTTGTTGTTTTTGTTGTTGAATGTACAATATCTATGCTAAGGCGATAAAGTAAGGAATGAGAATTTTACCAAAAATGTTTGAAGCCTTGGAAATGAAATTGAATTTTGACCAATGGGGTTTGGTGCCTTTGTTAAGATATTTTACAAAGAATTAGTCAAATGCTTTAAAGTTTGTGGTGAAACCTTTTGTTGTTGAAGGAAATATTCCAAATGGCTTGAGGATTTTGGAGAAACCTTAGTTACTAAAAGAAATGTTCCAAATGGCTTGAGGTTTTTGGAGAAACCTTGGTTTTTGAAAGAAATGTTCCAAATGGTTTGAGGCTTTTGTAGAAACCTTTGTTGTTGAAATAAATATTCCAAATGGCTTAAGGCTTTTGGAGAAACCTTGGTTGCTAAAAGAAATATTCCAAATGGCTTGAGGCTTTTGGAGAAACCTTTGTTGTTGAAATAAATGTTCCAAATGGCTTGAGGCTTATGGAGAAACCTTTGTTGCTGAAAAATATTTCAAATGGCTTGAGGCTTTTGGAGAAACCTTTGTTGCTAAAAGAAATGTTCCAAATGGCTTGAGGCTCTTATAGAAACCTTGGTTGCTGAAAGAACTATTCCAATGGCTTGAGGTTTTTAGAGAAACCTTGGTTGCTAAAATAAATGTTCCAAATAGCTTGAGGTTTTTTGAGAAACCTTGGTTGTTGAAATAAATGTTCCAAATGGCTTGAGGTTTTTGGAGAAACCTTGGTTGCTAAAAGAAATTTTCCAAATGGCTTGATGATTTTGGAGAAACCTTTTTTGCTTAAATAAATATTCCAAATGGATCGAGGCTTTTGGAGAAACCTTTGGTTGTTGAAAAAAATGTTCCAAATGGCTTAAGGCTTTTGAAGAAACCTTTATTGCTGAAAGAAATTTTCCAAATGGCTTGAGGTGTTTGTAGAAACCTTTTTTGTTGAAAGAAATGTTCCAAATGTCTTGAGGATTTTAGAGAAACCTTTATTGTTGAAATAAATGTTCCAAATAGATTGAGGCTTTTGGATAAACCTTTGTTGCTAAAAGAAATATTCCAAATGGCTTAAGTATTTTGGAGAAACCTTCCAAATTTTTGTTGATTTTTTTGGGAACCGTTTTCCTAAGATATTTAAAAATAATATTCCAAATGATTTGAGGCTTTTGGAGAAACCTTATAAATTTTTGTTGAGGCTTTTGGGAACCATTTTTCTAAGAGATTCAAAATAATATTCTAAATGGCTTGAGGTTTTTGGAGAAACCTTCCAAATTTTTGTTGAGATTTTTGGAAACCATTTTGATGAAGGTGAGGCAAAGGGTGCAACCTTTGACAAAAGAACGCAACCTTTTGAACTTAGTGATTGATTGTGATGGCAAGGTAAATAATGCAACCTTTGACAAAATGATGCAACCTTTTGAACCTAGAGAATGATTATCATGGTGAGGCAAAGGGTGCAACCTTTGACAAAATAATGTAACCTTTTGAACCTGGGTATTGATTATGATGGTGATGCAAATGGTGCAACCTTTTGAACCTAGTGATTGATTATTATGGCAAGATAAAGGGTACGACCTTTGAAAAAATGATGTAACCTTTTGAACCTAGCAATTGATTATGATGCAAAGGAAAATAGCACAACCTTTAACAAAAGGATGTTATCTTGTGATCCTGGAATTTTATTTATTGTAAAGTATTAGATTATGGATTTGTGATCATAGTTTTGAGCTACATTGTCGCATGTAAATGAGATGTGGTGGAATCTGATGTGGAAGGAGGACTAATTCCCCTAGATAGAAATATGATTAAAAAGAGGGTAAAAATCTCCCTAATCATGATAAATTAATTGAAGTGAGATGATTTCTCTCAGTTTGTGAAAGATAGGTTGGAAGAAGAGAAAATCCCCCAATTGCTCAAATTGAGTCTAAGCATATGAAGAATTGATGAAAAGAATGTGAATGGAGAGAAGGAAAACTTGTCCAATCGCTAAATTGAGGAGGTAATGAGATTATCAATTTGGATGACTTCTTGATTGAGCATATCTTGAATCCAATGTTTAAAGGTGTAATAATTGTTGATGTCATACCCTCAAAAATTATGGTAAAGGTAAACTTGGTGTGTATTATACCATTTTGGTTTCACTGGATTTGGATCATTTGGTCTTTTATCAGGTAAGGTTATGTGACCTGCATCACATAAATTTTAAAATATGTTTGGAAATGGCTCCAATAAATAATTACAAGTGTTTGGTACACATTGTGGATGTTGTAGCCAATTTAGGATTGATCAGTTGGGGGAGAGATCCCCAATTTTTGATACCCTTTCTAACATTGTTGAGATTGTTTTTGATGTTATTGTTGTTGTTGGTATGATGGTTGTTGATTAAGATACCCCTAATGGATTTGTTTATGGAGGTGATCTTGATAGAGTTGTTGTTGATGAATTTTCTCCTAGTGGAGCTATTGTTGATTGCTAATCACAAGATTGGTATGACTAGCAACTTGGTAAGAAGTGTGGCCATTGATATGATGAACTTGTTGATGCATGGATAAATATGCCAAGGTTCCAGCTTGTGTTTGTGGTAGAAGGTTTGTAGATATGCTCAAATTTTGATGTGGAGGAGCTAGGGTATTGGTGATATGTATAGCTCCTCGATCAATGAGGTCTTTGACCAAGCATCAAAATATGTGACAAGTATTGATATCATGTCCTCATTGTCTATGATAGTTGTATAATGTATGCTTTGGATAGCCCTTTAGTTTTGGGTGATTTAGATTATCTATTTTAATTTCAAGTAGAGCAATATATCCAACATCATACAACTTCTAAAATAAATTGGGCAGGGGCTCAAAAAATGGATTTTGATTGCTATATGATCATAATAGATGTTGTGGGAGAGCAAACAGTTTCTTGGGTGGTTTTGACCCATGTTACAGATAATAGCATTGGTGAGGTTGAAGTGGAGGCATTGCAAGACCTCCTATGGATGAGTCATGAGTGGGTGTATGAAATCTATAGTTTCTTAGTTGTAACTCAAGATTTTTGAGGCATATGAAGACATGTTGTATGTCAATTGGAGTAGGCACTGGTGGTGTGGGAATGGGATTGACATAGATGCCACTTACGGTGGGTGTGGATTGATATGGGTAGTAATGTGCATATGAATGAGGTGCTAAATATGGATATGGAGGACAAGGAGTTTATAGCATGCCAACCAATTGAGTGATTTGAAATGGAAATCAAGGTGAGGGAAGAAGATATGGATGACATGGCCCTTTATGGGGAGAGGAATCATAGGGAGTGTGATGGGGTGAAGAGGATAAAGTGGCCCCCATGTTTGGATCATGGTAAAATGATAATGATTAACGTAATACCTTAGATCATGATCATAGGATGAAATCCTAGTGCACAATGTGTAATGCAGGGATGAGTTGTGCAAAGAAGCAGATAGAGTATGAGAATGGGTGGGGTTGATGGTGCCAAATTTTGTAGAAGTAATAGAAAAATGGGAGGTTGCATGGGCAACCTCCATCGTAAGGCGAGCTTGCTCACAAGCTCGGCTACAAGTAACAACCATGCTTGTGTGTGAAATGGAGCTTTTAGAATGACTCAAATAACAATTTGACCTTTTTGTATATTTTGTGAAGATATTGGTGATATGTATAGCATCTAATTCTAACCTACTCCTAGGGTCTCTCAAGATTAGGGTATCTTATAGTTATGAAGTCCATAAAATCTCTCGAGAGGGCTTCTATGGTGTCTAGGGAGGCAAGTCAGTGGAAGGATATGAATTCCAACATCACTGGTCTCGATTGGGGGTTGGTGATAAAATACAACCTTACCAATATGAAATGTGTAAGTGTGTATGTTACTTAAGAAAGCTACAAATGTAAGAAAGTAACTATTTTAAGCAAATAAATGCACTTTTATTTTTGAATTTTTTATTTTGGGAAAGATGAATGTTTTTTTAGAATGAAATGAATGAAAAAGAACCTTAGCAAGTTGCATTTTGTGAAAGGAAAGAAAATTTATGCTAAGAAGCAATGAAGAAGATCACTTAATTTCAATGAGTTACTCTAATATTTTATTAGATGCAAATATGTTTACACTAGCTAAGATATGCCTATTAAGGTTATGACTAGATGTCACCTAGAGCTTTATGTATGAGGAAAATATCATAATATTGCTCTTAGCTTATGAAGATGAAGAGGTTAGAAGGCCTCTTCGTACCTTATACAAATCCTTTAACTCTAAAATATGCAACTATTCAACACATATAAGTGCAAAGGAAAGATATTTTAGAAGTTTGACCAAAGAAACTTTTGGGGTCTTTCTAAACTATGGATAATTAAAATGAGATGTGATCAAATGAATTTGGGGTATTTTTGTAAAGCAAGGAAGCAACAAAAAGAGATTTGTAAAGTTTCCAAAGTAGTTTTGGGGCTTACCTAATGCAAGATGTTGTAGAAGTTTCCATCGGGGTTGTTTAATGTAGAATCTTGCTAAATTTTAGGATTCGCATAGTCTTGTGTGAATATGATTGTTCCTCTGTATTTATGCAAATCTAAATTTGATGGTTGGTTTTAGCAGCTTTGCCTGTGAGTTGTATTTTAGAATTTCACCTGGTTCTAATAAAATTTCCTTGGGGATATCATTTTGGAAGGTATTTTTGGCCTATGAAGGGAGAGAGGTATGTGAGATAGCAATATTAATGGGCGATAAGTGTGTTAATCCCCCAACTTACCTGATTTTTATTATGGTAGGCTCAAATATCAATATTTTGCTTTTAGAGATCAATCTCCAAGGTTGTTTGAAGGATTCACATAGTACTATGGGAATATGCCTCTAACACTTACACACTACTATGCAAATATGGCTCGTAGGCCAAAAAAGTGATAGAGTGAGACCTAAAGTGTGTGTCAAGGTTTTGGGTGATCTTTTTCTGGTTTTGCAACACCTAGAGCACAAAATAATGATCATAAATAATAGCTAGGAAGAAAGAGTAAGCAAGCCAAAAAAATATGGTGGGGGTCCCACCAAGCATTCCAGAATGAGACACAAGGAAATTGGCTTGTTTTTCAATTGATAGTTGAAAAGGAAGGTTATAGAGTTGTCCTTTTACAAAAGTACCCCTAAGGACTACAAAATAGGGTCTTCCACAAGGGAAGCCCTCTTTTGGTAAAGATAGTAAATAGCTACAAGGTGTCTCCTTGTCTTCCTCAATGTGAGTGGGCTTACTACTCATGTACCACTATCAATCAGACCTATCCTTGAGATCTGTGAGACCTATAAGATTTGATTAGAATTTTTGGGGGCCTATCTTTATTAGACCCCTCATATTTGAAGATAAATTACCTCTACACTAAACTCAAAATGTGATTAAAATTACATAAAATGATGATGGAAAAGCATAGAAAGGATATTTACCTAGTTTTGGGAGTTTTGGAAAGCTAAAAATGGGATTCATACAATACTATGTGAATCTAACTATGCCTTAGGATTCACACAGTACTATGCAAAACTGACTATATTTTCCAAAATTGATAGTTTTTATGTAAACATTCCTCTGATACAGATGTCACTTCTGTTGTTTGTTGAGTCACCTTCAAAAACCTGCAATCTTCATTAATAACTTGTTAACCAACATAATATGGTGATGTATTTGTGTGGGTCTCCATGTGAGGATGGATAATGAGTGATGTTGAAATGATGTTAGAATTCTAGCCTAATTTTAGTAGAGTCTACGCATGTAGATGAGTGTTGATAGAAATGGAGAAGAAGACATTCTATTTATAGAATTTACTAAGGTTAAAGGAGGGGTTTAGGTGTCCAATGTGATGTGTCCTCTATGAGGTGTCCTAAGAGGTGTCTCCTGAGGTGGCATGGATGCCATACCTCATAAGTGCACTTGGGTGAGAGAATCCCTCACCCATTCACATGTAATAAATGGGTAAAATGAGTCATCCGACATAAATGCATGGGTGGAGGAAAGCCTCCAAATGTCATTTATAACATATTGAGGTGGAAAGCCTTTTATTTAAAAAAAATGCTTTTGTGTGTACAAAAGTCTTAAATTATCATTAAACGCATAGGGGGATGTGTGAATCAAGGTTTAGAGTTAACTCTGATTAGATTGATCCTAGATTAGACCAAGGTCAAATAGGTGAGGTGGCACCTAGGCTAGTCAAAGAGTAGACTAGGTGAGGTGGCCATGAATTAGATTGACCATGGGGTAGAGTTTGACCATAAAGTGACTTTTGACTAGGGTAAATATTTGACCAAGGTTAATCCATGATGGTGGTCGCATGAGGATCTATAGTTAAGCTTAGGAAGGGGCTTAAGTGACCCAAGGGGGCTTATGGAGATTAATAGTGTTTTTGATAAATGAATAGTGTTTTGAGGCTAATTTTTGAAAAAATCATGGGCTTTGCAAAGTGATCATCCGTGATGATGGGAGAAGTTGCAATGTGCAAATTTTGGGTGTCTACAGTGACAAATTTCAAATTTCTAAGATTTCAAAAACCTTTTATGTTGAATTCCTTATAACTCCCTAATTAATTAGAAACTATAAAATTAAAAATTTTGCAAAAATAATATTCCTAATTTTGATGTACAATACCTTATCTCTCCACAATTAAATAATTTGCAAAAATTCTATATGCCTTGAATTTCAAATAATAATAAAGCAATAATATTTTTAAAATATTAAACATCTACTTATCACTTCACAAAGTTTAAATATATAATTAAAATAGCTAAGATATTAATTATTCTATTAAAATTCTTATCTCCATTAATCTAATTCAATAATTAATCTTATAATAACCTTATATCTCCAATATTCTTAACTTTTGTAGTAAGGATTTAAATGTATTACTTACTTATTAATTAACCTTATCTCTTATATAAAAACTTTATAAACTTATTTCTCCTAAACCCTAATTTCAAATAACGTTTATACCTCCATTCAAATTTGCATTGGCACTCTTTTCCTTTTACATTGGATGATTGTTTTGCAATTAATCCTCTTTATGATGAATCTTGGAATTGCACCCTTGTCTTTATGTCACACACTTTGACCGTTAGGTCTTCAAACATTAATATGTCTTCTAATTTCTGTTTGACAACATATGTTACCTAGTGTAACATTCCAAACAGTCAAGGAAGATAATCATTCCTACCTATTGATATTATAACATTATGGCACTGCAATTCGTTCTCTTTGGTTGACTAATGAATGACTCTCTATCTCCCTACAATGCTACAGTGTGTAGATTGGTTTGTTGGCTGCCTTTTATTGGCTTTGTTATCCACCTTTGTAAGTTATGTCTCTTCTAGCTTGGGTGTTTCAATATGATAGCACTGTTCTAGATTTTTTTCTATCCTTTTCTTGGTATTTCACTATATCATTGTTCAACTTGCTTTTACTTGGCACATCACTGTATATGGCATTTATGTAATGCTTGAGAATTTGATTTTCACTTAGCTTGGTACTCAAGTTCTCTACTCAACATTTACCTAACTATGTTTCTTAAATCCTCAACCAAATAAGCTTCTTCTTAGCATGGCTACATTTAGATAACGTTGGCAAAAAATCCTTCTATAGATCTTTGAAATTTGTGCTTCTCTTGCTAAACTAAATTTAAAAATATTGACACTTCACTTCCTCGGTGATGATCTTGTGTTTCTCTTGATGGTGCTTCACTTCCTTAGAAATTATGCTTGCACTACTCAAACAATACTTCGCTCATTGATGCTTGGTTGCTTCTATTGCAAGATGAATTTGTCTCCTCCTTTGTTCTATTTTGCTTGGCTCAGACTAGTGCAACTTGGTGTTGACTACTGCACTCATGTTCTTATTTGGCTTAGTCACTCTTGAAATACTTAGGTTCTCTACAATGGCTTTGGTGCTCTTCAAAAATATTAGGTATTATACAATGACTTCGTGCATGTATTGTTTGATGTTGCTTTCCCTACATAGTTATAATAAATACTATGTTGCTTCTACTTTGTTAGGATCCCATCCTAACATTATTTTTTTCATTCTTAATTGCTTATGTAATGACCCACGTCCAATGTGGGAACCCACTTATAGTGTTATTTTTTAATAATTTTAAATGGTATGTGGAAAGTAAGGTGCCTAGACAATTGAGGTCATTTCATGTAACCGATATCAAGAATGTAATTGATGTCTAGTAGAAGATTCTAGCTCGAGTGGCATTTTGCATGTAAGCCAACTCTTGAGCTTAGGGTTAGGATTGCATGAAGTCTTTTCTTTAAAAGAGATGGTTCCATGTGCGAATGTATCTTTTTGGCAAGTTAATAAATATTTAAGGAGGTTTCCCCCTTGAAGAGTCCTGTGATACTGAGTTATTTGTGAGATTGTTTCAATTTTGCAATTACTTGTTGCATAGTGTTATTCTGTTATTTGATGCATTTCTATTTATTTACAGTATTTTTGTGAGTGAATTTATTTTTAATAGTAGGTCCAAGGCCGAGTTATACTATGACTACAACATTTCTTGCCCATCCTTTCTGCCTGTTAGGTATAAATTTATTGTGTTTTTCATTTTTTTTATCCTTTATTTAAAAATTATATATATGCCCTTTTTTTTACATAGTAGTTGAGTAGGTTAGAAACCCTGTGTTGGGGGTTTTAAAATATTATGGAGGATTTTTCATTATTGGATAAGCTAGATAGCCCATAAAGCATATAGTGAAGTGAGGGGTGATGAGGCTCCAATACTCAGGTCTTAGACAACACCCATGCATGGAATTGAGCTCCCACATATCTTCAAGTATTTAGGGAGACCATTTAGGGTTTAACAAACTTTTATCCAGTAGGAAGCGTTTTGATCTTGTATTTTCCATAGTGCATGGGACACAGCATCTTAGAATATTAATCTCCTATACTAGTCAGAGGTAGATATTATGCTCAAGAATATGTGTGGAATTCTCCTTGGATAGTGGCCTAAAATATTGGTTCGAGCACTATTATTCATCATTGCTATAACAAATGGCCTATGGGTATTACATACTCCTCTGCCTACCATAGCCTAGTTCTATCAAAACAAAAAAAACTCAACCTACAAAAACAAAACCAAAAAAAAAAAACTTTCATGTTATGTTAAACCTGCAATTTTTTCCCACAAAAGTGAGCATACAGAGAAAGACTTCCCTATTGTGAAAACAAACTGCATGCACCAAACAGTTAGGATAGAGTCTGCAAGTGGTTGTGAAAATTAGGAAATATTTCAATCAATGATAATAATAGTTATGTTAGTAGCCGTAACAGTCAGGTCGACAGTAGAATTAATAGTTATTTGTAATAGTTAGGATTATAGGATTGTTAATGACAAAAATAGAGTAGACAGTATTAGTAACTACATAGTACAGAGAATCCCAAAGTTAGTGACTAAACATTATCAGTAGTAGCAATACTAGTGATATGGATAGAGATAGGATAGTGACAAGAGTGGTTAGTAGTCAGAACATACAAGGTTGAGATAGTTGACTCAATACCCAACTTTTGAACTCAATCACCAAAGGGAAAATTGACCTCACCAGTATACTCATCAAAATAGTAGTAAAAAATAAAATGTTTGGGGTTCCCAAAACTAGTGTTGTGGTATATAGCTCTTTGTAAGCATCTTTTTGACCTAATAATTTTGATATACAACATCCAAGCACTTTTTTAGACTTATTACTAAAAATAGTAACCCTTAAAATCACACTTATTTTTTGTAGGTCACTGCTAGTCATCCAAAATAGACCAAAATGGTTGCTGGTACTCATGGACACCAAGAAAAGATGGAACAATCCATAAAATTGGACACCATCGCAAAATAGCTCCAATCCATTCTTCAATACAATCAATCAATCCAAGCAGATATCCAAAATTTTAGAAAATAGTACATTTCACACAAAACTAAACTCCATAAATAAATTCTAGAGGTTGAGTCCAAGCTTCAAATAGGTCCTCAGGTTTTTTTAATATCATGAGATGAAACAATCAGGATGAGGAAAAGGATCCCATAAGGAATAGGATAATCTTCACCTTAACTTTGATTGTGATCCCACCTTCAATATGCCTAAATTGGACTTTTCAAAGTTCAATGGGAAATATGTAGAGATATGGTTATGTCATTTTGATCAATTCTTCCAACTCCACAATGTCCCTAAATTTTATTGGATCAATATGGCTTCTTTCAATATTGAATCAAAATCTTTGCAGTGGTACCAATGGTTTCGATAAACTGTTATTGACCCTTCTTGAGAATATTTTGAATCACAACTACTTACTCACTTTGGCCCTAGTGCATATGATGATTTCCAAGTATCATTGACCAAGTTGCATAAAAATTCTACAGTTTGAGACTACTAGACCCAATTTGCAATCCAACCTCCTACTACCATAGTGGATCAAATTCTTGATGATTTACAATTTGTTTTTACAAAGCACAATGTAGTTTTTATCAAATCGACCAAATTTCCATCACGTCACTCACATGATCATACCATTCCATTTCCCCTTAGGGGAGTACCACTTAAAATTAGGCCATATCGCTATCCTCATGCCCTTAAGTCAGAGATTGAGAATCTAGTGCAAGAATTGTTAAAAGTTAGAGTCATTCACCCCAGTAACATCTCATACCCTTCACCTGTCTTATTAGTGATAAAGAAATATGGTTCATGGAAATTATGTATTTATTATTGTGAGCTCAATAAGCTTACCATTAAATATAAGTTTCATATTCCATTCATGGATGAATTTTTGGAAGAGCTATATGGGACTATGTTTTTCTCTAAATTAGATATTTGCTCTAGGTACCATCAAATCCGGATCAAAGAAGAAGAAATTCCCAAAACCATATTTCATGCTCATGAGAGTCATTATGAGTTCTTGGTAATGCCATTTGGCTTGACCAATGCACCTTCCATATTTCAAAATCTCATGAACAACATATTTTGTCCATTTCTTCATAAATTTCTTCTAGTTTTCTTTTATGATATTTTGGTTTATAGTCACTCTTGGGAAGAGCACCTCGTTCATGTGGATGAAACCCTACAATTGTTGGCACAACATCAACTTTATGCTAAGAGGTCCAAGTGTTGACAAAAGTGGAATATTTGGGATACATCATTTCCAAATATGGTGTTAAAGTTGACCCTAGAAATTTTAAGTGGTCTAGGAGTGGTCAAAACCTCACACTCTCAAGTATCTTCAAGGATTTGGGGGGCTTATTGGCTATTACAAAAATTCATCCACAATTATGGAAAAATCGTTGTTCCTTTAACATCCATGTTAAAAAATGATTCTTTTACTTGGATGGGTCTAGCTGAACAGGACTTCCTAGATTTGAAGCATGCTATGACAACACCTTTGGCCTTAGAAATATCTAATTTTTCTAAGCTTTTTATAATTTAAAGTGATGCTTCAAGAAATGGTATTGGCATGGTATTGATGCAAGAAGGACGACCTTTATCTTTGACTAGTTATGCATTTTATAGTTGCAATCTAGGCAAATCCACTTATGCTAAAGAAATGCTTTCCATTTTGCATGTTGTCACTCATTGGTGACCTTATCTCATTGGACATCACTTTTCCATAAAAATATATCATCAAAGTCTTAAATATTTCTTAGAGTAATGGGTTGCCATCCCTAAACAATAGAAGTGGATCTCTAAGCTTATGGGCTATGATTATAATATTACTTATAAAAAGAGCAAGGAGAACATTGTGGTGGATACCCTCTCTTGTCAATTTGAGACTCATAGTATGCTATGTGCCATATCTTCCCCCATTCCCCAATGGATAAATTTTATTTTCATGAGGAGGTTCTTAAATATTCAAGCTTGCAAACTTTGGTTACTTCTCTTCAATCAGATCCTACCTCATATCCTAGATACACATGGGATGGACAGGATTTACACTAATATCAGCACCTTATTTTTCCTCACACATCTCCACTTCCAGAACTTCTTATGAATAAAATGCATGCCTCTCCTACTTCCAGTCATTCAATATTCCTTAAAACCTATGAAATAATTAAGCATACTTTTCTTGGAAGGGTATGAAGGATATACACAATTTTGTGGTAGTATGTGATACCTATCAATGGATGAAAGGCAAAACAGTGTATTCTTCGAGCACTCTATAACCATTGCAAATTCTTGAATAGGTTTGGATAAACATTTCAATGGATTTCATTGAAGGTTTACCTAACTCTGGGGTAAAATTAGTTATTTTTATGGTAGTGGATTGTCTTTCAAAGTATGCTCATTTTTTTTCCCTCTCCCATCCTTACATGGCCTCTACCATTGCTTAAATTTTCCTTGTTCTATTTTTTGCCTTCATGGCATACCTGTCTCCATTGTGTTTGATCGTGACCCCACATTCACTAGTTTTTTTTGGCAAGAATTGTTCAAGTTGCAGGGAACTCAGCTCAATATGAGTTCAACTTACCATCTACAAATGGATGGCTAGACTAAGATTATCAACAAGTGTTTAGAGACCTATCTTTGTGTTATACCTCTGATCATCCTACATAATGGGTGAAGTGGCTTCCCTTGATGGAGTGGTGGTATAATACTTCTTATCACATGATGACCAAGTTCACTCCTTTTGAAGTAGTTTATGGTTGACCTTCATGCATGTCTTCCTCCTACATTCTAGGTAGCTCTAAGGTCCATGCAGTTGACACTACACCTATCCAACATTTTGAAGTCCTCCACCAACTAAAGATAAATTTGGAATCAACCTAGAATCAGATGTGACAACAAGTTGATCAACATCATTTTTTAGAATAGTTTTTATGTCGTTTATATGGTTTACCTTCACTTGCAACCATACAAACAATCATCCCTATAGCTTTTCAAGTACTAGAAACTTATGGCCCAGTACTATGGACCCTACCAGGTTTTGCAGTGAATTGGTTCCACAACCTACAAATTGGCCCTTCCATTGCCATCCAAGATCCACCCCATTTTTTATGTCTCCTCTCTCAATAAGGTTGTGGGAAATCAGGTATAGGTTCAATCTGCTCTCCCAAAATTGGATGAAGAAGGTTCTATCTTGCTCGAGCTAGAATAATTATTGGATCATAGTACATGCACGCTTTGAAATTGCACCATTACTGAGGTCCTTGTTTAGTGGCATGATCTCCTTCCATATGATTCTATATGGGAGTCTCTCCACCAACTCCAACACTAGTTTCCTCACCTATAGCTTTGAAGACAAAGCTTTTTGAGGGAGGACATGTAATGACCCATGTCCAATGTGGAAACCCACTTATAATATTATTTTGTAATACTTTTGTAATGGTATGTGGCAAGTAAGGTGCCTAGACAAGTGGGGTCATTTCATGTAATCAAGAATATAACAGATGTCTAGTAGAAGATTCTAGCTCATATGGAATTTTGCATGTAAGTCAACTCTTGATCTTAGGGTTAGGGTTGCATGAAGTATTCTTTAAAAGAGATGGATCCATGTATGAATGTATATTTTTAGCAAGTTAATTAAATATTGAAGGAGTTTTCCCCCTCAAAGAGGCCCACGATACTAAGTTATTTGAGATTATTTCAATTTTACAATTAATTTATGTATAGTGTTATTCTATTATTTGATGCATTTCTATTTATTTACAGTATTTTGTGTGAGTGATCTTATTTTTAATAGTAGGTTCCTAACATACTTAATATTTTACCTTCCTCTAACTTGTCTTAGCTTAGCATCCAACTTTTGTGCTCTTTAATCTAACTCTAATTTTTCCTTGTTATTCAGGTATAGGTGATGTCTCTATTCTAGGATATAGGATACTTACACTCCAACCTCTATGACTTCTTTCTTAAAACCTTTTTCCATCCACTCTTTTCATATGTTTCCTTCTTCTCTGTTGATGCTAGCTTGCTACCAAACCTTTCTCAATGCTTTTTATTATTGTTTTGCTTTAACACTTGTATGCTTCTTTAATAGCACCTCTTTGACTATTGCATTGTATAAAATACGTTCTCTTGGAATGTTCCTTTGTTTTCTTCTCTTGACTAGAAATTGTGTTGTCTTCTCTTCTTTTTACATAATATGAATGTTGCCCTTTACTTTTTTCCAATGGTGGTCTCTATCAATCTTTAATTATCCCTTTAAAATTATTATCCTTAGTGATCAAACTTTGGCAAGATCATTTTCTTCTATATGCTTTCATAATATTCTCCTTCAAATGGTTTTCAAAACACCTTATGGGCTTGTCGTTTAATGGCGATGATTGTCCCAAATACAGTGAATTTTTTTTTGAAACTCCTTTCTGTCTCTTGAAACTCTTCTCTATCTATTTCTCTAACTTCAATGTTGTTCTTCTAGATTTTAGTCTTTTTCTTGACTACATATGCTACTTTTTTTAGCTTCAAGTCTTCTTATTATGAATCTATTGTGATGCTTCACTTGCTTATAGCAATACTATGAATGTTGTCTTGCATTCTCTAAGCTTGTTGTTCCTTTTCTTTAGTGTTGCCTTTGTGGTTTTTAAATGCTACCTTTATCTTTAATATTGTCCTTATAACATTCAAAAACTTTCAATATTACCTTTGTGGCATTCACTCACTTTCAATATTGTCCTTGTAGTTTTCATTCTTTTCTTTCCAGATGTTACCATGCTCTTTTGTTGTCCTAAATTCTCTGGTTTCTCTAATTCTCTGGTTTCTCTATCCAATGTGGATTTCTAATATGTTGTCTTCAATGTGCTATGTGTTGTCCTTTAACTAGGATTATCCTCAAGACTTTTTGTTGTCTTGAAGTCTTCTTTATTCTATCTTTAATATTCAATAGTACCTTCTTCTTGGATCTCTAAATTTACCTTCACTGAGGCTTCTCTTTTGGAGTTTCCAAATTCTTACCAATCTCAACATCTATCTTCAAGACCTAAATTTGCATTTTATATTACCTTATATTCTTATTATATTCTTGGAATAGGTAAACTCAATCTATCTAAAATATTTCAATATTTAAAGTAGAATGACAATGATCAACTTCTCTTCTTTAGTTGGTTCTCTAAAATTTGCATCCCTAGTGGTAAAACCTCTCTTCACTAGTTTTCCTTCAACCAGTGGCATTAATTCTTGGCTCCACTATTTTTTCTCCAACCTAGTGGAAATACCTTAACTTCACTGGTATTTTATTAGCTAGTGGAAATGTCCTTCAATTTTTTGCAACTTTTGAAAACATGTGCAAGTGTTGTAGCTCCGATACCACTAATAGATTTTGAATACTAAAACTTAATGTAAATATTACAAGAAAATAACCACAGGAACAAAATAAAGTTGCAATATAAATAACTCAAAAAAGATATGAATAACTCAAAAATACTAACAGAATAATCACATAGAAATGCTCATAAAAAATACTAAAAATTATATATAATAAAGGTATACTAATGCATGTAATAAGCTATGCATTTTTTATACCAATTATAATTCTTTGTCACAAATATATAATAGTATGTGACTTCTCATATGGTGCACTCTTGACCTTCACTTTTCTTTGTAACTCTTCACTTTCCTATTCTAAGGACACATGTGCACTCTTACATAATGGACACTTGTGCACACTTAATTACATGACACTTGTGCATTTCTTGTACATTATTACATTACATGAAATATAAACTCACACTCTAATCTAAGACACACACCTAATCTAATAATGTACCAAGGTGGTACATTGGAATGTACCAAATAATGTAATATTCTCCAATAATAATATTGTAGCTTAATAACTTTTTTAGGATGCTTGTGGTTGAGTGGTTTCACCAAACCAATTGCAATACCCATTAAGGAGTAGTGGTATTATAAGCAAAATATTTATATGGAAAGAGCACAATTTGTGACTAGGACAAGTCACTGTAAAAACTAATAGTAAATAGTGAAATCCAAAAGTGTCATCATATGGTAAAAAACAATTATCAAGCATCTTGGCCACAAAGTCAAATATCTGGAGATATATTGTAAGTAATATCTCTTAAAATATCTAAAAATCCAAGATAGTCCAAAGTACTTTTGGAAGTATTATGAAATTATAAAATATCATAGGAAAAATATAAAAGGAAATTCTCTAGAAGGATATGACATTTTGAATATCTCATATAATTATAAATATTCTAAGAAAAGTCTAAAAAATAGATCTAGAATATCTTTGATATTATAAAAAGATTCCAAAAATATCTCTAAAAAGTGTTGCCATGTATTCATCTAGATTTATCCATCCATCTAATATCTAGCTCCCATTAGCTTATAAATAGGGGATATCTACTTATAGGAGACAAGTAAAGTGTGATCTCACGCAAGTAAAAGAGTCCAATGTAGGAGTAGGGACTAGAAAGCCAAGCTAGATAAAGAAAGAGTGTCTCCTTGTATAAAGTGTGTCCAAGATTGTTAGAGTGATTATCCACGGAGGTGAAGGCTCCACAAGAGGGTTACATTCATTCACCAAGGAAATTTTATGAGCATCCATGTACTCTTATTTTTTGTATATGTAATACAAATATTTATATTGTCATTATCTCATTGTTGTGTTGTACTTATTATTATTATTTACTTTTCTTCATATCATTGTGAATATTTCATTGTGGTTGAGTGTTATATGTGAGCTTACCATCACCACATAGATACTATACATCAATATAAAATACCATAGTGAGAGAAGGGCACAAGAAGACATATTGGTCATTGTGCATCTCAACAGACCTAAATGGTCAGCTTGATCAAGAAGATTTGTGATAGAGATATCTTTAAGAACTTGAAGAAGATAGAGCCACTAAAACTTTTTGGTTCAACTGATAGGAAACCATCCAAGGACTAGATTATTAAGATATAGTGTTGCTTTAAGGTGAATAATTACACCAGCCAAGAGAAGGCTAAAATAAAAACTTTTTAATTGGAGAGATTTGTATCCACATGAAGGCACAATGAAGAGTTGATAACAAGGTATGCTAAAATTGATGCAATTTGTGTATAGTTTGAAAAAAAAATCAAAATCAAGCACATATCTCTAGTGTACATTCAATGAAGGATCTAAAAGTGATACAACCTCCAACAAGGAAATATGATAATTAAGGTTTATAAGCAAACTTTTATAGAACATATGATTGATATACCTCTAATTGAAAATTAGGTTATATAAGTAAATCAAATTTTGATGGGGTTAGGACCAATAATAGTTGAATTTTTAGGTGGAACAATCCACTAACTTTGCAGGAGGATTATCAACAAGCCTTCATTATGTAGGATGACCTTGGTGTTCCATTAAAGGGTGGAAAGAACAAAATTTACCAAAGAATTAATAAGTTCCAAGGGTCTACATAAAACCCTCCTACTTACAATCATGAGTCCCCTTAATAGCAACATTAACAAGCAAAATCTAAGCCTTGCCAGTTTTAATAGAGGCTAGGGAGGTTTAAGGATTAAAAGTCTTCAGATTATTTTTAAGGGGGATTTGTAGGTCAAGGTATACCACCAATACCTCCCATGCCACCTCAATGAGCATATTTCAATCCAAAATCTGACAACAAAACTAGAATAGACCCACTTCCAATGCTTAGAATATGGAACCGTAAGCAAGATGTTATATGTGTAGGGTCCCTCATTTTGCTAGAGAATGTTCTTAGGCTAGAGTTATAAAAGGAAGAGCATGTGCAAGCCAACAAAAATCTACTCAAAATTGAAGAAACACATGTCAAAGTAAGCAATTTTATTCATTAAGCATATGATGCTTAAATAGTACAAAGTGGTGTCAGGATTAGTCCGAAGAATGAGGAACTAATCAACTGCAACACACTATTAATAATAGGACGTTCGAATAACCAGATATGCCCAATAATAATGTAATAACTATATGCTATAATATAACATATGCTAACATCCCCCCTTATTACATTATTTGGGTAATAATATAACTACTAGTTATACTAATGTCCCCCCATACAACAATATTTGGGTAAAGTATATAACTGCCCCAATACAGTGAAGAAGAAGAAGAGAAATGAAAGAATGGTGGCTCTTGCTTTGTCTTTGGCTCTGGCTCTGGCTCTAAGCATACCTCTAGAATTGTACCTCTGGGTCTATCTCTGGATCTGCCTATGAATCTGCCTCTGGATTAATGCCTCTGGATCTGCCTATAGATCTGCATCTAGAACTTTGTCTCTGGGTCTGTCTTTAGGTCTGTCTCTGGGTCATTATCTCTGGGACTGCCACTAGATTTGCCTCGGGGTCTACCATAGGTTTTACCTTTTCGGTAGAAACCATACAACATTTCTTTCATCATGGTCCATTGTGTGAAATCTGTCCATCCACAATCTATATGAACCTTGTTGGCCATTTTCACTTTGTACCAACATTGTGAAGAAGAATGATTCATACATCCACATGAATCACAAGGATGTAATCTCCAACACTTAGCTACAACATGTCCTGCCTTTCCATAGTGACTGCAACAATGCTTTTTAGGAGTTGTAGGAGATTTAGGTTTTACAAACATAGAATTACTGGTACTTGCATGTCCAGTATAGCCAAGGCCTTCATTCTTTGCCCTGACATTTGGCATTATAGGAGTTTTAATGCCTTACTCAAGTTTACCTAATCTCTCACCATTGAATCCCATTTTCTTCATCATTTTGGAACCAAATCCTTTGGTGTGTTTTTCAAAACACCCAATTTCATCATCTTCATCAATGCTTTTAACAATATTGCATTTGTCGCTATTGATGAGATTATGGAGTTCATTTTTAGGAGGTTCAATTTTTAAGTCACTAGTGTCACAAGCAAAATCTACTATTGTGATGAGATCACCTATGCTACAACTGATATCTGCCATCATAGGCATGAGGTCGCTTGTATCAAAACAAGCATTGGCCATCATGGGCTCAAGGTCACATGTATCACAACAAGCATTCGCCACCATGGGCTGAAGGTCACTTGTGTCACTACAAGCATCGACCATTAGGGGTTTGACCTCTGTTTCCTCACTAAAGTCCCTTTTTTGTTGTGCTTTGTCAAGAGCATAAAATGACATGAATATGCCCATTATAGCACCAATAGGGATTAGAACACCATTTTTCTGCATGTCTCCACAAGACGTAGAATCATTGATTATGGCATTTACACCACTCCTTAGTGTAAGAAATGTGCCATCTTCATAATAATCTATCCCTTCCAGGTGTGGGGAAAAATATGGGCCTTTAACTGATTTAACAACATCATCAGTTGGTTTTGGGATAGTTTTCTTCTTTGATCTACCCATTCTTAAGGTGTCGGTCTCTACCGAAAATGCACCTTTTACAATAAAATTTTGTAAAATAATTTGACTCCATAAGGCTTATTTTCACTGGATTGTAAAAAATTACAATATTTGCCTCTTAGGCAGATTAGCACAAAAAATGTCACCAAAAAAAATCCCCCCTGTGTGAAGTACTTCAAACAAACAAGTTGCTATTTATGAAGCCTAAAAAACAGGGTTTGAGGTTTGATGATTTTATGCCTCTTGTTGTTTGCCTTTTGAAGAATTGCTCAATGAAAAAGAATCCCCCCTTGTTAAGTTTTGAAAAAATTTCTTTTTCTAAAGTCTTTTCAAAAAATTCCTTTTATAAAGTTTAATTAATTAAATAATTACTTTTTCATAAAAAATTATTAAAAATAATTTTTTTTATAATGAAAAAAGTAATTAAAAATTTTAATTTTAATTAAACTAAATAAAAAAAATTAAAAAAGAACTTTATAAAAAAAATATTAACAAAACATAACAAAAAAAATATACCTTATAAAAGGCACCTTGGGGGGTCGGCGGGAATGGATCCCCTGACCTCTTGCCTCCGAGTGCCTTAACAACAGGCAGCTTACCACCCCGGCTACCACTGTCGATGGTAATCAAAGGGAAAAATCCCTATTTGAAGAGGCTCGCCTCGCCAAGCTGGCGGACGTCCAAGGTGGCGCTCTCCTCCCTCAGCAGTGGCACATTCGATCTGCTCACTTCACATTCGATCTGCTCATTCAATATGTAGCGCATTCGACCTGCTCTACAGTAATCGATCTACTCACTTCACATTCGATCTGCTCATTCAATCTGTAGCACATTCGACCTGCTCTACAGTAATCGATCTGTAGCACATTCGATCTGCTCACTTCACATTCTTCACACCATGAATCAAACGTTGTTGTCAGATTCTTCACACCATGAATCTGGACACCATCGTCTTCTCATCTAGCTGTGCTACGATCCTCCATTTCTCAAATAGCGGTGCTACGTTCCTCCATTTCTTAGATAGCTGAGCTGCGATCAAATAAACGTATAAGTCTTGTCGTAGGTCATGCCAACAAATGAATGCTGCTAGTTGACAGGCCTTAGATATATCCCACATGCGTGGGTCCGAGCAGCTGATGGACGTTTAAAATGAATAACCCTCACCTAAGAGGGTGTCTCCTCTCGGGAAGACTCTGCCTGAGAGGGCGGCGGGACTTCTCCCGCATGGGGCCGCCTTGGCTGCCACGCTGGGGAGGTGTCCGTCATTGCTCCCTTCCCGATGCTTGCCTTCGTCCGGTCTGCTTGTCCCGTATCCTATCATTTGACCAAATTTTGGTCTGTCAGTCCTCGTCTGTGTCTGAGTCACCTCAGGACCTCGATAATTGTGCCCAGGTCTGACTGCGTCCAGAGTTTGAGTCACCTCGAGAATTATGTCCTGGTCTGATTACGTCTAAAGTCTGAGTCACCTCAAGAATTATGTCGAGGTGCTCACAGGTCATGTGTTCCTTGAGAAGCGTGCCCAACAAGAACCGAGTCTCCCTATAGGCTCTGATACCATGTCAAAGTAAGCAATTTTATTCATTAAGCATATGATGCTTAAATAGTACAAAGTGGTGCCAGGATTAGTCCGAAGAATGAGGAACTAATCAACTGCAACACACTATTAATAATAGGACGTTCGAATAACCAGATACGCCCAATAATAATGTAATAACTATATGCTATAATATAACATATGCTAACAACACAATCAACTTTACATGTATACAACTATGGAATACTATAAATTTGATCAAAACTTAGGTGATATCTTAGACCATTAAATATATATTTTGATCAATCTTAGAGCTTATGCTTCCTTTATTAATTCTAATGTAGTAAGAAAGATTGGTTTGGTAGAGCAATAGCTAGGCAAACCTTTACAAGTAGATATGGATTTAGGTACTTTCCAAGTCATTAAGACTGAAGTAAGGAACGATGTGTTTAGATTTACTGGTGATACCCTTAGAGTCATATTATGTAATATTTGGTGTGGATTGGCTAAGTAGTCATCAACAAAATTTAATTGTTACATTAAAGGAATAAATATGTTTTTTATGTAGGATAAAATATAGGTATCAAAGGAGTATCACACCCTATATCATTAAGAATGACTTAAGTAATCTAACTCAATAGAAATTTTTAGAAAGGATTTTATTTGTTTGCTGTAATAGTTCAAAATAATCAAAGTGAAAATATATAAATAGTCATAGATTTCCGTCCTATTCTCAAGGAATTTGGGGATGTTTTTCTTGAGTTGCAAGGGTGACCTCCTACAAGAAAACTCATCTTTTTGATAGAGCTAGTGCCTGGATCAAAATTAATTTGAAGGTGCCTTACAATATGATGAGATGAATGAGTTAAATATATAGCAATAAGAAATATTGGATGAAGGTTTGATTCACCCAATTGTATCTCCATGGGGAACCTATAATTTTTGTTAAGAAGCAAGAAGGGTCAATGAGACTTTGTATAGATTAGCTAAATAAATTCACCAAAAATAAAACATACCCATTGCCTTGCATTGACGACATATTTGATCAAATGTAAGGAGAAATGGTTTTTTCAAATATTGATCTAAGATCAAGGTATCACCAATTATGTAGATGTTGATATCTATAAAATAATCTTCATAATCACTATGGGCATTATGATTTCATGGTTGTTTCTTTTAGACTAACCTATGAGCTAGTTATATTTATGAGTTAATGAATCGTATGTTAAAAAATTATTTGGATAAATTTATTGTTTTCTCTTTGACATATTGATCTACTCTAAGAATGAACAAGAACATGAACAGCACCTAAGATCAATTTTATAGTACCTTACAGAACAAAATTTATATATAAAATCTACAAAATGGCTTCTTTCAAAAAGAAATACCATATTTAGAACATTATAATAGAAGGAATATTACTTGGCCCATCAAATATTGAGGCTCAAGACTTTTATGATACTAACAAAATATTACTAATGATTTGTTTAGGAATTATCAAAAAATCTAATCCTATAACATCTCTATAAAGAAAAATAAGGGATTTTGTTCAGGAAAAAAGTGTGAGGTAACATTTCAAGAGAAGACAATTATAGACTAGTGCATATATTTTGGCTATACAATAAAATCTTATAGAGGTACTTGTTAGGAGGGAAAACTAATGGGGGTTATATTATTCATAAAAATGTGTTACATAAATAGGCAGAAGGCCTATATGATAAACATGACACTTGTCAATGAAACTGACAAGTGTCAAACTGAAGGCATAGTGCACTTTAACTCTAACATTCCCCCTTAAAGTGCACTATCCTAACTAAAGAAAAAACAAAGCAAGTCAACATTAGGTAACATTCCCCCTTAATGTTGACTTCTTGAAAACAACCTATCATCCTCCTTATTGCTGATTTGGTCTTAAGCTCGTGCTTTGTGCTCTTGGCTCTCCAACTGTGAATAATGCTAGATCCACTGTGTATACATCTCGGTATGTTGCCTCAGGGTCAGCCACTTCAACGGGTCTGTTGCCACTGGGTCAGCCATCTAAGTGCCTTAGGGTCATCATGGGTGCCTCAAGGTCAGCCACATCTGGGTCTGTTGCCTCTGCAGGTCATCCTCAGAGGATGTTGCCACTCGTAGGTCACTGACTAGATTCACCATGAGTATGAAATCCCTCCTCATGGTGAACTCAATCTAGAAGGTGTCGGTCTCTACCGAAAATGCACCTAATGAAAGAAAAAAATGAGCCATATAAGAGTGTCGGTCTCTGTCGAAAATGCACTCAATACAATAAAATGACCCATAGATCCAAATAGGAGGAGAGAAGAAGAAAAGAAGAGAATCTTCTGAAGTGTCTTCGTCTGTAGTCTTCAGAAGTAGATCCGGAAAAACATCGGATAGAGTCTAGGGTGTCTTTGTCTGTAGTCCCTAGCATAAGTGTCCTTATGGTGACCATGTCATCCCACCGAAATGCATGGGTAACCAGCCACTGCATTCGCCAAGTGTATAGAAATAGTCACTAGGTACAAGGATCACAAATAAAATTACCTTGGGAGTGTCAGGTACAACCGAGAGTGCACTCCAAGGTATAAGAACTTTGAGGCTAAAAAATTGAATTGAAACAGCCTCAAAATTACAATTTGACACCACCATTGTGTCCGTCGCGGAAAAACATTTCCAACGACTATAAATACCCCTATATTCCACCATCAAAGGGGCCTTCATCATGTGGAAAAAACATCATGCCTATCTAAGGCAGAAAATAGACAACATCGCTCAATGGCGGCATCGCTCTCAGGCGGAAAAAATAGCATCAATACAATTTTCCCTCGTAGGGAATTACTGTGACCATCCATCTTTGAATACAATAAAATGGCTATGAGAGCCTTCCAATCCCACATTCCATGTGGAAACAAATGGCCAAAGAGGCCCATTGGTCCCCTCAAAAAAAAGATTTCTATTTTGAAAAAATACAAGGCCATGTGGGGGAATAAAGTCTCTACATTGAAATAAATAAGTGGCCCCTCCATGTGTCATGTTCAAAAAAAAAACACGGCTAGTCTTCAAAAAAAGCTTCTGCCACGAGCTCTCTGTGGTCGCCATATCACTCCCGTCGTCCTTCAGCTCATGCAAATTCCCACCAACACTGCATGAAATCAGTGGCGTGCGTGCTGTCGAGTTCTAAAGCCACATCATCCAGTAGTAGTCGAGTGCTGCGCTGTGGTATGCGTTCGTCGAACTCTACTTCGGTTACCTATTTACTGCCGACAACCCCGCATTTCACCACACCATCATAAACAACAGCGCAGTCGTAATCCCAAATTGCCATGCGTCACAGCTGCCATATTGCTTAAAAAAGAAAAGATTTATGGGGTGCCCGGATTTCGCCTTCTCCATCGCATCGATCGCCAGAAAACGGAAGTCGATGGTTCCCTCGCACTCCGGCACCGAAAAAAACTGAGGACTGAGAAAAAACTTGGCAAAACTGATAATACATGAAGCAAATCATCTTGTCTAATTAGGGGTAATCCGCGGCACTGAGCATGATGAACCAGTCCCAATCGTCGCGAGTACCGGAAATCAGGTACGCCAGCACCGCCACCGGGCGCCCGGGACCCTTCAGGACCATCGTGTAGGCCCCAGACTGGAACCCGAAAACCCCCAGGGAAAAAATTCAGTAAAAAGGGGTGGAATCTGGCTTACGCAGCCATGATCAGGATGAAGGATGCGAAAAATATTGAAGTCGAAGTTGAGACACGCAGGGACTACAACATCTGGCTTCAGTTTTAGCACGACTCTACATAGATGCATCGTCCCTCAAACCAATTGAGCAAATATGCTCCATAAAAAAATGAAACTTCGTCTCATAGAAAAGTAGAATGTCACAAGTCCCCGCACCACTTTTCTGCATCAAGAGTGCCACCAGCAAACTCCACTCACTCCACAGCACAAAAAAACTCGCAGAATCTTTACGACGGCTGCCATCATATCAAACCTTGCAAACTGTGGTTGGGGCAGGGAAACAGGAGGCCGCACTTTAGATCAGTCTGCGGTGGGGCTGTCCCCACTGCATCGTGATTTCACTATGCTTACAGCAAACTGAATACGAACAAGAACTGGTCCGAGTCAATTCTGGCAAAACAGGAACTACGTCTTCTCCATAATTTTATGATTTGCTTAACAAACTGCCATATTTCTTTTTCCAAACAATTCTTCACATCTTTCGTGTGCAGGTGGATTCTGAACTCCGTCACATCAATTATAGACTCCACTGCAGCTCGGGAGTAGTGCATTTCAAATCTGCCACACAAGCTGCTACTACATTCCACTGCAGCTCGGGAGTAGTGCATTTCAAATCTGCCACACAAGCTACTACTACATTCCACTGCAGCTCGAGAGTAGTGCATTTCAAAGCTGCCACCAAAGAGACCAAAGCGTAGATTCCAGTGTATCCATCAATGCAGACCAGTGCGCACAGGGCTATTAGAAGCCCGTTCACAGCCGATTTGTTTGATTTGAAGAATTCGGTTTTCAGCAATCAAACTCACTGCATCACCATCGCTGTCCACCCCTACCGCAGATCTGCTACATGGCATCCTCCAAGGCTAAAACATGACAAATCCCCTCGAAGGCAAAACTCAGGACATCGACTTTCACCACAGCTGCCAACTAAAAATAAACAGATTTTAAAAATAAACTAAAAAAAAAATTCCCACATTTTAAAATTTGAACCATCTGGTTTCTGATCCATCAAATGATGGAGAGCATACTCCCTCGATAAAAAAAAATTAAAAAAAAATAGGGAAAATAAAAAATCATGGGGGAGGGAGGATTTTCATGAAGGAAATCCCCCCTCAAGGGGTTTTCACAGGGCAGGGAAAGCCCGCTCTAATACCAAATGTTAGGAGGGAAAACTGATGGGGGTTATATTGTTCATAGAAATGTGTTACATAAATAGGTAGAAGGCCTATATGATAAACATGACACTTGTCAATGAAACTGACAAGTGTCAAACTAAAGGCATAGTGCACTTTAACTCTAACAGTACTAATACCTCCAAGAAAGGACTATAGGGTATGTTAATTTAGGATGGGCATGTAATTGCTTGAGTCATAAAACCTCAAGGTTTGTAAAGTGAACCACCCTAACCATGATCCTAAGTTGGCTCTAATTGTTCATGATTTGACAATGTGGAGGTATTATTTGCTAGGAAAAGATTCAAACTAAATTTTAATCACCAAATTTTAAGGTATATTTCCACCAAGCCAAATTGTAATAACTAATAACATAGATGGATAGAATTCCTCTATCAATATGATTTTGATATCTCCTATCAAGGGAAAGGAGAATAATATCATAGATGCCTCAAGCAAGAGGAGGCACATATGTGCATCAATAGCAATAATCCTAGACCTTAGAAATTGGCTAGAGGAAGTTACTTATACTAACCTTTCTAGGGATCCAAACAAGGAGAAATATGCAAGATACTCCTTTGATGATGATAGAGCGCTTAGATTCAAGGGGTTGATATGCACCATTATCAATATCTAGTATTAAATGAATCCCATAAGGTGTCATATTTATCCCATCCAATTACGAAAAGATGTATGTTGATCTTTAAAAACCATATTCACTTGCATATAGTCAACATAACCTTTCCTTCTACAACAACCAAGTCTTGTGCATAGGTTATTTTGATGGCTTGACATGTGGACTAGAAATAGAGTACATGTATTTTATTTATAGGTAAACTCCTTTATGATTAAATGAATAGAAGTTCATTATACTTAAGCTATATGCATGCATACAAGGTTGTAGAAGGTAAACCATTAATCTTTCTATGTTGTAAAGTGGACAAGCTCTATAATGGTGGTGTTTATTGGCACCATGAATGAATAAGAACCATAAACATTGCCACCATAGATATTTGGAAATATGTTAACACTAAGGTTGTTGAGAATAACATCATTTAAATGTTGGTGCTAAGGTTAAGGATGCTAACACCAAGTCTCTAGGTTGGCATTAGGGGCATTTGTTAGCACAAATTTTATAGGTTGACACAAGGGGCATCAGTTAGCATCAAGTTTGCATGTTGATACCAAGATCGTTGGTGATGGTGCCAACACTAAAATTGATGCCCAATATTTTGGCACTAGCACCAAAGCTAGAGTTGACAATATTGCTAGAGATTGATTTTAGTGCTAATATTAAAATAGATATATATGTAAGAGGCTAAAAAAAGAGTTGGTGTTATGATTAAAGGTGTCATTTCTAATAAAGGATTTGGTGCCAAGGTAGTAGTAGACTAGTAGGTTTCAATCGAAGAAAGAATACACTTGTTTAGCACCCTCACTAATAATGGCAATGTCAGTATCTATGGATATAACTAATAATATAACATGATCTTCTTGTGCTACCTATAACACTAATATAGAGGTAGCATCGACATATACTTAACATCTTGCTAATATTTCTTCACTTATTTAATTATATTATAATAAGATGTCATACCATGATGAATATTAAGGGTGTCATATTAACCCATGGTGTTTGTCTCAACTCCATATTTTTGTTTGATTTTATTTATTATTTCACATTTTTACTTGTTCATATATCTTCTTTCCCAAGGCTATTTGCCCTCACTTAAGTTCATAGTAAAATGAGCACCTTGTGGAAGCAAGATTTATACAAGAAAATCAATTATTCTAATTATAAATTTCAAACATAAGGTACATATGCTTTATTTCCTTTCTTGGTTGATAGATCCCAAGAAATGGAGGGTGGGAACTAAGGTTCATAAGCCATAATCAATCTTTTAATTGTTTTCCCTCTCGAATCAACAATCTCTAATTAGGATCATCACCATTGACCATATAGAATGTCTTCTAGGCCCAGTAGTCCTAGAAATGGTCCAAATTCACTCGATTTTATCATTTTCCATATTATTGCTAACAAGTCCCCTCTTTTAGAAATAGTGTCATTCTATCAAAGTGATAGCACTCCCATAGATGTCATTGACAAGAACACTATGAATCATGAAATCAACTTTAAATTTTGTATTTTTAGGTCATAAATTGCTTTCATCTACATTGATAGTTTCTAATGTGTCCAGGTCGATGGCACCACCTATGTTAGATGGCACTCTTGACAAGATGCAAGCAACAAATTCCAAGTGGAAAATCCAACTATTTCCAAATGAAACACATGCAAGACACATTAATGTCTTCTTCCTTTTAGATTCACTTTGCACTCGTGTTGGGTTAGCCTTCAAGATCCTTATGTCATGTCCCTTCATAAATCATACAAAGAAGAAAGTGATATTCCTTTCCCTCTAGATTAGGTATTTTCCTTCTAAGGTTCCTCACATAATGGTCAAGGTAGGGTTCTTATCAACCAAGAAAAGTGTCTTTAAGCAAGCCTCCTTAGGGGAGCCTCCCAAGGGAGCAATCAAGGAAGGGCATCCAAGGGCATTCAATACATATAAGATAAGCATGGCATTCACATTAGATGTTAGTACTATCTCTTTCTCTCTCTTTGTAACATTACACTTTTCCATTTCATTTTGTATTATATTATTTATTATATTACTTGTAAGTATTTGATACTAGCCCAACTTTCCCCTTATTTATTCTTTAATAGTTTTACTAAGTTTAAGTAAGTGCTCGTGTTTTTGGCTACAAGAAGTGGAGTCCTCTTGGACTCATTTAACTTTAGTTAAATAAGATCATTCGCCTAAGATACCCATATCTTTGGCTCCAACATAACCTTCCCCATATTTTGATCATTCCCTAAGATATCTACATCATTCTTCTTAGGTCATTCCTCTAGGATATCCATATCTTTGATTCCAACCTAACCTTACTCATATTTGTACTTATTCTTTAATGGTTTTACTAAGTTTGGATAAGTGCTAAAGTTGTGTTTAGCTCTAGGGTGTAGAGTCCTCCAAGACTCTTCCATTCAACAACTTGATGATGGTTCCCTATAATAACATGCCCATAGTTCCCTCCAACATCAAATGGTGACCCCTTCCAAAATTTTAGTGATCACTTCTTGAAATATCCTAGAGTCAAAACATGTAATCATGAACAATCTTGGGAACAAAATAGTTATGGATTTTGTTTTATCAAAAATGTAGTCTCTACTAATGATTCACTTTTGAAACTAAATCAAAATACTCATGCATTTTGGATATTTATGAACAACCCATCATGAGGTAAAGAGCATTCCAATCTAGCTTTTGACATTCTTATTATGAACATCAACCCTTGTCACAACCAAAAATCTTGAAATTATTAACTTTGTAGTCACTCCATTTTTCTTCGAATGTTGGTTCCCAAACAAACATAGCACAAATCTTGTTCAAGATGCAAACTGCATTATGTGTTAACAAAATTATATATATATAATATATATATATATATATATATATATATATATATATATATATATATATATATATATATATATATATTAACAAGTGCATGATATATCCACTCGTGCCTATATCATGCACTTTGAATTCATATTTGTTTATATTTCCTTTCCACAATATTATATTAACAAGTATAGGTTGCTACTTGTTTTTCCTACTATTTTATTATTGTCATGAAAAATATTTGAAGGCACTTATTTACATTTCATCTATCTCTCAATGATAAGGTATTTGATAGAACACCCACTTCCATTCTTAACTAAGACCAAGAATTCGAGAAAATGTGTATGTCATGTCTTTCTTCTTAATAATGTAGGTCCATGTTCTTTCTTAGAAATCATTAATAAAGTTTAATATGTGCTTGTTAACTAACAAAGGACTACTCATTATGCATGTATCCCTAAGAGCAAGATCCATTTGCTTTATTGTCTTGCATCCTTCACTCTTGATTTTTTCTAGTGACACTTCATGGATGGAAGTGACTTTTACCATTTTCAACCTGCCCATCAAGTTCATACTTTTATAATTCAAATGTTAATCTCTCATGCCCTAGTTTGTTTGTGTCTTTGTTAGGTACCCAAGATAGGTACTTAATAATTTAATAATGTATTGGTATAAGCCATTAATGAATAATTGGCTAATGTGGACTTGCTATGATGTAAATGTTACTTATGTAACCATTATTCATTAAAGAAGGCCACATGTCAATAGGTAGGAGAATAATGTCATACAATCATATATGTAACCATTGAGGAATATTGTCATAATATTATTATTATGCACTTTGTAACTCATGGAAGATGAACCATCACATTCTTGTATAAAGAGAGATGTACCCCCATTGTAAAAAGGTAAGTCATATATCAAGTATTCTTGTAAAAGTCTTGGCTCATGGAGTTGAAGATCTTGTGGAGTGGCTTCCTTCCAATAAGGAGCATTGTACGATGTTGCCCTACCTCAAGGGTATTATCAATCTTTATTTTTTTTTGTGGATTGTTATTATGAAATTTATTTGTGGATGCATTTTGACATTTCTGCATATTGGTGAATTATTTTTTGTTAATGAGAAGAGAGGTTCATAACATTTGGAATCAAAGCAGCGATTCTGGCAAAGTGAGGTTGTTTTTGCAAATCTAAGTCACATTTTTCAAAAAACGTCACATTTTGCGAAGGCCATAATTTTTTCAACAGTCATTTTCAGAAGGTTTTTGCACCATTGTATAGGTCTTTTCGAGTACTACAAAAACAAGTTTTCATTTGTTAGAAAAATTTATGGTTAATTGTGATATTTTTTAGTCGAACGAATTTTTCAAAAGAAAAAAAATCGTATTAAATATTTTACACCATCATATATATTTTTTTGAATACATAAAAACAACTACTTGTAAAATTCTGATAAGTATTGATAGAGTTACAATTGTTTGAAGTTGGGTTGTGGTTGTTTTTTTGCTGTGCAATTTTTTTTTCAAAAAACAAATTGTATTGAATTTTTTTGGCAGTTATTTTCAGAATATTTTTGCACTAGCATGTAGATTATTTTGAGTACTATAAAATGATTGCTCACTCGTGATATTTTGATAAGTATTGAGAGAGTTACAATTATTTGAAGTTGGACTTTTGATGTTTTTGGGGTTGCACAGAAAAAATTTCATAGTTCTCAATCTGGGTAATAAAATTAATTGTCGTTTGTTTTGTTTTGAAAAAAATCTACATATTTGCTTGTTTGAAAAAGAAATAGATGAGATCTCATAAATTTTAATTTTTAAGAATTTTCAATTATTTAAAACTCTAGTTGCTTTGAAAAAAATGAGTTGCCAATATTCATTAGAGAGGATGATAATGATGTTTGGGAATGGTGGAAACTTTATAAGTCTTTAAATTCTTCTAATTTTTTATGGAGTTGTGAGCTTTATGATTATTTACAAGGGGAAGTTTTATCTTGGTTTATGAACTTTGCTAGTGCTCATAATCTTACATACACATGGGAAGAATTTGAAATTGCATTTTTAAGAAAATGGGGATCAATAGAAAATGATAATAATGTGAAGGCTAAGAAAACCACTTTTTGTGTTAGGGCCAAACAATAGTCACAAAGATTTGTTTAAATGTAAATTATATTTTGCGAGTTCATGGTTGCATCCAAAAGAAAAATAATATTGTCTCCATAAACCCTACCAGCAAACATAAATTCATCAGGAGAGACTTGGCTGACAATTTGTAAGTTCCAACAACAAAAATTAAAAACATCGGATGTTCAAATTTTTAAAGATTTGAAGATCACCATGGTTAAATATGTTTTACAATCAACTTTTAATGTTACTTAGATGGATGATATGGATATTGTTCTGGGTTATCCTTGGTTGCATTCTTTGGGGACTTTTAACATTATTATGCAAAAGAAGTTCATGAAATTATGATATAGGAAGAAGATAACATTACATGACATTTCTTAGTGTAAGAAAAAACAGGTAGCTATTATAGAGGAACAAACTGAAGAACAAACAAAAGAACCTGAAATAGAATCTCAGAAGGGCAAAAGCAAAAACCAAGTTAACGTAGAGGACAAACCAAATGAGGGAAGCAAGAAAGAGGAGCCAATAAATATAAAACAAGCTAAGGTTGTAGCGTATCGGCATCCACACCACCATGAGACGCAACAATGGAGACAAGATAAAGCAAGAAATGAACCATAGGAGCAAAACACTATGGAACCATAAGAGCAAAAACAATGGATATTCGAATGACACAAGGGCAGCTCGAAAGCATTGCAAACTACCACCAATCAAGATTTCACTTGGATGGAGGGATACTCAAGATTGGTATAAGTTGTCATCATTGCTTAGAAGATCATACTCTTTAGTTTCTTCTTATGTTTCAAGGATGAAACATTTTTGTAAGGGGGTGGAATGTTAAGTACCCAAGATAGGTACTTAATAATTTAATAAGGTATTGGTATAAATCATAAATGAATTATTGGCTAATGTGGACTTGCTATGATGTATATGTTACTTATGTAACCATTATTCATTACAAAAAGGCCACATGTCAATAGGTAGGAGAATAATGTCATGAAATCATATATGTAACCATTAAGAAATATTGTCATATGTAACCATCAAAGAATATTGTCATATTATTATTATGCACTTTGTAACTCATGGAAGGTGAACCACCACATGGGTGACCTTGTAACTCATTGAAGGTGAACCATCACATTCTTGTATAAAGAGAGATATATCCCTATTGTAAAAATGTAAGTCATATATCAAGTATTCTTGTAGAAGCTCGTGGAGTCGAAGATCTTTTGGAATTGCTTTCTTCCAATAAGGAGCATTGTACGATGTTGCCCTACCTCAAGGGTATTATCAATCTTTATTTTATTATGTGGATTGTTATTATGAAATTTACTTGTAGATACATGTTTGATATTTCCGCAAATTGGTGAATGATTTATTGTTAATGAGAAGAGAGGTTCGTAACAATCTTCAACTCCGATGATAAAGGCATAGGTTGTCTTGTTTTCAATTATTATACTTTTATATACCATTCTCCTTTTAATTGAAGATATCAAAATTTATAACATTATATTGGTTCCAACAAAATTTTAATTACATATCTATCAATCAAAAAACTTTCATTATTTAATATTTAACACATATAAATACAAGTTGTTATATAATATAAGTATCATAACCCCATCATCAAGTAGCATTAGCTCAATCGGTTAGATTCCTCTATATTTAAATATGAGACCAAGGTTCAAATCTTGTCAAGCAATACATGGATAATATCCTAACTTTGTTGAAATACCTCTATGTGGTGATGATGTAATACAAGCGGGGCCTGTTTCAATCCCATATAATCAATTGAAAAAAAAAAAGTATCCTAACCCCATTTCACTTTTGACGTTATCAAAACACTTGATGTCCAGGGCAATTATCTCCTATGTAAATTTTATCTTCTTTCGTTTTATTAAATGAAAAAATTAATCAACTTCAATCATATGATGTAAACTTAATCAACCTTCATCAAGATTCAAACCCCACTCAAACCACTCAGTATGAGTGGACCAAAGCCTCTTATAATAACTTGTGTAAACTTATTGAAAAAAATATACATTCAACTTCATTATTAGACGTCGTCCAAAATTCCAAGAATTATTGGCTCCCATTTTTCAACAACAAAGCATTAACTACTCTAAATTTCAATACCAAAAAAATAACAAAAATAATTATAAATATCTTCCTCGCATACCATATGGTTTACAGAAGGAAAAAAATTGAAGCCCAATATTAGAACATATTTTCTATCAATTTGATTTAGATCTATATTATGTTATTTTTTGAAGCCCAATATTAGACAACGTCCAAAATTCCAAGAATTATTGGCCCCCATTTTTCAACAACAAAGCATTAACTACTCTAAATTTCAATACTAAATGATTATAGATATCTTCCTCATATACCATATGGTTTACAGAAGGAAATAAAATTGAAGCCCAATATTAGAACATATTTTCTATCACTTTGATTTAGATCTCTATTATATTATTTTTGAAGCCCAATATTAGACAACATGCAAAATTCCAAGAAATATTGGCCCCATTTTTCAACAACAAAACATTAACTACTCTAAATTTCAATACACAAAAATAACAAAAATAATTATAAATATCTTCCTCTTGTACCATATGGTTTAGAGAAGGAAATAAAATTGAAGCCCATTATTAAAACCTATTTTCTATCAATTAGATTTAGATATGTATTATGATATCTGTAAGAAAAAAAGTTTCCCTTGAACAAAGCCATTATTTTTCAGCAACATTACATCGCAATGAGAAGACAGTAATAAATTCAATCACACTATAATCCAACATGCCTTTGTTCTTTGTGCCAAGGAAGTGGAGGAATTTTTTTTATCAATTCCAAGAATGCATTAGTTGTTTATTTCTTATCATGCCGAAATACATTTTAAACATTGGTTGTTTATTTCTTATCATGCCGAAATATATTTTAAAAAATTATAGTTGAAAAGGAAACGGCTATTAGAACCTCTAAAAACCTCATGATAATGCTTTTACCCAGGCCATACATAATATCATATTCCCAAAATTAAAAATAAATAAATAGAACAATTTTATGTAAAACATAGAACCTAGTATTGCACAAATTGTTTGAAGCTAGGGTCAAGAACATGTCCTTTCACAAGACTCAAATCCTATAGGTTAACATCAACATTTGATTCATATTATTAAAAATGTGGACTTTGGTTCAAATATTACCAAGCAACATATCATAATTGTCAGTGTTAGTGTATTAATAACACCATCTGGTTGGATGAAATTCTACTGTAACAAAGCTGTAACAAAGCCATAAAATAATATAGATGAAGATAAATTTAATTTCATACAATCAACTAAAAAAACATGGTAAAAAAAATATGATCTCATGTGATTAAAAATAAAAATTTCAAGACATTGATCCAAGTTCAAATCTTGTCATATATAACTGCCAATAACTGCCAAATACTGACATAGTTTGTCAAAATATCAATACCACAATATGGTTTGTTAATATACTGACGTTGCATCGTGATGATCTGATACAAGTAGGATCCATTTCAATCCCACACAATCAATTTTAAAAAAAGACATAAAACTTAGTAAAGATATTCCACATGTCTTTTTTAATACAGAGACATAAAACTTAGTAAAGATATTCCACATTTCTTTTTTAATACAGAGACATAAAACTTAGTAAAGATATTCCACATTTCTTTTTAATTCGCTGCCATTTAGATTTGAACTAATTGCATCCATCACAATCCACAATAAAATATAAAACTTAGCAAAGATCATTCCACATTTCTTTTTTAATATCCTGTTACTCATAATTGAGCTGCTTATGCCAAAGACATTCCACAATGAGACACTACAAGAATGTCCAAGGTTCAAAGGAAACAATGCTCACAAGATCACCAAATAGCTAAAAGAATTCCCATAAATGATTTCCCATTCTTCACAATCCCAAATTCAAAAATTTATATATCTTAAATGCTGTCCCCCAAACTCCTAGAAACTTTCGGTGTACACCCGATAAGGACTAGTATTAGAATTCATATAAGTATCGTAAATTTAACTAAAATAACTTAAGGAACATGGCCATTCAATTGGATGCTTGATACACATGCAATTTCTTGGTAAGTTAGTCTCTTGCCTGCAATTATGCATGAGGTCTAACGAGGAAACTAACTTTTTCTCGAAGAATTTCTCCTATATGGGCCATCTTACTTTTCTTGGCATGTCGCATGAAAAACTTCCAGCAAAAATGGAAACAGTATGTATTTTTTTCTAATTGATTATAGGTGATTGAAATGAGTCCCACCTGTATTAAACCATGAACGTATAGTGGTCTTCTACTTGGCAATTATGCATGTATCCCTAGCAAGATTCAAACCTGGTTCTCCTTGAAAGTCTAGGTATTTGTTGAACACATGCCACTTGGTAAGTGTTGAGGTTCACCCATTAGATTGAACTTCCGTCTATGATGTGAAATTCCTAGCTCCCCACCACTTGCCCTAAACCCATGGGCCTCAGAAAGTGTATGGTGCACATCCTCCCTCTACTTATAATTGAACCTGAAAACCCCGTTTTGGACTACTCAATTCATTTTGACTAATCACAGAATCCCTAATTGCCAATAAGTCTACCTCAGCACCGTTCACCATCTAATTGTTTTCAAACAAACAAAAAAATATGCCTGATGTATAGTATTGGCTATCAAAACTAACCATTCTAATTGTGAAATATTGTAGATTGCAACCAAAGATTTTCTGAACACACAAAATGTTCCTAATTCAACAACACCGTTGGAACAAACCTGAAACACGTACAACTCCCCTTATATAATTAAGTTGTAATTTAAGTCATCAACAATTTGGTCACTACTGTAGTAAAAATGCCACCAAACTTACCACTAGCTCCTTACAATGAATTCCTAATAGCCAGGAACCCTATTAACTTAACTAATTGCAAATGCTTGATCTAGCATGAATGCATTCCCAACTAGCAAATATAAAACTCGTACCATTAAAATATGGCATATATTATAATAAAAATGAAATAAATTAAACACAAAATAAGCATAAATTTCCAAATATAATAATGGCTAATGAATCATGCAAAAATTGCTCTTCAAATTGGCTTACAATAGAACAATGACCAAATTGGGAATGGGATGTTCTCCAAACATAATTTGGAAATCCCCTCTCAATATAAGATACCCGTCACTGGGCATATTGATGCTTCCAATTACTCTATTGTGCATGATTTAGCATTCAATACAAAGGGTTTCTTCCCATGGAGAAACACATGCTGTGAATCTCGTCAAACATCAAAACAATTCCTGGAGTCCTCCCAACATCATAATAGAACCTGCACAAAACTATAACATGTTAAACAGCAAAGTTTAATTGTGAATTTTGCAAAATTATAAACTTCTTTCGTCTCCATAAAGAAAGAAATAAATGATTAAAAACCTACTTCAACTCGTGATAAGTTTTAAATACGTGTGTTTATTTATGTAATATTCATCTTCCATTGACGTAAAAGGCAAATATCCTATATATGAAATTCCTTTAAGTAGGTATACCATCCAAAAAGTAAAAACCCATTCTTAAGGCATCTTTATCAAATGTATAAAATAAGCACCAAGACATGAAAAAGCTCAACTACCAGATAGTCACTGAAAGGTGGTTAATGGAATAAGAATAAACCATTATGCACTCAAGGGAAATTTGTAGAGCTACTACAACTGTACAGATACTTCCCAATCCTGGACACAGGACAATTCCCCTCTAAGTAGGTTTATAAAAGAGCCATTTAAACGTTCCTCTTTTCATGCTAAATCATTAAAATCATATCTACCAAAAAAGAAAAAAAAAGCTTCAAAATCTTCTTCCAGGTGATTGGTTTTATAAATAACAAATCACTAACATGTAATCTCTAATAATTTAGTGTCCTTATGACTCATCTTCATGATAGATCAACAACTCGTGTTGTTTGAACTAGGCTCAAGATTTTTTAAAATAAACTATAATCACTCCAAGAAACATAAGATGTTTTCATAATAAACTGTCCTGAAGATGTAAGTGGTGCCCTGAGCACAATACACAGAACTTTCATGTAAAGTGTTGAAAGTGTCGCATTCTCTGATCTTTGATTGTCAATAAAAACCATAATGCATTCACAAAGTACCATATGAAAATAAACAACCAAAATGCAACATCATCCCCAAAAAAAGACATCCACTACCAAAAAATTAAATGGTAGTAATATTATTTTCAATATTATAGGACAAAACAAAAGGTGGGTCTCCAATTACAATGAGTGGTAGATAAGGACAAAACATCAGTGTTGTGGTCGTCTTTCCTTTCACTTGTGAGCATATCATTATCAAATACATTACATATTTAAAGATAAGGCTTATACGACTACTTCAAAGGGTTCTTGACATTATCCCACTTTAGATGGTGAGTAAATCTTACCAGAAATTATTTTTTCCCACCAGAGACATTGAATTTAAAAAGGATGATGTCTCCATCCTGTACCACATATGTCTTGCCCTCTTGTTTATATTTGCCTGCAGCCTACATAGCTCCAAATATTAAGCCAATCAGTACATAAAATACAGAAAAACAGATCAATTCTGCCAATGTACATATGATAACACACATGTTTAGAATATGTTAGTTGATACTTGATACTGTTGGTCCAAGGACCCCAATCTCTAAAGGTAACCTTAACAAAATTTATGGGCAACACAAATTCGTTGAACTAGTAAATCCATATCAATATAAAGAAACAAAAACATTTATGTAAACTATTCTAACAGAATATAATAGTTAATGAGAAAGGATAATGAACACTACCTTGACAGCTGCTTCACTACCCAGCTCCTTCAGGTCCTCAAATTTCATTACCTGGTCATGACTTCAAAAGATCAGTCCAAAATGGAAATTTGATAAGTCCTGTACAAACTCTTTGAAAAAGCATGCAAGACTCCATTGATTGTCACATGTCTTTATAATTCCCCAATATGAAAACCATTTAACCTGGTGACTAAATTTATATAGCATTAAAAATAGTTTGGAATCACTACGTATTTAAAATCTTCTGAAAGCAAGCTAGAATAAAAATAATAATAATAACTTCATAAGCATACAATACTCTACATAAAAGCAACTATAATTTATAAATCACATGACATTTTGCAATGCACAATAAGAAAGAAAAACTCCTGTAGAAGGCACTAATCACATGGTTGAAGTTTTCATGATCATATATCAAACAAACATCAGCCCAATCAGGGTCTTTTACAAGGCACATGCATTTTCCACAAAAAAATACCTTGAAACAAGCAAAAACTCAATTTCATAGGATGGGATTAAGAAGCATTTGCTATATTAACGGCTGCTGTAAATATCATTCTTACAACAACATAAGCTAACAGAATGAGATTCATAGAAATACCTCTGCACAAATAAAGCCTCTTTCAAAATCAGTATGAATGGTCCCTGCAGCTTGAGGAGCCTTTATCTGCTTTCTAACTTGCCAACATTTTACCTGTAACAAGTTGTACATGCTCAATGACTTTTTAACTATAATTTGTCAAAGCACATAAGCAACAAGAAATTTGAAAGAAATCAGAACCATACATTATTAAAAGAACACACCCATAGCAAATCCAGAAGAAAATGAGTCCAGGAGAAGAAATAGTCTTGCATGTAAGAAAAATGTTATCCAGGATGTGTTTCACAGACAACCATTCAGTGTACTTATTCTGATTTAACTAAGCTTGATATTCTAAACTTTACTTCTCCTTTCTAGCCTTAAAATTGTTTATCATGGCCTATTGTTGAGCATGGAAGGAATTCTATAGGCAATCTTAATTTAAATTCATCCATACAGCAGTTTCCAGCGTTGGGGCACACAATAAACCAGCTCAGTCATCACACTACAGGATGGCAGTGAAGGAGCAGTTCATAGTAGTAGGAGATGAAGACAGAATTTTATTTCCCCGTCTTCTTTTTGGCTCTTTGTTAAAGCTTTAGATAGTTTATGGGCATAAATACTATTTACAGCCATAATAGTTTTTCCCCTTTTTGTATTAGAAAACGATAATAGTGGTTGCTTTTTCAATAAGTAGACCAATAGAGCTCCAACCCATAAGGCAATGTTGATGAGACATTTCACAGGTATAAGGCTTATTAAAACCATAGGCAAGGCAAATGTTTCCTTTTGCCTGCATTTTATAACTCTATTAGCACATCCCCATCTCAATATAACGCAGTTTACCATGCAAAAGAAAACCTCCTTCAAAAAGCCATTTTTATGCTGTTAAAATCTAGTGACACTTAAGATGGATGCCAATTCAACAAAACTATGCTGATATGTGCATTCACATTCACCTTACAAACCCAGTCATTCCATTAAGATGATCCCTTCTCATTATTTACATGACATAGGCATAAACACGTTCCACCTCTTGGGCATATGAGACCAACTTGTGGGTGTCAGATAAGATAATTGTATTAATGTCAGAGGATGACCAAAGTAATGGAACTTGCCGAAAAAAGTCGTTACAATGCACTGTAGTAATCCAAAAATTACAATGAAAATAAGTTAAACCAAAATAAAGAATGTGGAGTAAACTACACTAAAGTTGAACTGTATGGCATCAACTTACAGCCTCAAGGATTGCACCCAAAAAAGGGTAAACCCTAATAAACTAAAAGTAATGATGAAGGGATGAAAGAGCCAGCAGTCGAGATAGAAGATAAAAATAGAGAAAAAGCTCAAGTGGATCTAAGTGCCAGCCCTAATCTATGGTAGGATGTGAAGTAGAAACAAAGTTTTGTCATCACCAACCATCCTAAAAGGGCCAACAAAAGAATCTAGTTATGCCAATCCATCTAAGCCCAAGGTGTTATGACCTCAACAGATCACTATATCGATTATAAATAAATTAAAAACTTTAAACTTTAGATCCATATGAAATGAAAATAGTAAAAGTTATCATTATTTTTTTAAGTAACTGATCTACTAAGCTTGAGCTTCCTCCTACCTTTCAAATCTGACATGAATGAATAGATATGTCAAATGCAGTGAGTTTAAATTAGGATGTAAAAAAAAAGGTAAAAATTTTTAATTTTTTTAATAAAATCTGCAAAAATCTTGTAACATGGGATGAAACAATAAAGGGGCATCGTTTGAAATCACCTCAAATTACTAATATTTCAATATAAAATGCACCATTCATTATTGAAACACTTTTTAAAATCGATTTGCTTCCATCTGACAGTAAGCTCAGCCAGGGATGCCTCTGGTCCTAATGTTGCTTAGTGTAAAAATGGCCTATAATTTTACTTCTAGCTCGCTATTAAGCTAACAAATAATATACTGAACGAGGAGGTTCTGAATCTGATAGGCATGCCCCTGGTCCTCATGTTGATTACTGTAAAAATGGCCTAGCAATTTACTTTTAGGTAGCCTTTAAGCTAACAAATACTCTGTTGAAGAAAGTTGGTTCATTCCGCAGCAATTAATGGGCTCTTTGCCTTATCAAACAAAAATAATACAAAAAGAATGGCCATGATAATGACACAATCAAATTTATGATGCTCTTTACCTAATCAAATAAAAATAATATGAAAAAATGGGCATGGCAACAAAGCAATTTAGCCATGCAACCAATAAAAGACATGGTTTCACATTGTTAACCCAACTCATAACCTTGTACTCCTGTATATGTAACATTGAGATAATGTCCTATAATTCTAATTCTCTAAACCATATAAGCAGGCATTCATGATCACATTTTGTTAAAAAATAGTAAAATATAGTAACCTTGAACAGTTTTAGAAGTCTTTATAACAAAATGAGACAAATTTGTCCTATAAATTCACTTAATTCTGAATGCCAAAGGATATGATGACTACAATTCCACGTCTGAAGATGTTATAGTGAAGAGGTTAAAGTATATTTTTGACAGGCATTCTCACCTTAAAGGTATTTACAGCCACTGCAACTGACTTGACTATCATGAATTTGTTAAACCCACCAACCAGTGACCTCGTATTGTGTTGGAAAACTTGCAACACAGACAACTCAATTTCAGCTCCTAACATGCTCAATAGGGATGAAAATTAACATAAGTAATAATAAGGAGCACACTCCCTTACAGTGTTCCACGGGGACGCGTCCCCCAGCATGGGGTGACGGCATTGGGGACGTTACCACCCATCCCCCTTTTTGGGGGACGGCTGGGAAACGTCCCCGGGACGGCTGAGGCCTATGGCCTCCCGTCCCCGGTTTTGAGGCGTCCCTGGGGACGACTAGGTCCCTTTGGGGACACTCGGGCCGTCCCCAGGGACGGCCCGAGCGTCCCCAATGGCGCCCAGCCGTCCCCACGGCTGGGCGTCCTCACCCAAAGGGGAAATAAAAAAAATAATAATAATTTAATAAAACTGATCATGGATAGACTCGCAACACGTACTCGAAATCAGTAGCATAAGGACTGATCATGCCTTAACATGAACATCTGTAGACGGTGGTATTGTGGTATTAAATTGGTAGATTATAATATATAATCATTTGTTGACTGTGCCTGGTCTGATTTTACGTCTGCGTATGCTTTAACATGTGAATTTGATGATTGCATTTGCTTGAGAGAACTATGACTGTATTTTGCTATTAGTTTAGCTGTGCTTTATGATAACAGTTATAACTTATATTGGTCATTAAAGTGGCATAGACTTAAATGATTGAATAGGCAGACCCTTCTGTAGGTACTTGGACAGTTGTGTTGCTTGCTTGAAAATGTATTGTTTCTCTTTCCTTTACAATTAATCCTGAACTGTAACTTCATGAAGTATAATCTTTTCTCCTGATCCTTGATGAGGAAGGTGTAAGAGGTTCTAAGGGACCTTAATTATTGTGTGCTGCTGAACTGGTAGGAGAATGTGTTATGTCTTTGTGATCTTAAAGACAAGTGAAGAATGTATGGCTGAAAATTGAACATGGATATGGAGGCATAGAACATTTGATGCCCCGCTTCTTATGAACATTGAATGTTGATCGAGATGATTAACATATTCCACAGGGACACGTCCCCCAGCATGGGGGACGGCATGGCTGCACTTAGTTACTAATATGAATATCCTAATATCATTTTTGTTGGGTGTAGAATTCTGAATGTGTAGATTATTCTAAATTTCTAAAAAAATTCAATTTTTATAGTATTATACCAGCCGTCCCCCCCAGCCGTCCCCTAAAATCGGCCTGCCGTCCCCCGCCGTCCCCCAAACCCGTCCCCCGTCCCCCAGGCTCGTGGAACCTTGCTTACTTACAATAAATGATGCTTCCTAAAAAACCAAAATACTTAAATTCTGCAATGTAACCTGCAGTTCCATATGGCTCAAAACTCTGGAAGCCTTAGACATTGAAAGTGGATTTCTGTGACAATAGTTTAGATCATAGTTCAAAAACTTGTCGGAAAATAAAGTGAAGACATTACAGTCGCAAAGTTTTCTTTGGCAAGCACGAAATCGCCAGAAAACTTGTGAGAAATCATGAAAAAAATCACAAAAACAGCATAAGAGGATGAAGTCTTTCTTTTTTTCGCTTTTTTGTCTCTCCAATTCCTAGCTGCAAATTTCTGTGCAAATTTCTGAAGGCTAATTAGACACTCTCCAACACATATTAGTACCATTTGATGGATCTGATTGTGGTTTTTGAAGATTTGACAAGTTGGGAAAAGATTTTAGAGGTAGGGTTTTTGGTTTTGAAAGAAATTTTAGGTATTTTCCCCCTCTATACCTTAATATTCCTAATGCCTCAAGGCCATAAATAAATGGCCTCTTCAGATGAGGATCAGAGAGCTGGCAATTCTGATGGAGGTAAGCAAGCTTAGGTACATTGCATAAAGAGTTCTTTGCTGAATCAAGTTTTTTGTAACTATTGCGACAAGGGCATCATTGCCTCAAATTCCATCTTATCGGGATTTCAGGCCACTATGTAGAGGTGTGCAAATTTGCAGAGGATGGCCTCAGAAAGCATGTGCAAACTTGGTTTGCTACAAAAGAACAGAATAAGATGAACAACAAAACAACTAAGGTTGTGGTTGGAGAGGGGGTAAGGCATAGGAGCTACAGTTATCATGTTGACGATAGCCCTACCACTGCATCTATTGTTGGTCCTTGCATCCAACACTCTTTTAAGGAGAGCCAAAGTACAATCAGGAAAGGACGCTTTTTGCTTTCTCGCACAAATTAGCAACCTTCACTTGAGTACACCCTGGAGAAAGGAGAAGATCAAAGAAGCCCAAATGGACGCAATGAATTTTTGGTATTACTGCAACATTTCTTTTAATGCCACGAGCAGCCCTTTTTGGAATGTTTTTGTGAGGGCACTTGCCACAGTTGGTAGAGGGATGAAGTCCCCTATTGCAAAATATTTCAACAAGCCCTTATTGGAGCAGTGTGTTACAAACACACATGCTCTTATAGACACACAAAACAATTATGGACCAAAAGAGAGTGTCACATTGCATCTGACGGGTGGACAGCCAAATGAGGGCAAATTTTATAATGCCCTTCCAACCATGTTTATAACCATACACGAGTGCTCAGCTTGATGAGAGAGCACAATGATGGGAAGGGCATTATTCATCCAAGTGTCACCCAATTTGCCTCCAACTTCATTGCCATGCAGCGCCTTCTAGCTGCATCCACTCATCTTAAAAGGATGACTATAAGTGAGTGATGGTTCACCTCACCATACCATGCAAAGGAGGAGGAACAAAGGGTTGTCGAGCAAGTATTTGACAGTGATTTTTGGAAGAGCATGCAAGAGATATTCAAGCTAATTTAATTTTATATTTTATAAAATTATTTGGCTTTCTTGAATATAAACCTTTAGTTTTATTTTTTATTTTCTAAATTTTATGATGATTAATTTTTCACTATTCTACTTCAGGTAACAAAACCTTTGGTCAAGGTTCTCTGTCTTATAAATGGAGATCAATTGCCAATGGGATATTTGTACGAGGTCACGGATAGAGCTAAAGAGGCCATCGAAAATTGTTATGGAGGATATAGGCACAAATTTGATCCCATTTGGCAAATTATTGATAGGAGATGGACAAGGCAACTCCATCAACCTTTACATGCAATGGGGTACTACTTGAACCCCAAATTCCATTTCAGTGCTAATTTAAACCATGATGAAGAGGTCATGGATTGCTTATACACCTTCGCTATGAATATGATAACTGACACGGATAAAATATGCCTAATCCCCATCGTGTTGCAAGCCTACAAACAAGCTGAGGGGAGTGTGTTTTCAACCGATTTTTGTAATCAATCAAGGATGACCATGCGACGAAGTAAAGGTTATAAATTTTTTTGGTTTAACTTTAATTACAATTTCCAAACATACAAATTTATAATTTATAAAAAATCTTCTATTTTTTTTTTGGGGTTTTTTTGGTGGCAAGATTGAAGTGCTAGAAGACCAAATCTTCAAAATATGGCAGTCCATATTTCGAGTCAGCCTTGTAACACTTCTAGGTGTGAGCGCAATTGGTCTCTATTTGAGACCATACACAACAAAAAGCACAACGGATTGACCAGGAGCGCCTCGACATTCTCATCTTTGTGGAGTACAATCTTTGGCTCTGCATCAGGAAGGCGATTGACTTGTACGAGATGGTTCCACTTTCAGACTGGATTGCCGAAGATATGGATCTTATATCAATGATGAGGAAATTGAGGAGTTTGAAAGTCTAGGAGAAGCCACAGCATTAGAGGCAGATGAACTTGAGGAGCCTCAGCCACCTGTTCACGTCCTTGTCCAAGCATCCAGTTTGAGGGCAAGGAAGGGAAAGCAAAAAGCATTTTAAAACTGCTTGAGTATGTTGTATTTTTATTGGGTTTTGACAATCATTGTTGATCATTTAGTACTGTGAATAATAGTTGTACTCTTTTTATGAAAATTTAATAGAAAATCAACTTCCTGGCTCTCTGATTTTGTTCTAAATTTTTTTAAATAAATTATCTATTTCCTTCGATGTCTTTTTTGCAGAGTTTTTCTTGAGTTGCCAAGTATTCTCCAAAATTTGACTTGTCAAAGTTTTTGTCGAGTCCAAATTTTCCAACTGTGGTTTAATTTACACTCCCACTTCATTGTATAAGTTGAGTTTGGAGCTCAATATCTTTGTTTGAAGAACGTATTTAGGCATATGGAGAAGAATTTGCATAAACCTAGGTAATAGAGACATTTTGGATGACCCCCCATGACCTATAATCAGGATATTATACTCCAGTGACAATTGTGACATGTTATCAAGTCATTGTTAAATAGGTAGCTTAGGTCCCTCGAATTTTATACTTACTGCCTTGACACTAAATTAAATTGTGATTCAGGTAGGCCAAATTTCTACTGAAAATATTTAATAAGCCTCTGAGAAGGGCCGAGTCGTGAACCAGTTTCCTTGCCCATGCTATCTGCCAATTAAAGGACCACTTGTAGGAGAATAGTTATCCTCTCTAGCCCTTATTTTAAGGAGCTTGATTATTGAAACCAATTAAGACAGACATTCTAACGATTTTCTTACACGTGCTATTGCAAACAATGGAAATTTGGCTCAACTCTGTCCCAACATATTCTCTTACACGGCATGCATTCTTCCCTCCCCCACCCCCAAACCAAAAAACATACACACACTGCATATATAGCATACATAAACATTACTTTATCAGCCATCATTATCTCATATTATTGTTTTTTAAATTTCTTAATGCATATGAGATGAAATGTGAGAAACACTAGAAGCAAAGTATGTCAACTATGCCAAAGATTGAAACTAATGTTTTAACCATGCCAAGTATTTTTGTTTTCCCACAGCTTACCATACTCGTTAAATCTTTAGTTTTCACCATTCCATAGACTGCAAGCTGTTCTCACATTACTATGACTTGAACATATTAATGTAGAAAGTAAAACGCACCTCATCTGGCCCTGCTGTGAAGAAGTATATGAGATTTATTGCAGCAAACCCAGTCTTTATGATTTTTGTCAGGGCACTGCAACAGCAAAAACATAAAAGTTAAGAAAAGTGAGGTATTTCTTGATTGCACATCACTTCCAAACTACAATGGAGTTCACAAATTCAAACTGAAGCTAAATTCAAAAACACAACAGAATAAACAATTATTAGTACACTCAATGGAATACCCTAGCAGTAAGAAGCATTATTTGTACCAAGATCATCCTTTTGGACACTTAATTTTCTGACATAACACCCACCCTGTCCATCCAATATTATAATGAAGAATGTAACACATCATGCAGAAGAACATGATTCCACAGAGCTGATTACAGCCATAGTAGAAAATCCATTGCCATTCAGAAATATGTTACCAAAGTCGGAAGGATAACAAAATATTCGTTTGGAGAATTCTATGTAATGTAAACATTGTTTAGAAGCAAGCACAATGAAAGAAAGCCAGGTTGTACAAGTATTTGTAAAAAAAATCATGCCAACCGCTGTTTCAGAAAAGCATTAACTGATAGTTACAACACAAGAGTATCTGATATCAGCAAAAAGCTGTCAACTGCAACAATGAAAACACTCCAAAGTATTAAGAAAATTCCAAGCATCATTACTTCACCATTTCCACTTAAAAACACAAGCAAATGATACAAAATAAAATCTCAAAATTAGCTTAGAAATTAGTAGTTCCCTCTCTACTTTTCAATGTAAGAGTCAAAAATCAATTATTCGGCCACTTTAGATTTCCTTCCTCTTCTGCTGACTTCATTCTAAGACAATGTAGTTACTGAGACCCAATATAAGTTGGAGCATTCCATCCACACCTAATTTCAACGTTCCCTTCCACTTTTCAATGTAAGAGCCATAAATCGATTAATTGGCCACATTAGATTTCCTTCCTTTTCTACAAACCTCGTCCCTGAGACCCAATATAAGTTGGAGTATTCCATCCACAACTAATTTCTATGTCCTACTATGTGCATCTCAACAGACAAATTCAGCTAACAGTGTGTATAATGCTTTCCACCATGAACTACAATGCAAACCCAAATCAAGATTTTCAAAGTGAAGCATCAGCATTACCCACATATCCCCAAAACTATCATGGCAGAAAAAAAATAAAAAAGATACAAAAGCATATCAAAACAAAATACTTTAACCTGCACAACTTGACTGGCCTAATGGTGGAGACTTTGGACCTTTGAATAAAGGTCCAAGGTTCGAATCCTGCAGGCAGCATGGTTGTACACCATGCTTCGGTAACCGGAGTATGGTTGGATAACCATATATTGGATAAACAACATCCTCCATGAGGGTCGTCTCATATGGCCTATGACCTCATGGACGTTAAAAACTACTTTACCCTTTAAATTCCTCAACTTCCAAGGAGAAGACCCAGGTTTGAATTTTGCCAAATGATACACGCATAACTGCCAAGTTGTTGTAATACCAATATGCGGTCATGATGGAATACGGGATGCCCACTTCAATCCCATAAAACCAATTTATTATTTGAAAAAAAAAAACACTTTCACCTGTGCACGAGGACCAACGATTTCAAATTCTATGTCATGTCACATGGTTGTACAAACTTGCTAAGAGAACTCAGAATTTGTGTGCTTCATGTAATAGCCAGGCCAACATGTTTGTGCTTGTAACAAAAGATCTACTTATTTTGATTTACAATGTTGCCTTTATGGATTCTTTTTTTTGTTCAATATATTTGAAATCATTGTGTTGAAACTTGAAATCCCTGCCATCATGTCAAGACCGCGATGCTTTATCTAGAGTGTGCACTAATTGATACACATATCAATGGGTAAACAGCATATAAAATAGTGTGAACTTCACATACCTTTGAATATTGTTTTCTTCACAATATTTTGCAGCTTCATCAGCAGGCATATCAGCGAGTTTCTGCTCTAGTATACCACTGAAGGGAATAATAGGTTCACCTCCATGCTCCTTAACCCTAATACCATCATAAAATTAAGAAAGAGTCTGTCATCAAAACCCCAATAGAAGCACTTGCAATAGTTTAGTGTGATCTATTTAGCCTGTTGAGATTGGCCAGAACACCAGAGACAGTAACAAGCTATGCCAAATATGGGAATCTTCATCCCTAAGATGCATTTGAGGTGGAGGATGGAGAAACGACTAATACTACTGAGCCAGAAAGCAACTCTTCCTGGGACAATTCATGCATTACTAAATATTGCTCATTAAAATCGATATGAAGCTAAAAGAATTTTACACCACTAATAACCTCTGGATTTAAGTATTTGAAATTGCAGAAAATAATAGGAAAGGTTTGATGCAAAGGTCTCAATTCTTGTTTAAGAAAATCATGTCAACTCAACGCCTGGTCAAAGCTATTAAGATTAAAGGCTCAACTATGCAAATACATGCATCCAGACAAAGAAATTAAAAAGTGTATGAACTAAAAAACCAACAAAACAGAGACCAAAAATATTACTCACCAAGCATGAATCTTTGGAAGGTATTTGTTCTTCTTTCTTTGATAGTCCTTTTCTGTCATATTCACCTGCATACGAGTAGTCATTAAATGCATTTATGTGGGTTCTATCCTTCAAAATTGGAGCCATCTACAAACTAGCAATAGCACAAAAAAGAAATATGAATTAGAAAAGACTTGTGACCTTTTAGAAAGACAAAAAAAAATCATCTTTATAAAAAAAATTGATAACTCCACATATTTATTTAACAATGATGAAATGTGGGGTTAAAAAAGTTCAAAAATGACTGACTGAATATTCAAACAAGATTTAGTGTTGACGTAAATATAAAGAATTACTTCATTCTTTAAAACTGACATGCTTTGTAATAAGAATGAATAAATAACACCCAAATGTATTCTTATTTAAAAATAAATATATATATATATATATATATATATATATATATATATATATATTTGGAACCTGATTCACTATATTCAGGGTATATAATTGTCTTTATTCTAGTTTTTGAATGATTAAAATGTTGTATGCACCTATACCATTCATATAAGGGTATATAATTGTCTTTATTCTAGTTTTTGAATGATTGAAATGTTGAAATAAATACTTAATGGTATATAATTGTCTTTGTTCTAGTTTTGAATGATTAAAATGTTGTAATAAATATTTAATGACTTTGTATTCAACTCATTACATATAAATGTATGAAGTACAACATCTAAGCCTTGAAGGATAAGAGTGATAAATTGTGAAGTATATTGTGGATTTCACATCGTTTTGAATGTAGTTCAGAAACACTTTTAAGTTTTGATGACAAATGTCAAAATTTCATGGGTGTGATGATTCCATGACATCTACTTGTATTTGACAATTTAATTTTTTAACAGTTTTACATTTCACTATTTAGACTTCTGCCTATAAAAGAAGCCTAGCAGCTAAAAATGGAACATATAAATTAAGGCATGCATACATTACAAGAGAAAGCACAAAATTAGTAAATTCCAAGAATTACCAAAACAATGCTAATAGAACTGTCAAATGGAACATAGTCCAAGAAAATGCCTGTACAAGCTAAATATCTACAAAAACATAAAATTTCGAAGGCTTGCAAAACTTACTTTTTAAATGTGAAATCGGGCCTTTAAACGTGGAATCACCAAAGGGGATCTAAGTTGTACAATATGAATTTGTGGTTGAATTTGACAAAGATAAGATTTGTAAACAAATTGTCATTAAAAATATAACCAAAAAAAAGCACCAGTAAGTAGTAGATTAATATTGGTTTAAAATTTCAACAAAATAACCACATTTCTAAAGATATTACTTCATATAACAAACAAATGTAAATTTTTAAAAATGTGTGTATATATATATAAGTTATGAAGATAGATAAAAACAAGTAATCATAAACTTAACAAAAATTTTAAAGTGTACCTTATTGCACTATCAAAGAACTTGTCTCAGAACAAATTTTCATAATCGCGTTACATTATGAAATAATAAATTTACTTTGAAAATTTAAAAAAATTTATACAAAATTGTGTTAAAAAAATTAGAAGTATATTAAAAAGGCAAACACACCTATGTGACAAAAGATTAATTTTTATATATTAATTCTGATACATTTTTTATATCACTTAGAGAATAATCAACAAATTTACTTAATTATCATAGTTCATCTAAAATTAAATAAATAATTTCACACTATAATCCAAGGTTCAATTTCCATGGCTGAACCTTTAACATTTTGGCCCATGAGAAACGAGTTTCACACCTTAAAAGAAGGTTCAAATCTCATGGATGAACCTTAACATTGTATCAAATCGCATGAACTCAAATGGTTAAATACATCGATTTTTAAGGTAGAGACCCAAATTCAAATTTTGCCTTGCCAAAAATGTTATTATAATACCACTATGTGGTTTGTTGCAATACCATGATAACACAGTCATGATATAATACAGGTGGGGCCCATTTCTATCCCATGTAAGCAACTAAAAAAATGTAACAGTATATAAATATATATTACATATGTTTACATATATTTTTTTGAATCTTAAATTTAGTAATCATCAAATATTATGAGCACGAAAGAGTAGATAAAAGCAAGTGGGGAAAGAGACTCACCTTCAAAGTTCTTGCTCCAGAACTTTAGAAAAAATCAATGAATGAAGTTTTCTTCTGAGGAAAATATGGGTAGCAAAAACAAAAACGTTATTTAAGAAAACCCTACTTGTAATTAAGGATGCTCGTTTAAGAAAGCCCTACTTGTAATTAAGGATTCCCTAGTTGATTAAAATAATTTTCTTCCATTCAAGAACAAAAAGAAGAAATTATTTTATGTAATCCCCATCAAGGTAAGAGATAATTCACCAAAAGTAATTAACAAGAACAAGATGATCGAGCATGATATAATAAGTGTTCCACGGGGACGCATCCCCAACCCTAAGAGATGCGTCCCGCCATCCCCTTCGTCCCCAACACGGGGGTATGGCATCAGGGATGTTTCCCTGCCATCCCCCTTTGGGGGACTGCTAGGGGGTTGTCCCCGAGACGCCAATGGCCCGCAAGGGGCCATCCCCGGGATGTCTCCTGTGAGGGGGCGTCTCTCACTCAATTTAAATAAATAAAAAAGTTTCTCTTCTAAATTTTTTTTAAAGTATGGGGGGTGGGACCCATGAAAGTCTCCAACCCCCAAACCCTAAAAAGAGTCTATAAGTTAAAAAGAAAAGGTTAAAATTTTAAAACACAATCATTCAAAACCAACAATGAAGAAGAAGAGAAGGCAGCAACAGCAGAACAGCAGTGAAGAAGAGCAGCAGCAATAGCAGTGAAAACAAAAGCAAGAGAGCAGTAGCAACAGCAGGATAGCAGCAAGAGATCCAAGTTTGTTTTCCTATTTTCATTACCTCATCCAAGTCTATTTTCATATTTTTCTTTCAAGTTTCAACATGAGCAGCAGTGAGGGCTATGAATCAGACCCATTTGACATTCAAATGGAGGGGGAAAACCAAAATGAAAATCAAAACATTCATATTGCTAAGGATTCTGCCTCTACTATCCAACCTCAAACTTCCAAAGAGGACAGCACTACTTCTAGTTTTGATTGTCCATCACCACTGTTAAAAGAATATGCCAAGGGTCCATTTAATATTAAAAAACCTCTGCTGCAATTTGTAACCAACCGTGACCAAGGGAAAAAAAAATTTGGGGGCTCAAGAACATGGCTGTGCAATTTTTGTCAAACTGAGTTTAAGGGCAGCTATACTAGGGTTGAATCTCATCTCACTGATGAAGCAGGAACAGGGGTTAGGCCTTGCAAAAAAATGAACCGGCTACAAGTGGCTGAAGCCAATAGGCTTGTGCAAGAGGCCAAACTTAGAGGTTTAGGCATGCCTTTCCCTAAACCTGGCCAATCATCTAGAAGTGACTTTGGAGCCTCCTCAAGACAGCCACAAGAATTTACCCAAACCTCTAGTATGCCACCACTGCCCTCAAAGAAAAAAGGAACTATAAATGAGATGCTTAATGTGCAAGCAAGAGAGGAAGCAGATGATGCTATAGCACAATTATTTTTTGCACATGGGCTTCCTTTCCATATTGCATGTTCCCCCTATTTCAAGGAAGCATTCAAAAAAGCAGCCTTGGCAGTGCCTAGAGAAACTAGGCTTCGTACCTCTCTCTTGGACAAACAATATTCCAAATGCAGTTTGGTTATGGAGCAGATGAGGGACACATGGTTGACGAGTGGATGTTCTATCATCATGGATGGGTGGACTGACATTCATCAGCGTCCACTCATCAATATTATTGTCACATGTTCAGCAGGTCCCTATTTTCTTCGAGTCGTTGATTGCACGGGGAAAAGAAAGGATGTTGAGCACCATTGGACCCTCCAATGTTGTACAGGTAATCAATTTTCGTTTTTCTTATGAAAATCTATATGGTTGTGTAAATGAGACTATTTTTGTTGTGTAAATTATTCTAAATATTTTTGTTGTACACTACAAGTAATTACAGATGCAACCCCTGTTTGCCAACATGCGAGGCAAATGATAGAGCAATCATATAGACATATTTTTTGGACCCCGTGTTGTGTTCATGCATTGAACAATGCATTGAAGGACATTGGGAGGATAGATTGGGTGAGGGCTATGGTTGCAGAAGCCAGAGACTTGCAAATGTTCATTTGCAACCATCACACTTCCTTAGCCCTCTTTCGGTCCTTCTCAAAGAAGGAGTTCATCAAACCAGCAGATACTAGATATGCCACCTACTTCATTTTATTGGAGAGGATGATCGAGGTGCAGGATGCTTTACAGTCCATGGTAGTATGCACGGAGTGGAAGAGGTGGCCAGAATCAAAGACGGAGGAGGGAAAGAAAATCAGAGACAAAGTATTGGATGATAGTTGGTGGACTCAAGCCAAGTAAGAAATGTTGAAGTTAAGATTTGGTTCATGTTTATTTTTTTTGTTTATGATTCATTGATTTATCATTTATGATTTTATGATTTTTCATTTTTAGTTTCAAATTGGATTGCTCATATAGTCTAAGTTTTTTTATTTTTATTTTTTATTTCTTGTAGGTACATTGTGTCTTTCGTTGCCCCAATTGTTGCAGTCATCAGATATGTTGATACAGATGCTCCTAATCTAGGAGAGATCTATGAGACTTTTGACAGCATGCTAGGGGAGATGAAAAGAATCATTTGTGCTAGAGATCCATCATTATTCTATGAGGCCCACATTAGACCTATTATACGAAGAGGTGGGGTGGGATAGGATGAACACCCCCCATCATATGGCAGCATATGCGGTAAACCCAAAGTGGTATGAGTCTAGGCCTAGGAAAGGTGAGACAAGGGTTTTTGAATGCCCTTAAAAAGATGTATGCGAAGGAGGAGGGCTCAAAACTTAGAGATGAGTGGCTCAAATTTGTGAATCTTAGGGGCCCTTGCTTCAGCCAACCAGAGTGTAGAGAGGATAGGGCTACCATTGCCCAATCAGATCCCATTGGATGGTGGCAGCTATATGGGGATGATACACCTAACTTGCAACATTTTGCAATTAGGCTTCTTTCACAGGTTGCTAGTTCCTCTGTTGCTGAGAGGAATTGGTCCACATATAGCTTTATCCACAATGTGAGGAGGAACAAGCTTACCTCTCACAGAGCAGAGAAGCTAGTTGCAGTGCATAGCTCTCTTCACCTTCGTGAGAGAGTTAAGCCAGAGTACAAGCAATCTCCAACTACACGATGGGATGTTGATCCAGAGGATGCGGGACAGATTGATGAGGATGAGGATCAGGAGGGGTTGGTTGGAGTTCCATTGGAGGCTCTTCACTCAGATGATGAGGGCAGCTCATCAGATACAGATACTGATAGTGATAGCCCAACAGAAGTTCCTGCATAATGAGACTATTTTTGTTGTAAACTCTTTTTGTTGTAAATGAGACTATTAGTATTTTTGACATTTGTTGTAAAATTTAAATTATTCTAATGGCTTCTAAGTTCTAAATATTTTTGTTGTAAACTATTAGTATTTAGTATTTTTCATTTTTGTTGTGTAAATTATTCTAAATTTCTAAAAAATTTAATACTATTATACTTGTCATCCCCCAGTCGTTTCCTAAAATTGGCTTGTCGTCCCTTGCCATCCCCGAAATCTGTCCCCTAGCCTTGTGGATCCTTGGATATAATGGTTCTTGAAAGTAAAGGGTTAATATGTAAATTCAATGGATACTAGACAGGTTTTTAAAGATCCAAAAGTGGATTCGAAGTCAGTGGACATTGAATTCACATCATTTTTCCGTGAAGAAGAATTTTTTCCTCATCATTCATTCTAGTTCAAAACTCATGGAAAAAAAATAATGGATGATAACACATGGTTTACAAGGAGGGTTGACTCATATTTAATACCATTAAGTGCAATTTTTCTGGAGACACAAAAATTCTTATAAGGCTTCCAATGTGAGTCAGGCTTTTAGCACTTTTATATCAACTTATCAATAAAGAGGTTTTAAAAAATATTGGTAATACTAATATACTAATATTCCAACGGAGTTCATCCAAGAAGCAGGGCCAGCTAGAGAACAAGAGCTAGTTGCCTATACACAGATGTGTTACCAAGGATATTTCACAACCTTTTCCAAATTCAATTGTGTGATTGCATCCAAATCAAGACAATGGGAACATACAAATGTGAGCTACCATGGATATTTCAATGCCTTTGCCAAAATCCACTATGATTACATCCAACTCAAGACAATAGATTCAAGTGGGCAATAAAAGCAATGCATTACAATGTCATATATGCCATAAAGACCAGACACATAACATGAGATTGCAAAATGAAAATGATCATAAAAATAAATAAAACTCTTTGCTCATGAGACAACCCCAAAATTGAGCAAAAGGATCAGATTGCAGTAGAAAATGGCTCAAATCAAGGATTTTCCACTATCAAAAAAAGCCAAAGAGAACCCCTCTGCCTCATCCAACGACAAAGGCCATCATAATTCATCAAAGCAAACACTACTAAAAACCAAGAAGGGTGCAGAGTATGAGGAATTGCCATGTGTGAGTTCAAATTCAAAAGAGATCAAAGCCGCGAAGGAAGATGTTGCAAAGTCGATTTTCAAAGTGGAAAATGTAACAAAGGTCAAGTAATGATCGATCCTTCCCAGTAAATCATCACCATTTTCTTCAAATAGTAGAAAATCATCTCCTTGCAATAAAAAAGATACTATGGAGGGTGTCTCTTGCACTTTCAGGTTTTGAGAGCAGCTTCATAAAGAAAATAGTGTGGAGGTTGTCCATTGCACTTTATGGTCTCCAAGGCAGCATTAAAAAAAAAAGCATAGAGGTTGTCCCTTGCACTTAAGGTTTTGAAAGCAACATGGAAAAAAAAGGTCTTTGGGAGGTTGTCCCTTGCAGTTTACTTCTCCAGGGCAGTATAGACCTATAATTGATAAGTCAAATTGTGAACAAACAGTCTGAAAAATGGAAGAGATTAATAAGGATGAAAACACTGGTAAGAATTAAAATAAAAAATAAAAAAAGGATGAGCACTAAAGAAGGAATGATGAGAAAAGGAAACCCAAAGGAAGATTGATTTAAGTCAAAATCAAATATCACAAATGTTAACAAGTGATGGTTAGCACACAAATAAGAATAAAAAATGATGATAAAGATGGTATCTTGAAACATTCAAGGTAGGAATATGGCACCAAGAAGAAGAGACGTCAAGGAATTAATATATTGTTACAGTCCTAAATTCATTTCAATAAAGGAAACAAAAACAGAGTGATAAGTGTAAACATGAATCCAAAAAGATTTGGAAGATGGAGAATTGTCTAGTGGTTTCTAGTTTCCACTATGGGGGTTTCAAGAGGTATTGAAAAGGTATGGCACAATTCATAAAGCAAGAAGTCATTGGGTTGCTGGTCTTTTATGCAGGAAAGACAGAAATATGAAAATCAGAGTCATAAATGTATATGATCCAAATATAATTACTCCTTGGAATAGATTTTGGAAGTACCACAGTTCGTTCATGTCAAATTCAATGATGACACAATTGTGAGCTCTACATTCTTGTGGGGTACTTCAACATAGTTCTATCTCCTTCAGAAAAGAAAGGTGGTACTATTGGCTGGTCTAGATCAATGCAGAATTTTGCTTTCTTTGTCAATCTAAATGGCCTTTGGGATATTCCATGAAGTATTTAATGTACATGGGATAATAGGCATACTGAGAGATCTCCAGTTGCAGAAAGATTGGACAGGTTTTTGTTATCCAATAGTTTGTTACAAATGAAGTAAAAATCTCTACACACATTCTTATAATAGCAAGATCAGTTTACAAACGAGTTCTCAAGATTTGATCTACCAATTCTACTTAACAATGGTCATCCAAAAACATTTTGTTTCAATCTATGTAGCTCCAAGAGCCTGATTTCTTCTAAATGGTCATGTAGTGGTAAGATGAAACAAAATTTGACAGATATTGTTGCACAGATCTGTTCAAATGCTGAATATTTTAAGGCACAGATGAAGAATTGGAATATCAAATAATTTGGTTAAATGGTAAAAGAAATGAGGAAACTACATCAAAGCTCAAAGATTTACAAGAAATAGTGAAAATCAATGGAAAGGACCGACATACTTAAGTGCAGATAAAACAATTACTTGTTGAGTATCATAACATATTACAAAAGTAAGAGTCATATTAAGTGGTGGGTGAATGAGGACGATTCTACGAAATTCTGGGTCAATGCTTGGTAGAAGCCTTATCCTCTTATTTATGATCTAAAATGGCGAACATTGGCTTGAGCATATTTGGGCTTGTAAAGTTTCAAAAGTCAAAAATTCTATAGATGTGGGCAACAATTTCAGATCTTGCATTTCTGATAGCAATATAACTGGAGACGACCTCAAACAAAAAGCAAGGGAGATACAAAGAAGACTTCAAAAGTTCTATTTACCCATTTTTTCCAGAAACAAATGAGTTGGTTTGGAATCTATCAAATGATGGTGGATACTAGATCAAGTTGGGATGTAAGGTTTTGGAGCAATTACATCCCAACTTGATCGAGTATCCACCATCATTTGATAGATTTCAAACCATCATGGGAAGTCTTGGGTGGGGAAAAAGATATGATAGCCTCTTGGTTACAGGATTTGAATATACATGCCAAGGTTATTTGCGACAAAGGAGTTAAAGCAAAGGATCTAAATTGAGCCCTGGTAAAATCGAAATCTTTGGAAGTTGGGTCCATTAAACTTAAGCTTAATGGGGCTTCCAAAGAAATTTTGGAAAAGTTGGCAGAGGTGCTGTTTTCTGGAATATTTTATGCAAATTTCTCCTCAAATGCTGAAACCATATGGACATCAAATGAACAATAAAGGGGTCAAGATTGCCCTTGAAAAGAATTGGAATATTTTTTTATTGAGGATTCACAAATTATTATTAATGTTGTCAAAAAAAAGGATGTAGAAATTGAATCAACAATCACATTATTCTTGATGTCCGTCAATTAATGACAGATCTAGTATCTTGGAAATGTCAAATTATCTATAGAGAAGGAAATAAATTAACAGATAATTAAGCCAATCATGGTATTGACTTCCACCTTGGCAAAATTCAAATTTTAGAAGGTAAGTAAACTATGGAAATACTATCTCTTAATGAAAATGATATCATGAATTTGACACAGGAAAAGATCAAAGAAAGTTGGGAAATATTTTTGATGGAACAGCAAACTGCAAATGCTTCATGAAAGTGTTGCTTGGATATGGTCTACTTGACCTAAGAGCAGATGTTTCCGATATTTTAATGAGGTTGACCTCCAATAAAATCCATAAATAGCTTACTATAATCATGAGTTTCAACGTCTTTAAAAAAGATTTTATACATTTATGGCAAATTATACATAAAGCCTTAAAATCTAAGCAAAATACAATCTTAAACTATAGACACAATTTTCCTTTAATAAGAATAAATGCATGTTGACAATGGAGTTTTGATCACGGCATGACAAGTCATCCAAACAATTCCCTACCAGTGGCTTATTTCAAATCAACATTTGATTACTACAAGTTTATAGGTGAATATTAACAAAAATTAATTGGAAAATTTTAGAATCCGGCAAATTCTGAATTCCATAGATTAAATTCAACAAATGCAGCAACACCAAAGGCATCACAAGGAAATTTTACCAGCAAAATGCAGGAAATATGATTTTAAATTTATGGATAGAGACATAATCTGATTTTGGTTATACAGTTATAAGTTTGTGAGTAAAGACAACTTGATTTACAAAATTTTGGTGAAAACTTGAGAAATTAAGATACATATGAGCTCTAAATATAATTCATAGTCATTCTTCTAGAAAAAAAAAATACATTTAGAACATCAAAACACAAACCCTCCTCAGCCAATTTCTGAGAAAGTCCTAGGAATGTAGAGACATACAGTCTTTTGAATTGCCTTGAAGAGATTCTGCAAGGCATGTAGACGTCTAACCAAAATAAAGTATGTCATGCATAATGCTCAAAAAACAGATATCTTTCCATGGTATTTTTAGATATTCAGAGAGGCAGCAATGCAAATGGTTCACATTGCATTAACAAATTTGCTTAGACATATCACTTCTGCACAGTACAGACTGGTTGAAAAAATGAAGTCATCGACATTACCACACTACATGCTGAATGAAATGTACATTCTTCAAATAACCAATATTTTCTGCTGACCATTTTGAATTCAGAAGCTCATATTTTTAGAAGTTGACTTTGATAAAGGAAGACCAAGAAACAAATTACATTAATAAGCATCATATGCAGTGAATGAAAAGTACCATATTATAGTTACATTGATTAGAAACACCTAAAGCATTTCAAAATCTTAAAACACAAACATCCCAAATAGCATATTTCATCCTGTAAAAAGACTTCATAAGTATATAATGTATGTATGATATCAGGTATGCAGGTATAAACTGGTTTCCAAGAGAAATATAACTAAGATGTCAACTGGCATCATGCACCCATATCACAAATTGACTTTTTCAGATGTTCCATAGAAAACAAATATAAGAGGGAATTTATCAAAGCAGATATTGAACAAAAGCAAGTAAACGGGTAGCATAGTCTTAAATCTAAAGCAACTACCAACAGGATATTTTAAGACCAAAGCTATTTATGGACCTGCAAAGAAAGCATATGAACCTACCAAGTAAACAACAGGTTTTGCAGTTAGCAGCTGAAATGTATTCAAAATCTCAATATCAGCAGCTTTCCATTCACCCAACCTTACATCTTTCCCTTCCTCGATCCATGCCTTGACCTGCACAAATACCAACATGGTATGTAAAGAATATGATACAATTGACATCTATGCTCTTTATTTCCCTATGGCATATTCTCAACTGCCAAAACATGGGTGTCCAAAGACAAATAATATAGACACAGTTGCCAAATTATATTCCAAATATTTGGAGGAGTATTTACAAATAATCACCATACTATTTTCAAATAGATTACTCTAAACTAGTAGTCATATTGATGAAGGCAAAACATCAGACAGATCAAATTCTTCTGATTTTAGACTTCATCTCCTCCAGAATATGTACTTAATAAGTGATAGGAAACCATCTCATCCCACAATCAAAAAAAAATAGGTAGTAAAAAAGTCTATTGAAATCAGTTCCATATTAAGGTCACTGCCCAAACAGAAACCCAGAAAGATAAACCACCTTAAATTAACTCCTGTCAGGGCTTCTAATGCAACCCAAACAATTGCAGAAATTGAAGGGAATATTCAAAATAATCTCAGTAAAGTTCATTCTTTTAGTGCTTCAACACAAATGGAAACTACTATTAAATTGTTGCAGAACAAGTCCTAGTCAAAGGATTTGAAATAGCTATCAGTAAAGGTGTTTGAGTGTTGAAAGTGGAAAGATATTATCAGATGGTTATCTCCACTCTACTTTTTGAAACAGATTAGAGGCTGCTTTGGATCTTTACCATAGGGCGTAAAGAGGAATGGTGAGAAAGGAAACCACTTAAGTGACACTCTATTAAATGCACACATAGGTAGTGCTCCCATGTGGCTGGAAAGCTAAAAAAATTCAGAACGTACCCACTCAGACCTTTAGGAGGTCTCAGTAGAAATATAGTCACATGCTTTTGAAAAGTTACCTCTGGCAAGAGGTCTCAGAAAAAATTGAAATTTAAGCAGAAAGAAAATTTGCATAGCAGTGGTCCCCTGCATAAGACCACTCTTTTAACAATGTCAAGGTACAAGTACTATTTATGATGCTAAAGATCACATAGAGAAGGAGAGTCAACTGTGGATGCAAGTAGACTTCTTGCACAAATTGGTAGTCACATCAGTTTGCTGGCTTAATTATAGTCAAAATTGGGCTAGTAGAAAATCTAAAAATGAATTGCTTTATAAAGCATCATCTTCGTACAGTTCTCTTTCATCATGGGCATCTATTTATCTATGTGATCCTGCTATTTCTCCATTTGACTCTTTCTCAGTGAGTAAAATTCCTACAATGCTTCTGGTAGTTTGATAGAAGCAACAAGAAAAACTTCAAAATTTCAAATAAAACCTAAAAAATAAAAAATTATTAAGTAATTAATTAAAAATTTGGACAGATTTTCTCCCTTTAATGAGTTCAAGACATCAAAGGAGTATATTGAATAACTCTCCCAGAGTCATAGGGAAACTGTGAAGGAATTCAAAGTTTTTGACACCCACTCCAATCAATTATGGAGGTCTTGGGTCTTGAGATTGCCTTGCCTTATGATGCTGCAAAATGTTCTGTTAAAGATCAAGTGAGAAGGTCGAGGATCCCATATTCTTAGAGTATATTTTGGAGTCTATGGAAGCTGAGGCACAACTGGATTATGTGGCAAGGACAATTCAGGGACTCTGGTTTACCTGCCTGACTCCAACGATAGCAGAACCTGCTAGAATGTGCAGGGTGTTGTTGAAATTATTGTTATTTATTTCCTAATTTTGTGGTTGTTGCTGATATTATTGTTCTGTGAAGGATCAAGTGAAAGGCTCGAGGATCTCATAATCTTGGAGTGGATTTTGAAGCCCATGGTAACTGAGACACAAGTTGGATGCTGTGGCAAAGGATGATTCAGGAACTCTGGTTTACATGATGACTCCAAGCACAATAGAACCTGCCACAATGTTCAGGGTGTTGATAAATATAATGTTATTTATTTCCTGTAATAGAGGAAACTTTAAAAGTCTGAGGCACTAAGAGGCTTAAGGGTGAAACTTTAAAAGAATGTGGACTGCAACATATTCCTAGTTTATCTAATCAATAAAGTGCAAATGTTGGAAAAGCATCATCTTGCCGCTCAGCCATTGAAATTAAACCCAACATCCTTAGGTTCTCACTGAACGTCCAGTGATATTCCTAGTTGAAGCTAATTCTTTCAACTTTTCTATTTCTGCTCTCTGCTATTAACTCAGCTACAATTGCTCATTATGTTTATGTGTGCAGTATGGCTGTTTGTATAAAAGCAGGGAATATATCCTGGATGTTAGTATAATAGTTGTGCTTTAGTTGAGGAGATTGTCTAAATGAGATCAACTATGTTGAAGAGATTAGTTGGTTGGCTGAGTGTTTATCCAAAACCTAGTTGTTCCACCTTATTCGGCAAAATGCCTTCCTCTGTTTATTATCAGCCAACTCGAAGCATGGAAATGGAATACAAATACTGTGGAAGAAGGCAGTCAAAATTTCAGTACATGATATTTTGATGAATCAGGAATCTGTAAGAAACTGTACTTAGAAGAGATATGTATCGTCACATGTAAATAATTGGCAGGACACATCATATAGGGTTATAGCTGATATAAAATCAACTAACTTAGATATAAATCAGAGGATATATTAGTTGCATTTTGTTTAAAATGATATTCAAAAGCTAAATATCTTCTTCATACCCCCTGTTTTTGTCTAGTATTAGATCAATTATACTGGACTCATTAAGTTTGTTGCCTATGATTCAGTCATTTTTTAGTGAGCTTTCAACCATAGGCACAATAATAAAACCCCCTTGTCATTAGTGAGCTTTCAACAATAGGCACAATAATAAAACCCCCTTGTCATAGCAACAAAGACTTCGCACCCAACAGTAATCACTTAAATATCCCACTAATGCTTTTTACATTAATTATGCATTGTAAGCTTATTGTTTGTAAGTAAATATTCAACAAAGTATTTGAGGGTATTTAAATCAACAACCTTAATGATAACTAAAAACGTAGAAACAATAAGAAAAAAAAAATTGCACCCCATCACCAAAGGAGTAAAGAAATAAATGCTGAGTAACAAGAAACGATATGCTCCATTTGAAATTTCACATTTTAAAGAAGAGCTGAAAAAGATTCAAACTTTAAGTTCACTATATAAAACAGATTCAAAACCCTTACTTTTTGACAGCATTCCATTTCAACTTTTAATTGCTTATCATTGCTTCGCTTCATAGTCTTCTCAAGATCTTCCATACGTCTATTCATAAATTCTATATCCTGCAAGGAAGATCACCCACTATCAAATACAGACAGACTGCAAAAACTTCAATGCTTTCCTCCTATATCAGTTTATTGTCAAATATTTAGCAAAAACACCCTGAAAAATCATAGACTGAATCGGCCCAAAAAGGGACAATAGTCTTTAAAATGTAGTTTACTCATAGAAGAAAAAGTAAAGTTCCTTTACCAAATGCTAAATGGATAATGTATTTTGATTAAAGCAAGTATACAATGTTTACTAACTCTTTCACAATGAAGTCAGACTTACAAACCCTAACATTCCACTGATCCTCGAGAATTAACATCTGATGTTAAATAACAAATAAAACAATGAAATTTACTCTAATGAGCCATAAAACATTAGCTTCTACAGAGATCCATGTGACACATAAAAATCTTCCATTAACTCAATCAAAAAGGGAGAAAAAAAGCACCATCCAATCTTATATTTGGAAAAACAGGAAAAGGGCCAAGAAAAGCAATATCCCACCTTCACATCTTATTATCATCAAACTCATAAATAAAGCTAACTTCACCTAGACACCTTTTAGTTGGTCTCAAAACAATCAAACCCTCTGAGAAAAGATTCAACGGAGATTCACCTATCAAATGGAGTGCTACTAAAAATATCATAAACCATAAATACTCCAATCATTTAACAAAACAGAGTAACCAAGAATTTACAAATCACTCGGTACATAATCAAATAACAGGAGATAAATAGAAACATAAAATGACAATCATTACTACAAAAATGATCAAATAAGCTCAGTATCAATAGAAAAAAAAAATGCTTTATTACAATAGAAATAGTCACAATATCTAAATCCAACTTCTTACAAAATAGAAACTAACACAAATAAGAGAAGGTGGCTTAACACATTATTTAAAGAAGATTCTAGTAAAATCTTCTTGACCAGTTAAACCCAATATTGCAGTCTACACAAAGAGGATAACATTAATCACCAAAGTATAAATGAAGATGTTAAACATAACCAGTGTTACTATATTCAGCAAATTTTATCACAAATGCCAGAACTTTGACAATTTTCTACCTTAGAAAATAAATTATCAAACATAATTAAACAAAGAGTTGGAAAATGATATACATAACATAAAACTTCTCGCATTTTTGTCTTTCATTCCACATCTAGTTGATTCCACTTTACACCTACAAAAACTAAAGTTTGAAACAAAACAATCACAGAAAAGTTTAAATGGACTCAAAATGACAAACTGATCCTAGCGCAACTCGTTGATAGAAGCATTTGCAAATTTTCTTTTTTAATTTTACCCTTGTCGAACTCGAACCTGAAGACTTGGAATCAATAATTGACGAAGATGCAGCACTCTAGGCAAGAAAATGAAAACAAAACTCCCAAACAACAAAGGATTGCTATGATCAAGACAGGCAGTCTGCCATTATACTCTTGAGGATAACAATACCATAATTCAAGACTTCAATATGAAACAGCGATCTTTCTCTCTAATAAAGTGGCATTAGCTCAACTGGTTAAAGTCCTCAACTTTCAAGGACGAGAACCAGGTCTTGCCAAACAATACATGCATAATAGCCAAGCTGTTGTAATACCACTATGTGGTCATGATGTAAAATGGGTGGGGCCCGTTTCAATCCATATAACCAATTTAAAAAAAAAAACATTCTAATTAAATAACCCTTCTAGTTATACTCATTGACCATCCTTATTAAATTAGTCCAAATCTGAAAGAGAGAGAGAGAAGGGGGGGTTATAGAAAATTTTTAATGTCAACAACCAAAAACCTTTTAGAGAAAAAATTTATTGTCTACAACCAAAAAGGTTTTATAGAAAATATTTATTGTCTACGACCAAAAAGGTTTTATAGAAAATCTTTATTGTCTACGACCAAAAAGGTTTTATAGAAAACTTTTTTTTTTTTTTGGTAAGTTGAAGTTTTTATTTATAAGGGTTTTAACTAGGTCCCAACCCCAGATGTACAAAACCTTCAAGAGGCCAGAAGACACAATTAGTGCAAAATCCCTTTCCATAGGGAATAGACGTGGACCATTTTAGACATTCCCGCGCAGTGGTTATGACAGCCAAAATTCCCTCGTAGGGGATATTAACGCCAGTAGATAAGGGAAGCTTGCCCGCGCAAGGGTTGCTAGGACCAGACATGACGTAACCAAAGACAGTAGCTAGGGCCCTCACCAGGGCTATCACAGAGAAACCCAAACTTGTAAACAGACAAGGGACGCAAAAATAAACACTAAAAACCACAGCAGGAAATCCCATATGAACCTTCAAAAAACGAACAATCCTAGAGCAGATTAGGGGTCAACCTCCGTGATGTCCTCTTCCACGCACTCTGCACTCTACTGAAGGGCTTGCTTCAAAGCTGAACTTGCACTCTCGAACGCTATGATGAAACTCCTCAAGAACATTCTGGCGAGCCAATTTGAAATGCCAAAGTTGGGAGTCGAATCCCTGCTGAGGTCTTCGACTTCCAAGGGCGAATTCTGGCTAGACTTGGTTTTGGGCTTCTTGGTCCTGGAGGACCTGCGAACATGAGGGGCCGACTCCTCAGCTTTAGCCTTGCGCTCCCCCAACGAAGATTTCTTGCAGGCGGAGCGGGTGGGTTTGGAAGGGGAAGGGGTGGGTTTGGGAGGGGAAGGGGCGTGCTTGGAAGGGGAAGGGGAGGGCTTGGAAGGGGAAGTAGCCGCAGTGCCTTTTTTGGAGGCAGGGGTGCTGGGAACACCGTCACTGGCCAGGAGCTCACTAGACATAGAGTGAGCAGGGCTTTGGGTAGGAGGGGGGAAGGGGGGATTGGACTGTAAGGGGGTAGCCGCAATGGGGGAATTGGATAGAAGGCGGTAGTAGATCACAGCAAACAGCCCTTGCTGGGAGGGAGGGGCAGACTTTTTGCGGGCAGTGACCACCGATAGAGGAATGGGGCGGTGGAGGAAACCAGGAATGTTCGTAGGCTTGTACCCTCGGATATGGTTGACCAAGGCAAGATGGAAACAAGCCATGGGCTTATTGGGGTCGTCACAGGCAAGGTATTGCATGAGGGGAATTGCAACAGTGGGAAACGAGGGTGAGAGGGACTGACGCTCCAGGGCAAGACCGTCCCACATGAAATTTTGGTAATTGGGGAAACCCTCCAGCTCTGGGTCCCAGCAACGCTTGTCACGACGAACCAAACGGCCAGTAAGTGGCAAGTCTGCAATCTCACCAATCAATTGGGGAGTAACCTTGAAGCGCACATTCTTGACACAAACATGGCCATTCGACCAAGTACGAACAAAATTCGTCGTAATGTCCTCTTCCACTCCTCAAAATTTCGACAGAAGGGTGGTGAGCTTGCAGCCCTGCAAATACGCAGACGACAGGGCATCAAACTGAAGCTAACTCGGCTCCAGGTAGGCCATGGTGGAGGGGGAGGGTGGTGGAAGATAAAACCCAGAAGAAAGGCTCGCAATGAAGAACGTCAGAGAACAAATGAAGATGAGGAGATAAATAGGCAAGGGGAAGCCGACGGGGCATGCCGAGCACCACGAATGAGGGATAGGTGGACGGGCGATTGCCATACCAAGGAGGAAGGGGATTGGGCAGGGGTCTTGGGAAAATATCCGCACGAGCGGAGATGATTTTCTGGGCTTTCCTGGCAGACGTGGAAGGCGGCGGAGAAAAGAGCGAGGGTGCGGCCGCATACACGGCTATGGGATTGGGCGAAAGGCTTTGGGAAGCAACAAAGGAAGGCAATAAGTTCAACTTGGCGAGATGATTATATTGGGCCTTAACGGGGCAACTAATCACGATGAGGTACCGGATCACGCTCCACAAGGATCTTGGGCGAGGGTACGCCTGGAGCACTACCTGCAAAATTTTGAAACCAGAAATCATTGATTAGTGTGGAGGGGTTTGGAAAACCTGCCTTGGTTGTCCGAGGCCGCGAAATGAAGGACATCTAGAGGAAAAGAATTCTACCACACAATGATAGGTGTTTGTCCTATGCCTATGTTGGCAAGCCTGTCCGCAAGCCGATTGGCTTCTCTGTACGTATGGGTAGCTTCCACCTGTCAGTGTTTTCTTAAAAGTTTTCTGCTCTCTTGGATCAAGGATCTGATGTTCCACGAGGGAATTTTGTTAGAGGTCAAATAGCCAATGATGTTGAGGGAATCCCCTTCAACGTGGAGCTTGACTCGCGTATCTCTGATCAAATGTAAGCTTCGCCATAGGGCCCACGCCTCAGCCACATTGTTGGTTTGGTGGTGAACATTTTCTGCAAAAGCCATAATGATCTCCCCTTTGTGATCCCTGACGACTCCCCCTGTCCCTGCCATAACAGGATTCCCTTTTGACGCACCATCGAAGTTGAGTTTCAGCCACCCCTCAGGAGGGGGATTCCAGCAAGCTTTGGTGGGGGGATGGGGAGTGGGGAGGGATAAAGTGGGAATGGGGATGTTGAGGGAATTACTGATCTCAAGTTCGATCTTGCTTAGCAGGGAGCTAGGCCAAGGAAGAAGTTGGAAGTTCTCTGAGGCGTAAGATATGGCTTTGGTGGCCGAGGAGATGGAGTTGCTGGAGGTGGTAGAAAAGACCCTGCGATTGCGCTCGAGCCACACCTACCATATGAAGTGGTGAAGGCAAATTTTCCAAAGGAAAGCCACCTTGGGATTTCTAAAGGGAGCAGGCCATTGAGTGAACAAGTCCAAGAGGGAATTGGGGCGGGGCCAATGGATTTGAAAGGTGGCAAACAGGTGGTCTAGGCCTTCCTTAGCATAATCACACTCTAAAAGGAGGTGGTTGACAGATTCCCAGTTGGAAAGGCAGAGGTGGCATCTGTTAGGGACAGGGATTCCCCTTTTCATGAGATTATCAGTGGTGAGGGCCTTGTTTTGGATGGTTGTCCAAGCGAAGAAACCAATTTTCGGGATAAGGCGCTTGATCCACACTACTTTGAACGGAATAGTGGGAGCACGAGGGTTGACCAAAAGGGAATGAGCTGACTTAACTAAAAAATCCCCGCTGTCGGTTCCCGCCCATACCGAGAGGTCTGGGGAGGCAGAGGTGGGGATGATGGTGGTTCTAAGCATCTCAAAAAGAAGGTTCCCTGCCCTTACAAGATGCTCACTGCCTCCTGAGGGGGTCTTCCATTTGCCTTGTCTATCTATATAGTCTTTCACTTTGCTACCCCATCTCCTCTCCAGACTTGGTCTAAGGCCAGACACCTCAAGGAAGTCCTTGAGGGGTTTGTCTTTCAACCACGTGTCATCCCATAGTTGATAGAAGTTCCTTTGCCCAGCTGCCACCGGGTGCCTCTGATGATAAGAGATTTCGATTGGATAACGGCCCATCAAAATGCTGATCCATTAATAGGGATGTTGTTTTCCATCAAGGACATGTTTCTGAGATATTTGCTTTGGATAATTGAGACCCAATCTGCCTTATAGTTAGTGAACAGCTTCCAAGCCTGTTTTGCGAAGAGGGCAATATTCATTTTATAGAAAACTTTTATTGTCTACAACCAAAAAGGTTTTATAAAAAATTGTAGAAAAAATAACTATCGTTCTGCCCAGAATAAGCATCTACAACTATTTCAAAAACTATCATTCCTCAAAAATTACAGCTCAAAATCCATGGCAAACAATTACCATGTTTTGAACAGAGAGCAACCATCATCCCATTCAAGGTAAACACAACAATTAAGTATAGGAACCATCCATGCAACCTCATCTAAGAAACATGAAAAACTGCAAAACTAATTTGTAAATATTCATCCAAATTCAAGGCTTCAGATTCAAATATTATTTAAGGCCTTAATTCCCAACTTTCCACGTTACAAGTGTTCAATAGAAATACAAAAGCCAATTTCTAGAACAAAAGACCAACTCAAAATATTTTGCAAAAATCAATCATTGACAAAATAGAACCAATAATAGCATTTAAAAGGCGTAAAAAAGAACCTATACTTAAAGGATTAAATGGGCAAATCCATTTCTCCTTTTGTGAAATGCAACACTAATCGACATATTATTCTACTGGCCTTCATAATATTAAACTTACATACCTTCAATCGCAGTTCCTCAGATATAATCTCTAGATCCCTGACAGGGTCCACAATGTCCTCCACATGAATAACTTCTGGGTCATCAAATGCTCCTACAAGTACACCAAAGATATAATTATAAAGACCAAATAACAACTGCAATGAACATAAATCTGTATAAATAAATAACATCTCGATAACGGGAAAAATTTGCATTGCATAGCTCCTCAAAGAAAGACCAAGACGTACTTTCCTAAGGTTGTGTTTCTGCTCAACTATGGTATATTTCTCCTAAACTCAATTTAGCCACAGTTTTATTGTTTTGGAATTTGGATTGTCATGGATATATGTAGGCTATGGATCTCTCTAACATTCTTTAACATTATTACTACTTTGCTACTTGGCAACCACTCACAAGACATTCACTTAATAATCCTTTAACCAATGTTAAAAAACACATATTTTTATAGTTGTAGAAGCCCAATCATTAAGCTCTTCATTGTTCATTGAAATTTATATTACAAGTAGCATAAAAACCTCTAAGTTGCCAACAACATTGGTTCTTGCAGTTGTTATCTTATATCCTTTCTGTCATAAAAACGGAATTGATTTGCTTGCAATTTTTTTGGAATTAACAAAGTTTAAGTTTGTCGTTTTTATTCTCATTTTCACCAGTAAAATTTAAAAAAAGAACACTTAGGTGAACATTCACCCTACCTTTGCTCTGCCACCTTATTAGCTAAATCAGCCTACAATACTTACCTTTAATAAATCTAATATCAGAGAACCTAAAGCATTACATTTCAAAATATTCAGATCAGAGACCGAGGTTCGAGTCTTGACAAGCAATACAGCGTAATTGCCAAATTGTTGTAAAACCACCGTAGTCAAGATGTAATACAGCTGAGGCCCATTTCAATCCCATCTAACCAATTTAAAAGAATAAAATAAAACCATGTGACCATTTTATCCTTAATATCCTGTTGAAGCCCCATCAAACCTGAGTTTGAAAAAGGTAAAGGCTACAAGGGCCAGTGGTTATCCTCAACTGTTAGTTTCCAAGAATGAAAAATGTGTTACTCTTCTGTCAGAAGTGAATACCACAACTTCCAATCAATGGCACTAACAGTTCCAAAAATACCATTCCAAATATATAGTAATTTATGACATAATTATTTTAGGGTTTAAAATTGAAAATTTTCCATCAACCTACATGGGTATTCCTTTGTCTGATGAAGGAAATAAAAAGGAACTTTGGATCTCTTCTTTGGATAAATTGAAAACATGCTTGAGAGGTTGGAAAGGTAAGTTCTTAATCATGGCAGGAAGGCCACAACTCATAAAGACTACATCGCAATCCATCCTTATTTATATGATGTCACTTTCAAGATTGCCAACAGGTATATCATCAAAAATTGATAAAATTGAAAGAGATTTTCTATTGAAAGTTTGTGGGGAAAAATTTAGGTTTCTTCTTTGTAAGTGGGATAGGGTTTGCAAAGGAAAGAATATTGGAGGAGCAGGCTTGCAGAATTGCAGACTTATGAATTTGGCATTAGAAGCAAAGCTTGGGTGGAGATTATTCAGAGATCAAGGAAAGAATTGGGGAAAATTACTACTTCAAAAATATATAGGTTCTCTTGATGCTATAAAATTATGTAGGAAAAGAACTTCACCCAAAGGATCGTCAATATGGACCTTCATATCAAAGAGTTTGCAATTGATAAAGAAACGTATTAGAAGTATATGTATATGTATATGTATATGTATATGTATAAGAATTATTTACTCAATAAAAAAAAAAACGTATTAGATGGTCAATCAATTAGGGGAGTTATGCAAATTTTTGGTCTGATGTTTGGTTGAAGCCTTATCCTCTTATCTCTAACTCAAAATGGCAAAATTGGCTCAAGCATGCCTAACATGTAAAGGTCCAAAGGTCAAAGACTATATTATTATGAGCAACAACTCCAGATCTTTTATACATTTTAGTAACATGGTTGAAGGAGAGGAACTTGCAGATGAACTTCAAAAGATGCTTCAAGAGTTTTCTTTGCTGATTTTTACACAAAAGAATGAGTGGTTTGGAATTTATCAAAGGATGGTGGACACTTGGTCAAGTTGGGATATGAGGGTTGAGAACAATCAAAATTTCCTTCTCCCAAAGATTTTCCTTGGAAGAATATTTGGTCATTAGAGGCTCTCCCTAAGGCCTCAACATTCCTTTGGTTAGCAGTTCAAAGTAAGATTCTTACATGAGAGAGTCTACAAAGAAGAGGATATTATGGACCCTTTAGATGTGCCTTGTGTGCAAAGGATTTAGAAACATTAGACCATTTACTTCTTCATTGTCCGTTTGCTCACACCATTTGTGTTTTTTTTTAATATGAAATTATATTGGGTAGCTCCATCAACATTGAAAGAGTTGATGAAATGTTGGATTAATTATTTCAAAGCTAAAGCATTATGTATTCTTTGGAGGATTGGTCCTGCCATTATTTGTTGGAATTTATGGCTTGAAATGAATAACAGAATTTTTAAAAATAAATCTCAAAATCATGCCCAAGTTTGGAACCGTATTATTGCCTCTCTTGCAAAATGTCTACAAATATGGTGCTCATCATGGGAAGACTCAATTGCAGGAAAAGAGGTGCTAATAACTTGGCTACAGGATTTGAACATAAATAGAAGAGTCATTTGTGATAATGGAATAAAACAAAGGATCTACTTCGATCTACAGTAAAATGGAAATGTCCAAAATTGGGTTTATCAAAATTTATTTTGATGGTGCTTCTAAAGGAAATCCATGAAAAGCTGGTGGAAGTGGTGTTTTTAGATATAGTGAAGGGAAAATTCTCCTCACTTATTCAGAATCATATGGAATTTCAACTTTCAACTATGCAGAGGCTAGGGCACTTCTTACAGGGATTAAAATTGCAGTAGAAAAAGGATGGAAATATATTTCAATTAAGGGGGATTCACAAATTATCATCAATATTATTAACAAAAATGGATGTGGAGACTGGGTAAAAAATAATATTATTGCTAATGTTCATCATCTATTACTAGAGGCAATCTCTTGGAAGTGTGAGCATATTTATATAGAAGGAAATCAGGTAGCAGATAATTAGCGAATTGCGGTGTTGATCTTCATCCCAGTAAAATTTAAATTTTAGAAAGAAACTCGCCAAGTGAGATTTTATCTCTTAATTAAAATGATGTCAATGAGCTAATTGTGGAAACATAGCACTTCGAGGAAGTTGAAGAAAACATAGATCTAGCCCTTCACTGATGAGCATCTTGCATTAACATTTAATATTCATTGTTAACAACATAGTGGATGTTATAGCTACACCTGATTTTGTTTGTGGAAACAACAAAATGGACTTCATCAAGTTCAGATCTAATATGATGAAATGTATCCGGACCAGGTACCTTACTAGCAAGTTCCCTCAATCCTCGGAAGGAGGTCCGGGGTTCAAGCCTAGCGGCCTGCGCCGGATACTCAAAAAACCCATCCGGCTAGCCTGAGGGGTATACCCAAATGGGATAGGCCCCGTGGAACGAAAAGTCCTGGCCCCCAAGGGATACGGGGAACGGTTTTCCTTAACATAAGATTGTATCCGCACCAAGCATAGTTGAGAAAATCGGAATTGGGTAGTAAATCGGCTGGTTTAAAAATCGGCAAAAAATCGGCATTTTTTATTGAAAAAACCAAAGAAAATGCAAATTTTCATTGAAAAAAGCTTTTCTCATGCATATCAGAAATTTTCGGGAAAAAATCGGCAAAAAATCGGCTAGCTTGTGAATCGGGAAAAAATCGATTTTTTGTAGATTTTCCCAACTATGGCACCAAGTACCTTACTGGCAAGTTCCCTCAATCCTCGGAAGGAGGTCCGGGGTTCAAGCCTAGCAGCCTGCACCGAATACGCAAAAAACCCATCCGGCTAGCCTGAGGGGTATACCCGAATGGGACAGGCCCCGTGGAACGAAAAGTCCTGGCCCCCAGGGGATACCGAGAACAGTTTTCCTTAACATAAGGTTGTATCCGCACCAAGTACCTTACTGGCAAGTTCCCTCAATCCTCAAAAGGAGGTCTGAGGTTCAATCCTGGCGGCCTGCGTCGGATACAAAAAACCCGGCTAGCCTGAGGGGTATACCCGGATGGGACAAGCCCCATGGAACGGAAAGTCCTGGCCCCCAGAGGATACGGGGAACGGTTTTCCTTAACATAAGGTTAATTTTTTATTTTAGATTTTTTTTTTTTTTTTTTTTTTTTTGTTTAGTCCCGGGGGGACAGCGCAACGGTTCGGGCTTTGGCTCTTCTTCGGGAGGTCCAAGGTTCAAACCGCAGCGTGGGCAAGTATGTGAGGGGGTGGGTGTGTGGTGGTTGTGTGTTAAATTCCTTATTGATAAGTATAGCTCTCGGCTTTACAAGAGGTCATGGTTGGGAGGAGACTGCTCAGCCCTGTGCGTTGGTCATAGGGATTTCTCACACTAACCAAATCAAAAAAAAAAAAAGATCTAATATGCTGAAATGAGTTTTGATTGCTACATAGATGCACTCAAATGTATTCCAAAACAAGGCAGATTGCCCATCTACTGAAGAACAGATGTCTGCTAATAATATATCCAAAACCATATTCCAATCAACTACAAGCATCTGATCTCTGAGTAAAAGGAACCTTCATGTCTCATTGCTGATATCAACTATTTCATATCATAGGCTCAGGAAAATACTTCTTATATATACCAAACAAGTAAGATACATTATGTTATATGAAATTAGTTACCTTTACCCAATCTAAGTCTTTCAAGCATGTTTTTATAGGTAACAACTGCCTACAACCATCACACCACCCCTAATCAGTCCCAATTAACCTCACAAATCAAGTTTTCTTGCATTATGGACCTCACTGGACAAATTTGAAAATAAAATTCACCAAGCAGGCCTCCAAATGATTGTTAGACATTCTTTGGTTGACATTATTTGCATAAGGAATATGTTTAGCTCTGATACTCATGAAGATATAGGATTGTAAATATTTTCATGCCAAATTAAACCCTACAGCAATGGCAAACAAAGTCAATCTTATTGACAACGCTACCCTACTTTGGGAGACTAAGCACTGCCATGGTAATTGATGTTCTGATGGTACCTCTTTCCATAGAAAACCACATTCATACATTGGTAAATGAACATGCATACATAGGTAAACATAATCCCTACAGCATAGACTTAACTAATTGTCCATGTCACACCAAATTTAATAGTTAATTTTCCAAGCTGACAGATTTTAGATAAATAATAAAAATCATTCCTTTGACGTATTCCAATTTTCAGGTAGTGGATGGAGATTTTTGTAGACATAAAAGCATCCATAACATTCTTCTAAGGAACGCATTGTTTAATGTTCAGTATTTTTGCTACCATAACAATAACTTTTCTAAGATTGTTTGTGTAATATATGGAATCTGGACATATGTGTGTATGTGTGTTTTATATAACTCAAACACACATCCTTACACCCACAACACCCAGGTTTTGAGATCCACACCATTGTCCAAGCACTCCAAGAACCTGGTCACCTTTGTGAATGCTAACTAACATATTAAGCACCCAAATAATAACTTCGATAATTCGAATTCTTCAGCTGGACAAAGGTCATCTCTAAACATATCACCTGAAAACTTTAATAGAACCATCTAATCCATGCACTTTATCCATTAACCAAAAAAAGGAGCATGCTTGAAGTCAGTCCTTAACAACGCAACCATAAGATGCCCACTTTGAGAAGAGGGCATCATACTAAGAATATATGACAAAAGTTGAAGCTCAGTTGCACTTGCCTGAGAATTCAATCACAATTCAGGACTTGAAAAATATCTAACCTCTCCTTTAATTGCTTCATGTGTATCAATCACTTGACCATTCAGTAGGATCAATCAACTAATGTGCGTGATATAACATCAGTCGAAAGAAGATAAATAAGCAAAGTCATGTTCCTGTCTCCATTCCTAATTTAAAATTCTTCAACAAGCCAAAAGTTCATCTTTAAACATAACCTCCAAAAAGTTCAAAATAATTTAATAAACAATATAACACAATCACTTTGCCCACTAGAACAGAGTAAAAGCAGCATGCTTGAGGTCAGACCTTTAAAAAAATTTTAAAAACATGCTTGAGGACAATTTTGCAAAGAGGATATCATACAAGGGTTGTACTGTGCAACAATTGCCTGAAGTTTCTATCAATATTTAGGAGTTCTTGAAAAGATCTACAAGCCTTTCCTTGAATAGCTGAGGACCACTTAGGCAGGCTTAATCAACTAATGTGACTGATATTTTATCAGTAAAGAGAAGATCAATGAATGAAAATGGTTATCATGTTCCCAGTCTGAATCCGTGGAATGGGCAAGTTCTACTTCCACAATACCTCTAAATTGATGTCTGGCTGTTGCAGAAAAAATTACTAACCCAATGCATTTGTATGAAAAAAAGCCATTAAAAAACACAATATTCTGCTAAGAAGCCCAATTCCTATTCTCGAACCTCTTTCTTGCAAATGACATTTCCGACATCTACTTTCATCGTTTGAGCTGTATCCTTAAGGCAATTAAGATTTATAGAACAGCTGATACATTCTGCCCCATAATTGAAATTATTGATTACCATACTATTCAACTCTCTCCTTTAAGTGCAAGAGAAAAAACTACTGCAAATTAAAATAACAACAAATTCCACAAGATCCTGCGTCCCAATAGTTATTCTTTAATCAGGAAGAAAACAAATATAGTCATTCCAGCTCAGTTACCCAAATGAACAAGAGCAATTCACCATACCATCAATTATTGGATACTACAAGCACCAGGCTTGCCAAAAACTTCATACCTTGCCTCTCAAGGTAAGTTTCAAGGAGATGACAGTAATTTTCAAACCTTCCACAAAACACACTAGGGTGTATTAGACTAGTCATTTACTGCAAGATCCCATAATGTAACCTGATATTCTACATCTTTTCTTGTGTAAGCTTATGGCCCACCTTAACACAATCTGAGGCAAGCTTGAACCACATTCTTGGGTTGGTAAAGTCTGAACCACATGCTTATAATTTTAAACTTGAATCATGTTGGAAGGAAAACCACTAAATGTGAGTCATGCTTAAATTTTGTTTCAAATTTCGTATATTATCATAGAATAAATTTCTAGTGAGAAGCATGCTATGTGGAGTTGATAGCCTTTAACATTAGCTTGAATATACCCTGTATTCATTACACCTCAACATAACCACATGTCATAATTATGGGCCACCTTATTGCAATGACAGGGATTTGAACGTGGCTAACCTCAGACTGCAATTATGTACGAGGAAAGATTACGCCACATACTTAAGATGTTAAAGCTGGGCCATGGTTGAATGGACCCTACTAAATTTGGGTCACACTTGAATGTACCCGAAATTTGTTACACAACCTCATATAGGAATATTATGGAAGGTAAGTTATATCCAACACAACAGGCAAACAAAAAACATGTTGACAATTAAAAATACAAATCTGAAAGCCTTTTCCAGACTTGATACATTATCAACATAATGAGCTTACATCAATGTTATCATTAGACAATTATTAAATTAATCAGTAGTACTGGTCTCAGCAATTTTTTTATGAAAAGAAAAATAGTACAAATTTGTGATTTTGGAAAAAAAAAGAGAGTGTTGCTATTTCTCATATCCAGGAAAATGAGATGTTAAAAAATTATTTTTCTGCGAATAAACAAATAAAATTATAAAAACTCCAAAAAAACTATGTCAGGAGTTCTGTCAATAGAAAATATCCAATTTTTTACCCATTTTTTTAAATTTTATTTTGGCAACACTACATGACTTCCAACAATCACCAATTACCATAAGATCATAAAACAGACATTCTTGAACAACAAAACTTATTTAAATGGACAAACAGGATATAGGCAAACAAACAGGCTTCTTCTTCCATAAGAAAAGCCTGTAGGGCCCCAAAGTACATTTGCACCTAATACTCTAGTTCTAAAAGTAATTAAAGTAACATGCTAATGGCAATCCCTCCTTCACTAATTTGGCTTAGACGACATAGGCACTCAATGATAAGATTACTGTCATATTAGGAAGAAATTCTGCTTAGCACCTTATCATTACAAACAACAACTAGTAGGCTTACAGATAGAATCCGTCAATAACAATCTTATGTTTTTGCTTTACCCTAATGACTTATGAGATGAACCAACCTCATTGGTAATCAATCCGAGGAAGGAACAACAACATCCAGTACTGATCCCCCCTCTCTCTATTGTTTAGGTTGCAGCAAGACACTTTTCCTTTTCCAAATCTAAATGAAATAGTGATGCCTTATTAACCAAGGAAAGCTCTTTCCCACTCCAGGAGCTGTTGAACAGACAATCTGACTACATTCACCTATGAGAGAGACTTTCACAATCTAAATTATATTCTTGAGAGACTTGTAGGCCACTGCAGAGGAAGAAAGAAAGAATTGCCACTAATGTCCACAGATGACCAGTGCAGGTCAATGGAACTCAAAGATACAGAAAGTTAGAATAGTTAAGCAAGTGCACAACAAGAAACAAAGGCTAAGGATCCATCCTGTAAATTATTGTACCACAAATTAATTTAAAAAAGAAAAAAATAAATAAAAGACCTTTTGATGGCATTTGAGGAAAAGCAAGATATGTTAGTTATTCAAGCTCCTTTAAAAATATAGATCGGATAATTGCTATTCAAGCAGATTCAAAGATACAGGCAGGAACCAGACATCGTTTATTGGCAAGGATACACAATGTCAAAGACCCTTAGCCATCTTAATGCTACAATGAAGAGACATTATGCAGCCCAAATTATTTCTATAAGGCAATATTTTACAACTCATACAGAAAAAGAACCTATAAACAATTTAAGGTTCTTGAAACTAGATGACTAATTCAATAACACACCAGAAAAAAGTTGTAGTTTCATAAGCCTATGACATTGCACATAACTATACATATAAGGAAAATTAGAAATTTTGATGATAAGAAAAATGAGAGTAAAAAGTAAAACTTGCATAATAATAACTGGATAATGTCTTACACTTTTCTTGGGAAAATTGTGAAGGCATCAAACTAACATTATTGAAAATGAAGGTCACAGAAATAATTAGACTTACTACAAACATGAAAAATTCCATCCACTGCCCGTATGTGAGAAAGAAAGTTGTTTCCAAGCCCTTGCCCATCATGTGCTCCTCGTACCAACCCTGCTATATCATGCACTTCCAAGAATGCAGAAACCTGCATGCAATATGAGAAAGATTAGGAAATTTGTACATCACCGTTAGAACCCTATTATAACACAACCATCATTATATAATTGTCTAGTGTTGTTGTACATTGCACCTTGGGCACCTAGTGTAAATTTTCCAAACCCTGGATAACTGTTGTCCTATGTTCTTTTAAAATAAATCAAATCTGAGAATAATTTATTCAAACATGCAACAGTCACACAGATGGCTGGAAAAATAAACAGCGTGAACAGCGGAAGTTAAATATATTTCTGAACCTGAAATATTACAAATAAAAGAGGCTACAGCTACAGCAGAACACTTCTGCTCTCTTGCTGCTTTTCTAGCCAGCAAGCACTGTTCTTCTCCTCCTAAGCTTGTATTTTTCCTTCAACAATCTATTCTCCTCCCATTATTTTCTGTTTGTCTGTGTCTGTGTATCTAAAACACTCTTGATCTTCTCCTTTTATCCTTGAAAAAGGTAACCCTAATCTCTCTAACCCTAAGATTAGATCTCATCTCATCTTGAGATGTAAGGTTAAAAATAGAAAATCAAGTGGAATATCAAAATAGAATCACTTAAGTGAAGTACAAAATAGAATCACTTAAGTGAACTTAAAAATAGAAAATCACTTAAGTGAATTTCAAAATAGAATCACTTAAGTGAACTTAAAAATCGAAAATCACTTAAGTGAAATTCAAACTAGAATTAGAAATGTCTCAAACCACTTCTAGCACGTTCATACTGAAGCCTGTGCAAGAAGTTCCTGTCCGAGCTACATTTCTCAACACTCCCTCTTAGCGCGGAAGGAATTTTGCACCAATCCAAGTTTGTCTCTGAATGCTTCAAACTTCCCTTTCACTAAGGGCTTGGTCAGAATATCAACTACCTGCTGATTTGTGGGAATATACTAGAGCTTTACGGCTCCCTTATGAATATGCCATCCCATAGATGAAGCTAAAGACATAACTGCTCTAATGGAAGTGTATCTGGCGACTGGAGCAAAAGTCTCCTCATAGTCCACTCCCTCTTTTTGGGAGAACCCTCTCGCCACAAACCTTGCCTTGAACTTCTCGATGCTGCCATCTGCAGCATGTTTAATCTTGTAGAGCCACTTGGAACTCACAACTGACTTTCGCTCCGATCTTGGCACTATGTCCCAAACATCATTCTTCATGATGAAGGTGTACTCCTCCACCATGGCATCCCGCCAAACCTGCTGGTTTGTTGACTCCTGAAACTGGTAGGCTCTGAATTTATGATGTTACTCATCAATGCCATGTAGCTTGAAAACTTCCTTGGAGGTCTGCTCTCCCTAATCATGCTTCTAGGAGCCTCAACATACTCCTCATCATCCCTCAATGTCTATGTAAGCCATTGAGGTCTCTTGATAGAACTGGAAGGGGCTAATGTCTCCACCTCCTCACCTGAAGGTTGTTGTACTGAACTGGAAACCACTGGTGTCTTTGGTGACCCTGGCTCAACCTTCGGAGCTTCTTGCTCCTCATTCTCTATCACTAGAATAGGCTCATGGAACTTCCAAAATGCAACGTCCTCCCAAAACTTTACATCCTTGCTCACTACCATCTTCCTCTTCTCTGGAATATAAACCCTGTAAGTCTCACTGTATCCTACAAATAAACCCTTCCTACTGGAGGGCTCCAACTTGGTCCTCTTCTCTACTAGAACATGGATATAAACTGGACATCCAAAGATGCGAAAATGACTCACCTCTGGTTTCACACCAATGAATGCCTCCTCTAGTGTCTTGTCCTCCAAGATCTTGTGAGGACACCTGTTTTGGATGTAGATTGTTGTGTTGCATGCTTCTACCCAAAGAAACATCGGCAAGCCCTGGTCATGAATCATGGCCCTAACAACCCCAATGATGGATCGATTCTTTCGCTCTGCAACCCCATTCTTCTGTGGGTTGTATGGAACAGTCAGCTCCCTCTTGATTCTTGCCTGCTTGCAGAAACCATCGAACCCCTTGGAGGTATATTCACCCCCATTGTCCGATCTCAAGATCTTGATCTTTTTCTCTCGTCCGGTTCTCAACTAGACCTTTGAACTCCTGAAACTCGGTAAAGACTTCATCCTTGGTCTTTAAAAAATAGATCCATGTCTTGCGAGAGAAATCATCAATAAAGGAAACATAGTACATGCTACCCGAAATTGATGCTACTGACATCGGTCCACAAACATCCGAATGTACTAGATCTAGTATCTTCTTAGACCTATGCTCATTGTTTGGAAAAACAGCCTTGGCGTGCTTGCCAAGCGTGCACCCTCTTGCATACTCCTCGTTGCTCAATGCCGAACTCTGGAAGACCTATGACTATCTCCCTCATAATAGGCAACACTCTATGATGCAGGTGCCCCATCCTCGTGCCACAAATCACACAAGTTGTTACTGCTATGAACTAGGGCTCGAACAGGTTCACCCTGCAACCTGTATAAACTGCCTTCTCTAACCCCTATTACTTGTGTTATTTCCGGGCTAGATTCTTTTGGTCTAATAAGGACATGCTAGTTCTTGAACTCCACTGCATAACCCTTATCCTCCATAACCGAAACTGAAAGCAAGTTCTTCCTGAGACCTGGAAGAAACAAAACATCATCAAAGTCTAAAGATTTCCTTGATTGGAGTCGAAAAGGAATGGTACCAATTCCTACAACTGGATATTTGGTATCATCACCAAGCTCAACCTGAACCCCTGAGCCCTGCTCTTGTAGACTGGTAAAACATTGTCGAGTTGATGTCATGTGCCGAGATGCCCCACTATCCACATACCAAGCATTCCTTGGAACCGTGCTGGTAGAAAGGCAAGAGACCAATGAGAAATCCTTCTCGAATTTGGCAGCAAACTCACTCATCTAAGTTTCTGCAGAGGCTGCTACCTGCATTTGTTGTTGCTTCCCTTTGCCCTTCTTGTTTGGACACTGTGATGCATAATGGTCGTGCTTATGACAAATGAAGCATTTGATCTTGCTCAAGTCCTTCTTCCCTGACTGTGAGGTTGACTCCTCATTCTTTACCTCACCCTTGTTGGGTCCTTTACCTTTGCCCTTCTTGGTTTGCCCAAAAAGAGCTAGGTTATCGTCACCACCTTTCTTGTTGGCCTTTGACTCCATCCGAGTCTCCTCCTAGATAAAATCATCCCACAGTTTCTCAAATTTGGGAAGGTTCTCACGAGCACAAATGCCTTTGACAAATGGTTCCCATGAAGTTGAGAAACCATTAAGTGCCACATTCACCAACTCTGTGTCTTCAACCTTCTCCCCATCGCTGCCAGTTGATCACGAATCTGTGTGATCTTCATTAGGTAACTGGTAACGGAGTCAGATCTGGTCATCTCCATAGATCTGAGTTTGTTCCGCAATATCATCTTCCTGTTCATGTTCTTGCTCTGGTAGAGGCTAACCAGGGCATCGAACATCTCCTTTGCCTTAGTCTTCTCGGATATGTGAGGAATCAGGTGATCCTTCACTGCATCCAAGATCATTCGCTTGGCCTTCACTTCCTTCTTTTTTTGAGCTGCCAATTCCTTCGGATCTATAGGCAAAGTCACATCAGCCTTGACAATACCCCAGAGGTCATTCTCTTCCAATAAGAACATTACCCTAACTTTCCAGGGCAAAAATTTGGAGGCACCTTCCAATCTATCCTCAAATCTGCAGCTAGCTGCTGCCGTTTCTGAGATCTGCTGAAATATTAATGACTGAAAAAAAACAGTCCTGCAAATAAGCTTAGTCCTTCAAGCCAAAAAATATATAAAACCCTAACTGCTTTTTTTTTTTTTGCTTGAAACCCTAACTGTTTTTTTTTATTTGCTTGAAACCCTAACTGTTGAAATATTAATGACTCAAAAAAAACAGTCCTGCAAATAAGCTTAGTCCTTCAAGCCAAAAAAAAAAATGAAACCCTAACTGCTGTTTTTTTTTCTTAATATCCAACACTGATCTACTGTTGTAAACCCTTGAGGATCTCAATCACAGAACCTAGCTCTGATACCATGTAAATTTTCCAAACCCTAGATAACTGTTGTCCTATGTTCTTTTAAAATAAATCAGATCTGAGAATAATTTATTCAAACATGCAACAGTCACACAAATGGCTGGAAAAATAAACAGCGTGAACAGCGGAAGTTAAATATATTTCTGAACCTGAAATATTACAAATAAAAGAGGCTACAGCTACAGCAGAACACTTCTGCTCTCTTGCTGCTTTTCTAGCCAGCAAGCACTGTTCTTCTCCTCCTAAGCTTGTATTTTTCCTTCAACAATCTATTCTCCTCCCATTATTTTCTGTTTGTCTGTGTCTGTGTATCTAAAACACTCTTGATCTTCTCCTTTTATCCTTGAAAAAGGTAACCCTAATCTCTCTAACCCTAAGATTAGATCTCATCTCATCTTGAGATGTAAGGTTAAAAATAGAAAATCACTTAAGTGAATATCAAAATAGAATCACTTAAGTGAAGTACAAAATAGAATCACTTAAGTGAACTTAAAAATAGAAAATCACTTAAGTGAATTTCAAAATAGAATCACTTAAGTGAATTTCAAAATAGAATCACTTAAGTGAACTTAAAAATAGAAAATCACTTAAGTGAAATTCAAACTAGAATTAGAAATGTCTCGAACCACTTCTAGCATGTTCATACTGAAGCATGTGCAAGAAGTTCCTGTCCGAGCTACATTTCTCAACACCTAGTGCATATGGGCCCATTATAATGTAACAGTTACTTTTATTGTATGCAAGAGTTAGTTATGATATAACCATTACTTTTCTTGTAAGGAGTTAGTAGATTCGGTCCCCTCTTGCATGTGGACCAACCCTTGAGCATTAGGGTCAAGGTAGATAATAGTCTATATAAGGGCATGGTTGAGAGTAGAATGTATCTTATATCTTCTCATATTGTATTAGAGCTCTACTTCCAAGGAGGTTGCCCCTTGAAGAGGCCTGCGATTTTTGTTCTTGATTAATATAAGTTTGTTGTATTTCCAATCAGTTATTTTCTTAACCACTTCTATTATTTCATTTTTGAATTTCCATTAATTCCTGCATTGCTATTGTGGTTATGCTTATTTTTATCTAAAGGTTCCTAACAAGTGGTATCAAAGCACTTTCCAGGGCTATGTTCCACAGCAGTAGCAACAGTTCTTATCCTTCCATCTATTTTTCTATTCTGTAAATTTTTCATTCTACTCATTTTCCATTAAAAATATCATGCAAAAAAACCACAATTTTTTCCCTGTTTTTAGTGGATTAGGTTAGAAACCGCACAATTATTTTAATATCCAGAGCAACACTTCAATATTGAATTATTATTAACAACATGCGAACAATAATAATTCCGAATAGAATGCAACATTAGATCCAATCCAGATAACAAGCTAATAATAAATCTGATCAATTCAATGCCACAACAAATCCATAGCCACTCGAAGAGGGCAAAGTCTCATAGCCACTTTAAGAGGGAGAAGCCTCTTATGCGCCGAAGACACAAATTAAACCCAAATTCTTCGATGATCCAATCTAATAAAATATTCTTCCTATTTATAAATAAAATCAATAATAACCTAACCCTAATTCTCAAGGGCCGACTAACTAAATCAAAGGCCCGAGATAAAAATAATTAGCCGACATAGCTATATTGGGACTATTACAGAGATGGTGCAAGGGTTATTAACAACAAGGTTCATTTGTAAGAACTCCATTCCTCCCAAGTACTTTTGGTTCATAGCTATCAAGGACAAATTTCCCATTCCTATCACTATTGAGTTACTAGATGAACTTCATTGTGCTCACTTCTTCTCAAAGTTGGATCTGCATTCAAGATATAATCAGACCAGATTGTGGGAAGAAGATATTCCAAAGACAACGTTTCGTACTCATGAAAGCCATTATGAATTGTCTATCATGCCTTTTGGTCTAACCAACACGTGTTCCACCTTTTTGAGTCTCATGAATGCAATTTATCGACCATTTTTGCACAAATTTATTTTGGTCTTCTCCAACGATATTCCGATTTCCAATCACACATGAAGTGGAACATTTGCAACATTTGGACCAAACCCTACAATTCTTGGCTGATAATCAACTCTGTGCAAAATAGTCCAGATGTTCTTTTGGAATGCAGGAAGTGGAAGACCTCAGCCACATAGTTTTAGGGGAAGAGGTCAAGGTGGATCCCAAAAAGATTACTACCATACAGGAATGGCCCAAAGCAATACACTCTCAAAAGTTTTTGAGGTTTCCTAGGCCTCATCGGCTATTATCAGAACTTTGTCCGTGATTTCAAAAAGATTGCATCTCCCTTAACAACATTGTTACGAAAGAACTCATTTCTATGGTAAAAACTCGCCGAACAATGCTCTCAATGCCCATGTTGGCGATGCCCAATTTCTCCATGCTTTTTGTGGTTGAAAGTGATGTCTCTGAAAGTGGAATTGGTGCAGTACTTACACAAGAAGGGCGACCATTGGCTTTCACTAATAAAGCATTATCAGGCAAAAACTTGGGGAAATCGACCTATGAGAAGGAGATGATGATAATCTTACACGTTAACCACTGGAGGCTTTTTGGGTGACATTTTTCCATTTAAACAGATCAACACAATCTTAAATACTTTCTAGAGCAGCGTGTCTCCATGCCTAAACAACAAAAATGGGTGACCAAACTACTAGGGTATGACTATGAAATCATTTATAAGAAGGGCGAGGCAAATGTCATTGTTGATGCACTATCCATCAATATGAGGACTAGGGTATGCTATGTGTTATCTCTACTGCACTTCCTCAATGGACCCACCAGCTTCAAGATGAAGTAACCCACGAATCAACCTTGCAATCCTTAATTCAGCAACTCCAAACTGATCTTGACTCTTGACCAAGATATACATTGGGGCAACATCTGAGATATCGAGGCCACCTTGTTATCCCTAAAAATTCGCCACTCCGCGAATCTATACAACAAGAAATGCAAGCTTCCCCGAATATAGGACATTCTAGCTTCTTAAAGGCATGAATGGGCTAAAAGCACATTTTTCTAGGTAGGAATGAAAAAAGATACTAAGACCTTTGTTGCAAAATGTAATACTTGTCAACGTATGAAGGGGGAAACTATTCGCACACCAGGCACACTCCAACCCCTTCCTATTTCAGACACTGTTCGAAAGGACATTTCTATGGATTTTAAAGGACTCCCAAAGTCTGGAGAAAAAACAGTTATTCTCGTGGTGGTGGATCGTCTCTCAAAGTATGCTCACTTCTGTTCTCTAGCCCACCCTTACAAGGTCTGAACAGCTGTCCAAATATTCTTTGATTCCATTTTTCGCCTTCATTGCATGCCTCAATCTATCGTCGCTATTCGTGACCCCACATTCAATAGTCATTTTTGGCACAAACGGTTCAAGTTGCATGGCACACAACTCCACATGAGTTGGGCATACCATCCCCAAACCAATGGCCAAACTAACTTATTAACAAGTGCTTGGCAATAAGTGTATCCATTAATTAAATAGATCCATAAAATATGCAGCAGATGACAATTTTTACTTGAATGTCATTTAGAGTCCACTTACATAAACTTGGTGAACAGCAGCACAAATCAAACCTTTACTAGCTAAGAAACACTAAGTACAAGCTCATATATATTAAGACAATACTTGAATAATTTGATCATTAAGCTAGCCGGTCAAATAATAATGCATATTGCAAACCAAAATGGGATAGCTTAAACAAGTTTTAGGGTCTTGTTAAGGTAACTTCTTTATTATTCTTGAAAGGAGTAAAAAAAAACTGTTTTACAAGGTTCAACTCATAACAGCAGTATTTGCTGAGTTTTTGAAAAACTTGCAAGTCTCAGTCCCAAACCACCCCAGATAATGAGTCTACACTGACTGACTTGACAGCACTTGGCAAAGGCCTCAGCCAGCATCAAATATTCATAAATCAATCAGAAACTCTATTTTGTTGCTCTCTTCACTTTATCATGTCAATGCATGAGAAGATAATTGGTCTAGGGAAAACAAATAAGAATTGATTTTGCATGTATATATACATACACACATGTATATATTCAACATTTACTAAGCCTTAAAAAAATTTGCAAGTCTAGGTCTGAATGATAACAAAAGCATTGTAAAGAACTAACACATCAATACGAAACAAGACTCGGATAAACTTGGAAAAAGATTAAATCAACATTAAACAATCCACTTGAGTGGGTGAGTTGGTTTATCACTGTGGGGAACTTAACAAAGGGTGCTGGTTGTGGCAGACCCGGGAACGATTCCCACTCCCTCTTGCAGATACACAAAAAATCCATTCCTCGCTGGTTGTGGTCGGGGATCCATTGGATTCTTTGGCGTCGTTTTCACCACTAACCAAAGTTTTAGGTCAGAGGTGTAGACCAATTGGTTTAACCAAACCTTGTAAGGGGGAGGAGGTCCAAGGTTCAAATCTCGGGACTCGCCAGATTGAACACTTGTCCCTTTCCTGGTGCTTTCAGCGGCGTAAAATATTTAAAATGATTGTGGCATGGTGGTTATAGGGGCGGACTGCGCAAAGAACTGTGTGGCGGCTTCCGGGGCAGACAGCGCAGAATACTGTGGCGGCCATAAAAAGCAAGACAGCCTGCCCGGATTCGTGGCGGCTACCGATTCCACCATGTAAATTCAAAAAAAAAAACATTAAACAGCTTAAAAACCAGAGATTCAAAAGTCTATCTCTCTGATCTCATTCCAATATGCAGGCAACTGGTTTAAGAAAATATTTCAACGAACAAGTTAGACTAAACTAAAAACCTTCATGACTCAGTCAAACCTATTTTTTATTTATACAAGTGCACTAGCAGACAACTGGTTTACAGCAAACAAATCAGATGTCTCAAAGTTCATAACAACAATTCATAATGACAGTACTTAACAAGTCTTTCAAAACATGCAGTCTGAGCCTTCCGGTGACCCCAAATGAGTCCAGAAGGACCAACACCACAAGACTCAGTTAACATTTTAAAAGACTTGGACAAAGAAAAAAATCTTATAATTTTATGAGAACTCTCTATTATCTTGCTCATTTCACTTTATGTTTTTTAAGTTTATGGAGTCCACACTAGCTGTATTGATATTGCTGAGTCTGAGCCTTGGGCATCCTGTTGTTCATCGTGTGCAGCAACAATAGTTTTGTACCCATTTTAAACCCCTAAGAAGTCAAAAGTACAATAAATTTGATTTTTTTTGACTCCATGAATTTTATTTTACTTTTAAACCACATTATAAATTAATTGAATTCCTTTTCTTTCTAGATTTAAATAAATTTAAATTAAATAAAAGTTATTTGAATTCCTTTCCTTTCTAGATTCAAATAAATTAAAATTAAGATCAAATGGCATTAGCTCAACCAATTAAATTCCTCAACATTCAAAGAGGAGAGCGAGGTTCAAATCTTGCAAAGAGATACATAGATAATATCCAAGCTTTGTTGTAATACCACTATGTTGTGATAATGTAATATGGATGAGCCCGTTACAATCCCATATAAGCAATTGGAAAAATAAAAGTTGTGATAATATAATATGGGTGAGCCCGTTAAAATCCCATATAAGCAATTGGAAAAATAAAAATAAAATTAAGGCAGTTCACCCACTAACATATCTCTTCTAAAATGCACATATAACAAAAATAAAGGCAACTAATCAAAATGTTCCGCAAATAACAGAAAAAACTAAATTAAGCAATAAACTAAAAGAAATTAACCAGAAAACGAATTGGCATTAATTCAACTTTTTATATTCTTCACCTTTCAAGGAGAGGACCCAGATTCTAATCTTACCAAACAATTCATGCGCAATTGTAAAACTGTTATAATACCACTATACAGTTATGATGTAATATAAGTGAAATAATTTCCGTCTCATATAACCAAATTATATAAATAAATAACAAAAAGTCAAAGAAATTAAAATGTATATATATATATATATATATATATCAACAAAACAATTAAGCCCCAAGCTTACTACAGTGGTACAGCCCAAAATTCAAACCCCACTCAGTACTGAGGGGACCAAGACCCCTCATATAACCCTATGTAAACTCATTGATTTTTTGAAGACCCACGAGGGATACCGAAGAGGTAAGTCTTTGGGTTTTCAAGCAGAGACTCAAGTTCAAACCCGGGACCAAGACCCCTCATAAAAACCTTTGCAAACTTAATTTTTTTTATCAAGTGGCTAGATTCTTCAACATTTAAGACTCTTCAACATTTAAGACGGAGTTCAAGGTTAAAATTTTGTCAAGCTATAGATGGATAATATCCAAGCTTTGTTGTAGTACCACTATGTGGTGATGATGTATTAAGGGTCCCACTGCTTCAATCCCATATAACCAATAAAAAAAAAATTCAACAAAACAATTGAAATTGAACTAGATCAGAAGGACACAGAGTTTGGAGAATGAAAGGTGAGGTACAATTCCAACCCTCTAAATCCTCAATTCCAACCCTCTAAATCAACCTTAACATTATTATCAAATAATAAAAGTTCAACTGATTAAATACATAAACCACTATCAATCAAAGTTTAAATCTGGTGACAACATATATATGTAATTGCCAAACATTATTATCAAATAATAAAAGTTCAACTGATTAAATACATAAACCACTATCAATCAAAGTTTAAATCTGGTAACAACATATATATGTAATTGCCAAATATTATTAAAATACCATGATAACTTTACATGAGGTAATCTGGACAGAACCTCTATCAATCTCACATAACCAATTGAATTAAAAACTAAACTAAAACACCTTTGAGAATTGAACCACTGACCTCGCTCTTAGGCTTGTATAAATTACAGAGCCAGTCAAAGCGCTCATCGGGCACATTGACGCGAGCTTCGTTGGGCTCGATCGTACAAAAGGGAAAATTCTCAGCCGGTATCGACAACTTCGTCAGAGTGTTGAACAGCGTAGACTTCCCCACATTAGGCATACCAACCTGAAACAACATTTCGAAACAATTCATTAGAAAAGGGAATAATAATAATAATAATAATAAACACAATCTATGAATCCACGGTTACTATATATATAATCATGAGGGCTTGATATTTGGATGCTCACACCACACCTACAAAGCTGATGGATTCCACACAAACAAAAACAGAAAAGAAATGAAACGAAACGAAATTAATAAATAAAATCTTACAATGCCAATCTTCAAATGTGAAGAAAACCGGCCCAGAATGGGGCGTTCCACCGGAGCTTCCTTCTTTGCTTTTGGAGGCATTTTTGCGAATTGATGGACAAAATTTCTCCCCTGAGATTTACAAGAGGAATGTAGACTTCAGATTGGAGAGTGCAGTCTTGTTTACTTTTTATGGGTGTGTATATATACAAAGGAGAAGCCCAGATAAAAACCCTTAGACGAATTTATTTGTATATATAAACCCTAGCGTTGCAAATAGCCCTCCTTGCGTTGGCCATACGCTGTTCTCACAGCTTCGTCTTAGAGGAGGAAAATGAGATTGTGAGAATCTTCTAAAAGGTGAAACACTTTTCTCAATTAATTGAGAAGCCCCAATACAAGAACATTATTATTATAATTATTATTTTATGTTTTGGATTTTGAAAAAAAAAAACCATTGCTTTTACACGGTATAAGCAAAGGAGTTTTTCCCTCAACACCATTGCTTTTACACGGTATAAGCAAAGGAGTTTTTCCCTCAACATGCGGTTGTGGGTTAACGAGGAGAATCTAAGTGTCACCTTTACACGGTATTAGCAAAGCAGTTTTTCCCTCCACATGCGATTGTGGGTTAACGAGGAGAATCTAAGTGTTTATTTGTAGTATAAAGCTCTATTTTTTTAAGTTTAAACTTTAAATTTTTTATGTGGAGATGTATAAGATATATAAAAGTATTTTTTATAATTTGTTTAAGAAAGGATATTATAATGGCTCATAGTGGTAAGATTTTAGGTTTTTATATAAGAGATTCAATTTCAAATCTAAGTAAGAGAGGATTAAGATCCCTCATAAACACTCGTGTTTTTAACTTAGCATTTTGTCTAGAAAGTGAAGGGTCAGTTGGTAGTGGTCGAGTGCTTGTCGGTAGGCTGCCCGAACGGGTCTCGTTGACTTTGTCTTTACTTAGTGGGCTAAGGATTATAGTTGGTTCCAATGAGTATATTAAGTTAAGGATTATAGTAGGTTTCAATGGGCCTATCGGTGGAGATATTGGAACTCTAAATAAAGGTCTAAAAATCCTAAGGGTAGGATTGTACATCATGCTTTTGTAAATGGAGGATGAGGTTCGTCTCATACAACCTATGATGTAAAAATTACTATAAGCTAAGGATTAAGCTAATTAAGCTAAGGATTATAGTAGGTTTCAATGGACCTATTGGTTGAGATATTGGAACTCTAAATAAAGGTCTACAAATCCTAAGGGTAGGATTGTACATCATGCTTTTGTAAATGGAGGATGAGCTTTGTCTCATACAACCTATGATGTAAAAATTACTTTATCTTTATTATAATTTTTAATAAAAAAATTTATTGTGAAAAACCCCTACGGCCATCGCACAAGGCTCAGTAGTCTTCTCTCAACCATGACCTCTTTTTTTAGACCCTTTTTTTAGTGTGAGAAACCCCTACAACCAACACACAAGGCCGAGCAATCTCCTCCCAACCATGACCCCTCGTAAATTCGAGAGCTAGGATTATCAATAGGCAATTTAACACACACCCACCCCCTCACACACTTGCCCATGCCACGATTTGAACCTTGAACCTCCCGAAGAAGAGCCAAAGCCCGAAACTTTGCGTTGTCCCCTTAGGACAAAAAATAAATAAATTTAAAAATTTAAGTTATTGGAATGTATGATTTTTCTTATATATGGGGTGTTTCATCGTTAACCTTAGGATATGGGTTATAGTTTTTTTTACACATAAGGAAGTTGGTTACATCCACTTTATTTTTAGTAACTGTCAAGTGCAAGGTTCAAACCATAGGGGTTGCTTCCAGCAATCTTATACCACTTTGTTATTGTTGATTCGATGTGAAGAGGAACATCGATTGCTAATGATTCATATCGTTGTCATCGATCATGCACTCAAAGAATTCAAATCAGACTACTACCTTTGCGATAGGTATCACTCAAAGAATTCAAATCAGACTACTACCTTTGCGATAAGTATGCTCCCGAGATTTGAACCTAGGTCTCTTCTTGGTAAATTACGAATCCACCTAACCTTTGAAGGCTCAATATGGGTTATAGTTGAAAAGATGAATTTGAAACTTCAAATAATATAAGTTTTATAAAATTTCACTTACATCTAAAGTTTTTATTTTATATTATTCTCTTCATTTTTTAAATTTAAAAATTTGTTTTCAAAGATTTGATACGACGAAAGGGGCTATAGAACTTTATTATATATTTTTTTTAATTTCTTAAACATTTTATATAAATTGAGATAGATTTTTTTTTTATAACATCATTTATATTGTTATAAAAGTGTTTATAAAAAAAAAAAAAAAAAAGTTATAGATTTGATTTTAAGGATAGCAAATTATCAAGATTATTGAATTGTCCATTATATTATAGATATTTGTATTTGGGGTTACATCCATAAGATTTCATCTTACTTGTTATTATTCTAGATTGTATTAGACTAAATGTTAAGGTTAATGTTGGGATAAAGTTCAGAGACCAAGGTTCCAATCCTTCGGATCCTATAGTATCGATGGGCGTGTCATGTCAGCGTAGTCGACTATGTAAAAGGTTTACCCGATGCAACTAGAGGTTATAGTGGCGACAAGAAGCGAGATTCAAACCCACGAAGAGGTATAGAAAATTGTAACGAGTTATCGATTCCTCTAGTATAATAAAAAAAATGTTGGAATAAAGCTCATAATGAATATGAGAGACGCTTCGAATCTATAATGGTAAACACAACCTTAGGTCTATGGATTGTCATAAATTTTATCCCTATCTCCAAGTGTCTTAAGGGTTCTATAAGGTGCTTGCTCATGGGATTAGAAATTTAGCTTACAATTTGAAACTTTTAGCTTCTTACTTCCTCCAAACTCATTGAGAAAAATATAAAGGTTAACATTAGGATAAACATCATACTTCACACAATAGTAGGCTTGGATTTATAACATAGTTACACTTGACTTAAGTTATACGGACACTTAAACCATAAGTCCATGCATTAACACAAGTATGAATGTTACGTCCAAATGTCCTTATGACATTGCAAGGTGCCCACTTATGGGATTTGAAACTTGGCTTATAATGTGAAACTCCTAATTCAATATTGATTACCCTAAATCCATTTGACAACCTACTATGATGGACATGAACATTAAGGTTAACATCGGGGAAGAGCTTGTGGAGAACATGAGAGTGGGTTTGGATTTGTAGAGGGTGGGTTTGTATTTGTAATATGGTTACACTAAACATGAGGAATCCTAGGTTCATTCATTGTTGTAAATTCCACCTATTTCTTGATGAGTCTCATGGTTTTATAAGGTTTTTGCTCATGGGATTAGAACCTTGGATTTTGATGTGAAACCTTTTGCTCCTAATGGATTTTGCTTGTGGGATTAGAACCTTAGATTGTGATGTGAAAAAAATTGTTCCCCATATCTTTACTCAAATTTGTTAAGCATTGTTGGCCAAAGTTTAAAAGCAAAAATATTTACTTTGCATGCTTAATTTTTCAAGATTATATCAAATATGCATAATTTGCCTTTGACATGACCTGGTTGAAGTAATAATTACATTGGATTTATATAGTACCACTGATAATTATAACCTATAAAACCCATATTTAATATCCTCTTCTTCTTATCATGTTGGCATTGCCAATTAAATAAATACATGAGTTATAATTTCCACACTCCTCTCAAAAATATGATAGTCTATTATTTATCCTATTATGTGTTAGATCACCACTCACAACCATAACACAAAAGATATCCATAAAAATATCAAAGTTGAGGAAAAATATCAAACCCTATTATCAAGATGTAGTCAATAATAGCAAGATATACTACTAAAGATCCTAGTTCAACTCAAATAATCAAAATCGATCACAAATAGCTCCATCATTTGTACAATCATTGTTTCCACCACCATTGTTAAGCATTTGTGAAATAAAAGGTTTAAACTCCTCACTATGAGTCTTATACAATATCTTTGTTATCCATTGTGATATTCTTCCAATTACATATATAGATATTCTTATTAACTTTAAATCTAATGTAATATATGTAATAAAGGCAAAAATACCACATGGTTTTTAATGTTCATGAGACCATAGGTCATTTGAGATGACCATCATGGAGGATGTTATTTACCAAATATATGTTTATCCAACCAAACTTTGGTTACTGAAGTATGGTATACAACTGTACCCCCCATTGGATTTGAACCGTGAAGCTCCTATTCAGAGTTCCAAAGTCTTATTGTTAGGCTCGCTCAAATTGTATGTGGAATAGAGAAGTAAAAACCCAATATTGAACTCACAATATCATGTTAAGCTCTTGTAATCTCATGCTTCATAATTCCAAAGTCTTCCATCAAGAATGATTGACTATGGATGAGAGGAGAAGAATTAACATTTCTTGGGCTTCACAGTTAGAAACAAAGGTGGAATATTCAAATAAGGAAGTGGAAACACTCCTTAAATTGGAAGAAAAGTGAGAAAGAAAAGTGGCAGTCACCAATAATAAGTTATTTATATTATGTAAAGAAATTGACTCCATATATAAGCAAAATATACTTAGGCTATGAGAAGAGATTAGTAATAATGAGGTGGAAATTAAGTGGTTGATGAAGAAGTTACAAGATATTCATGATAGATTGAATAAGTTGTCAAAAGAGGATGAGGCAGCAAAGGTTCTTACCCAGATATTAAAATAAAAATTACATGGACCAATCACTAATTTGTCTAGAGTCAATAACCATTTAGCAAAAGTTGTCAACTCTATTATGTGTACCTTACAAATCTGGCAACTGTTGGTTACAAATCTGCCATGAGGAAAGGATTTGGTGTTGTCGTTGCGCCCTCGATTCGCCCAACAGCTTGAAAGGCCGGGAGGAAGGGATGCCTTCCGTGCCAATCTCCGGAGAAGGCCGGCTTCCTATGTGAACTTTCGGTTTTAAGATAAGGGTGCAGGAAAGAAATAAAAGGGATAAGGGTTAGAAACGGTGGTATTCAACGTTGGGGAAGAACAAGCAGCACAGTCACTAACTAGCAACTAAACCAACAGCAATCAAAACAATACATGTAACAGAAACCAGCTATGAAATTCTTCCCTATGTATCCTTAAACATGCATTCCAGGCTCAGATAATTGCCAATGCTGCGATCCAGAGTTCAGAATGACAGCAATCAGAAAAATAAATGAGTAAATGCAGAAATGACACGGATAAGGCAGCATAAAAGAAAGAGACACAATTGGAGCCAAAGTATGGATTGTATTGAAGCAAACGATCTTAGCTACAGCAGCTTTCTTTAGCAATATGTTCCCCCCCCTATTACAATATAAAATGGTGTTATTTATAGCAGAGAACCCTCCCCAGATTACAATATGGGCACAAATACCCAAACCTGTAAAAGCTGCAAAAAGCGGCCAAATATTATCCTTGTCGGCCGTATCTGAATCTGCAACTCTTTTCCTTTATGATGGCATGGTCTCTGACAGATTTGGTAGCTGGGAGGGAACGGCTCATCAATGCGGTGGGTGCTTTTGCATTTTGAATCAAATGTCTGTTACTGTTCGTCTTTAATGGTCACCCACTCTGTTGCTGAAGTATGGCCCTGGCTGTACCTGGATGAGCCCTTGTCCCGAAAAACTTGACTTTTAACTCCGGGGACACCTGCTGCTTGACCGGAAAAATTTGGGCGGGAAACGCGCCGACACTACTTCAAACAATGCACTGTCGCAAAAGCTGAGAACTGGCTGGTTACCCAAAACGAGCAAGGCAAAATTGCCCTAGTGCGCTCCTGAGGGAGATATCTGCCCTCTAGCGCTGCCGAATGATAGCGCTTTAGGGCGCATGTTGAGTTCATAGCCAAACTGGGTTTCTTCGCCTTCTTGCTAAGTGCCGGAAATAAACCCCAAAGCGCTCGACTTTGGGGATTTTGCCCTGGAGCGCTCCAAACTGGAGCGCTTTGGGGCACTTTTTACACTTAGAAAATCTTAGGGCCTCTTGCTTTCACGTGGGCCGCCTCAAAAATGCTCCAAAGCGCGGCAAAAGGGAAAAAGTGCCCTGGAGCGCTCGAAACTGGAGCGCTTTGGGGCACAAAACAACACTTAGCCAAAAACAAGCAACTTTGCACAAACAACTACCAACCGGCGAGGAAATGCTCCAAAGCGCTCGAGAGGGGGGGAATTGCCCTGGAGCGCTCCAAACTGGCAGCGCTCTGGGGCGAAAAATACTTAGCCAAAATTTTGAATTAAAAGCTCATTTCCTCCTTTCTCTCCACCTTCTGAAAACGCCCTAAAGCGCTCAAGGCCGGCGAAAATGCCCCAAAGCGCTCCGAACTGCAGCGCTTTGGGGCGAAAAACACTTAGACGAATTCACCACAAATAACAATTTTTTTAAAACCTCCCGGATTCACTCTGAGGTGCCCTAAACCAAAAAATTTACATTGGTGTGCTGCTCTTCTGCTGCGGTTTAGGGCTGAACCCGGGAGAACTGCTCTTTCAGAAAAGAAATAAAAATGATGTACCCCTTGAAAATGGCAACATTCTTGGCGGCTCGCGGGGTATCGAGCTCGCCTCGGTGCCAGGACCCAGGCCTTCATTCATTGGGCCACGGAGTCACCCCCGGCCCCTGCCTGATCTTGCTGTTGGCCTTGCCCTGGCAGGACTTCTTCTGCGCTCTCCTCGGCGCGTTCCTCTTCCAAACCTTCCTCCTCTCCTTCTTCAGAATGGTCTCCCTGTGTCTCTTCTTCTCCATCCCGCTCCTGATCGGCCGCGGCGAGGCGCTCTTGAATCTCATTAACCGCAGACTGGACCTGGGTCCAGGCCTCCTCAGGAATCGGCTTGAAGGTGCTAATGTCCTCCACTAGGCACCTGAACATCTCAACTTGGAGGGTATCAATATTCTCAACCTTCAAGTCCAAAGCGGTGAGGCAGGAGCGAATCTGACAGAACCTGGCTGAAAGCTGCATCACCTGGGCCTCCTGGATCGGGTCGGCCCATGCATCAATATCCGTTGTATTGGCCTCAAAAGCATCCCACTTCGACTGCAGCTTCTCCTCGGCCAGGACGTTCCCGTTAGCATCAAAGAAGCTAGGGAACCCATGTGAGTGAAGTGTTTTGAAGGAAGCCAGGCAAAAGTCCTCCTTTTCCAACATATCCAGGGTGGACCTGGCCTTACGAATCTTTTCAATTTTTTCAAAGTAAAAATGCAAGGTTGCCCTTGCAGCTGCCCAATTATGAGCAAGGGGGTCAGTTGGGACAACTTGGAGGCCGCGACGCTCAAGGTTCCCAGCCTTAAGCGCTAAACTGAGCCAGCCCTCTGTCTGGCGTTCAGCCTCCTCTACCACTGGCTTTCCCAGGGCAGATACCTCTTGGATCTTTTTCACAAACGCAAGGACGAACAACGACCTAGAAGCCCGGGGCTTGAAGTTCCTCAGGAGACGGAATCGCATTTCTTTTATCCCTTCCTTGGTAAACGTTTTAACCTTGGAGGCCTGTTCCTCCAACTGCTGCTGCGTTTGTTGTAACAGGCCCTGAAGTTCGGCGTTTTGGGCCTGTATTTCCTCCTTTTCTTTCTCCACTGCCTCCAACTTCTGTTGTAGCTGTTGGTTCTGGGATTGAGCTTCGTTCACCTTGGCCTTCAACTTCGCCACTTCTCCCTCCAACTCGGACTTTTCATTTTCAAGCTCATAGTACAGGCCTTGCAGTTGGAAATGATTTGCAAGCATAGATTCAGTTTTCTCCTGGATTCCAACTGTCGTGTTCTCCCAGTTGAGGTTGTTGATATCCTTCTCCTTTGGAATGTACTCATAGTCGTCATCTGTCATATCCTTCTTTTGCTTCTGCACTTTGGGGACCCGTTTTTCCTTATAGGTAACCATTTTATCCGGGTCAATCCTGAAGCGCTTTTGGACCTGCGCGAGCTCCTCACCTTTCCTCTTCCTCAGGGTCCTCATCCATTTGGTGCAGCCGAGATCGCCCTGAGCCATTAGAGGCTGCGCGTCCATGATTCTGACGAGGTCCATGCTGCTATAGCCCCAGGGTGTATGCTCTTCGGTAAATGGGCGAGGAGAGGCGGATTTTTGGGGCGTTGGTCCTTCTAAGGACAGGCGCTCTGGGGTTTGGACGAGGGTTTCGACCGGGTGATCGACTGCGGGAGAGGGTTGCGGAGATTGCAAGGGTCCTTGCGGGGGAACGACTGACTGGTCTTGAGTCAGGGTTTCTGAAGAATGGACATAGGCGGGGTGATGGGACAGGATATCAGCGGAGGCCTGGAGCTCTATGTGGGGATCTGCAGCGGAACTGGAGTGGGCGGCTGCTATTCTGTCGGCCGAAGAAGTGGCTGCGGGGGTACGGGTAGCAGCAGAAGATGAGGGAGCCACAACCTTGGACTTGGCAGTTTCAAAGATAGAGGAGTGCGTACCTGCGAGCCCTGTGGAGGCCGGAGAGGAAAAGATCTGGGACACCCACTGGTCTGCGTCCTCGCCGTGCGAAGGAGTGTCGTCCTTCAGGGTGATTATTTCAGAGGGTATAGCCCTCTGCGGTGCAGGCTCCTTCGTCGGTATAGCTCTTACCTCCTTGGGCTTTTCGGCTCTCTTCTTCCTTTGCAGAGGCACTTCTTCTTCTGGAACAACGCTCGAAGGGACCCCCTTGTGGACGATAGATATTTTTGGTTTTTTCTTTGTGGGCTCTTCAGAAGCAGCTTGCGTGACAGCGGCAGTGGCCGCGCCTTTTGATGGAACTTTCTGGGGTGGGGTCCTTTCGGTAGGCCGCTTTTCGGGAGTTGGTCGTACCATTGGCACTGGTTGACCCTTTTCCTTTTCTTGACTTTTCTCCACACCACTCCTTGAACCTTCCCCTAATACAAGTGGTCGTTGAGGTGGGGCTTGGCCTTTATATAGTCGTGGAAGACTTTTGGGCACGATGTCCCGGAAAATGATAGGCCGCCACGTGGCGTAGTGTGCATCGTAACGTGTGGAGAATTGTTCGTCGTTTTCGAGGTCTTTGCCTGACTTCTCCCTCCTTGTCTGACAGCGCATTATCCACCATTCTGTTATCTTGCCAGCTGTCCATCCTTTCCTTTTTAGCTTCTTTTGCCATTTTTTGAAATTAGGAGCCTCTGCCCTATGGTCCTCATTTTTGACAGGATCATATTCCGCCTCTATCTCATAGAAGTCGTGCCATGGCGGCAATGATTGCATCTCCTCTATATTCCATTCCAGGTCTCGCCCTTCAGGGTTATTGCGCCCGGCTACTAGGTCCTCTCTCGGGCACACATGAAACTCCTGGACATTTTTAAATTTTTTGATTATATCCAGAGGATCATACTTCCACCTCTGCGGCAGCTGGATCAGTCCAAAACTTGAGAGTATGGCAGTGAAAAACTGATGTTGTCCATTGAGGCCAATCTCCACTTCTCCCCATTTGATTGGGTAATTGAATATGTGGCCTTTCTTCTTACCTTGGCCGTATTTCTCATCAGTGTAGTCCATTTGACGGGATGCCTCGAGTGCAAATTGGTACTCCGAGGCATAATAAGGTAGCAGGAAGGGTTTGCCTGTGAACCCGTGAACTCTAAGCACCAAGCCCTGCGTCAGTCGGAAAGTATCCCCGAAGGGTATCTCCCCGCTTATAAAGTGCTCGCTCATTGCGCGTGGGACACGTGCGCAGCCACCTTGGACGACGCTGAGGGCACGGCTCAGAAAATACTTGTTGAACCTGTAATAAGATTCTTCTTTGTACAACACCCGGGTCCATTCATACACCGGGCGAGGCGCACCATGCTCATCCCCGCGCTGCACTGGGATTGACTTCATCTTGTCGTGGAAGTGGAACAGAAAGAGCCAGGCCAAGAATGAACAAAACCGGAAGGTGCCCGTCTTCTTCTCCTTTAAATCGCATAGAGCGAGATGGATTGCTCGGGCCAAATAGTCAGCCCAGTCGAAAAACTCCTCGTGCTGGAGAGACTCGGCCATAGCAATTTGGTGTGGCTGGATGAATGCGTCCGACCCACAACCCAGGACCCAGGCTAGCATGGTGTAAACATGGGGGCTTTTAAATGTTGTTAAGGGCAGGGGGTTCTGGGACCATTGTCGGGGCGGAGGTGGCCTGTACATCTCGGCTTCCAGAAATTGCCGCATCAGCTGAGTGTCTGTAAACCTGCTTGCTTGTTGTTTGAGGTTAACCTTCTTGGCCACACTCTTTCCGTCTATCAGACGACCCGGTGCAAAGGCTGCCTCCATGGTCTCCGGATCAATATGAAACAGGGGCGCGCCCGTGTAATCACAGACCTGCCTGGTGTCTGGATTATAATATTCCGCCACCACTGCTACCAATTCAGGGCAATGATGCACCTGGCTACATAGAAACCAATACAGGCGCGACCGGTAGGCAGCAGCGAGCGGGAGCGACTTGGGAACTCTGTCCTTACATGCTCTAATGGTGTTCCGCAAGTCGTTCATGTTCTGGGAATAAGGCCCGTCCCTGAGCCTACTCCAATTGTCACGGGGTGGTGGGGGAGGTTGCGTTGGCTGCTCTGGCTGAGCTCTCCTCCTAGGTTTCGCCTCAGATGACTGCGCTTTACCCTTTTCCTTTTTCTGCATGCCCCGGGTGTCCTCAGGCGCTTCTGAAGCTGTTTGCCTGGCTGTAGTACTTTGCCCACCAGCTCCCTTCTTCCCCATGGCGCAATTCACAATTCTAGCTGTTGTCTTGTAGGTGTAAAATTTAAATTCACTTTTTACCAGAGCTCGAAACAGTTTGAATTTAGCCTGGTAAAAATTCTGCAGCAATTGATTTTATAGTGAAGAGTTGGGCCTGGGCGCAAATTAATGGCAAGTATCTGGCTTTAATTGTCCGCACAAAGTTGGTGGACGTCGCTCTATTTCCTCAGGGTGGCCATGCATAAAATCTATGAGATGGGACTTTTCGAATCTTTGCAGAGTGTACTTTATACCTTTTTAAACCTCAATCTCTCTTAAACCTCGTGCAGCCGCATTCATTTATTGCACGTTTCTTGGCAAGTGTGCCCCGCACGATTTTCGAGGTCAGCCAGCTAGAAGGTGGGCGCCTCCACTCTTCCCTTTTTTGTCAAGGAACATGATTTTGACCCTAGAGCGCTCGACAAACGAGCGCTTCCGGGTTCCTTTTGCCGTTGGAGAGCGATATGGGGCACATAGAGCGCTAGTTTCGCGGGCCCTTTGGAAGCTTTAAAAATTTAAAAGAACTTTCCCCTTTGGATGCTACCCTGGGTCGCTCACGCTTGGAGCGCTTTAAGGTGTCTTTTACTTCGGACGAGCGCTAGAGGGCAAATTGACACTTAGAAAAATTTTGTCGAATTGGCGCCAAGCTTCGTCCCTCCAAATCTTACCCAGATCGCCGAAGAGAAGGGCGCTTCAGGGAAACTTTTGCTTCGGTCGAGCGCTTCAGGGAAACTTTTGAACTTTGAGAAATTTTATCCCTTTGGCGCTAAGTTTTGGCTAGCCAAACTCTGCCCTGGATCGCTCTAAAAGGAGAGCGCTTTGAGGCAAATTTGCTTTGAGCGAGCGCTAGAGGGCGAATTAGTGGACTTAGAAGATTTTCCACTATCTAGCACTAGGCCTTGGTTTGCCGATTTTACCCTGGATCGCTCAAAAGAAGAGCGCTGCAAGGTCTTTTTGCCCACGGACGAGCGCCGGAGGGAAAATCCAACACTTGTTTGATTTTTAACATTTTTCTCCCTCGCTCTCGTTTGGTGGAACCGGTCTCCGCACCCTACATCGCCGCAAAGTGCTGCGCCTTGGGGCGAAAAAAGTCTTTGGCGGGCGCTACGGAGCCGAGAATACTTAGAAGGATTTTTGAAGGAAACTTTGCCACTCTCTTTCCTTTTCAAACGGACGCCTTGTTTTGCCTTCTTTTTTCGCCGCCAAGCGCTCCACCCTGTGGCATTTTGATGCATTTTTTCGCAATCTGGAGCGACGGGGGGCAAGAACTCAATACTTAGGAATTTTCGCCTTGACAGAGCATCCGCCCTTATATTTTTTGCCCGAAATCACTCCAAACTGCTGGCGACTTTCGGGTTTTACCTTGAGGGCGAGCGATGGAGGGAAATTTACAGCACTTGGAAACCTCTCCTTTGCTCAAACCTTTTCTCACCCGGGGAGGAGACAGAACCTTCTTGGCTCATCAGCCTAGAATCCAAGGGACTTTACAAAAGAGATATTTACATGCAGGAAATAGATGAATTGAAATAATAAAAAAGACAAAATATATACAGATGGAACTTCTCGGTACCTCTTTCTCAGTGATGGTAGGCTTTCAGATGAAAGTCGTTAACCGGGATTGGGAGGATGCGACCTTCCATGTCCTTCAGCACGAAGGCATTGAACTGATTTACCTGGGCAATCTCGAAGGGGCCTCCCCAAAAAGAATCGAATTTGTCGTGGTTGTCGGGCTTGGTCTTCCAGACGTCCCACTTGAGCACCAGGTCTCCGACTTTGAAAACCTTTGTTGTGGCCCCTTTCGAGAACCATTTTCTGGTAGAGCCTGTGTGCTTCATAAAAGCCTCATAGGCTTTCTCTCTTTCTTCTTCAAGTTGTATCAGCTGAGCGAGCCTGGCATTCAGGGGGTCTAAATTGCCCCTATCATCGTCTAGCATCCATAGTGCGGGCATCTCGATATGAGTAGGCAAGACAACGTCTTTTCCGTATACGAGGGCGTATGGAGATGTCCCGATAGATTTTTTGACTGATATCCGGTCTGCCCATAGCGCTCGATCTAGTAGCAGGTGCCAGGTTCTCTTGTTTCTTTCCACCATCTTCTTTATGATCTTCATGAGGTTCTTGTTGGTGGACTCGGCCAGACCGTTCCCCTGCGGATAGTAATTAGAAGACATCTTATGATAAATCCCGTACCTGCAGGTGAACTCGGTGAGTACGGTGCCTGTGAAACCTGGGCCGTTGTCTGTCACTATAGCTTCAGGGACCTCGAATCGGGTGATTAGACCTTCTAGGAAACTGACAACCGTTTCCTGGTCGGCATGCTTAGTGGGTATCGCTTCAGCCCATCTGGTGAAATAGTCTGTGGCTGTTAGAATGAACTTATGGCCGGCCGAAGAATTCGAGGTTATGGTTCCAATGAAATCCAAGCCCCATTGCTGAAAGGGTGCTTCAACCCGAATCGGCTGAAGAGGCATTGGAGCATTCCTGCTGCGGCCAACAAACCTCTGGCACTTCTCGCATTTCTGAGAGATTGCGTGTGTATCGGTGAAAAGGGTGGGCCAGTAATAGCCTGCTTTGATGATTTTCAAGGCCGTCGGCCTTCCTGAAAGGTGTCCTCCCGACATCCCGGAGTGGAATTCCGTGAGGACCTTTTCCTTTTCTGTTCCCTTGATGCATCGCAAGAGAACACCGTCGACGTTTGCGTAAAAGAGCCCTTCGGGGCGCAGTACAAATTTTAGGGCCTTGAGCCTGAACCTTCTCCTTTGCGAGGCATCAAGGTTATCAGGGTATTGCCCAGTATTGAAATACCACACTAGGTCATCGGTCCAGTCTCTGGATTCCTCTGAAGAATTGGCAAAGTCAGCCTCCGTCATAGGGTCTTCCCACTGACAAGCGGTCACTTCTGCGGCGACACTTCTGGCTAATTCCTGACAAAGGGCTCGCCCCCTGACAAGCTTGGTGGGCCGAACTTCTATGTCGAACTCTTGAATCTTGGCGATCCAGCCAGCTCTCTTATGACCTGGTTCCCCTTGAATAATGAAATTCCTGACGTCCGGGTGGATGACAAACACGGTGACCCGGCTCTGTGAGACAAAGTGTTTGAATTTCTTCAGAGACCTCATGACTGCATGCACTTGCCGCTCGATAAAATTATACCGCTCTTCATGTGGTTGAATTACTTGGCTTAGGAAGGCAATAGGACGTTCTTCGTCGTCATCTCCCTTTTGGGTTAGAACTGCGGCATAGCTTTCCGGCTCTCCGACCGCGTATAAAATGAAACCCTTGGAATAGTCCGGGTTAACCAGGACAGGGGCCTGAGCTATCCTGGCTTTTATCTCTTCAAAAGCCTTTTTCCTCTCCTCAGTCCATATGAATTCGGCATCCTTTTTCAGTAGCTCGGACATTGGCTTTATCACTTGGGCGAAGTCTGGCACAAACTTCCTCACGAAGTTGATCTGGCCAAAGAAGGATTGAAGACCCTTCTTGTTCACTGGGATGGAGAGCTTCATCAGAGCCTCTGCCCTGTCGGGATCAACTGCTAACCCTTTTTCGGAGATGACATGGCCTAGCAACTTTCCTTCTCTCACCGCGAAGACTGATTTCTTCGGATTAATAGATATGCCGAACTCCCGACACCTTTCAAATACTTGTTCCAGGTGAGAGCCGTGCTCTTCCCTCTTGTGAGAGAACACTGTCATGTCATCTAAATAAATTACAATTATTTTATTCAGCAGCTCCCGAAATGCAATATCCATAGCCCTCTGGAACGTAGCCCCTGCATTGGATAGGCCAAAGGGCATCCGTTGATAGGCGAACGTTCCCCATTTGGTGGTGAACGCCGTCTTGTGCTGGTCTTCGTCCTTCACCCAAATTTGGTTGTAGCCCGAGAAGCCGTCTAGGAGGGAGAACCGCTGTGCTCCTGCGACAACATGGAGAATTTGGTCGATCTGAGGGAGCGGGTAGTGGTCCTTGAGGGAGGCCTGGTTCAGGTTGCGGAAGTCCACGCAAAGGCGGATATCTCCGTTCTTTTTTCTGACTGGGACCAGATTTGCGACCCAAGAAGAATGCTTGATGGGATATATTATTTTTGCTTCGAGCATCTTCAAGAGTTCGGCCTTCATCAAGACCTCAATCTTTGGGTTCACCGGCCTCTGCTTTTGCCTACAGGGTTTAACCCCTTCTTCGAGTTCAATCGTATGCTGGATGACTTCTCGGTCGTACCCCTTTAAGTCTTGATAACTCCAAGCGACGATATCTGGATATCTTCTGCAGAGAGCCCGGATCTGATCCAGCTCCTCTGGAGTGCAGTCAGTCCCTACTTTAATCACCTTGCCTGGCTCAAGCTCCAGGTCTTTGTACTGCTTGGAGTCCACCTTGATCCTATGCGATATTGCTCTGTCATTCTGATCAAGGAGACTTTCTAGGGTAATTAGTCCTTTGGGGACATGGTTGTTTTTTAACTGTATCAACCCCTCGTACTCTTCGTCATCAGGGTCTCTACCTTCGATTGTGTTGGCTTCATGAACTAGAAAATTGATGATTTGCTCATCAGAATCGAACACCTGCCAGTGGGTGTCTTTATCAGGCACAGAAGGCCTGTAGATGGTTCTTACCGCCTTGGGCTTCTGCATTAAATCATCAGCCGGGGAGTATCTGGCTCCGATAGACGCTAAGACGTCTACGTGCCTGTTCTTCTCTCGGGGAATAGCTCGGACATTGAGGGCTTCAAACGACTCCATCAGGTCCCAGACCCGATTACGATATGCCTTAAGATAATGCTTCTTGGAGGCACACCTGTTGGTAATCTGATTGCAAACTAGCTCTGAATCTCCGAAGATTTGCAGTTGTTTGATCCCCAACCTCTCTGCTTTCTTCAGTCCTAAGCACAAAGCTTCATATTCTGCGCCATTATTGGTGCAACTCCAAGCCAACCGGTAGCAGTAGGCTTTCTCTTCTTCTGTAGGTGAGATAAGTAAAACCCCCGCCCCGGCGCCGTTTTTGCATCGGGCACCATCAAAGTACAACTTCCACAGCTCATTGGGAGCAGGGTCTATACCTTCCTTTACCGTCTCTTTCGGTTTTTCGGGCTGACTTATGGAATAGCAGCCGATCTCAGACTCAATCATGGCGTTGAAGTCTAGTAGGGAGAATTCGTCCTCCGCTTGTAGCTCTTTTATAGTTTCGCTCACTATGTCCACTTCCTCAACTTCCTCTGCCACTAGGTGAACTGCCTCATCTTGCTGTCCTTCCTCGGGTAGTTTCTCAACCAAGAAGGTGGAAGGCTTGTCATTGTAAATCTTCACTCGTCTTCCTCTGAAAGGGACCTCCATGTGAGAGTAGTCCAAAGACAAATATCCGCCTAACTTAGCGGTGAACTCCCTTGAGAGGCACATGCCAAAATAGGGCTCTAGGTCCACCACTACGACCTCCTGGATCACTGTAATCTGTGGAGCTTTATGTAGCTGGATGGGGATGTCCTTTATGATACCAACAGTCTTCACAGGAGTGCCATCTAGCTGGAGTACGCCTTGGCTGCTCCGTGTGTATTCCATGCCGATTTCTTCGCAAACCGCCCTAGGCATGACTGTGGTTGAGGCGCCGGAATCAACTATACAATTGTGCACCACGCATCCTTCCATCCGCAAGGACAGATAAAACGGCGGTGGTCTATTCTTTCCAGTGATTGAACTGGTTAATGGTTGGGCCAGTACCGGTTGCTGCGCTTTACCTCCTTTTACAGACTTCAAAGATTCTTGCAACAAATCGACTTGGTCGGGGAGCTGAAGGGCATCGTACATACTAATTTTGGCCGGGGTCTTCTTGAGTTCCTCGACGATGTTGTAGGCCGAAGCAGTAGACCCTTCTATCTCTTTTGCAGCTTCGTACTTGCTACGGTACTGCTGCGTTGCTTCAACCCTCTGCCGTTTATTCAGCGAAGGATATTTGAGTTTCTCCCTCGCTTGTTCCTTTGTTTCGGTTTGAGGAGGAGCCACGGGGGCTGAAGCTTTCTGAGCGACGGTCTTTTCTTTCACCGGCGGCAGTACAGGATCCTTGTCGGGAGCTTTAGCCGTGGGCTGCTCCTTGTTCCTCCTCGTATACACCTTCAATGGTTGCATCTGAGCCGCATCTGCTTCGATTGGCCTTTTGCCATCTTTGGTCAGAATGGACACCTTTTCCTCGAGAACGACTAAGTCGTGATCCTCTTCTCGAAGCATATTCACTTGGTCCTCCGGATCACTGCTTGGTCGAGTACCCGCCATGGTCTGCACGTAATGCTGGTGGAACATGCAGGTACTTTCACCGTGAGGATCGTTGCAGGTAGAACACCAGTGCACAGGGTCTGAAGTGCTCGGTCCTTCATGAATGGCCGCATTTCTTGCAGATCTGTTATCTTGGGCTGCCGCTTGATCCTTCGTCAGCGCCGGGGGAGGGTAAGACCTTCTGGGAGCATACTCCATCTGGGATTGCTTTTTCTTCATGATTGCCATGTCGTTGGACAGCGTCCGGCAGACAGAACTGAGATTTTCCATTCCTTGTAACAACTTTGCTTGGATATCAACAGCTAGAGGAGCTGCTGAAGCGGGTGGTGGTAATGGAGCCAACGGTGGGGCCGAAGGCAATGGAGGGTATAGCGGAGCAGCGGGAGGAGGAGGAGGCAGTGAGGGATACGACAGGGTTGTTGTAGGCGGCGGTGGAGGTGGAGTAGACTGATGGATTTGAGGGGGAAAGTGAGTAATCACGGGTGCGGGATTCCACGACACAACAGGCTGCGAAGAGGAAGAAGATGTTGAATATGGCTGAGCGGATGCACTAGGATACTGAGTGGATTGCTGGAAATCAGGATAAATCGGCGTCGGCATCCTATGTGGAAGCTTGCCAACTGAGATTAAGTCCTGTTCCGCTAACTGAGCTAGCTCATACAGCGCAGGAAAGGTATTAACGCGAGCGGCCTTAATCTGCATGGCCACATCGGCATTAAAAGATCTAAGATAGTAATGCGCCGCTTGACCGTCACTTGGCCGCAGCTCCTTGGGCACCCTTTTCCATGATCTAGCAAACCTCACATTAAAGTCCGCTATCTCCTCTTGCGGGTGTCTTTGGATTGACTGAAATTGGTGCAGGAGGGACGTTGGATCAGCGGATTCATTAAAACTCCTAGCCAAACGTTCGGCCAACTCGGCCCAGCTGGTGATGGACCCGGGCTGCAAGGACCGGTACCAGTACAGGAGCTTTCCTCTTAGTGAAAGAGCGAGCAATCGAACCATGACGCTCTCGTCTGTGATGCGATGAAACGCGGCCAAAGCTACGATGTCTTGCATGTGTTCATAGGCCGTCTTTCCGTTTCCATCGAACGTGGGCAAGGCCTTCATGGCCGCTTGCGGAATTGGATCATCTCCCAATAGGTTCAGCGGAGAAGCAGAATCCCAAGCAGGAAACAGGTCATTCTGCTGATTTTGATCTTGATCCGCCATATTGGCGTTTTGATTTGGCGGTAATGGCGGAGGCTGCAGCGGGTCCGGTTGAACAGGTTCTTCCGGCACTTGTTGCTGCCAATTGAATTGCTCAGGAGCAACCGGATGATCTGGAGAGTTGGGAGGACCTGGAGGGCAGCCGGTTGCGGTGCTATCTGGAGTTGGACCTTGCTCGGCAACTTCAGCTTCCCTTGATGATGATCCGTCCCGAGAAACGTGCGTTCTTACTAGCCGGGGACGCTCTCCAAAAGCGTCGATGTCGAGCTCGTAATACTCGGGTTCTTCTTCAGAATTTCTTACTCTCCATCTCGTTTGCATGAAGACAGGATATGCTTGGACCGGTCTACGAGACTTGGAGGGTGTCTGAGTTCGACAGAGTCAGAGTCGCCAGATGTTCAAAAAACCGTCAGCAATGAAGTGAACATCGACACCTTCAATGTTGCTTATGCGGTGGGACGGGTCCCACCGGGCGTGCCAGAAAAGATGTTGTTGGTTACAAATCTGCCATGAGGAAAGGATTTGGTGTTTGCTGCGCCCTCGATTCGCCCAACAGCTTGAAAGGCCGGGAGGAAGGGATGCCTTCCGTGCCAATCTCCGGAGAAGGCCGGCTTCCTATGTGACTTTTCGGTTTTAAGATAAGAGAACTGGAAAGAAATAAAAGAGATAAGGGATAGAAACGGTGGTATTCAACGTTGGGGAAGAACAAGCAACACAGTAACTAACTAGCAACTAAACCAACAACAATCAAAGCAATACATGTAATAGAAACCAACTATAAAATTCCTCCCTATGTATCCTTAAACATGCATTCCAGGCTCAGATAATTGCCAATGCTGCGATCCAGATTTCAGAATGACAGCAATCAGAAAAATAAATGAGTAAATGCAGAAATGACACGGATAAGGCAGCATAAAAGGAAGAGACACAATTGGAGCCAAAGTATGTATTGTATCTGAAGCAAACGATCTTAGTTACAACAGCTTCCCTTAGCAATATGTTCCCCCCCTATTACAATATAAAATGGTGCTATTTATAGCAGAGAACCCTCCCCAGATTACAATATGGGCACAAATACCCAAACCTGTAAAAGCTGCAAAAAGCGGCCAGATATTATCCTTGTCGGCCGTATCTGAATCTGCAACTCTTTTCCTTTATGATGGCATGGTCTCTGACAGATTTGGTAGCTGGGAGGGAACGGCTCATCAATGCGGTGGGTGCTTTTGCATTTTGAATCAAATGTCTGTTACTGTTCGTCTTTAATGGTCACCCACTCAGCTGTTGAAGTATGGCCCTGGCTGTACCTGGATGAGCCCTTGTCCCGAAAAACTTGACTTTTAACTCCGGGGACACCTGCTGCTTGACCGGAAAAATTTGGGCGGGAAACGCGCCGACACTACTTCAAACAACGCACTGCCGCAAAAGCTGAGAACTGGCTGGCTACCCAAAATGAGCAAGGCAAAACTGCCCTAGAGCGCTCCTGAAGGAGAGATCTGCCCTCTAGCGCTGCCAAATGATAGCGCTTTAGGGCGCATGTTGAGTTCATAGCCAAACTGGATTTCTTCGCCTTCTCGCTAAGTGCCGGAAATAACCCCCAAAGCGCTCGACTTTGGGGATTTTGCCCTGGAGCGCTCCAAACTGGAGCGCTTTGGGGCAATTTTTACACTTAGAAAATCTTAGGGCCTCTTGCTTTCACGTGGGCCGCCTCAAAAATGCTCCAAAGCGCGGCAAAAGGGAAAAAGTGCCCTGGAGCGCTCGAAACTGGAGCGCTTTGGGGCACAAAACAACACTTAGCCAAAAACAAGCAACTTTGCACAAACAACTACCAACCGGCGAGGAAATGCTCCAAAGCGCTCGAGAGGGGGGGATTTGCCCTGGAGCGCTCCAAATTGGCAGCGCTCTGGGACGAAAAATACTTAGCCAAAATTTTGAATTAAAAGCTCATTTCCTCCTTTCTCCCCACCTTCAGAAAACGCCCTAAAGCGCTCAAGGCCGGCGAAAATGCCCCAAAGCGCTCCGAACTGCAGCGCTTTGGGGCGAAAAACACTTAGACGAATTCACCACAAATAACAATTTTTTAAAACCTCCCGGATTCACTCTGAGGTGCCCTAAACCAAAAAATTTACATTGGTGTGCTGCTCTTCTGCTGCGGTTTAGGGCTGAACCCGGGAGAACTGCTCTTTCAGAAAAGAAATAAAAATGATGTACCCCTTGAAAATGGCAACAACAACCATATTTGTAGTTGAAGAAAAAGACACAACAAATGCAATTATATCATGTTTTCAAGGAAGGCACACTAGGGTTATGACATGAGATATTGTTTGAGATAAGACAACAATTCAGGTGCATAAGTACTTGTAGATATGAAGCCCATGTCAGATCAATTTTACAAGACCTCCATTGTTTAGAACACTATTGATTGTTGTTCCAAAAATATTTTGGAAGTGTGTTGTAAGAGATCATTATGTTGCTTTAATCCTGAAGGTTATGCCATAATTTTTGCAAGTAGAAGCTTTTACCAAGTTGAGCAATTGCTAAGATTATAGAAGCATAACTAGATATGTTACTTGTTGGAGCTATTAGTTTACATTTATTATTGCTTACATTCATGCTTCATGTTCATTCATCAACTTGAGTATGTGGATCAAGTGTTGGGAGCATGTATGAAAAAGCTTCAAGAAAAAGGGAAGATCGATGACAACAAAGCAAAAAGCCAAATTATTGTACTTCTTAGTGTACCACTTGATAAGTATAATAATGTAGTGACAACCAACAACATCAGGGTGGTTTTGAAGCCCTACAAACTTTGTATAACTTCCATCAAAATATATTTGTATTTGAATATCAATGTGGGGACCATGTCTCCATTTGAAAATGGAGAAGTATTTGTGTTAGATGATGGTGGTGAGGTTGATTTGTATCTAGGTAATTATGAACGATTTCTAGATGTGACTCTAGCTTGAGACAACAATATTACCACTGAGAAGATATATTAGTTTGTTATTGATAAGGAACAAAAAAGATATTGTCTACGAAATATTGTTCAAGAGTGGATTGAACGTGTTTCTCTTCTTCCTAGGGATGGGAATGAGGAACATGATGATGTATACATCATCGAGTTGGAAGGAATTGTTAGGGATATTAAGTCAATTCCATTTATTGAGGCTTTGTGTTAGTTTTCTGTTTGAGTTGGTCCTGGAAACTTTTGTTGGGTCCATGTAAGCCTCGTACCCATTTTAGGTGTTGTTGGTGAGAAAAAAGCAAGGTCAGCTTAATATAGTGTCCAGGAATTTTGAGGATTAGTTTTGGCACCTCATATTCTAGCCTATCATAGTGTTTAGACTTTGGAAGAGAATATTAAAGATAAATTGTCACAACTTTATCTTGTTCTAGCTGGGTATATTCTCAATATCTATGATCTTCTAAATATATTGCATGTCCCTCTCTTATTAAGGGATCAAAAGGCTCACAAAGCTACTCTAAAGGAGTTGAATCTTTCAAGTGTTGCTAGAATCCTTTGTTCGAATGAATGGATTAAAAGAGTAAATCGATGTAATAATCTCATAACTCAAGTCAAAATTGCAATGGTTGGAAATACATTGGCCTTTTCAATGTATATCTTTCAGTTATCAATGCCCTTTTGCATGTTTCAATTGCATGTTCAAGAAAATTGTCAATTGCATGGATTGCAGTATCTGACCTTGAAGACGCAACTACAAAAGAGTTGCTAGAAGTTCATGCAGCTGCGTGGAATTCTCTAAAGGATTTGGATAGTTTTTGGTTTTGGATGGATTTGGAAAAATACTGGTAGAAAAATGCTCAAGATGATGATATTCCCTATCTTGGCATTTGCTCGGGAATGCAGATTGTTGTGATTGAGTTTGCACATTTTGTTCTCGGAATGGTGGTTGCAAACAGTAAATAATTTGATAAAATATCTTGTATCCTTATGTTATTTTCATGGTAAAGAGGTAAAAAACTCACATGGGGGTACAATGTGTTTGGGTTTGAGGAGGACGTATTTCTATAGTGGGGATTGCATCACTACAAAACTACATATAAAATTGAATATTTGGATGAGCAACAACACTATAAAATAGAACAAATGAATATCATTAACCTTATACCAATTAATGTAATGGGGAGGTGTTGGATTCTAATACATTAATTGGTACCTTAGAAATATTTTGCAAATACTTTATAAATATTTTATGTGAATGAGTCTTGTAAACATTTGTCATTTAATAATCATTAGATGTTTGTCTTTATTAGGGACTCAATAAATATATTTATCCTATGATAAATATGAAGAGTTGTATCTCTTGTGAGTTTGAGGATATGAAGAGTTAGTCAAAGTTGAAATATCATGAGTATTTTCTAAAGGTTATTAATAAGGACAACATGTGAGGAAGATGTAATGTGAATTATAGTATGTTATTTTTGTATTATAAAACATTGTAATATTGTCATCCAAGTGAATATAGTTTGTGTTCATTTTATAGGTTGAATATATTTGAATGCATCTTGGTATATTGTGAGAGTTATTTAAACATTGTATTCATTGTTGAATATTGAATTAGGCATAATTACTAATACATAATTTTGGAATATCCTCTTCTCTAACCCTAATTTGGTGAAATCCAAAACAAAGGTCAAACTTAGTAAAAATTAATTACACCATGGAGTTCATCTAATGAATCCTAAATAATTGGAATAACAAACTTATCTTTGATTGTAATCGTGCTGAGTGTGTAAAACTTAGGACACATGCACCAAGAATTGTCCTTACATCAAACCATGAGTACTAGAGATGATTAATAATCGATACTAGGTCAAATAATGCCATGCGCTAACATCTCTTAAACCAACTTCTCTATTTTGTTTGGGTTGGGCATAGAGTGAGGGCAAATGTTGGGTTGATGGCTTTTTAGGACAAGGTAGATGGCATTCTCACGAGTTGCTTAGATGGAAGACCCTTGGGTTCACAAAAGACTAGAGTAAATTTATCAATAAGAAGTTACATGTCAAAAGGAATATTCAAAGACAACTACTTGGTAACCTATAATTTTGTGCAATTAATTTGGGCAAAGCAACCTCTATCACCCTTATTCAATATATTTTTTCATTTGGTGAAATTTGACAACTTTGGAAGGCAAGGGTTGGATACCCTAGAGATGAATGAACTTGCTATTTTTTCTTCCATTATACAATAGATTAAGAGCAACATCCCCTAACTGAGATAACCATTGAGATCCCATGATAACATATGCACTACCTAATTCCATTGCATAAAGATTGTTGAACCAAGTATATCAACCTATCCATATGTGGAAATTCACAATACAACCCATACATCGAGCCTTGCTCCCCTTGGAAATCAACACATGGAATTTGTGTTGGTCTAAATTATGGTTAAACAACCCTAGGGCCTTGGATGACTTATTATAAATAAAATTATGAGTATCGTCCAAATCAATTAACACATCAATTCATTGTCTCTTGATGAAGTCTTGAACCTTGATGGTGTGATGAACTTGTATCTTATAAGGAAAATTATTGAGATGGCCATAGCATATATATATTACTATTTATTCTTTACTTTGATCAATATCTTCAACACAGGGAAGGTAAAAAATTCCTCCTCAATTTCCATCTAGAAGTTATGTCATTCCTTGCATGCATGATCCTAAGGATGACATGTTAAGCATATATAACAGAAAAACCCTTGTGGACGTTCCTCATTATGGTTACTAAAGTATGGTTGAAAAGGATGAAAATCACATTATTGTTAAAGTTCCAATAATTAGAGCTTATTCTCGACCACACTGACCAATTTTTTAGCATCATGGAGGGTATACATATTATACATATCTACTTCCTGACTCACATTGTCTTTAAGGCCATGATGAAATGTCAATACCTTCACAATCAAATTATAATGATAAGTATATGTGAATGGGACCATTAACTCAACATAATATTCCTTTACCATGCATGTATGTTTGGTTTCCATCAAACAAACCAAATGAGAGGTAAAGGGACCCTCATCAAACTTGAGTAGGAACATCTTTTTGGACTTCGGCTATAAAAGATGATGGCCATGACACTTTAGTTTTTAAAAACCCATTGATGAACATGGTTGCTCAACTTAAAATCAATCGAAGTGACTTAACCATTCTAAAGAACACATTGCAAGTGTATGAGATAAGCCAAGCTACCATTGTGCCACTTGAATATCTATAACTGCTATGTTGGATCCATGCTTTTGTTGCTCTACTCTAATATTTCAAATAGTTGATCTTGTTATTCCTTGATGTTGTTGCACCCCTTTAAAATACAAAACCACTATGCTTTTTTTACCAAACATTGCCCGGCTTGATGCCTCTCTGACTGCATGTAGACCTACAATATTGATGCCTTAAGCCATGCCTCCAAGACTATTGTCACTCAAGCTGGTGTGGGTGTTGATATGCTATAACCTTAACCTAAAATTTTGTTTTCTTTGATTTTTTAGTAGTTTGTTCCTTTGTTTTATATTCTTCTTCACAATATTCTCTCTTATGCCCTTCTTTTGGTGTGTCCTTGTGCACTTATGATAGGGTTTCCTTAGAGTTTGTTGTTGCTTCTTCCATGGAATCTACTAATGTTTCTACTATGAATTAAAAATTTGAGTCTTTTGTTGGTTCTTCAACTTGTTCCCTACCATAATTGCTTCTTGCTTCTCCTTGGATCCTTGCTTCTTAAGCTTTTCCTTTTGAATGCATCCATGAACTTGCACATTGTCATTTGTATTTTTCCTTCTATTATATCCTCTTTATTCATTTCTTTTAGTTCCCTCTGAAGCCTTTTTATTTATTCTTCATATCCTTTGATGGTGACCTTCAAACTAGCTATCTTTTTATATGGATCCCACTGACTCAAGAATGCATGCTCCATTTCATCCCAAGTGTAATTATAATTCCTTTCCTTATTAAAACTTGTCCACCAAACATAATATTCCTCTCTTAAAATTTTTATAAGTTGGATTTGCCAAAAATGGTCACCAAAACACATAGATCTAAACTTCTTCCACCATTTTCGAGCATCAATATCATAATTTCCAATGAAATCAGTAACTCCATGATCTCAACCCAAAAAAAATCTACAGCAATTAGGATTTTGGAAAAGAAACTAGTTTTTTCAAAAAAATCAAATCTCCTGTATTCCTTGCTATCAAAAAATAATTTTGTAGATTTTTTCAAGAACAAATTAAATAAAAAGTGATTTGCTTACCCTTACTTACTAAGATATCTATAATTTTATTTTTTGCAATTTGAAAAATTCCTCACTGTCCTTGTCTTGATGACTGACTTCACAATATCATAAGGTCATCTGCTTAAATCTTAAGTTCCTTTTGCTTATCTTCTTGTTGTGCGTTAGAAACATATAGGAAATTGGTCTCTAATGAGTGTTCAATGTGGGAAAAATCATTATCATGATTCATAAGTAATTTTTCCAACTCAATTCTGATTTTGTCAAGATTCTCAATGCAAGTTTGCTAGGTATGATTAAGCTTATGATTTTAGATGTTCAATATTTCTTTCTCAACCAAAAAATGTTCATGAAGGCCAGAAGGAAGGTCGAGCATGGGATGAGGACCCTAAGGAGGACTGGAAGGGTAGTTATGGTGCCTAAAACAAAAAGAGCACGAGGGTCAAAGTTATTGGTGTGGTTAGGTATATTATGGTGCTTGTTTGGGTTTCTTGGAATATAATTCTTTTGACACATACAATCATTAGTATGCAGATATGTGCATTGTAAATACCCATTAACTTGTGCCCAACCAAAGGGATCCAAGGGTTTGTACATACACTATTGACTAATGATAAAATCCAAAGATTTCATTGATTGCTCACACAAAAATGTTACCAAACACGTCTTATTTTGATTAGTTTGACAAGATGATCAAAATGAGATAGGTTTCCATTTAGGATCCAGGAAACTTGGTTGATCTTATTTTAAGCTTAGGAAATATGAATGATTCCACCTAAATCACATTATTACAAAAGACAATTATGCCAAAAGTTGGTAGCAAAACAAATAACAAAAATTACCCAATTGAAAAACACAAATATGACCAAAAGAGGTTCTAGAATGGCTCGCACACCCCTCTACCATTTTTTATACCATTACATAAAGCTAATATGTCTGCTCTAATACCACTTGTAACAAAATAATTTTTGGAAATAACAACAATAATAATAGATCTTAAAAATATGAAATATTTATAAAGCATTCACTAGAACATAATTTAGATTCCATAATAGTAAATCACAATAATAAGTAACAAATTCATATTCCATATTGATCTTCGATGGGAGAAGGCAACAAAATTTTTGAATCGGGGGCTCAGGTGGGAATGTCTACTACAAGTGTTCCACAGGGTTTAAATGCCATAAATGGTGAAGGATTTAGTACACGAACAATACCATTTGATCTAGGAGCTTCATGGATTTAGGTGGTGAGGGGTAAATAGAAAACCCCAGTTGATAATTTTGTTCTCTCTCCAAAGGGAGATTGACTCGTGGTGTCAGATGAGTTAGTACATATGGTTTTTGCTTGAGGAACATTATTTGGTTGGCAAATTTATGGGTGTTTACCCCGAGCTAGATGCAATCCAAAGATGGGCAATGGAAAAATGGCGTCATATGGGCCATATGGATATAGTTTCTATGTCGAGGAAATTTTTCCTGGTCTTTTTGAACTATGAGGAGGATTTAGAATAGATTCTCCAGTGAGAGCCCTAGTTTTTTGGGCCTTGGGGATTATTTCTCTAAAGATGGACAACAAATTTTAACCTGTTTACACAGAATATTAACCAAGACCTAGTTTAGATTAAACTACTAGGTCTTCCATTACATTTTGGGCATGAAGACATCTTGGTAGGGATGGAGCATCAGTTGGAACACTAAGTGGAAATTGACTCTACAACAGTAGCTAAATCATGACTTCTTTAATCAAGAGTCTCAATGAATATGGACACGGAGTAACTGGTTGTGAAGTCAATCGAATTAGTCTCTATGTTTGGGATGTGGAACCAAGTGATTGAGTACAAAAATATTTTAGTCAGATGTAGTTCATGCTAGTGGGTGGGGCACCTCAACAGGGATTGCACTTAGAGAAAAGATCAAACCTAATGCTAACAACAAAAAAGAGATGGTGGAAATAAGGGAGGAGCATCAACGACACCAGTGGTGGATGCAAAGGATCTTGGCTTAGAGAAGATACCTTCACCCAATTCAAAAGGTTGAGAAGAAGGAGAAATCATAGAGGAATCCCCTCAGGTAAGAAATACCATTAAAACCCTTCCAGTTGCCTCAATCGATTTAGTTGTTCAAAATCAATTTGATTGTCTGCAAAACACTTTAGAAAGCTTAGCCCAGGATGCCTCAATTTTTAAACTTGAATAAGAGTGAATCACCCCTAAAGTTGAGATACAATTCAAAAACATTTCCCCTATGTCCCTAGAGGAAAACATTGAAACTCAAGACATATCACCAAGGGCCTAGGAACCCAAAAAGGAACAAGGAAGCCCAAATCAAACTACTAGAAGCTCTAGAAAGGGTGGGGCAAATGTGGGGCATGAAGGAAAACATGGTAGACCATCTCAATCTAAAATCAAGGAAAGAGAAACAACAAAAGAGGTGGCTAATGGAACACAAATGACCCTAAAATTGGGTGGAAGGAAGCAACCATCCAAACCTAAGAAATGAGAACCATCTCTTGGAATATAAGGGGCCTTAATGCCCCTTCCAAACATCGGTTGGTGTCATCTCTTAGGAAAGACCTTAAACCTCAAATTTTGTTGTTACAGGAAACCAAGTTGGATAGTCAAATTTTGGATAGAATTAGGAAGAGTATTTGGAAAGAAGTCAATTTTGTTGCTAGTGCAGTGAATGGTGCCTTGGGAGGGATTTTATGTATGTGGGATGATAATTATGTTGAAGGAAGAGTCATATCAACTACGAATAGATTAACCAATGTGCTCTTTCATTGCAAAGAAACTAAAATTAGTTGGATTTTGACTAATGTATATGCCCCAAACACTTTTTTAGGGTGCATACAATTATGGAAGGACTTAACCTCAATGAGGAAGGCTTTCCATAATCTGGCATGGGTTCTGGTTGGGGACTTTAAATGTTGGAAATTTGAGCAAGTTTGTTGTCATTTATATCAAGAGGTTGATGTTCAAGTTTCGTCATCATTAATGTCATCAGGTTGTTTTTCCAAAAGGTAAGGAAGTGTTTAAAAGGAATGGGATATAATATTTATTTTAAATATTATATGCCTAAAGAGGCCTAAAATATTGAAGACCCAATGAAGGAGAAGCATGTTTAAAAGGAAATAATAATATTATAATATTTCGGGTAAAAGGTTGAGGTGAAGAAAAATGAGGTCCAAGGAGTCATTAAGAAATAAATCCTTGAAAAGACCCATTAAGCAGATGTTAAAGATGAGTATTTAATTTATTTAAATTAAAATATTTTAACCATAGGTGAAGACTTGTTGAGCAGATTGAACAAGTTATAGGGAGGACTTGTTAAGCAGATTTGAGGAGTTTTGGTGAAGACTTGTTGAGCAGATAGAGCAAGTTCTTGAAAGGACTTGTGGACAAATTTGAGGTAAGTCTTTGAGAAGACTTGAGAGTAGAGTTGATTGATTGATTTGTTCAAGCTTTGAGTTAAGGCTTGGAGAAAATATAAGTAGAGTTGAGGGCAGATTTGTTCCAGACCATATTTGTGCAGATTTGAGGGCAGATTTATGCCAGACTAGAGATAGACTTATGAGCAGATTTGTGCTAGACTAAGGATAGTGTTTAGTGTGTTTTTGAGACAGAGATTGAGCAAAGTTGAGAGCAAGCTTTGGAGGTGACAGAGCAGAGGATAATATTCTCTAGTGGATAGAGATCCATTAGCCAGGGTAGTGAGGATGGAGTTCTTCTGAGTGAGGACAGAGGTCTTTAGTGGAGATATATCCATAAGCCAGTGTAGTGGAGGTAGTAGTCTTCTAGAAGATCGCCAGCCAAAGCAGAGGAGGAGTTCTCCTATGGATAGAGATCCATGAACTAGAACAAGAGAAAGAGTTATTATGTGGATAGAGATCCATGAACTTGATTAGAGGATTGGTGTCTCATTTGTACATAGGTCCATAAACATTGTAATAAGTAAGGATAACCAAAAGATTTATTGAGAAAATAGTGAAATATTTTCTCCGTGGAGTAGCCCACATTAGGTGAACCACGTTAAATTGGTGTCTCTATTATGTGAGTTGATTTGTGCATTGCTTTGATTATTGTTGTTGATGTTACCATTGATATATTAGATAATATTCTTTGATAAAGAGAAGTAAAAGTTGATCTTATATTGTTCACCCCCCTCTCGGTATAAGCTTGTGTTATTCATTAAGATCCTTCTATACCCATATGACAAAAAAGCAAAAATCCCAACTCTTCTGATGGTATGGAAGACTTCGAACAATTTGTCACTAAGAATGGATTGATAGATGCTAACCTCAGAGGGGTCAAGTATACAAGGAACAACATAAGACTTGGAAATCAGTTGATCTAGATAAGTCTTTACAAGTTTCTAGTCTCTCATGAAGGGTTGATTAATTTTTGAGATGCCACCTTAACTACCCGTCCCAAAGTTGGATATGATCATAATCCTCTAATGTTTGATTCCCAAACCGATAAAATGAGATTCTACAACTCTTTCAGGTATTAGATGATGTGTTTGTGAAATGAAAGCCTTGAACAATGCATTAAGGACTGGTCGAAGATAAAATTCTCTAGATCTATGATGACCCAAATTTCTAAAAAGCTCGAATTTATCAAACACAAACTCAAAATACTAGAACAAGAATGTGTTTGGAAACTTATTTCAAAGGAAATATGCTCTGAGACAATAACTAATGGATATTGAAACTATGGAAAATGAGGGCAACTTCTCACAAGAAATCAAATATAAAGAGAGACAGGTCCTCTGTGATTATCATAACACTTTGGCCTGTGAGGAATCCTTTTGGAGGTAAAAATCCAAAGCCCTGTTGCTCAAATAAGGTGATTGAAATACCAAGTTCTTCCATGTGACTACTCTTAGGCACCGTAGTCACAACAGGATCAAATAAATTTTTAAGGAAGATGGATCAAGTACTGATGACATTATTGAGATCAAAGAGGAAGCAATTAAGTTATTCAGGAACCTCATTGGAACTTTGGAGAGGGTGGATGAAATTGTTGTGAATTATCTCCTTCTTAACATCCTCGGACCCCAATATTATCACTAAATAGCACAAATCTTACCTATTCAACTCCTTAAAGGAATATTAGATGAAGAGTGTGGTGTTTGCAATGGCTAAGGAGAAATCTCTAGGGCCGATGGCTTTTCGGCCATCTTCTTCCAAATATTTTGGCATATAGTGGGCACTGAGGTGTATGCAACAGTTTGTGAAGTTCAAAGGACTCACCACATCCCCTAGGATGTCAACTCTACCTTTTTGGCACTCATTCCCAAAGTGGTTGGAGCTAAGGATTTCAAGGATTTTAGACCCATTAGCCTCTACAACACTCTGTACAAAATTCTAACTAAGGTAATGGCTAATAGGATCAAATTCATCCTTCCTTTCATCATTGATCCCAATCAAGGAGGTTTTATTATGGGAAGACAAATCCTTGATGGTATTATCACAATCCATGAGGTAATACATTCAATTGACAAAAGCAGTAAGGTTGGTCTTCTATTGAAACTTGACATGAATAAGGCTTATGACAGGGTGTCATGGGAGTTTTTGATCCAAGTCATGACCAAATTTGGATTTTATTAGGATTGGATTAACCTGACCAATGAATGCATCTCCTCTACTATGTTTTCGATCCTTATGAATGGGGCAACTTTAGGGTATTTTAAGAGCCATAGGGGTTTACGTCAAGGGTACCCCTTATCCCCTTACATTTTCATAATAATGGTTGAGGCCTTGGGAAGGGAAATTACTATTGCCACCTTAGCTAGTTCTATTGATGGTATTTGGCCAGCTACCACTCTTATCCCTATGTCTCATCAGCAATTCGTTGATGACACCATTATGGCCACCTCTTCTTTGGTTCCACAAGCCAAGGAGATTAAATCTTTGTTGAGTTGCTATGAAAATATTACGAGATAGAAAGTAAATTACTCCAAAAGTAAAGTGTTCTTCCTTAATACCCCCCTAGGAGGTAAGGTAGAATAGCAATAATTTTTTGATTAAAATAGAGGATCTGCCTTCTACCTACTTGGGAATGCCTCTCTTCAAAGGAAGCATGAAGGTCAAATTTTGGTACTCAATGATTGATCTAATAAGGAAAAAGCTAGCAGGATGGAAGTTTTACCTCCTTAGTCAATATGGGAAAGCCCAATTAGTCAAGTTAGTGCTCCAAAGCATCTCGATCTATTTCATGTCTCTTTAATATGCCTACCAAAATATATGAAAAAACTGAACAAATCCAAAAATCCTTTTTATGGTCTGGCATGGAAGAGAGAAGGAGGTTAGCCTTGGTGGCTTGGGACAAAGTTTGCACACGAAAATAAGTGGGGGGCCTTGGATTCAGAAAGTTGCATAGGATGAATAAAGCCCTCATGGCTAAGATAGGGTGGAAATTGTTAACTAAAAATAAAGTTGGGTGGATCCAAATCCTAAAAGCAAAGTACCTTAGGAATGGAGGAAACCTAGTGGAGGAGCATAACCCTCCTAAGGGGTCCCATATTTGGAACCATCTACATAAAACCAAGTCTCTTCTATTGAAAGGGGCCATATGGAAGGTTGGGGATGGGAGGAAGATAAATATTTGGAAGGACTGCTTGCTCCAACAAACTCCTTTGATTGAAGATCAAAACTTGGCTCCCCTTGAGCCCTTTCTATCTCAACAATTTGGTAGCTTGGTTTTCGATTTCATCTTGGAGGATGAAGGTGGAAGGAGGTGGAAGTCCATCCATCTTCATGGTCTGGACTAATAGAGAAGTCAAACTCCCGTAGAACTCAATAATATGCTAAAACTCAAGATCATATACATGCACAGAGAAGAAGATTCCTTATTATGGAAAATGCACAAAAAGAGGGTGATATACTTTAAAATCTATTTATTACCTAATGAAAGATGAAGGATGGGGGCGGCTCTCAACTGCAAAAATTTGGCTCAAACATTTAACCCCCAAGATTAACTTCTTCTATTGGCTAGTAGTCCAAAACAAGGTTCTCACCATTGACAACCTCCATAAAAGAGGGTTGGCAATTCCCAATATCTTTGTGAGAAAAAAATGGAGAGTGTGAAGCATTTGTTTTTGGATTGCCCATTTTTGTTGAAAGTACTCAATATGATCCTAAGAAAGTTTAATATTTCTTAGGTTTCATCAAGTAATTTATTTGATCTATGTATCCAATGGGATCCCCCATTTCACAACAAAAGGTTGAAATCTTTATGGAACTTTAGCCTACCCCACACCCTTTAGAGTCTATGGAAAGAGAGGAACAACAAAGCCTTCAAAGACCAAAAAATATTGTAAATCCATTGAGGCAAGAATTTGTGCAGTTGTAGTGGAAAATGTTTAGAGTATCAACTTTAAGGATAACTAGGAGAGCAATGTGGAAGAAGCAAATATTGCAACTCAATGGGGTCTTGATAGTGCTCAGTGCCCCCCTCCTGGTTTGACCCATTGCTCTGCTCTCGAATAATATGGAAAGCTCCTCAAAGGGATTGGGTCTAGCTGAAATTTGATGGGGTATGAAGGGCAATGTGGGAAGGGCAGGTGCATGGGGTGTTATCACAAATCATGAAGGAAATATCATATTTTCTTATGTAGAAGGCTTAGGAACTCAAACTAGTCACTTTGTGGAGGCTAGAGCCTTGCTCCAAGGGGTCCTCTTACTAAATAGATTGAATGTTAGAAGGGTGGTGATCGAAGGTGACTCACTCAATATAATTAGCTATGTTAAGGGCTCATAGGTGGCAAGTTGGAGTATTGAAGATCTGATCTCAACAGTTCGAATAAGTTTCAAGAGTCTTGGCAGTTAACAGATTATCCATGTTTTTAGGGAAGGAAACTAGGCAACTAATATCATGGCAAATTTTGAGGAACTCAAAGTCTTGAAGAGCAACTTCCCAACAGAGCTACAAGAGGTGGTGAACAAGAAGATTGAACAATTAGGAAATATCGAAAGCAATGTATAGTTCAAAGAATAGTTGGTTTCTTCCCATCAGAGCCTCAAGTGGGTGGGTACTTAAGGCTTTCTATTTCGTATCCCATCTACATCCAAACAATTATAGTTTTAAAACCAATTACATGCCCCAAAAAATTTTAAAATATACTTGGGTGATGTAGGAATAATTTTGAATAACCTAGCAATGGAGTCTCCATTTAGGACAAAACCTCCAACTCGATTGAGATCCACACTAGGCCAATCAACATGACCTTTTGGGAAAATGCAGGAATAATAAAAACACTAGGAGAATTAATCGAACTTTCCTTCCCTTTTTTATTATGTATGCTATTATTTATAATCCTTGTGTTTCGAGATTTGATTTCATCTCTCAACAGATTTATCGAGGATAATTGACTACTTGCACATCTTTGAGTCCCAAGAGAACTCAAAATGTGCTTGACCGTACCATCCTCAATCCATATGGAAGGAGTGATCAATCCTGGTACATGCAAAGTAATGTATGGATCTTAAGGTGGTGCAACTTCAATTGTCATATGCAAACCGTGAAACCCAACTTCACTATAAGTAGATTTATAGCCAGGAGTGTTGCCTCAGTGCTTGAAGAACATGAGTCTTGTTAAAATAATAGCTCAACTTGTTGAATTAGATATGGTGGTGACATTGTCAAACCAACATTAATTAACTTTGATAAGGAGGTGTTAGAGATTCTTGAGAGAGACGGTCTATTGCACTTCCTAAAGAAGTACAATGGTTATGATGAAGGGATTTCTCAACAAATTTCCCACTCAACATCGTGACTCCTAGTTGTCTTTGATCCTACTATGATTTTTTTTATCTAAAATGCTTTCCTTGAAGGGTTACATGCTTGTTTTTTATGTAACTTGTGTTGTTCCTTTTTGTTAGTCTCAACTGGTGACTTCCTGATAAATATTTTTGGATGTAAAAGGGTTGGAGCCCTTTCAAAAACCCCTTTTCCAACTAATAAAAAAATAAATTAAGATTCCAAGTCACAAAACAATTATAGCCACTAGAGGTAATAAAATTTTATAAGTAATAGTGATAAAACAACTATCATATGTCTCATCTATTTGTAGTCTAAAATAATAAACAAACCCTAACCCCAATGCTCAAGGTTTCGAGATAATAATAACAAAGGTAGCCAACATGGCTATGTTGGAGTTGTTATATGAGTGCCATGGTACCTAGGGATAGATATATTGTGATATGATATTATATTGTATATGAGTGTTATAGATAGATGGCATGGGACACACAACCCAAAGTTTATTGTATTGGAATGGTATATTGTAATAATTTGTTAGATAAATGTTTAGTAGCAATAAGGGTTAGTGTTATATCCTCCCTAAATTAGCATTATATGATCAATATATAAATAGGGGTCATTATCATTGTAACAATCATCAATCAAAGATCATATAATGTAATGCTTGTAATAGGATTTGCCCCACAAAGCGGTTTATGAGAATTTGCCCTCTCTAAGTGGCACTCTTATGTTGGGTGTTTTTGTAGATTTATTGCTTTCTAAAGAAGTATTATTGGTGTTGCCCTACCTTAAGGCTATTGTCTAACTCTATATCTTTATATGGGTTACTATAATAGGGATTTTTATTGTGGATGAATCATTGGATATTTCTACATATTGGTAAGTGATTTATGTTTATGAGAATAAAGTTATGTAACAAGTCATATTAGAGCAATGATTCTAGCAAAGTGGGGATTGTTTTTTTAGATTGTATAATTTGGGCAATTTTTTTCCAAAAAATGTCTTATTTTCCAAGAGATATATCTTTGCATAGAATTGTCTGATTTAGATGATTCCTACACCAATTTCTTTAGAATTCTATAACCTTTGAAGAAAGTGGGCGTATAAATAATTTTGAGAAGTATAAAGGAAGATATAATCTTGTAAGTTCATCCATATAGAACAATGACAATGATTTATATTTTATCATATTTTTTTCAAAAGAACAAAAGTTGAGATATCTTTTAATATGGTAAGCAAATTAAGCATTGTTTATTGCATTTTGAAGAAAAATTGTAGCTTCACTTCATTTTATGATACTTGAGGTTGGGTTTGATGAGGCATACTTTTATGAAGTATTTTGTTAAAAACCCCTAGTTTTCATTATCATTTTTTTGGGTGTGAACTCTTAAAATTACCAAAGTTTTTTGGAGAGCATTATATAAATGCTAGAGTGGTTAATGAAATTTAAATCTTTGTATTTTGGTTAATGTCTTCAAATAATTAATTTTGTGAATACTTTAGAAAGGGAAGCTTTAAATTGGTTACACCTCATCCTAAGGTATGTAGCAAAATGCCTTAGGAAAATGATTGTCCTTGGGAAATTATCGAATGAATATGCATTCATGAGCAAATATGAATTAAAGAGTAGGGATAAAAAGATTGATAGTTTGAGGGATACCATAATAAGACTTTGACAATAAATCAATGTGCTCAAGGAAGAGAATGGATGGATGAATATGTATGATACTATAAAGAATGAGGGAACCGCACCATTGGAATCATCCAAGCCAAAAAATGGCCAAAGAAATTTGTTGGAATCTAAAAAAATCTATTTTATAGGTTTAGGGATGCACTTAGAAGGAAAATGTCATTATTTCTATTAACCTTGGTAATTTGTACAATTTCATCACTATTGATTTGGCTAAGAAATTGTAGGTTCAATCAAGGAGTATTAAGGACATACAACTAGAGGGTAATAATGTTTACAATTTTGAAGATATAAATATCACTATGGACAAATGTTTTTTACACTTAGTTTTAAATGCTATTGAGACGAATGATGTGAATATTTTTCTTGGTTATCCTTGGATTCATTAAGTAATCTTAACATTAATGTGCAAAAGAAGTTTATGAATATACAATACAAGAAAAGGAAGATAACACTATATATATTTATCAACTTAGGATCCCAGTAAAAATAAGAAGTCCTTGCAAGGGACCAAATTGAAGAACCAATGAAATAATTATAAATAAAGTCTAAGAGGCGATAATAGAGTCCAAGCAAAAAACATCAATAAAGTCAAAGGAAGCACAATTAGAAGAGCATGAGGTCACACCAAAAGAAGGATAAAAGAAAGAAGAGCATGATGAAGAATTTAAAATTGAGAAACAAAAGGTTGAAGAGTTCAAGGAAGCAAAACATCAAGATAAGGTTGTAGCATATTGCCACCCACATCATCACGAGAAATAACAACATGACATATGGTATTGATACTATTGGACCCACATGGGGCCACAAATATATCAACTATATCAATGCATATAAGAAAATACTTATGGATGACAAAGTGGTGCAATAGTGGCATGACACCAATGGAGGAATTAATATGGATATTAGAGTGTTGAAATGATAGTATGGAACCAAAGGAGCACTAATGAATATCAAAGTGACATAACAATAGCATGGCATAATAGAATACCTTCACCAATTATGGTTTCACCTAGATGGATGGATGGGTGATGAAGATTAGTACCAATTGCTAATAATGATGAGAAGTGTTGAAAGTATACCCTGATTTGTGACAAAGGCCAAAATTGTATGATATAATCTTGTATGGGCCTAGTAGCAATCATTATAAAAATTTATTAACATAATCCTTATGGGCCATAGTGAAACTTATTATGGTTATACATATTATAAGTTCCAATTAACCTAAAATCAACTTGTTATGTTAGCTTAGGTTAACTTGATTATGTAATTGGAGTTATTGGCATTGGTATAAATACCTCCTAGATACTCCATCCATTATATCAAAGTGTTGTGATTCTTATCCAAGGATAATATAGTTATTATTTATGCTACTTAAGGGTACCCACTAATTATGTGTCTTTCACTTTCTCTTTTATATTTTTTTATGCTCTTTGCTTAATATTTGAGTGGATGGATTGTTTTTGTTTGTTTATAAAAATAGGTGTGAGATCCAACATGGTATCAGAGTAGGTATGAAGCAACATCACTTAGTCATGCAAAAAGCATATTCAGAGCTTTTGATTCTTCTTTTGAATTATGGAGAAACTTCCTTCTCAAATCTTCATAAGCATTTTTGGCATTAGCGGTAAAGAGGAGATTTCACCATATTTTATATTGCTTATCCTTCCAATAATTTTAGAGAAATTTTGTCATCTCCTCTCTCTACTTTATTGCATTTTTCTTCTACCTTGTAGAGAATCCATGACTCTTTGTCGACAAAGAAGGGAGGAATTTGCATAGTTTTGGATTTTGAATTTGCAAAATTTAAATTTTGTGCATCTTTTTGAATAAGCCTTTGGACAAAGTTATGCGTGCGCCCTTTTATAACCTATAACACACTCTCTTTGCATTGAGCATGATATCATTCTCCAAGGATATGACATGCACCTCTTCCCACTCATGGAAGAAGCCAGTGTGGATAGATGGGCACATGTAAGACTTTTCCTAATGTTGAACATCAATTTGGATACTTTTTAATGAAATGAACATAGATCAAATCAGTTGTTTTATCATCTTATGAGGATAAAACATTGGTAGCCTAGTTAGGAGAATATTGGTTTTTGTGTATGGGGGAAGTTCATGGTTTCAAAATATATGCCTTATTGCTTTGGAAAGTAGACCCTTTGATAGGTGGGTTAGGTAGTGGTCTTCGAGGAGGTAATGACCATCTCAACACATGTGGTTGATGCCAGTCAAAAAAAATACACTAATAACAATGTATCTTGTGTTCAAATCTTATTAGTGGAAGGTTTTTGATGTACTTTTAGTCTAATGGTTGATGGGTTCCTTTAGTCTACAATAAGAAAGTGCCCTTTCAGCCCCATGTAAGAGTCGGTGACTTGGCTAGTATGATTGGCTCCCTGTTAAGCCAAGTTTGAATCTCTTTAAGGCTTTTGACATGTATAAGCAAAATGGTATGGCTTTTTGGTTTATGTCACACCTCTGTGTGCTACCAAAGAATTCATTTTCTCTACTTATACCCCATTTACCAATTAAATTTCAACATATGTCAAAATTGTAGTGTTTTCAAAAGTCTAGTACTAAATAGGTGGCACAAAGCAATGATAGTCATCAACAAATTAGTGAAATCCAAGTAGAAATTTGTGATTGGATGCAAATTTTATATGGTTTGAAGGGTTAATTTTTCAAATTTTAAAGTTTATAAGGGAAAAAATTTAAAGGGCATAAATTTTGCATACAAAAGCATTTTGAGCCTTTTTTTTTTAAATTGCATTTTTTTTTAGCTTTTTCATGTTAGTGACATCAATTCAAAGACCTATCATAGCATTGGGGTAAATTATGCATGCTAGTTATCAATACCTATTGCTCTATTTGAAAATGGTAAAGTTATGATATATTATACAATCATAATATTTTTTTTATATGCATGGGAGAGAGAATTGGATTTGTGACATTAGAAGCAACTATTGGGTCCTTTGGAGGCACATAGAAAAAGGATTCAAAACGTGCTCTTGTTAATCCCTCTTCTTCTTATCATATTCTTGGGCTATTGACTCATTTTATGCATGAAGATCTAACTCTTCATGATCTCTTTTGTTTTATATTTGTTGTCCAGGTACTCTTGGGATTTTGAAATGGATTTCTCATAAATAGATTCATGCAAAGCCTCTTTTGTTATTGAAAATTAGATGGCCCAAGGGCAAGTCTAAGTTTCTAAATAACATGAAGTATGCTTCAAATTCTTGCCTTATATGACTTTAGAAGAATGGAGCAACTTTTATGAGGGGGTATTCTTGGCTCACCTTCCTCATATGAAGTTATCGAGGAAGTGTTATTTGTATATGTGTGAGAATATTTGATAATGGTTGTGGTAACTATGGTCTAGCCTAAGGGAATTATTGTGCAAGTGTAGGGGCATCTTCGCATTAGCAAAATTCCAAATGATAAGGGAGTTTAGCTAAGTCTTCCTCGAGTATGAAGGCCCATTGCAACATTCATTATTGGGAGGGGGGAGATGTTATTCCCACTAATGTCTTCTCTCCTTTCCCCTAAGTTCAAATTATGAGAGGGTGTTAAAAGTGTTTTATGATTCATGGCAAAGGTCGACATTGTATGATATAATCTTGTATAAGCCTATAATAAATTATTGTACCTTTTTTTGTTGGAGAATAAGGGGTTGTACTTAGTTCCCCCACCCTTGAAAAATTACAACTCTCTTCTTTGGAGCTTGAGAGTTTACAAATAGATTCACTTATCATCTCAATTGAGATGCTTGTTGGGGGAAATTCTTGCACCCTTTGGAGATTTGTCACGTTTCAAGACTTCCCTGATCCAAACAACACTGTGGACTCTGGTGGATCCATCTCTTTGAATCAAGAAAATATTATCCAAAGAATCTAGACAAATTGAGTAAGGTAAGGAAACCCTAGAGGCGACCCTATAGTATTTCTCATATGCTCATGCTCATCAATATTTACAAAATAAAAATAAAAACTACAACATAAAATTTGACCAAGCTTCAAAGTAACTCCTAGCTAGTGCTTCAATCAATATACCGGTGCCTTATCCATTGGGTAATTGTAGCCATAATTTAAAATATGGTGAGGAGAGAAGGGAGAGAGGGTAAAAACTGAGCCAATCATATTCATTCAAATAATGCAACAAAAATGATTGAACATGCTAGTGAAAGAAGATGTCATTTACACATTCAAATGATGTAACATGTAAACAGGACAACAAACAAAATTGCACACATAAATGTTGAAAGGAGGAAGTATGATAATTGTAATCAACAAATCATTACAATGGGAGTCTGATCAAGGTAACCAAATCTCACTAAGCGAATACAATAAATAATGCAATAGAGAACTTCAACTCTTTGTTCAAATGATGTAACAAACAACCTCCTGGCTTCTGGCTTCATCCACTGGAAACCTCATTAGCAAAAACCTACACAATAATGGGAAAAAAAAAGTGTGATTGGATAAAAAAAAAAAAATACAACTATCAAGGATGGGCACTCTAGTATACCTCTTGAAAAAATTTACTATACAAAAACTTGATCCACTTTTTTGCTCTAGCCATCCTTTCAAATAGCTTGATTATTTGGTCCATAATTGCAAAAACTAAAATTACCTCGATAATGACCCATAACTGTTTATGATTCAAAGCTAGGTAGTGGCCCATAATTGTTGTAATTTCCTCCATATTTGGTCCATAATATTGATTGCATTTATTGAGGCTCTCATTTGTGGTTTGATAATGGTCTCAGTTGGTTAAAAATTTCCTCCACTCCTGTTATGATTGCCTTCATATTTGGCCAAAAATAGGCTCAAGCTATTAATTAAATCTTGGTCATTAATTTAAATAAATGGCCAACCTTGGCCACTATAATAAAATTAAAATATAAAAATTTGAGACTGTTATTTGGCAGCTAGCCATTATAAATATTATCCACTCCGTCGATCCATCATATAGGACAAAAAAAGTGAGTTGTTACATTTAATTTTATTTAAAACCTTGATTATTGAAAAAATATTACCCTTTGGATTATTCATGTTCGTACGGGCAGTTTCCATGACCAAATGGTGCCACTACAACCAAATGGGATTGAGGGTCCTCGAGCCACCTAGGTGGCTCCCTACACTAACATCGCCAACTGGCACCTCTAGAGGGCACCATGCAGGAGGTGCCTCGACCACCACAAGGTGGTCGATTTACCATGGGTGCCTCCACACCTTTAAACTGCATGGGGGTCGACCACCTCCCTGATGTGGAATACAAATTTTAAACCAAACAACAAAACCTTGCCTTCCTGTGCATGCTCGAGCTCCCTATTTGTCTTTCACCATATGGCATGCTTCAATTAGAACGCTCGAACCTCTCATCTCCCCTCGCTTGTGTCTGCATCGTTGGATTGTGCGCTCTCCTTCGTACCATCATATCTCCTTCACTTGAAACCTCATATCTTGCATTGCCACTTGTCATCATTTGATCAGAGCGCTCGAACCTCTCATCTCCCCCTAATTGCATCCGTAGTTTTGGATCGTGCACTCTCCTCCACACCCTTGGACATCATTTACCTGTAAACTCTTATCACATGTCACCATCTATCATCATTTGATTGGGGCACTTGAAACCTTAGTCTTCCCTTGCACTCATGTTCACATCGTTAGATTGGCATGCTCTCTCCTAGGGCATCGATTTACATGTTTGACCTTTATTGTCAACTAGCTGAAGCCACATGACATGCATAGATTGGAGCATTACCTCTTATGCATTGCCTCTCACTCCATAGGATCTAGCACTATCTTGTGAGCCTTTGATTTTTTGTGTATCGAAGCCCACCACACATGATCTGCCATGTGTCATTGTCTGGTTGGAAGTGCTCAAATTACCTATTGCCCTTCGTTCAAGCTCATGTCATTGGATCGTGTTATCCCATGGCCACCAATGTACCGCTAACACATATCACTATCATTTTGGAGCGTTTGGATTTGCATGCTCTTCCCACACTGTGGATTCATGCACTTCTTCATGCATCATTGGATTTTGTGTGCCCTCCGTTTTGTCTTTTGACTACGAAAAGAGGAAGAGGAGGAGTTAAGGTAAATAAATTTTTAATCAAAATTTAATCTCCAAGGAAAAAGGGACCGCGATGGGGTGATGGGAGCAGGTTAGGTGGTAGATAAAAACTAAGGGAAAAGATAGTGGAGGGAAGGGGTAGACCTTACAGACATAGGATTTAGGCAATAATGAAGATGGAGGAGGGGGTGCATTAGGCTTAGCTTATCACTTAGGTACAAAAGTATTAATGAGGTCGAAAGAGGGACAAATAAATGAAGGGCACTTGAGCCTTTGGGAAGAGAAAAGGGCCACGATGGGGGGACAATGCGTAAGTAAAATAAAATAAAAATAAAAATAAGACGGGAAAACTTTTTTATTTAAAATTTAGTAGGATCCAAAATTATTTAGTCAATATTGGGAAGAAAAAAATGGTGGAAAAAGACTCCTTCTTAGGCCTTTGGAAAGTTAAATGTGATCCTAAAAAATTATTTCGACACTAGAATTTTAGAAAACCAAAAATTAGTACTTGACCTTAGAAGAATTTAATTAAAAAGTTTAGACCTAGTAGAATTATACCATGGAAGAAAAATGAAGATGAGGCATTTTGACAAAATCGAAAAACTTGGACTTAAACCCACGTTTTGAAGGAATAATGGAACCAAACGAAAACTTAGGACCGAAAGAGACCTACTCAAAAAGAAGTGAATGGAACCGTAAAGAAAATTAGGTTGAATTTTTTTAGATCCAACATTGGCTCTGATTGGGATAGGTGACAAAAAAACTCTTTGACAATGAATCGCCTGAGAACTCCAGAATATCTAGTAGACCACAAGGACTCAAAAAATTCATCTAATCACCTAAAAAGAATAGGATTGAGAAAAGAACATTTTTTTTTGTTTGTGAAGCCTCTCAAGTCCTTAGCGTAGAATGATACAATTTCAAATGCTGGCCATTGATATAAATTGAAAATTTTATATCATCCAAAGTCTACAATTTGTAAGTATGTTGGTCTACATTTTGAAGGATTTGATAGGGGCCAAGCCATTTGGGCTCTCATTTTCCCTTTTCATCATACTTATCATTCTTGGGGTCCTAGTACAATACTATATCTCCTCCTTAAAAGGTTTTCCCTTGGCTTTCTTATTGAATAATTGCACGATCTTGTGAGCCTACTCAGTTATCTTCATTAGTGAATCCTTTCTATCTTCCTACAACTTCACAATTTGATTAAATCTTCTTTACAAAGCATTTGGATTTTCATTATCCTGAAGAAGTAAATATAAAACATGACTTTCAACCTAAGGGAATAACAGAGCATTCTGATCATATACAAGTTCATAAGGAGATTTCCCTATGCTTCTTTTGATAGATATTATGTCATCCCATCGAGCAAACTTCAACTCACTGTCCCAACTTCTTTTGTTTTTACCCAATGCTCTTGGGATTCTTATGATCAAATTCTTATTTGAATATTCTGCTAAATTATTTCCTTGAGGATAATAATTGGTAGAATGAGAAAGTTCTATGTTATACTTGGCACAAAATTAAATCATTTCAAAATAAGTGAAATAGTTACCATTGTTTGTGACTATTTTTCGAGGAACTCCAAATCTTGTCAATATGTATTCTTCTAAAAACTTGATGACCACTTCAGTAGTGGATTTCTTGAGAGGTGTTGCTTATACCCACTTGGTAAAATAGTTTGTTGTTGTGATGATCCACCTATGACCCTCAAAAGAATTTGGGTTAATCTCATCTATGAGATCTATTCCCCACCGAGTAAAAGGAGCTTCCACAATTACTGGCCTCAAGGGCATGGTTGACAACTTCTTTTCCCCTTCAAAAATCTAACAACTATGACAATTTCTAACAAAATGATAGGCATATTTAAATAGGGAGGGCCAATAATAACCAACTCTCATGATTTTATGGGTAGTAGCCTTTGGAGCAAAGTGACCTCCACAGAAGCCATAATGATATTCTTTTAGTACTTGAGGGACTTCTTTCTCAAACAAATAGAGAAGCAACACACCATCTAGATGCCTCCAATATATTTTGCCTTCCTGAATGTAGTATTTTGGGCCAATTGCTTGATAGACCTTATTTTGTTTTGGGGTATATCTTATAGAAATGACAAATTTTGAAGATAAAATATAATACCACTTGTAACTAGAATTATCAACTGCTCTAGCTTCTTTCTACTCATCTACCATGATAGTGTTATTCATAGCTTTCCCTTCTTTTTTAACCATATATTTGGCCAGTCCCTATCCTATGACAATCTAACTGCTATGAACTCTACATCATACTATAATAAATTAGCCATCCATCTTGTAGGACTACCTAAAGGTTCAGGCCAAGTGAAAACATCTTTAACAACAATGTAGGGGATACAAGATATTACCTTGTTGGATCCAAAGATACATTTGAAATGATCTAATGCTATGATTAATGCATAAGCTTGTTTTTCCAACATAAAGTATTTCAATTGAGCACCCTTTAATCCTAGACTCATGAAGGTTATAGATCTTTCATTTTTCTCTTCATCCTTTTCAGTTAGAACTGCAAAAATAGTGTGTTATAAGGCAAATGAGTAGATTTTGAAATCTCTAGAGTAATTAGGGTAGTTTAATACTGGATATTGAGTGATTGTATCTTTGATATTTTGAAAAGTTGTAGTATTTTTCTCTGTCCACCTTATTTCCTTATCTTTCTTGATCATGTCATTAATTGGCTCGACAATCTGAGCAAAATCAAAGACAAACCTCCTAACAAAGCCGATATTCCCAAAGAATGATCTAACTCCCTTAAGATTTTTCGGAGGGGTAATTTTAGCAATTGTTTCTATTATTTGCAGGTAAATGCTGATACCATATTTCGAAACAACATGCCCAAGTAGTTTACCTTGGGTGGCCTCAAACACACATTTTCTAAGATTCAAAGATATGCTAAATTCTTTGCACCTATCAAAAACTTGGGTTAAATGTGTAAAATGATCTTCAAGATTTTTTGAAAAAATTGCAATGTCATCAAGATACACTACTACTATCTTAAACATTAACCCCTTAAATACAACATCCATGGCCCTCTGAAATGTTACCCCTACATTCATAAACCCAAAGGGCATCCTGAGGTATTCAAATATTTCCCATGGTTTAGTGAAAGTGATCTTGTGCCTGTCCTCTAGATTCACTAAAATCTAATTATATCCTAAGAAGCCATCCAGTAAAGATATTATTGATGCCCCGACCACTGCATGAAGAAATTGTTCCATATTTAGAAGCGAATAGTTGTCTTTAAGTGAGCTCTTATTCAGATTTTTGAAATCTATGCAAAGTCTAATTTCACCATTATTTTTTCTAACTGGGACTAGATTCGCTAACCAAGAAGAAAACCTCACCTTCCTGATTATCTTAGTATCCAATAACTTTTGCACTTATTTCTACATAATTGGATGCAAATTGGGATTGAATTTTCTTTGTTTTTGCTTGAAAGGCTTAGCATCTTTCTGAAGGGGGATTATGGAGTCATTACCTTTGTATTGAAACTCTTCAGGTCTTCATAACTCCAAGAAAAAACATCATTGTTCTTTTTCAAGAATTTGATATATTGTTGCTAAATATTTTTCTTATAGAGCCTTATTGATCTTAATAAACTTGTGCGCACAAGTTTATTAAGATATTTTGATGATCTTAAAGTAGTGCAAAAAATGAAATATGCAACATACAACATAAAAAGTGCCCACAAGAATTAACCCTCCAGGTGTCGGTCACAGCCGAAAATGCACCTTTTACAATTCGCCAAATTGCTTTTTCAGAAAATTACTCACATTCCCCCTTTGATTTTTTGAAAAAAATATCCCCCCTTAAAAAAATTCTCTTTAACAAAGCATTTTAAATAATTATTATGTATTTAAAGTTAAAATAAATAATTTTAATTTATATAGTTTTAAAAACTTATGAAAAAATAAATTAAAATTAAATTTTAATTTATAAAGTTTTAAAACTATAAAAAATAAATTAAAATTAAAAATTTTAACTAAAAAATAATAATTAAAAAAAAACTTTGGAAAAAAAATTATACCTTCGAACCCTCGACCTCCAGGCTCCCAGAGCCTTACCGCACGACTCACGACCACGTGAGCCAGCGAGCTGATCCGAAAGGATCAAGGGGCCCCCTCGTATTTGAGGAGGGGGAACTGCGTTGAGCACAACGCGTTCAACGGGGGGGGAGAGACGGACGTCCGCGACATCCGCGTGGTGCTGGATGTCGTTGCGTCCAGCGGGGGGGACGAACGTCCGCGTGGTGCTCGGACGTCGCTGCGTCCGGCGGGGGGCGGGGAGGGGTGCGTCCGCGTGGCGCGCGCGGCGTCTAGCAGGATGCGCGCGTGGCGTCCAGAATTTGGGCGCGCGCGCTGCGTCCTGCGGGGATGCCTGCGCTGCGTCCAAAGCAGGGAAGGACGCGCGCTCTGCGTCCTGCGGGATGTCCCGCAAATTTTTTTTTTTTTTTAAATTAATCACGCGATGGCGTGATTAAAAAAATCACGTCGCGAAAAAATTTAAAAAAAAAATCGCACTGTTCAGGGGAAATAAATGCGTTCAGAAAAAAAAACGCACAACAACCTTCTCCCAGCAAACAGCTTTCGCCTCCAGCCTTCTCTCGCTCTCACCCTTCATTGCAAAAATTGTCGTAGCAATCTGGCTCTGATGCCATGTTAAAACAACGAACTAATGTTTATTATTCAGCAGGGTGTTTAAATAGAGGTTACAATGCCGGGAATAGCACCGGCGTAAACAGAACTGTTACAGGAGTTGTAACAGCAAACCTAAATAATGAAATATAGACAAAATATATTATAGTACGCTAACATCGACTACATTATTCTCAAGGTCTATGGGAGCTTGAGGCTGATATCATGATTGATTGGTTAACTTGAAGACTTTACATACTTGATACCAGTACTTTAGGATAGTCATTAATTCCCTAAAAGTGATGTTGACCTTCTGTTTGGCAACCTTTATACCCAAGTCAAACTGATCTCTCTTATCATAAATTATTTTTCTAGATTTTTGATTAGCCAAGTCATTTTATTGATTTTGAATAATTTCCTCTACATCCAGCTCTTCTAGAATCATTTGCAGCTTCACCTGGTTTATCTTTTTATATGAAATCACTCCTATAGTTTTCTTCTTTTGTGTAGGCCCTTCATCAACTTTGTCCTCCACCATTATGTTTCTGAGATTGATAGCATGTATTATTTCTAAAGACTCAACCTCTTATGTTGTAGGTATAAGCTTTCCCTGCTTCATTCTATCAAATATGATATTAGGAGACTCACCTGAGGTTGATGCCTCTCCAAAGACTAAGGATATTTGTTCAATATTATTGGCACATAAGTCCATATTACTCTTAGATTCATTTTCTCTGACCTCATCCTCCTAAGTCCAACACACATTAATTCTAATATCTTCATCTTGAGATTCAACATTTAAATCAACATTAGAATGAAAACTTAGATAAATACCACAATCAACAAGGTTATGCGGTGCATCACAAGCAAAGCAATAAAAAGGATGATATGATTCTATATTGTTAGATGGTATTGGTTTGGAACATCTAGATCTCTCTCTACTTATTTCTTTTTTCAATTCTCATCTTGATTCTTGTTTCCCTCTTCATTTCTATTGTTATTCCAATTTCTATTGAAATTCCTCCTAAAAGGAGGCATGTTATCTTCTTGTTGTCTATTATTACCCTGTGAAGTTTTTGTAATGTTGTCTTTGCCTTTTTTAATTCTAGCCAACCTGTTATTCAAAGTAGTAAACATCTCACTCAATTTATTAGTTATTTTGTTCATAGGATCCTGATCTATTTTCTTGTAGATAGAGAACCCAACCTTTTTGGGCTTCCTTTCAGGTTGATTGAGCTCTAAAGAGTATGCTTTCATCTTCCTACTATCAATCATATTTCTTTCTATCTCAATATCCCTTTCCATACATATATTAATTATGGTTGTTAATTGTTGTCTCAACTCATAACTAAAATCTCTAGGAAAATCATTCTTGTAAAAATAAATGGATTGCTCATCATTTGGCCTTAATGCTATCATAATCTTATTTATGGTCTTAAATAATCTTCTATTGAAATCTTCCATTGATTCATTTTTCTTCTTTTTCATGGTAGCCAACTCTGTCAGCAAGGACTATTGATTCTTCCTCTCTCCATATTTCCTAAGGAAAATTTGCTATAGTTCTTGAAAATCATGGACAGTACCAGCTCTAAGGCTATTAAACCATTCTCGAGCATCTTTATCTAAAGTTTGAAAGAAAAATCTAAGGACAACATCTTCATCATCTACCTCAAGACTATCAATGGCATACATAAAATCCTTAATATGATCTTCACTTGTGACAATATTATTTTCTTGGAATTTGGGCAAGTACTTATGAGCTTTACCAAGAAGAGGATTCAGATTTGGAGGTAAAACAAAAGTTTTATATCTATTAGTTCTCCACTGATTGACATTTTGGTAAACATTAACATTTTGATTGACATTTTGGTTAACATTAACATTTTGATTGACATTTTTATTTGCATTAGGGGCTTTCATACCCACTACTGGTTGATTTACTATGGGTATTTTATTCACAACAGGAGAAGACTGATTTAAACCAAGACTAGAAACAAAAATTGGAATTGAAGTTTTTTTGTGAGATTTGAATAATACCTCAGGATTTGGTACTCCAACAAGCACTTCTTGTAGATGCCAGATCCAACTCCTCTTTATTTCTTAACTTTTAAAATTTTGAGTTTATTCGGAGTCGCTAACACAAATGTGTAAAGAAGGAACAAGATATTCAACAATACTTGGGACAATATTGCTCAGCCTAATATTCACTCAATTCTCATAAATTTTAGGGAGCTGGAAAAGACTATGAGAAATATAACACAAAATAGTACTAAGACTCCCTAACAATGGCACCAAAAATTGTTGACTGATTGTTGTCATACAAAAATGGTTCATAAATAAAATACACAGGTCTTAGAACTCCAATCAATAAGAATTTTAATCCCAGACAATGAAGTAAAAACTATCAGGGAAAATTATTGCACCCTTAAGAGATATATCATACTGTAAGACTTCCCTAATTCAATCAACACTTTGGACTCCTCTTTGACTCAGAAAAATATTATCCTAAGACTCTAGACAAATGGAGTAGGGTAAGAAAACCCCGAAGGTGAGCCTATAATATTTCTCATATGTTCTGCTCATCTAGATTTGCAACCTTGGCCACTATAATCAAATTAAAAGATAAAAATTTAAGATGATTATTTGGTGGCTAGCTATTAAATCTTATCCACTTTGTCGGTCCACCATATATGACAAAAAATATGAGTCGTTACATTTAATTTTATTTAAAACCTTGATTATCAAAAACAAATATTACCCTTTGGATTATTCACGTTCACGTGGGCCATTGCCATGCCCAAATGGTTCCACTGCATCCAAATGGGATCAAGGGTCCTCGGGACACCTAAGTGGACCCCTATGTTGGCACTACCAACTAGCACCTCCAAGGGACCCCACACAAGAGGCACCTCAACCACCATGAGGTGGTCGATTTACCATGGGTATCTTCACACCTTTAAACTACATGGGAGCCAACCACCTCCCTGATGTGGTATAAAATTTTAAAACCAACCAACAAAAACTTACTTCCCTATGCATGTTCAAACCTATTGTTTGTCTTCCATCACGTGGCACGCTCTTATTGGACCGCTCAAACCTTTCATCTCCCTCGCGCTTGCATTTGTAGCATTGGATCATGCACTCTCCTCTACATCATCAGATCTTCTCCACCTGAAACCTCCTATCACGTGCTGCCACCTATCATAATTTGATTGGGGTGCTTGAAACCTTAGTCTTTCCTCGCACTCATGTCTGCATCATCATATTGGTGCACTCTCTCTTGGGACATTTATTTACGTGTTTGATCTATGTTGTCAACTAGCTGAAGCCACATGGCATGCACAGATTGGAGCGTTTCCTCCTATGTGCTACCTCTCGCTTCGTAGGATCTAGCACTATCCTATGAGCCTTTGATTTCTTGTGCGTCGAAGCCCACCACATGCGATTTACCATGTGTCATTTTCTAGTTGGAAGTGCTTAAAGTCCCTGCTACCCCTCACTCAAGCCTATGTTGTTAGATTGTGTTATCCCGTGGCCACCAATATCCCACTACCACATGTCACTATCATTTTGGAGCACTTGGATTTGCATGCTCTTCCTTTCACCATGGATTCGTGCACTTCTTCACACATTGTTGGATTTTATGCGCCCTATGTTTTGTCTTTTGACTATAGAAAGGGGGAGTTGGAGAGTTAAAATAAATCAAATTTTAATCAAAACTTTAATCTCCAAGGGAAAAGGGACCACGATGGGGTGATGGGGACGGGTTAGGTGGTATATAAAAACTTAGGGAAAAGATAGTGGGGGGGCAGGTTAGGTGGTAGATAAAAAACTTAGGGAAAATATAGTGGGGGGTGGTATGGTATACCTTAGGAACTTAGGATTTAGGCGGTGATGATGATGGGGGAGGGGTGTATTAGGCTTAGCTTAGGACTTAGGCGCATAAGGACTTATGAGGGCAAAATGGGGACAAATAAATGAAGGGCACTTGAGCCTTTGGTAAGGTAAAATGGCCACGATGGAGGGACAATGGGTAGGTAAAATATAATAAAAAAAATGGTGGAAAAACTTTTTTTAATTAAAATTTAGGAGGACCCAAAATTATTTAATCAATACTGGGAAGAAAAAAGGGGGTAAAAATACTCCTTCTTAGGCCTTTGGAAAATTAAAAGTGACCAAGGGGGGCTCAAGAATTATTTCAACACTATACTTTTAGAAAAACCAAAAATTAGGACCTAACCTTTGAAGAATTTAATTCAAAAATTAAGACCTAGCAGAATTAGACCATGGAAGAAAAATGAAGATGAGGCATTATGGCAAAATGGAAAAACTTGGACTTAAACCCACAATTTGAAGGACTAATGGAACCTAACGAAAAATTAGGACAAAAAGAGACCTATTCAAAAAGAAGTGAATGGAACCATAGAGAAAATTAGGTTAGATTTTGTAGATCCAACAATGCTATAACTAGAAACCTATATATATATATATATATATATATATTTTTTTTTGGTAATATTATTAAATGAGGGTTTTCACCAGGAATTCCCCAACCTGTTACAACAACTCCACCAAGGAGACACACACCCACCCCCTCACACACTCACCCACGCCATGGTTTGAACCTTGGATCTCCCGAAGAAGAGCCAAATCCCAAACCATTGCACTGCACCCCTAGGTGCGCTAGAAACCTATATTTTACATAAAATGTTTGAATTCTTGATTTTCATTTTTTGGATTTTTTAAATTTTCTATGTGAATACAAATATTCTAGAATTCAAGATGCTTATTGACATTTTTTATAGCAACCTTCACAATATCAAAATTTTACCTCTACTATCTATGCATTCCATCTTAGTGGAGTAATATTTCCAAAACATCACACTATCATAGTCTGCTTTACCAAATCTGGATTGTTAGTTTCTGTTGCCATATTTTGCATGGGGTGCCATGTTTTCAAATTTTGTAAGTATGTTGCTCTCCCTTCCCTCCATCTCCTTTCCCTTTCTCCAATGTTCCCTTTCTCCCATTCTATCAGTTGCATTCCTCCCTTTCCTCCTTGTTCTTTTTGTGGTCAGAATTCCCAAAACAGAGCAAAAGGGTCCCAAAAAGTTTCTAAGTCTAAGAGTGCAACTCGACTTCGTAGAAAATTTGGGGTGCGCCCTTAAGTTCGAGCGCACTCGAGAAAGAGAAGTGCGAAAGGGGACTAAAAAGAGCAAAATTTGGCTAAGTATGAGAGTGCAACCCGACTTCGCAATGAATTCGGGGTGTGCTCCCCTTCTTGAGCACACTTGGAAAGCAGCCTATCCAAAAAATTAGCTAAGTACCAGAGCGTAACCCGACTTCACAGTGAAGTCGGGCTATGCCCTGATTCCTGTGCGCAGTCTGAACATCGGCCAAATTGACTAAGTGTCAGAGTGCACAACTCGACTTTGTAGTGAATTTGGACTGCGCCCTATAACTTGTGCATAGTTGGGCAATATATTTCAAGCAGCCCAAAAACTATCTAAGGCATGGAGGCCTCGCCAACTGCCCTGTTCCCCACTTGCGCTGTCCAGTTGCACTTCGACTCCAGGTGAAGTAAGACATAAAGAAAGACTACCTTCCAAGGTAGATGCATCCCTCATCAAAATTTGACAAGTGTCCAGCCTTGAGATACGAGTCGAGATGTGATGGGAAAAAGGACAAGCGTGGGCCAAATTATCTACCATAGCTACCCTCATTTAAGCTCACTCGAAGTTTCATCAACTGCACTGCCACGTAGCTGCCAAGTTTTTAGGTGGACCTTCTTTGCAAGTATAGTCCCTATCTGTAGGAGTCAACATCAACGGCTCTTTTTCTGCTTTTGTCAGCTATTTTCGAGTCTGGGATTTTGTGCCTAGGATTGTAATCGGGAGGAATTGCGCTATAAATAGCTGCAACACATCATTGTAAGGGGTGGAAGGTGGATATCTTGCTAGGGAACCATTGTAGCTATACATTTGCTTCTGAATGCAAGACACACACTTGGCTCTATTTTTTGTTATCATTCTTTATGCTACCTTTACTTAGCATTTCTGCCTCATGTTGCTTATTTCATTGCTTACTATTATTCTGATATCTAGATTACGGTATTTGATGATTAAGTATTCCTGGAATGCATAGATAGAGGATACATAGGATGTATGATAGTTATAGTTTTTGTAGTGTGTTCTGTATTTAATTGCTGTTAGTAGTGGTGATTGATCGTTGTCGTGCTGCTCATCCCCCCCACCCAACACAAATCCTATTTATATCTCTTTTCGCATTTTAATTTCTTTCCTGCACTCTTAGCTTAAAACACTTGAGAAAACCCATAGGAAGCCAACCTTCTTGGAGATTGGCACGGAAGGCATTCCTTCCTTTCGGCATTTCAATATGGTGGGTGAATCTGGGGTGCATTTCACTAAATCCTTTCCTAATGGCAGATTCGTAACCAACAGTTTCTCTCGCACGCCTGGTGGGACCTGAAAGTTTCCCACCCAAAATAGAATCAAAGCACTGGTGTTCGCTTCATTTTTGTTAAAATCAGAACACCTGGCCACTCGCCCATGCCACGGTTTGAACCTTGAACCTCTCGAAGAAGAGCCAAAGCCCAAACCATTGCACTGCACCCCTAGGTGCGCTAGAAACCTATATTTTACATAAAATGTTTGAATTCTTGATTTTCATTTTTTGAATTTTTTTTATTTTCTATGTGAATACAAATATTCTAGAATTCAACATCCTTATTGACATTTTTTTATAGCAACCTTCACAATATCAAAATTTTACCTCTACTATCTGTGCATTGCATCTTAGTGGAGTAATATTTCCAAAACATCGCACTATCATAGTCCGCTTTACCAAATCCGGATTGTTAGTTTCCTTCCTAAAACACGAGTGCAACCACAAAAATTATAATAAATATTTTATATGAAAACATTTGTTTCCTCATGATCCTCAATCTAAACCCCTTTGGCTAGCCTATTTGCACATTTGTTTCCTTCCCTAATGTAAGTGTAAACCTGATTTCTTCAAACTTTGTAGCAAGGTTTTGAATTTCCATAATTATCTTTTGCATGTTCCATGGAGCCTTTGCTTTCCTTAAAATTGCATTTATTACTATGAGTTAATCTCCTGCCATCTATACTCTGTTCATTTCATTTGTTTACATATTTTTAACCCTTCTAAAGCTACCCAAGCTTCAACTTCATTAATTGGCTTAAATCCACTATTGAAAGCATAATGAGACAAAATCTCCCTCTATTATTTCTAATTATTCCTCCTGTTGGTCCTGGATTTCTCAGATGCTCCATAAAAATTCAATTTGATCAACTCCACATCTAGTGGTTTCCACTTTATATTCTTTGTTTTCTCTTATACCCAACATCATAATTCCATTTGATGACTTGATTTCATCTATCAAGGCTCTCTGCTTCCATATTAGGTATTGGGTGAGTTGATAGGGTTGGATTAGACTCCTTTATGGTTAAACATATTTTCCTTTTATTTTCCTCTAATTTGCTTTCATTTTCTTTAAATATTCTTCTATTCCTTTCTAGCCATACAGTCCAAAGTATTGTATCTTTTGATGTATCCAAGATTATCTATAAAGCCTCGCTTTTAAAAGTGCTCTGCCATTACTTTAACCATTCTTCAATTATGCTATTCATCACCATGCATTGACCAAACATATTAAGAATCCATTGCCATAATTTCTAAACTATCGAGCAATGTCCCAAAAAATGGTCTATACTTTCCTCCTTTTTACAAAGAACAGATTGAGAGGGGCCATGAAAACCCCTTTTCATAAGGTTATCTCAGGATAAAATTCTTTTATGACCTACTAGCCAAACAAATATTTTGACTTTAGGAATGCTTGGGCTATCCAAAATATCTCTCCATATTCTTGCGATATTCTTATTTTGTTGGTGCTTTACATTATATTCACTTCTTATTGTGTATTCTCCTAAGCTATTTGTGTATTCTCCTAAGCTATTCAACTCTCAAATCAATTTATCATTGGCTCCTCTCAGAATAATCATTGTTGTTATCTTTCTACTCAACTACCTACTAGCATCAATGTCTTGTATACTGGTCAAAAAACTTCTTTCCATTTGTATCTTCTTTCCTTATCCATGTACAAAATATTGAAACCGTATTACCATATTTTCTTGAAGTAATCTCATCCAAGGTTTCAAAATTGAATCTAGATTGAGTGGCTTTTTATCATACCAAGTATCCATCCAAATAGATATTTTTTCTCTAGTTCCCACCACCCATATTAAACCTTTAATCACTAGATCAATAAATTTTTTTAAACCATTCCAAAGTGCAGATGCATTTGGTAGAGAGAATGCAATATATATTAAGCTTGGGTCATTGGGCTCAACATGCTTAGAAGAATTCTTGCCCATTGTCTTTGACTCTCTTTGTACAATCTCTAGATTATTTTCCCCCTAAGAGCTAAGTTTGCATATATAAGAACTCTTAAACTAAGACCTCCCCTAGTTTTATCATCACACACCTTGCTCCATTTCACCAAAGGAAATTTTCTTTTATCATGTAATCTTGACCACAAAAAATATCGCATAATATAGATTAAAAAAATTTCTATTGATTTTAGCATAGTATACAATGACATAATATGTTGGAATGGCTTGTAAGATTGACTTAATTAGAGACACTCTTCTTGCTAACAATAATCATCTACCTCTTCATATTAGTAGTTTATTATGAATTTTACTTATAATTGGATTCTATAATTATATCCTCATTCTCCCCTCAAATAAAGGTATCCTTAGATAAATTGTTTGAAAATTTGACTCCTCCATTTGAAGTAACCTGCAAATTCTTGCTTTGATAAGAAATTATTGTACATATGTATTTAATTATTTTTTAAATTAATCTAAACTCACTTGTTATGCTAAATTATATTAACTTGATTATGTAATTGAGTTTTTGATACTGATATAAAATCCCCCATCCATTGTATCGATGTGTTGTGATTCTTATCCATGAATAATATAGTGATTCTTTACGGTGTTTAAGGATACCTAACAATTATGTGTCATTCGCTTTTGCATTAGATGTTGGGTATATAAATAAGGGTTATTGTCATTGTAAGAACCATTGACCATATTATTATTATTTTTATTGTCTTTGTCCACAAAGCAACTTATCTAATTGGCACTCTCACCTTGAGAGGTCTTGTGAAGTTATTCCTCAAAAAGTATTATTGGTATTGTCCTATAGAAAGGGCATTATCTATCATCTTTTTTTTTGCTTGAAAAAAGGGTTTGTACTCGGGTCCCACCCTTGGAAAATCACAACTCTCTCCTCTAGAGCTTAAGAGTTTACAAATATATTTAATTCTCATCTCAATTGAGATGTTATAGCTTGATATTGACATCATTTTTCCAAAAAAGTTTGAATTCTTGATATTCATTTTTTGGGCCACTTTTTTTTTTTTTTTTGTAAATACGGATATTCAACATCCTTCTTGACATTTTCCAATATTGTTCATCCATACATCCAAGTGAAATATTGATTAGTGGTGGTATTCACTGAAGCCAATCTACCATTGTGCTACCTGAATATCCATAACTACTTTGTTGGCTCCATGTTGTTGTTGCTCTACTCTAATATTTCAAATGGTTGGTCTTGTTGTTCCTTGATGCTACTACACCCCTTTGAAATCCAAAACCACTATGTTTTTTATACCAAACATTACCATACTTGATGCCTTTCTAACTCCATGTAGATATATAATATTGATGCTTTAAGTTGTGCCTCCAATATTATTGTTGTTGAAGGTGGTGTGGGTGTCGATATGCTGCAACTTTAACTTGACATTTAGTTTCCTTTGATTCTTCATCAATTTGTTTCTTTATTTTAAATTATTCTTCATAATCTTCTCTATTTTTCCCCTCTTTTGGTATATCCTTGTGCACTTCTTACAGGGCTTCCTTAAACTTTGTTGTTGTTTCTTCCATGGTCTCTAATGTTGCTGCTACTGTAAATTCAACTTTAAAATCTTTTGTTGGTTCTTAAACTTGTTCCCTCGTCATGACTAATTTTTTCTTCTCCTTGGATCCTTTCTTCTTAAGATTTTTCTTCTGAATGCAAACATGAACTTGCACATTGTCAATTGTATTTTTTCCTTCTAATATATCCTTTTATTCACTTATTTCAGTTCCCTCAGAAGCCTTTTAATTTCTTCTTCATATCCTTTAATTGTGACCTTCAAATGGACTATCTTTTTATATGGATTCTACTAAATCAATAATACATGCTCCATTTCATCCTAAGTGTAATTATAATTCCTTTCCTAATCAAATTGCCACAAAACATAAGCTTCATTTCTTCAAATTTTTATAAGGTGATATTGCCAAAAATAGTCACCAAAATATAGAGATCTAAACTACATCCACCATTCTTGAGTGTCAATGTCATCCTTTCCAGTGAAAATTGGTAACTTCATGATCTCAACCCAAAAATATTCCTAAAGCAGCTAGGGTTTTGGAAAAACCTATGGTTTATTAAAAAATAAAATAAAATCTCCTCTATTCCTTGCTATCAACAAATAATTTTGTAGATTTTCTTTCAAAAACAAAATAAACTATAACTAATTTGCTTCTCTTGACTAACAAAGATATTTGTAATTTTGTTTTTTGCTATTTGAAAAAATCCTCATTGTCCTTGCCCTAAATGAATCACTTCATAGGGTTGGGTCTCCCCCTTAATACTACTCATATTCCTTCATATGACCACTATTTTCAAAGCTCTTCAAATTTCCCACAAACTGGTTCAAGAATCATCTAAATTGGACAATCCTTTGCAAAGATACGACTCTTGAAAGATGAGACGTTTGTCTGGAAAAACTTGCCCTAATGCTGCCCTAGTTTTGGACCCAAAATTAATTTTTTTTTCCCATTATCTATATTTATATAATTGTGTGGACTACTGTATTAAAGAATGTTGTTTTTTTTATTAAATTATTTGAATATTAACAAATGATATGTCTATGAGAAAAAATTGTAATATTTGTAATGGTTGAGCAGCTAAAACCTCTCATAGACAACATTATCTCCCCAAAACAAGGGGGTTTTATATAGGGTAGGTAGATTTTGGACAATGTGGTTCTAGCTCAGGAGGCAATCCACTCAATGCAAAAATATTGCAATAGAGGAATACTTATTAAATTGGAAATGCCAAAGGCTTATGATAGGGTGCAATGGAGCTTTTTTCAAGGATGATGGCAACCTTCAACTTCTCTCAGGATTGGTTAGAGTGGGTCATGAGATGCATCTCTACTCCCATATACTCAATGTTAATCAATGGTCTTTCCTCACAACCATTTAGAGTTACCAAAGGTCTTCTTCAGGGAGGTCCTTATTCCCTTTATATTTTTCTCATACTGGCTAAAGGCTTGGGCATACTTATTTTGAAGAGAAGACATCAATGTTTCCCCACACGTATCAAGGTGGGTGAGGAGGTTTTTACTTGTCTATAATTCATGGATGACATAGAATTGATGGGAGTGGCCAACCTCAAGAAAACAAAAATGATCATAGATACTTTTAATGTTTATCTTAGGGCCACAAATCAAGCCATCAATGATAAAAAAATTCAAATTGGTCTTCTTCAATCTTGATTGAAGACTTAAGGACATAATTCTAGAGATATTGAGATTGACGAGAACTTCTATCCCAGTGGTCTGTTTGGGAGTCTCTTCGCATTTTAAAAACTAGAGATAGTTGTCTAGAGTAATCTTTTAGATCTTATCAAAGAGATAATTAACCATTGGTCTGACAAATGGTTAAAATTTGGGTGTAGATAAATTTTTTGCAGTTATTCATCCAAGCCATACCAATTTACAAAGTTTCTATCATTACTACCAAACATACCATATGAAAAGAGTGAGACAAGATGGCCAAAAAAAATTATAGGGAGGAGCAAAAGGAAGAGAGGAAATGGAAGCTAGTAGGTTTGGAGAAAGTAAGTCATCCCAAAGCGAGGGGAGGCTTGGGCCTAAGAAGATCAATGCTAAATAATAAAGCTTTGGTTGGTTTGCTTTACTAGAGATGGATCTCCCAACCAACTTCTTTATTAAGTAGAATTTTAACTAGTAAATATTTGAGATAGGTGAACCCGAACAAGATGAGTTGTTTTCCTTTAGATGGATATGGGTCCCTAGTGTGGCAGGCACTAAAGCTAGGATATCAGGTAGTGAAAGATATAATATTTTGGAAAGTAAAAAGAGGGGAGAAGGCACAATTTTGGATAGAGTCATGATATCAATACCTACTTACCATTTTTGAATTCCTAGAATTGCAAGTAGTAAAAACAACCATGGAAAATAGAGGTTGGATCAAGATTGAAAGTCATTTAAACACCATCCAACTTAGGGATTATATATTTAAGTAGCTTAAGAAGTTGGACAAGTGGCCAATTTTAGTCCCTCTAGAATTGGCACCTGTCATGACTAAAATCTTAGCAGAAATATTTCTCATAGGTAGGGATGAGGAGGATGAATTAACTTGGGGCTATAGGAGCCTTGGAGCCTACACAGTGAAGGATGAATTAGCATGACTACTAAGGATGAGAGGATTGGATAGGTTAGCAAGCAAATCCAACGTTTGGCTGATTTGGACAACCAATGTAGACACATAGTTTAGGAGATTTGGATCCTATATAGATCTGCTTGATTTGAGTGTTGTAACCGAAAATTATTAGTGCTTAGTATATTGGGCTTTGAAGTCATAAAAGTTTCTTGTAAATTAAAGAAGAGGAAATGGGTGCCCATACTGGCTAATGCTTAGAGAAGTCTTGTCCTAACTTGTAAATAATCTTTACTCTAACATAATTTTTCAAAAAGTATATATATATCAAGTTCACTTATACAACCATGTATACATTCCATCCGTTTGAACCTAGGTCTCCTGAAAGAAAGCCTAAAGCCCTAATAATTTTATAACTATACTTATTTATTTGTAGCAATGAAATAATAATTATAAAACCATGGGATACCACAATTGTATGGTCTTAGGCTCTCTTCCAAAAGACCCAAGTTTAAACCATGATGAGATATGTATGCATGTGTTTAAAAAATATATATTATAAAATTTATTATCTCTATAAATTAGATTATCAAAGCAATTAAATTGGCTTATGAAAATTTAAAGAAGGGTTATTGTTTACGAGGTAAAAGTCAAGGAAACCATAAATGATAACTATAAGAATTCGAATGTTGGATCATTTTTGTAAACTTATTGAGTAAATGATTATCTTTATAGGATTATTGATTAAAATGTATTGGTATTGTTCGCAAGTGTGGCGTGTGGGTGATTGCGAATAACTCTCTCCATTTGAGAGGTCTCAAGTTTGAATCCATATACAAATACGAGATCAAAGCGAACACCAACAAAAATATCCTGTGGCTTCCTTCTAAACAATCGTATACTCTGATGGGTTGGCAGTGCCGACCATCTAGGAGTGACTTTGAAAGTTTCTCTTTAACCAAGAGTTTTAGTCTCGGAGAGGACAACACAATGGTTCTAAGAGTGGTTTTGAAATTTTCTCTCTAACCAAGAGTTTTAGTCTCGGGGAGGACAATGCAATGGTTTGAGGCTTGGCTCTTCTTCGAGAGGTCCAAGGTTCAAACAATGATGTGGGTGGGGCTATGTGTTGGTCTCTTCTTGATAGGTATAACTCTTAGCCTTACCAAGGGTCATGGTTGGGAGGAAACTGCTCAGCCCTCTGTGTCGATCGTAGGGGTTTATCACATTACCTGAATAAAAAAAAGTTTATCACATTACCCAAAATTTAAAAAAATAAAAAATATATATATGGGATTGAAAGAGGCTCTATAATTGAATCATCACCATGTAAAAATAAAAAGATTTAGGCTCTACTTGATTGAATCATCACCACCTAGTGTGGAATTACAATAGATGGTATTACAACAAAACTTGGATATTATCTATGTATATTTTGGCAAGATTGGAACCTAAATCTCTTCCTTCAGTAGTGAAGTATCTAACCCGTTAAACTCCTTAAAATAATTTCTTTTGATATTAAAATGTATTCTTATAATAAAACCATTAATTTCTTTTGATTGGTTAGTGTGAGAAATCCCTACATCCGACATTTAAGGTTGAGCATTCCCATCTAACCATGACCCCTCGTAAGGCCGAGAGCTAAACTTATCAGCCAAACCCCAAAAAAAATTTGTTTTTTTTAAAAAAGGGGTAAAAATTTATTGATAAGAAGACAAGATTACAAAGTATAGCTAAGCCCCCAGCCAGGGCTCAAGTAAGCAACACAACAAGCTAAGACCACCATATAGAGTCAAAACCCGAAGAAGACAACAAGAACAAACCACATTAAGTCTGAAAATCCTTGTGGATCAACTCCCAGAGGCGTTGAGAGTCCCCAGATGGGAGACTCTCCCAATTATCCATAATCCAAGGACTCGAAATCTCATAAGCCCTTTTGGCCAAATAATCAGCAACCCCATTCCATTCCCTTGGAATGTGCACAAAGGAGATGAATTCAAACTCTTCACTAATTTTGATAATCTGACCGACCATAGAGGCCAACTGCCAATTAACATCCTCCAACCTTTTGTTGTTTCAAATATTAACCAAAATTTGAGAGTTTGACTTGCAGATGCTCCTACGCCAGCCAAGAGAAAACCCCCTATACAAGATCTCGAGAATCACAAGAGCTTCCATAAAATTGTTGGAGTGAACACCTTTATAATTGGAAAAGAAAAATCTGACCACGTCAGCAGAGTCTCTCCCAACACCGCCAATTCTAGCATGTCCAGGATTACCCTTGGACGACCCATCAGTATTAATTTTTAAAACTCCTCCAGGGGGCGGCCTCCACCTACCATCTCTCCTAACTTTCTTGCTAAGCTAAGAATCCCTGCTAGGGTGAGAAGAGTTCGCTCCAACCCCAAAGAGACCAAGGGTTTGTCGTACCTTCTCCTCCCTAGAGTCCAAAAGAGGGTTCACATCGCATTTGCTATGGATAGTTTCCTGAACCATACCCAGGATCCTTTGCCATATCTGTTGAATAGCCAAATGACTACCCCGAAAGATGCGACGGTTCCATTCAAGCCAAATCTGTCAAATGATGCAAGAAGGGCCCAAATTCCAATCCACCTGGAGGAAAGGGGCATTGGCCGAAGGTCTGCCCAAACTACTCCAAAACTCCACTAGGAAGAGCACATGAAAACAAGGATGGTTCCAAGCACTCCACCAACGGTGCCAAATGTCTCTGGCAAGGGAGCATTGGAAAAATAAATGATAAGAGACATCCTCATTGTTACCATAAAGGACACAAATAGAGGGACCCTAAAATCCCATATTCCTCAAGTTCTCCCAAGTGAGGCATTTATTCCGAGCTACCAGCCAGAGAAAGAAGTTACATTTAGGCCAAGCAAATCTGTTCCACACCTTTTTCCACCATGTGATAGGGAGGCTACCAAACTTTGCATATCAAGAACTTGGTAGCCATAGGCTACAAAGTAGGTTTCCTTGGGATCAGGGTTCCAAGCTAAACTGTCTTTACCCCTTGATGAAGAATAAGGTCTCCCCACAAGAATATGAGCAAGCACATCTTTATCCTCAACGAATCCCCCTTGGGGCCATTCTTGCGGATCTTTCCATTTGTACATCTCCAAATTACCAAAAGACTAGATTATTTTAAATTCGTCCACACAAGACTAGCCCACTTACAAAAAACAAACGCTTAGGGAATGTAGCCTGCGATATTGAGTCGAGATAGGAGGGTGGCCATCCCAATAATCCTCCTAGAAAAGAGCATCTGATCCTCGATTGCAAATCTAAAACAAACCCTGCTTAATTAAATTAGTCCCTATTTTTAGAGTGTCCCAGATAACCGAACCTTTCCAAACCAAGCTGACTCTAGGGATATCAGCCTCAAAAATACCTCAAGTACTTACAAGATAATATTTTAGCCCAAATCTGATCTTGAGAAGTACACCATCTCCACTAAAGTTTTGTAGCCAGAGCCTACTTATAAAGAGCCGCCTGTCGCAACCTAAGGCCTCCCTCTTGAATCGGCCTACAAATAGAATCTCACCTAACCAAACTCCATTTAGATTGAGCAAGTTTTTCAGACTACATAAACTGTCTTGACAAAGAATCCATGTCCTTGATGAAATGAAAGGGATTTGTTTGCACAAAAAAATTGTATATGGGTAAAGCTTAAACAATAGATTTTAAAAGCAACCCTCTACCCACAAAGGAGAGCCATATGACGGTCCAATGATTCACCTTCCTTCTAAACTTATACAACATAGGCTGCCAAGAAGATCTAGGAAAAGGATGAGATGAAATTAGAATACCAAGATAAATGAAGGGGGAGTCCCGATCTAAAATCTTAGAATTTGAGTAATCCTGGGTTGAATAAGAGGAGGGGTATTGAAGAAGAAAATAGAAGACTTGTCCTCATTAATCAACTGTCCAAAAGCACCAAGATATATGTCAATAGATCGTTTAACGTTGCCAACTTCCCTAATAGTGGTAACTTTAAGCAAAGTAGTGTCATAAACAAATTGAAAGTCGAAAAGAGGCGACTAACTACTATACCACTTCCAACCTTGAATGAAACCATGCCTAACCTAAGACTTGATAAATCTTCCCAACCCTTCCACCATAATGATAAAAAATAAGGAGATAGAGGATCTCCTTGCCTCAATCCCCTCGAGGCCTCAAATAGCTTCAACGACTCATTATTAACAAGAACAGAGAACGAGGAAGAAGAAACACGACTCATCACCCATATAATCCAATCCTCCTCAAAGTCAAAAGTAGCAGGATATTTCTAAAAAAATGACTATTTGACCCAGTCGTAGGCTTTGGCCATGTCCAACTTAATGAACATAGATTTCTCCTTAGAATTTTCCATCGAGTGAATAGCTTCCGTAGCAATAACAACCCCATCTAGGATTTTTCGGTTAGCAACAAACCCACCTTGCTCCTCATAGATGATTTTACTCAACCATATCTTCAACCTCTCAACCATAATTTTTGTAATGATCTTATACACAACATTGCAGAGAGAAATAGGCTTTAACATAACTAGGGGATTCACTCCCTCTTTTTTTGGGAATAAGCACCACAAAGGTAGCATTTAGGGCATTTAGCAAATGTTTGATCTTTTGGGACTCATGAACCACCTCTAGAAGATCAAATTTGATTAACTCCCAAAACTCCTTATAAAACTCAATCAAGAATCCATATAGGCCTGGTGCTTTCCCTTTTTTCATCTTGAAGACAACATTTTCCAACTCTTTCAGGAAAATTGGACCCATCAAATGCTCATTCATTTTTGTAGAAACAATTGAGGGAATACAATTTAGAATAAGCTTTTCAACCTCTTCATCTGAAAGGGAGTCCTCCTTAAAGAGAGAGGAAAAATACCTCCTAGTCTCTTATGAAATATCTCTTAAAGAAGAGAGAAGGACACCCTGAGAATTCACAAGAGAGGAAATCAGGTTACCATTACGACGAGCCTTAACTGAGTTAAAAAAGAAGGTCGTGTTCCTATACCCTTCCTAAAGTCAATCCACTCGAGCTTTTTGTTTCCAAAAAATTTCTTCCCTCAAATCCCATTCAGCAAGGTCTTTTGCAGCCTCAAATTACTCAATGAGAAGCTCCTCCGTGAGTCCATGATCTCTGATCTTCCTTGAAGCTTTTTCCACCTTCCTAAGAGCCACCAACTTAGCCAAGGAAAGGTTCCCAAAATTTAGACTATTCCACCTCTTCAATTATGCTTAACGAATTGCAGTCGCTTCATAAAGGAATACATAACGGTGCCATGAGAAGGTTTGCCATTGGTCCACCAACCTCGCATGAAATCATGAATCTTAGGATCCCGAAGCCACATAAGTTGAAACTTAAAGGAAGGATTCTTCTTTAGCCCAAACTCAAGAGCAAAGAGTTTGATAGGCCAATGATCAGATCCCCTACCCTCAAGAATCACATAACTAGCAATTTTGTTATTACTAATAAAAAAACCAGAGATCAAAAACCTATTCAGTCTCTCGGAGATGGAATCTTCCCTATATATTCTATTGTGCCAAGTAAAGATCCCATTATCTGACTTGATGTCAACCAAGTTCAGGGCCTAAATATGAGCACTAAATACAGAAGAAAAAGGCTTGAGATGATCAACCCCACTGCATTTCTCCTCCAGACAAGTGATAGAGTTGAAATCTCCAACCAAAATCCATGGGCATAGGGGAGCCAAACTTCTCACAAAGCCAATTTGTTCCCACAAATTCACTTTACCGTTGTAATCAACAGAAGCATATAAGTAGGATGGTTTCACCAGATTCATTATCATGCTCGATCATCGAAATAGACCATCTGTTGGAAATCCAAGTAAGAGGAGAAATCTTAACCGGATCCCATAAACAAGCAATGCCACCAACATATCCACATGCACCAATACACTGACATTGACCCATTCTCCACAACTTGGGAGTAATATTGAACATACTACCAGTAGCTAATTTAGTCTCCCAAATAAACACCACATCCGAAGAATGAAAACGAACCAAATCACGAATAACTTTTTGTCTGGGGATGTTTTTCAACTCCCTTACATTCCATGAAAGGATAATCATAAATAGGGGTTAGAAAAATGGGAGTCCAATGTTCTCACCAATCCTGACTCCACCAAATTCTCCCCTGTTAACTTAATTTTGTCCTGGTCTTTCTTTCGACCCACCTTCATATTCTTATCCGAAGCACCTTTTTAATTGTTTTTCGCTGCTATCCCAACACCGTAGGAGTTTTATAGTCCAAGGATGACTGCATCAGTATCTAAGTAGGAGAGGGCATAACTAAATCTGTGCCACTTTCCAAAATAGTTTCCCCTGCAGGGCTAGAGCCATCCATACCACCTGTACTCGGAACCATAGCCCTCTATTATTCATTTAATCCCCCTAGATCTAATTCCTTAGGTTCCACCTCAAGAAGAGACATCCGATTCGACCCTATTATATCTGCATCAGGTAGTGACGTTTCAGGTATCTCCATGCACTAATCAAGATCATCTAGTATCTCAAAATGGTTGAGTAGAGCATTTGGTTGGCTATCCTTAACGTCTCTTTTTGCCCTTTTTCCTCTGTTTTGGGGTTTTAAAGGAACAAAGCCTTCCTTATCCCGATTCCCTTCCTTTATTGGGGCTTTTCCTTTGTCCAAATTTTGTGCAGATTGAGAGGGCCCAAGATCTGAAGCCACGGGCAAGACAAACTTAAGGCATTTTCTTTGCAGATCGTCATATTCATGATAGATCCGATAACGAAATGGAAGAGCTTCATAGTCAAGTTGTTGAACCCATGTAGTCGATTCAAAATCTATTTCAACAGAATATGGAATATGATTGTTTACATCAATTTCGACATAGATACGGGCAATAGAGATTACATTTTTATCCCTCGTATGTTGTGACGGTCCAACCAACTTCCCAAGAAGGACAATCATATGCAAGATGTCGTTTCTTCAGAATTCCAACAGGCGCAAGAGCCGAACCCACACTGGAACCTGTGACGGTCGCTCCTTTGACGGGTTGAAACCCACATGCCAGGGTTTAAGAAAGAGTCCCGCTTGGTTACAAAAATAAGGACCCCCTTCAAATGCTTTGTTACGATCCGCAAGACAAGAGAAAACCACCATAAAATAGCTATTCGTACTCAACATCACCTCCACGTCACCTTCAAGGTTCCAAGTCTTCCTAACCCGAGCCTCCACAAAGGGAAGAGAAATTCAGATACCCATAAATTTGCCAATAAGCGCATGCTTGGTTAAATACTCCACATCTTCCGCCACCAAGTATGGTTGAACCACTAAAACTGATCTGACTTCACATTGTTCCAAACATCCATTGTTCTTTAACAAGCGATTCCCGACATGTAATGGGAAATCTTGTTCCTTCCAATCATTTTTAGATGAAAAAACATCACTAACATGCACGCCCTATGATGGGCCCAACGCCATCACAACTTTCCTCCAATTGTTCAAACCTCCTCCAAAAACTTCTACCATCTCCTTTGGTAGGGTTTCTTTCGAATATCTTCAGCATTGAAACTCAGACCCCCATTCCGTTCCCTTCCCCTCAAAACAAATTATTAAAAGTATTATTACATAATAGTTTTTAAGGACTCGTAAGACATTATATATGCATCCTAAAATAGTAGAAGTTATATATATATAATTTTTTTTTTTTTTTTGAATTTACATGATGAAAAATGTTTTATGATTTTTTTAATATATATTTTTAACAGAGGTGTCTCATCTCTTTAAATGTTTACTTTGAATGAATGAGTGGAGGAGCTCGGATTGTATTTTGTACATATAAAAAAACCTAATTTTTTTTTTCCATTTTTAACACACAAAACACACTATCATGTTGGAATAATTTTCTATAATGTACACTAAAACCAAAACACAAACCACACAAAATTATACAGATCCTTAAACCTTAAAAAAAACAAACAAAAACTTTAAAAAGTACCTCTTCACCATCAATACTATTTTCTTTTTTTTCCGTCTTAAACGGCATAACTTGTTTCTTGAGGAACGATGGCAGTTATCTTATGGCTGGACGACTTGAGCAGTTTCGAGTTTAAATCCGTGAAATCGGGCGCATTGCATGACTGACTTTTAGAAGGCGCTTAAACCTGCTGTTTTTGAAATTATAAAATTCCATTGTTATGTGTTTTGGGCAGTAGAAACAACGGCTATACCAATTCTTCGAAATAGAGTGCAGCTCGAGCCTTCATGCAGTGTTTTAAGATATTTGCTATTTCGAACCAAATAAGGCGATAAATATCAGAATCGCACGTGTCTCAATGACAACAGATGTATTCACGACGTGATCCCTCCACCCGTCCAGACGTTATCACTCCCGGAAACCCTTCTCTCCACAAATTTTCTCAGTGTGATCCTCTAGCAGAAACAATTTCTCTATTCAAATTCGCTTTGAAACCCTCTCACATAAATAATTCAGACATCGTTATGGGGTAAGAAATTTTACCAAAATTATCCCTCGAAATCATTGCAGAATCAGGTTTCGAAGTTGTTGTTGTTCTAATCATTGATTTTCACGGCACCGAGGAGAATCATCACGGCTTTGCAAAGGAAATCGCGTTTTTGCCTGAGGAGCTCGGATTCATGTAATATCAAAAGCCTCTCTAAATATTCGCTGTCTTCTCCGGAGTTTCACGGTGGTCGCGGAGCTCTGCCTTCTGCAGGTGGGCATCCGTCGGATCTGACATATTTGGCGGGCGGGGGTTGTCTTTTCGGCGGGGTTTCTTCTCCTTCGGCAAAATATGGTGGAAAATGGAGGCGCTTCTGAGAAATTGGCCGAGGAGATTAAGCAGAGAGAGGACATGCGCAAGAAATTTGGAGGTTTGGATCGTTTTGTGTTATTCCTAATATATTTTTATTCTGAATTTTAGAGCTCGAAATTTAATTTAATTTAATTTTTCTAGGATGTATAATTTTTTTGCTATTATGTTATTAGCCCCTGTCGAGCATCTGATTCGTTCATAACAATATAGTTAGTCTGATTATCGCTTCCACCAATTCATCCATAAGGAGGTGATCTATGCAACCATTTTAACAATAATCTGTCCAGACTTTGAATTTTGAAGAAAAAAAATTATTTCATACGGTGTTGACAAAACATAATATAAGGAATGGGATTCACGTTTATTTATTTATTTTTTCTCGTCTTCTGATATGTTGAGCATTGAAATTTGTTCCATCACTTCTTAGGAATTTGTGAATTAATGAAGAATAACAGTCACACGACGACCTTAACAGACCATTTGTACTCGGAAATAAAAACATATAAATTTGTGTGGTAGTTTTATATTTGCATTCATCTTTAACATGATTTATATATATAATTACAATCCATCTTTCCTTTGCAACTAGCATATGTAATATTTTTTAAATACGAAGATCTCAGGGACTGTTTTCTACGTAAAACTCATTTTATTTTACTGCCTGCCTATAGGAAAGCACGACTGGTACTGCGATCCATAGAGATTTAATGCTTATTCGAATGCGAGTTATTTGACCGGTTACTGCAATCGATAGAGATTTAATGGTTGTTCATATGCGAGTTATTTGGGCGAGTCCATAGGTGTTGATTTTTTGACCTAACCATGGTTAACTTGGGAGTTGGGGTTTGAGACTCTGTTTTTAATTCATGGGTTTTCTTGCATTTTCCTTTTGTGAATTGTATTGCCTATCTGTTGAACTGAGAGGGAAATCTTAAGTAGAAACAATTGACCCGCATAAAAAGGGGGAGTTGGAAATCTTAAGTAGAAACAATTGACCCGCATAAAAAGGAGGAGTTGGAAATCTTAAGTAGAAACGATTGACCCGCATAAAAAGGCTTTTGTAGCTTTCCTACTTTTCAAAATCTTATTGAAATCTGATAATGGTAATTTTTTTATTATATGATAATAATAATAAATGCTCACACAGAAAGAAAGAACGAACGTTTCCTTTAGCCACAAAAGTAGTTACATATGTGCGTTGTCCACCTTTTGGCACACTGCATTCATTGTTCTATCACGTGGCCTTCCTCTTTTAAAGCAGAAGGAAACAAAATTCATATTTTGAGGCAGTAGTCTTAGTTTTAGTTTTTTAAGGCAGGTTCTTTAGTTTAGTTTTGTTTTTGTGTTCTTTGTGTTGTTTTTTTTTTGTTGTTCTTGTGTTTTTGTTGTTTTGTGTTTTTTTATGTTTTTTGTTATTGTTCTTGTGTTTCTGTTTGTTTGTGTTAATTCATGTTTTTATGTGTGAGTGTTTTCTATGTTCTTTTGTTTCTGTTTATTGTCTGTTGATTGGTTGTTTTTTATTTTTATTTTTATCTAATTTTTGTAATTTTTTAGGTTTTGGTTGTGTTTATTTTTCATGTTTATTTTGGTTGTCTTTGTAGTGTTCTGTTGTTTTTGTCATATTTGTGTTTTGTTATGTTCTTGTTGTGTTTTTTCCACTGTTCCACGGAGACGCGTCCCCTCGTTTCCCAGCACGGGGGGACGGGACGGCAAGGGGGATGTTTCCCCCCGTCCCCCTTTTGGGGGACGGCTGGGAAACGTCCCCTTTTTTGGGGCATCCCTGGCCGTCCCCGGGGACAGCTGGGCTCCATTGGGGACACTCAGACCGTCCCTAGGGACAGCTGGGTGTAAAGGTGCCCAGCCGTCCCTAGGGATGGTCCGAGCATCCCCAATGGGGCCTAGCCGTCCCCCACGGCTGGGTGTCCTCACCAAAAAAAAAAAAAAAAAAAAAAAAAAAAAAATTACTACACTTATAGTTGTTGAACTTGAAACAATTAAATGGCTGCACTTAGTAACTAATATGAATATCCTAATACCACTTATGTGGTAGTAACTAATATGAATATGAATGTCTGCACTTACATAATTGATTACTAATATGAAATATCATTTTTGTTGGGTGTAGAATTTTGAATGTTTAGATTATTCTAAATTTCTAAAAAAATTCAATTTTTATAGTATTATACTAGCCGTCCCCCCAGCCGTCCTCAAGCCGTCCCCTAAAATTGGCCTGCCGTCCCCCGCCGTCCCCGAAACCCGTCCCCTAGTCTCCCCGTCCCCCAGGCTCGTGGAACCTTGGTTTTTTCTATGAGGTTCGTGTTGTGGTTTTTTTTTTTTCTTATTGTGTGTGTGTTTGGTTCTTTTTGACACACTCAAGGAGCATGTTTTTTATTTTATTTTATTATTTTTATTGTTATTTATTTATTTTAAATGTTTGTGTGTTTTTTTGCTCCTTGAGTATGTCAAAGGTGGTAGGCCAGGTTCGAGTCATGGGCGATTTTGGCGGAATGGATACCCCTGCCTCCTTGGGTCTTACCCGAAAGTGGCATCCCTTTTGGGATGTTTTCCACAAAAAAAAAAAAAAAAAAAAAAGTAAAGCAGTCCAACACCTCTATCTACCACGGTAAATAAAACCAGAACCAGAACCTACTATAAGACAAAACTTATACAGTTATCCCCTATCCCACCATGACCAAGAGAGCAGACCACTTGCCTCTATTTGTTCTTCTCTCAAGTCGCCTTCCCCTTTCAAACCAGAGGAAAACAAAAATCTATTTCCAGGCCCTTCTCATGAGCAGTGAAGGTAGAACAGTCCAATATCATTGTCTTCTATGGTAAATAAAACCTGAACCACAAGATACTGTAAGACAGAACTTAACACACCTCTCCAATTCTGCAACAACCAAGAGAGCAGATCACTTGCCTCTATCATTTGCACACAAAGGTAACAGTAGCCCCTTTTGATGCCTATTCCACTTTTCAAGCATTGATGAATGCAATGAGCCATCTCATGGATGGACAAAGTAGACCACTTGCCTCTATCCTTTGCTGACAAAGGCAACAGTAGCCTTTTCAAATGCCTGTTCAACTTGTCAACCTTTGATAAATGTAATCAGTTGTCTCGTGAATGGAGTTCACAACACAATGGTGTTTCTTCATAAAAGTATTGACTGCCATAATGGCCATGTCATGGTTCATTTCCTTCTGCTCTATTCATTTCTTTAATGTTAAACACTTCCCTCCAGTTACTTAGCTTCTATTTTGTTAACTATTGTCATTGCTGTGCCTTCAACATGTTCCGGCCTATGTTCCACAGGTACCTGTCCTAATCCCCAAGGGCCCCAGCCCATTGTACCACACGTTTCAGGGACTGGTACAATACATCCCACCAGTCCCCCCTTCTTTGGGACTTTGGGCTGCAATTCCCAAAATGTCTAGGGGTTTGGGGGCCTGCCTTAAGAGAAGTGCTACTTGGGACATCATCCCCGAGATGTTGTAGGGATGCCAAAATGTCCCCATGGAGTCTTGGGGGCACCAAAGAGTTTTGGGGGTACCCAAAAATCTCTGAGACGACAGGGAATGCCCAGATGCCTCCTTAAAAGTCTTGAAGACCCCTGGCTGTCTTGAATAGCATTGAACCCTTTGGGAATTTAATATATGTATTTGTTTGGGTGTGCATGCAAATGTATTTATAAAATTATTATTTGTCATTTTATATACATATCATTAGAGTCTAGACTTTCAGATTTCAGATTTCAGATTTCCGTAAAATTTAGCTTATGTACTAGACAGTTGGAATTTGCATTATGGCTAAAGTTCAAATTTGTAAAGTTACTGATGCATGCTTAGGGTATAGTTTTACATTTTCTTAATGTTGAGCTCTGTGAGGTAGTGTTATTTACTTATTTTTCTTACCCACTTGTGGGTAATGCCCCACTTGTGGGTAATGCTATATGTTCATGTTTAAAAAATTCCATATAGTCTTAAATTTGTTCATATAGCTAGATAGATAAATATGTTGTCATTTTCTTGGAAACTTTGCGGAACATAGTTCTGCACATGGATGTAGTGTGTGTGACTTTCAATGGCACAAAGACCTTTGCATGCTAAGCAACAGGTGTGGTTATGCTTTATGTTCATTTTGTTGTCCTCTTCATCTAGGGCCATTTACATGACTTCATTTTGGATCTTCAGTTTAGTACCCTCATAACCCTTCGACCATAGACAACTACATGCAATTCCTTATTACTTCTCTCTCGACTTTGCTTCCCCAAAGTATTATCTCTGGTGAATTTTGCAGCACAGAAGTGTAATCCTCCATTCTATCTCCCAACCACAAATGATTGCCCAAGATGTGTGTAGAGTCCCCGCTGCAAGTGAGAGGCCATAGCAGCGTTCCTAAAGAGCCAAGACGTGACTATATTATAACAAGAAGAAATTGAAAGAAAGAACATGGCGAGGCCTTCTATAGCACCACCCCAAATTCCTACTTTGCATGTAGTAAAAGAGCATGTGGGAACCATGGTGTGGGGCATACTCGTCTCTTGCTTCCATCCTTGAGCCTTTGTGCTGGCATAAATGTTGAACGGTCCATGTAGGGTACTTTCACCTCACAGGCGTTGCATGGCATATGTGACATGTTCCTTATAACACTAATATGCTTTGCCTTTGATGGGGGGCTTTGGACGATCTACCACATATTCTTTCCCTATGGGGCTCAAAATTCCCTTGTTAGCTATGCAACAACTCGATCCTTTGAGACCCTAGATGGTAGATTTCTTTAATAGCTGATTGTGATAATAACAATGACATAAATGTTAGATTTCTTTAATGTCTGATATAAATTTCATGCTCAAAATTCATCCATTTGGACTTTTGAAAGGTCAAAAACCAGTTTTGGCTGGGAATTGGCTGATTTGGCATGTGCAAGATGGCCAATAAGTGAACTAGGCAAGTGTCAAAGGGTATAAGCATAGGGGAGAAGCATGACACATTACTTCCATGCATACCCACACTTGAAATAATCTTCGAAATAAGAAACATCAGTTGCACTCCCAGATTTGGAAATGGAAGAGACTCGATGAGGCTTATTTGGGCCTAGACAAGGAAGGAAAAGGGAGTTTTGAAGCGCTAAGAGTGGGGGCAAGCAAGTTCCAGAAAAAAGAGAGCAAGAAGAGAAGAAGCACAATGCAAAGCTGAAAACAAGTACATAGTAGCTGTACATGTCATTTAAGGCCAAGTTGATGGCCAAGATCTCTTGTACGTTCTCAATTTTGTGAGAATTTGAAGCTTAAATATTAAACAGTAGGTTTACTTCCTCTCGAGGTTTTTTCCCACTAATCATTGCATCATTGTTGTTGTGAGTGTGTTTTTCTGATTACTCTATGAGTTTAGCTGCATTTCACTTTGTTCTATGGGGTTTATATTGATTCATGTGTCTTTCATGCTTAAAACTATCAAGTTTGAGCTATAACTGAGCATCATAATAGTTGGCTTTACAGTAGATATCAAGCCTCATTCGCATAACATCAAGCTCTTCATGCACTGTCCATACTCCGTTCTTTACATTTAAGAGTATTTTTGGGCATAGAAGAGTAGTATTGATGCCAAAAAAGAGGGTTTTACAAGTGACTAGTTTTGTCATAACCCTAGTGGAACCAAGTCAAGGAGCACTTTAAGTGTTCAAAAGTGTCTGTTTAAGGTTTCATTTGAGGAAATTGTAGATCAAGGAAAGAGAACCTATCTATTATATATGCACACATGGCTTATATAAACTTCCATGACTGACTAACAAACTTAGAGGCCTTTTAGCTGGCCTTTGTAAACACAATTGCCATAAGGCAACCCATAACCTGAGTGCCAATTTAGTGCCCCTAACACCCCACACACCCCCCCGCCCCTGCCCCCCCCTACACACACAAAAAAAAATGGAGAAGAGAACTTATATTTCTGACTGTAAATTCTATAGTCCATGACACAAAAGCTTTTGGGAAAAAAATGTGTAAAAAGGGCTTATACTGTTTGGACCATCATCAGGATGAACGATCAAAACAAATTATATATTTCAATCAAATAGACATGTAGATATATACAACTCATATATACTTCCATGACTGACTTCTATGATAGAGTAACGAAATTAGAGGTCCAATTGCTGGCCTTTGTAAACATAACTGTTCATTTCTACAATTACCTCTACTATAGTCAGGAGGGCAACAACTAATTCAGAACACGTAATATAGGCTACTTTTGGCACATCATTTGTTCTGTGGAAACCTTGGATGGAAATGTTCTTATTGGGAGAGAAGAGAACTTACATTTCCATTATATCTACATAGGGAGAAGAGAACTTATATTTCCATTATATACAAACACATACACGCCATCTAGAGAAACAACCATCACCAAGTAACAAAACTACTTGTCTTGTGGCTGGCCCTTGTGAGCATAAGCAGTCATTGCTACAATTATCACTACTGCTAATTTTTAAATGCAGAAGTTGTTATTAATCTTCTTGGAGGATTACCACAATCATGGTAATTTGGGGACAAAATCACCTTCAAAGTTCAAAGAAACATGTTCATCCCTCTCATGAGAAGAGATGAGAAGGTTCTGAGCGTGAATTTAGAATCATCCATTTCAGCCCTGTTTGTTCTTTGGTAAAACATAAAAAGCAATTAGAAAAAGGATCTTCACATTAAAGATCAGCAGAATTCCACATATACAAATTCAGATAGGACTAAAATGAAGGTCAAGTGCTACTACTCTCATGAATAGGGGCATGTAAAAAAGAATTGCCCCAATTCTACGAAGAAGAAACCAAAGATTGATGAGGCTAATACCTTTTCTACCTATCTTTTCACTGTGTAGGCTATGGTAAGAAACTTAGCAACCTATCTCTTCTACTTGTTTTACTACCTATCTCTTGACTCTTTGGACTTAGAGCAAACCTAGCACTTGGCTTCTCAAGTTCTTGTGCACCGTGAGGAATTACTTGTAAAAGGGAAAGTGGTATCCTGAGTTCTTGCGCACCATGAGAAATTGCCTGAAAAGGGGTGAAATTAAAAAAATTTATAACATCTTTGCATATTTCTTCTTTGATGAAGATCTTATTTGTCATTAAGATTGTTGATGCAGGCATGAATGTTCAGTTCAATGCATCTGGTTGTAGCTAGCATATGAGTCAATGTAAGCTTGTTGCCATTTCATTGGAGATGGGTGTAAGTTGTCCAAATGCATGTCTCCCTTATCTGATGAAAAAATAGAAGCAGTGTTGAGGTTGCATTATGTTGTGGGGAATGTTTATGTGTGCAGCGGTTTATACGTGGCTAGGTATTGTATATGCTATAATGTAAGTCAATTCTCTTACAACGTGGGAATGCAATATTTGTCAGTTGTGAAATAGATTTTTAGATACTTAAAGTTCACAATAGACACGCGAATCACTTTTAGAGGGAGTACCAAACATGGATTAGAATTGATAGCCTGTTGTGAGGCTGATTGGGTTAGTAGCTCTAGGATGTGGATGGTACAAGATAGTGAGATGGAGTTCTGGGATGTAGGGATGCATCTCTGAGACTGTTTCGAAATCTTAGGACGTGTCCCCCTTGGAACGTAGGAACTTAGTAGTGATGTGGTCCAAAGAAATTCTACACTAACTAATTGTTTCATGCTTACACGGGGAATAGTGCCATGGGCAGGTTGAAGCAGAGTACTTTTTTGTGCTCTGGAGAATTGAATTGTTTGAATTTTTGAAGGTTTGGGTTTCAACAGAAACACGTTTCAATATAGGTTATCTGGCAATGATTTATTTTTATTTAAAAAAAAAAAAACCCTTGATTATGTGATAGGACTAAAGACATTAATGTGCACTATTAATTTGTCATGGGACAAGCAGAAAAGAAGGTTCTTTAGACGGAGTTTTGTGAAACTGGTCATATGGTAGCCCATGCACTGACAAAAGCATTGCCAAATGATAAATTGAAATTCTGTAGGAATGCTTTTGTATGAAATTGTTGGAGCAAGTGGGAATTATATAGGTAATGGTCTAATGTTTTGGATTATCTGTTCCCCATTCCTATTTTGTAGTCATTGTATTGCCAGGTCACAGTTCTTCAACTACTTAGAGTTGATTCAGTTCACATTTTGGATTTGCCTATAGGGATCAGAGTTGAGAAAATCGGCATGATTTTTTAAAATGCCGATGCAATCAGCAAACTATTGGCGATGCAAAGATTGTCAAAAAATCTGCAAATTTTTTTTTCTTTCTTTTTTTTTAGGCTGCGGTCAATATAGGTTTTTTTTATGCAAGCCCATTTTTCAGCTGTTAATGTTTGAACTTTGAAGTTTAAAGTTTAAACCCTAAACCTGAAACCCTAGTCTAGGGTTTCAGGTTTTTTTTTTCCTCCTCTTTTTAAGTAAATATTGCTGCCTGAAAACTATGTATACAAGCTCATTTTTCAGCTGTTAATTTGAAACTTTAAACTTTGAAGTTTAAACCCTAGCTCCAGGCCCTAGGGTTTAGGGTTTTGTTTTTTTTTCCCTCCTCTTTTTTAAGTAAATATTGCTGCCTGGTAACTATGTATGCAAGCCCATTTTTCAGCTGTTAATGTTTGAATTTGAAACTTTGAACTTTGAACTTGAAGTTTAAACCCTAAACCCTAGTCTAGGCCCTAGGGTTTTGGGTTTAGGTTTTTTTTTTCCCTTTTTTTTTCTAGTTAGATATTGCTGCCTGGTAACTATGTATGCAAGCCCATTTTTTAAGCTGTCAATGTTTCAATTGTAAACCCTAAACCCTAGTGTTCCCTAGTGTTTTGGTTTAGGGTTTAGTTTTTTTTTTTCCCTTTTTTCAAGTGATTGTAACTTTGTTGTTACTTGTTTCGATGTGCAGGCAAAAAAAAAAAAATGAAACCTTTTTTTCCTTCTTGTTACTTGTAACTTTGTACCTTTTCATATTATAAGCAATACAAAACGTGTTTTGTCACTTTCATATGTACTTAAAGCTTAAGCCTTGTATGATGTCTTGACATGAATTATTGCTTTTATTGCAATAATGTTAATTCATTGTAATATGCATGAAAAAACTTTTTTTCAATGAAAAATTTTGTTTTCTTCGTTTTTTTTTGCTGATTCTTTGCCGATTCTTTCCTCGATTTTTTGCCGATTCCTGATTTTTGCCGATTTTTAAAAATGCCGATTCTTTGCCGATTCTGATTTTCTCAACTATGAGAGGGATGATATTTGTATATATGTATATGATTAGAAACTGAATGAGGCCTCCTTGATTCATTTTAATGCAGTTTATTTTTACTGTCTGTTTTTAATGGTGCTCTGAGCGTGTGATTAATTTTCTCTGCTGGCAGCCGTAACAGAATTCTTGTACTTTATTTCTTGGAAAATTTTCCTTGACAGCAGGTCCTTGAGCGTATTTCTGTGTTTTGGTGTTAAGTTTGCTGTGCTGCAGATTTCTAACAAAGTATATAGTAATTTAACAGATATATCTTTTGTTCTTAAACATGAAGATCTTCTTATGCTACTGATGCTATAAAGGATGTGTTCCACTGATATTTTGTTTCATGATGGTAATCCATGGAGGAATCCTCCACTATGCTTGCAGTCTTAGAACACAAATAGGTTGAGAACTTGTGGACATCCTCCATCCCCAACAAGTATTGCAACAGGCTACGTGTTGCCATGCACAAAGCCAAAGGAGTTGAGTGAACTTCAGGACATCCTACAACTTATGATAGCTGTTGATCTGCCTACGGAAGTGGGAGTTAAGTCTCCCCTTGCTTCTCTTTTGTATAGGTTGACTATTGATTCTCCAATTTACTACTATATTTGGAATGCAGAGTTTATCACCTATCATAATCACTTCTAGCTCAATTTGTATCATCAAAACCAAGTAATTCCAATCTTGATCTGGTCCTGCTCCAAGCACACTTTAGATAATGTTAATAGTACCCTGGATAATTCTCCTTGTAGTAATGGGATGTAGTATTCCAGAATTAGTCATGACTTATCCCGATTTCTATTTTGGAAAAGTGCTATTTGACCCTGTTCTAGCTGGTCCTTTGTTTTAGGTGTGATTACTTTGGACAGTTTGTCATCAGCATCAGTTAGCTTGGTAATTAGATTAGCGATTCCTTCTAATTATCTATGTCTTTAGCAAGAGCATTCTTTATATAGCTTGACTAGTCAAACAAATATTTTGAGACTTATTCAATCTTAATACAACAGTGGACAATCTGTTTTTTCAAATGTAACATTCATTTAGGTTATAATTTATTAATGTGAAATTATTCACATGAAGAACATGGCTTACTGTTAGATCTTGGTTCTTGCTAGAGGCACTTTGTTCAGTATAATTCTTTTCAAATAGCTGCTGAAGAAGAAATTGAACTTGTTTCAGACCATTAAAGACTTCCAGGGAACATGATAAGTCTATGTGTCATTGTTATTGGGAACTCTCACATAAGACTTCTCTTTAAGTTTACTTTAATTTGATAATAATCCTGAAAGAGTTGCCTATGTTTTGATACTGTTCCCAGAACCTATGTACGGTTGTCAGATATTTTTTTGTGGATATTGTGCCTATTTTGCCTCTCATATCTTGATTCTTTTGCTTGTCTCATTTACCATTTGCCCTCCTCATACTATATCTGTCGGTATGACATCATCTAATATCTGGTCTCAACTTTTTTAAGGTCAATTATTCTTTCACAATAGATCACCTCAAACTTTGTACAGTTGTAAGATATCGTGGATATTGTACCTATTTTGCCTATCAGATCTTGATTCTTTTGCTTTGTCCCATTTGCCATTTTCCCTTGTGTTGCTCTATCTGTTGGTGTGACATCATCTGATCTCTGGTCTCAACTTTTCCAAAGTCAATTCTTGTTTCACCATAGATCACCTTCCTAGGCCCAGAATGACTGTCAAATATGAACAATTTTTTCTAACAAAGATGGCTGCCAACTTTACCAAAATATATACATACTTTGACATCGGAAGATCTACATGTTTTCCTTAGACTGCAGTTGATCTTTAGGCACCCCACTTGATCATCCATTGTCATGTGTTTGACCTCATAGACATCATCATCTTATTTTGGAGGTTGCTTATCAGCAGAACAATTATTACATTCTATGTATTGGGCATTCTTTGGCCAGCTACTGCAATATGTTCTTCATATTGTTGCTAGGTTGAAAAAGAACAACAGCTTCAGTTTGAGGGGGGGAAATTAATATTGATGGTAATGCTTATTATAGATACAAACCATTCATTTGACGATGAGGTTTTATGTTCTGTCTTATATTCTTCTACTTTTCTCTCAGCTGCTTTTATACCATATCTCCTTGAATATCTGCAACCCCGCTCTTTTTTCTTTGCCTTCTTTTCATATCCGAATTTCTTCTATGTGATGTTTCTTGAGCAATCCTGCTTTCATTTGTGTTGACATCAAGGTTGGGAATACTGCCTTCAAAGTTTCATTCAATGCTTTTTTTAATTTATTTGACAACGTATTTTTGTGATTGCATTTGTTTTCATAAACTTTAAACTAGCTAAAAAAAAATGAGTTTTAAGAATTTGGGCCTCCTAATTGGACAACTTGTCAAGGACTCTACTCTTTCATTTTTTGGGAATTGTAAATACAAGTAAAAATGTGGAGCCATGTTTCCCATACGTTACTGGTGCGCACTGGCCAGCTTGGGGAAACCTAATGAAACAACTTAAACTTTCCCTGCTTAATGTTTGTCGATGAAGTTCATAAGAATTGGCATTCATGTTTACTGCACATTCATTGGTCTTATCAAATCATTCTGAAGCAACTGCGATTTTTGGTGTAGTTGCAAAGTGTTTACGTTTTATACAGCTGAAATGACGCATATTGATATTTATTATTTATCTGTGTCAATCAACATAATGATATCTATCGCATCTCCCGTGAGCAATTTAAAAGTCATTTCTTCATCCCATGCTCTCTCTAGAAAAGAAGGTACTGCAAAATTAATCCACAGTGAGTGCCTACACCTTACATAGTTCAAAATTTCCATTTTTATTCCCATTGTTTACATGATGTTGGAAGTATTATGTATTGGCCATTCACCGGGAATCAAATCTTTCCTTGACAGTAAAGTGAAGAGAAGCAAACAATAATTACCCAGAAATTACCAGGTTTGATTGTGGTCCACCACCCTTACTTCCCGTGAGGAAGAAGCTTCCTGAGCATTTATTAAGTTTAGCGTCCAAAATGTATTTTTCACTTATGAGGAATCTTTGAAACAAATTGAAGTTTGCAAATCTTCCTTGTCATTCTATCACAGCCATAACATCAAATTTGCTGTGATGTAATTCTGCTTTTGCACTTGGCTACTTTTCTGTAGTTTATTCACAATCCTTTTAGAAAAATTAAAGCAAATTGATTTTTCTTTTTTATAAAGAAAATGGGTCACACGAACATGATTGTTTTAAATATTCAAGTAAGTCGATGCTCATTCTGTATAAACTCTATTTATATAGAAAAATAATATTACTCTTGATAGTCGACTGTGTCCCTGGTGGTCTCAGGTCCCCGTGCGCATGTGTAACATTAACATAAAAAAAAATTGCCCTCGTCCACAATGGGAATTACTATTGGGTGGGCACTTGGCAACTAGCTTTTAAAATTAGAATACTAGAATTTGGTTCATAGTATGTGTACTAAGATTATGTGGGATCTTTTCAATCGACCCTGGAATTAAAGGATGGATGTCAGCTTTGCTAATGTGGTGTGATAATTTTTACCTATTATTGTGAGTCATATTTTTTAAAATAGAAAATAAAAAAATAAAAAACTTTACAAAATGTGATAATATTGAATGTCAAATTTACTTCACATCCTATGAGCAAAGTAATTGACAAAGTCTTTATCCTGACAAAGTCTTTATCCTGAACGTTATACCTACCCTGCCCAGGACAGGCTTAATAAAAACTCAGGATTACTCTGGAGCTGGGAATGATATATTTATTACTATTCTTCTTTATTTCTTTAAGTCTTCATTGCATTTAATGGAGTAATTATTTGGTGGGTGATGTAGAGCTGCAGGAAAGAAGAGGTATTGGATTGAAATGCAACGTGACAGTATAAAAGAGTATCTTTTCACCAAAATTAGCCTTTGGTTATATAAATATTTAGCAATCCATATGACTATAGGATAGGAGTTTGTTAAGCAAGTCAATGTTTCACTTGTTTTTATTTATATTTAAGCATTGTGGAAAGGTGTGCTATTGTGACCCCTTTTGATAAGTGGGTCTTAGATTGGCAAAGAGTTACTTGGGTTTCCATTAGTTGGTTGGACCCTTTAAACAATAGGCAATCGAATCAAACACATAACCTTGTACTTGTGGATATGGGTCTTCAATCAAAAGTTCAAAGTTCAAACCAAGGGCCATGGCAAGGGACCCACTTTTCAAGTTCTTAAACAACTTACTAATAGAATTGAAACAACATAACAACGTTGAGAGTAGATTATGTGACGGATTGATTACTAATTGAAATTATTTATCTATTAAGGGTGTTTATGCCTTATTATCTATAACAATGAAGAACAAATCAAACCTAAGGTTTTTTCAGGCTTACTATTAGTTCTAGTAGACTATAGCATTTGTGGCAAATAATTATCTCATTTGCAAAGTCACTCTTTAGCTTATGGATTTAATCTCATCTGCTTTGCCCATGGTATGTTTATTTTAGTTGTAACTAATTAGGTGCTAATTTTAGGGAAGAAATTGTGCGTTAGCAGAAAAGAAGTTGAAGACAAGTACAATGAAAATTAAATATGAAAGGTATTTGTATGTTATATATCTTTATAACGCGAAAACAAAAAATAACTTAACTTAATTTATTTGTATTTGGTGGGATTTGGCCTAGCCAAACAAAAGGTCACTAACTTAACTATTTTGTCAAGGTGATATGTTTTGCTAAAACCTCAAAGGATAGGGTCCTTCTATTGGGTCAAGGACGTTGTAGTCTTCTTTGCAATGAGTCTAACTAGCAATGCCATTTGTGCATTGAGGCAAAATGATCTGAAAGACAAATGCTACTCACTTTATACTCCTTTTTCCAAAAACAAATTGGCTTTAAGACACAGTCCAATTAAGTCCGGAGTCCAAACAATTTGTAAGAACTATTAGCTAAATGGAACTTGTTTTCTATTGCATTTATTTCTTATATGTTTTTTAAATAAATTATACTGTTTTTACAAGGGACCATTCTTATCAAAAAGCAAAATATTACGTTTGTTATTAGGTCAAGTAAACTGTATACAAGAATAATTTTTATGAATCATTTATAACTTGTCATTCTATAAAGAATTTTTTTTTACAAGAATAATTTTTATGAATCATTTTTAACTTGTCATTTTATAAAGATTTTCTTTTTTACTTCCCTTTACTTCCTACTTCTTCTTGGTCCGTTATTTTTTCTTTTTTAAATTTTTAAGATACAATTGCAGTCAACTAATAACCTTACATCATTTAAAATTTTTCTTTTTATACATGTTGATTAACATATTTGAAATAGAATCACAGTCGACTAATTACCTTTCATCATTTTACTTTTTCTTTTTTATATATGTTAATTAATATAGTTAGACCCTTTTTGCATGTAAAGATCTTAATAAAGCTTTACAAAGAACTACTAGAGCTGAATTATTCAATAGAAAACAATAATAGGCTTTTTTTGATTATAAAACTATTTTGCTTCTTACGTTTCTCCTTGAAGCATGGGTGTTCACCTAATAGTTTTAGGTTGATAGTGTAAATACATGTTAAAGGAAGAACAAGTCTGGTAGGTATATGAATCTTATTCAAGTACATAATACCATAGTTACCAGGTTTGTCCGAACCCAGCGAAACCTGTCTGGTTTGGTTTGGTCCTGCTTTTTTGGCTTTTTCTTTTTTTAATTTGCAATTTTTTTTATAAATTCAAACCTAAAATACGGCCCATAAATATTTTGTATGGTTATCCGAACTTTTCTGAATTGAAGCGAACCTCCCTGAAAAAACCAAACCTCTAAACCTTTTTGGCCTTCTGAACCTCCAAACCCAACCGTGACTAGTAGCTACGCATTATACATTGTTTCAGTTTGATGGTGCATGGTTTCCTTTTATAAGTATTAGAAAAGCTTGTATTGTACAATGAACAATAGTCTAAGAATAGCTGCAAATAGCTGCAAGCTTACTGCTTTTCTAAGGGCTTTGGCCTATCTTTTAGAGGTCCAAGGTTCAAACCCCACTCAGTATTGAGGTGGTTGAGACCCCTCATAAAAACCTATGTAAACTCATTGAAAAAAAAAATAACTGCAAGCTTACTACAATGGTAAGGGTTTTGGCCTCTTTTTGAGAGGTCCAAGGTTCAAACCCCACTCAGTAGGGGACAAGGACCCCTCATAAAAACCTGTGTAAACTCATTGGAAAAATGAACAAGAGTCTAAAGAGTGAATTTAAAAATGACTTAAAAAGTTGTGTTGAATACAAGAATGACAAGTAACTGTCACAAGATTTCTAACAAAGTATATATACATTTAATGGATATATCTTTTGTTCTTATATATGAAGATCTTCTTATGCCATCGATGCTATAAAGAATGTGTTCTCTACTGGTATTTTGCTTCCACCCTTGTTATCCATGGAGTAATCCTCCACTATACTTCCATTCTTAAAACACATTTTGAGAACTTGAGGACATTCTCCACCCCGAACGAGTATTGCAACAGTCTAGGCATTGCCATGCACAAAGCCAAAGGAGTTGAGTTAAGAGGGCAAATACTGATGCTGTTGTTGCCTATGGTTGATAAGATTAGCTAGGTAGGGCACAACTTATGGTAGCTGTTGAGCTGCCTATAGAAGCAGGAGTTACGGCCCCCCTTGCATCATGTAATTGCCATAAACAAATATTCCAATCCATCATACATATTTGACAGTTTACTGGTGAAGATGTGGGTCCTTCGGACGATCCCTCTATCAACTTGTGTTGAGAATGGTACATGCAACAACATCCAATTGTTATCAACCACTTGTTTTCATTGCTATTAAAATTTCTGCTTCATAATTTTTAGGTATCAATTCTTGGAAAAATCCCAAGTATGAAATGCCTCCCCTTAACCACCCTCCACTCATTACACCTAGTAGCTTGGTGTATCCAGGGATCCACATTAGGGGTTCTCATCCTCACGTCAAGCTTAAAGTTCTTTGGTGAGGAAATTATACATCAAGTCTGCAAGGTTTGTCCAATGCTAGAGATGATGGATGCTACCCCATATAAGTCTTATGCTATCAATAAACAGAAAATATTTGCCATTCTGTTAGCTGTCCTTCTGATACAGTGGAAGGCAACTATGTTATATACAAAAGCCCATGTTTCAACATTATTAATTATGCTTTTAAGGGTACAGTTACCAATGTCTTGAGCAGCCAGCCAATCAAGATTATCAATCATTGGTTTGGAGTCAGCCTCAAATACGAGATGACACATACAAAAATATAGAGTGTTCCACATGCCTTGTTTGATGGTAAGTCCCTTTGGCACATAATTTGAAGCTGGGCCTACCTGTAAGAAAAACCACTTCAACATGTTTCCTTTGTGATCGCAATGTAACCCCATAAGTGGCTTGTTTGATGATGCCTTTGCATGTAGTATCTGTATTAAGCTTACTGAAGGGGACCTTGGTGGACTCCAATGCGTCTCCTCCTCATGTCTATAATCTGTTTGACCTTCTCCATTATTAAGGGCTGGTAAGGTTGAAGTTTTTGAATATGCTTGGTTTGCAGTTTTGTACATCATGTTTTTAGGTTGTTCCCTTTGTCGATCATATATGTATTTTGCAAGGATACAAGCATGTATCCTGCAAAATGCAATGTGTATTTTGCAAGGATACAAGCATGTATCCTGCGAAATGCAATGTGATAATAAATCATGACAGTGCCTTGTGGCGGCATATGCTTGGTGTATCAAAAGAATGAAATAGTTAGAGGAATATACCCATGTTTGATCTTAGTGATTATTCATTAGTTGCAATATTCATACATGATTCATATTGTTAAAGTGGACTGTGTGTGTGGAAATGACGGCATCTTTCAATCTTTAAACCTGAGATTGTCCAATGAGTTATTTATTGTCAGGAATGCTTGTTGGTGTGTAGGGTTGTGTTTTGGCATTTGGAAATCTGTTGTCTTGATCTGGAGCTTATATATATCAAAACAGTTAATTTGGGCTTTTATAATTTGCATATACTGTTGTTGCCATAAATTCTGAACTTCTAACTTGAAGATGTACCATGATAGATTCAGGCTGGTGCATTTCCATCTCTTTAATTATATTTTTATCTGGAAGTTGTTTTTCATGAAGAGTGTTGTAAATGCCTTTTTTAAACTTTTACTAAATGGGATGATGTAAAATTATACTTCAGCTTAACAGATTTTGCATCTGCAACCTGCATTGTTAGCAAGTCGATTGCAGTGGTTGGGAAAAGTTACATTTAAAAACGTTGACTGTAATTCTTCAAAGTTTAATGGTCAATTTCTTCACAACTTCAGTCTCTCAACAAAATGAATGCAATTTTTATTGGTGATTTGTTTTGCTATTGTGCTTGCAGATCTTGAACTTCCTCTCTTCAGACTTGAAAGAAGTGTACATGTTAATCCACAGAATGTTGGGATTCGATCTTCATTTCATGCTGATGAGAATCAGAATGATCTGGACATGCTGCTTCTTGCTCAGGTTGATAAACATATTTTCCATGTGGTTGACACATTCTATTGCTATTAACATCATCTCCTCTTTAAGCTTTGATCTTAGATCATATTGCCTTTAAAACTTTGTTACAACTCACAGTGGGAAGATCGTGCATGCCATGGTCTACTGAAATATGATGTGACTGCCTGTGAGACAAAGGTAATGTATTCTACTGAATTGACCTTTCTGTAATTAAGATACATACTTTACATTTTTAAAAATATTTTTATGACTAGTTAATGAGGATTGTGGATTCTACGCCGAGTACGTTTATTTGCATGTTGCCAGATTATTCCAGGTTCCTATGGATTCATTGCTCAGTTGAACGAAGAACGACACTTAAAGAAACAATCCATAGATTTTCAAGCTAAGCAAGTGCTTCAGCCTTTTGATCCTTCAGAATTTAATTTCACCAAGGTTGGGCAGGATGAGATGCTTTTCTCAATCAAAATGAGTGAAGATGAGAGTTGGCAACTTATTCCCAAAGCTTCTGTCCATGATGATTCAAATCTGATTATCATTAAGGTATGTTTATTTTTATATTATTGTTGTTGTACATTTCTTACATTGTGTTTAAAGTTAAACTTATGCTCCATTTGTTCCAAATTTTTGTAATGCTGAATGTTTTATCACCATCACCAGGTACACCCAGTTGAATATGGACATGTTTTTCTGGTTCCCCGTGCACTTGGTTGGCTTCCACAGATGATTCATTTAAACTCTTTGGAATTGGCTATAGAAATGGCTGTTACGATGAATAATTGTTTCTTTCGTATTGGTTATAATAGTCTTGGTGCTTTTGCAGCTGTCAATCATTTACATTTCGAGGTGAGATATGGTGGGCAGGATTTTTGGGCTGCTTTATAGATATCTTAGCTAATATCAAGGCTTTGGATATGTTCCTCAATTATATGGAAGATGGTAGAGCATTTTCTGGTAACTTTAGAAATTGACATTATCGAGTTAATCACAGGCATACTATTTGGCAAATCCCTTTCCAGCAGAACTTGCTCATACCCGGCTTATTTATGGCAATTGGCAGAAGGGTGGGTTGAAGATATTTGAGATTGTGGACTATCCTGTAAAGGGCTTAATGTTTGAAGCAGGAAAACACTTGGGAGAAATGGCTGAACTAGTTGCACAGTTTTGTTGCTTATTACAAAACAAAAACATGCCTTTCAATCTTCTAATTTCTGACTGTGGGGCTCGGATTTTTCTTTTTCCCCAGGTATCTTTGATAAATTTGTGCATATGTAAAGATTTAAGAACTAATTTACTTGAGTAGCAACTAAGCATGCCATTTTCTCTTCAGTGCTTTGCAGAAAGGAAGGCATGTGGTATGATTAAGGAGAATTTTCTGCAGACAAAGGTCAATCCTGCTGTCTGGGAATTTGGGGGACATATTGTATTTAACTCTAAGCATGATTATGACCAAGCTACTGAAAAGTTTATAAGGGATCTGCTTGCAGTGGCCTCTCTTAGTCATGAAGACTTTGAGGGAGTGAAATTCATGTGCACTGGCATTGCTGAGGATATTTGCTGCCAGTAGTGACACTTAATTGGGAAAATCATTTATTGTATCTTATGTTGATGCTTTGGTAGACAAAACCATGTTCTAGGGAACCTATAATAAATGAAGTGGGAGCAATATTGTGTGGATTATGCGACAGTGATGACTCTTCATTATTTAAACTTTGTGGAGGTCTGATCTTTGAGAAATCTAAACTCGTATTCAGGTTTTAAAGTAAGTTTATCTGGTGTGTAGGGTACATGGACTTTAAAGTTTGAACCTCTTAATTTTTTCTTGCATGCAGTGTAATTAGAACTCTGTCATTGAACAGAACTTTCAATAGAAGAATTGAAACAGAACAAAAATTGTATAGACTTAGAACAAACAAACATTAATTTCAAGATAAGCTTACAATACTTTTGCTATCTGCTTTTTACAGTAATGGTGAAGGCCTTTTTTTGTCTTCTACATACATAGCAACTTATATTTAAATCCCATGTATTATGTGCGATGTAGGTGGTGCCCATTGGCCCTGTCATTCCAGGTAGGGAATGCTTGGGGGTGTCAGAGCAGCCATAATATGGCCTGGAACTCTTCTTCTTCGTAGAACGGTTGCAGGTGGTGGCAACATCTTTTATCAAATTTTTAGCACAAAAACTAACCTCCACTAGGTTTGTCTCTATTATGAACTGTTTGGGTCTGCCTCTATGTCAATACCCCTAGGTCTCAGGGTCATCATTACCTCTTCGGGGTCAGGAGTTGTGTTTTGTAACCATTGATACCACTGTAAGGCTTCAGATTCAAAGTTGAAAGATGTCATAGTGACCCACAAATATTCATTTAGGCCCATAAGCCTATGTATGACCCACAAATATTCATTTAGGCCCATAAGCCTATGTAATATGTCAAATAAGATAATCTCCAAAGTGAGGGCAAATTGGTTAAGATTACTGTTAGACAAAATTATTTCAAAAGAGCAAAGGATTTGTGGAAGGGAGATAGAATCTAGATAGGATCATGGTAGCTATTTCAACTAAGATTGAAGTAAATGTCGCTAGGATTGAAGCTTTTTGGATCATTACTCTTAGGGTGTTTGAGGTGTGGAGAATATTAATATTCAAGCTAAATATGTTATACTTTCGTAGTGAAACCATTGCAAGAATTGTTTAAAGAGGAGAAAATAAAGACAGTAAGAGAATTTATCATGAAAGACAGAAAAAAGATCAAAGTTAAAGAAAAATATGTCTAAAACATAGATATATCTAAGGAAAATAACATAATGATTTTATTGCTAAAACAGTAGAGTATAACGGAAGAAATCCTTGAGAAGAGATGTGAGGCTATAACATTGCATTCACATATTATCAATGTATAGATGCATATCCTATTTTTGAAATTCATGATTATCCACATAGATTTGATTCATCTCATGCGAACGTGAGCTAGATAATTAGCTTTTTATCAATTGATCTTGGTTTCAAAGCATGAGATTTAATATTAAGGCAACAGCTCCATCTCATCTCATTTCTTATGTGAATGCCTTGGATTCCTTCCTTCCATTATACTCTATCAATTGATCTTGGTTTCAAAGCATGAGAGCCATCTTGTGTATTCCATAAGATTCAAGCTCATGTAAAATGGATTACTCCATTTCATTTCTTATCTGAATGCCTTTTAGAGTCATCTTGTGTATTCCATAAGATTCAAGCTTGATGTAAAATGGGATTGCACATAAATATGTTTTGTTTGAGCAAGATATATGGTGGTGTTGACAATAGTTATGTAGTTTTGATTGCGAACAAAAATTGTTCTTGAAGTTTTTTTTTGAGTTATACTTTTTATACACATTCGTCGTGGAGATTGAATCCGGATCACATCATCGATAATACAAGTGATATACTTAAAGTTTATTTTGTAATAGGCTGGCTATTCTAAACATAAATGGTTTCATTTTCTTCTTTGTTAATATATCGTGGACATGACTACTATAGGTTGATTGTTGATTCTACAACTTACAACTATATTCGGAAAGCGGAGTTTATCACCTATCATAATCACTTTGAGCCCAATTTGCATTATCAAAACCAAGTAATGCCAATCTTAAATCTGGTCTTGCTCCAAGCACACTCTAGGTAATATCAATAGTACCATGGATGATTCTACTAGTCGCAATGTAATGTTGGATTCCAGAATTACTCATGACCTATCCCTATTTCTACTTTGGAAATGTGACCCCGTTCTAGCTATTCCTGTGCTTCCAAAATTAGTCATGACCTATCCCTATTTCTACTTTGGAAATGTGCTATTTGACCCGTTCTGGCTATTCCTGTGCTTCAGGTGTGAATTCTTTGGACATTTGTTATCAACATCAGTTGGCTTAGTGATTAGATTAGTGATTCCTTCTAGATATCCATGTGTTATTTATCTGTCATTGTTGTGAGGCTTATAATAGTCCTAAAAGTTGTTTATGTATTTGATACGGTTTTTAGAACTATGTACAGTTGTAAGATATTTGTTGTAGACATTGTGCTCAGTCTACCCCTTAAATATTGATTCTTTTGCTTTCTCTCTTTTGCCATTTGCCCTAGTGTTACTATTTTTGTTGGCATGACATTATCTTTAGTCTCGACTTTTTCAAAGTCGATTTTTCTTTTACAATAGATCATGTCCCTAGGCTTATAATGACTATTATATATGAGCAATTTTTCCAAACAAAGATGGCTGCCAACTTCACCAAAATTGATCCCTGAATTGAACCAACTGCTGTCTGGATTTGGATCCGTTTGTATGCACTTCCAATGGAGTTTTGGAGTTGGCAGGTATTGGAAATCGTCTGTAATTCCTTGGGAAGATATTTGGTTGTTTTAGAGACACAATGGAAGTAAACACAATAGTTTATGCTAGATTATAGGTGGAAATGGATCTCAACCAACCTTTGTCAATAGAGGTTGAACTCAAACTTGCTGGATTATATTGGATTCAACAATTGGTTTATGAGGCATTGCCCTTCAGGTGTAGAGTTTACCACAAATATGGACATTTAGCCCATCTTGCCCAAACAATATGAACACAAAATTTGAGGCTCCTCTAAGAACGTCAAATCTTCCTAAGGAGGGTAAAATAAAGAAACAACCAACATTTTTCAGGGCAAAGAAGCACGGTGAGATGATTTTGAACAACCCAAAAGAAGGCAAAAGTAAAAATATGGCAAAGAGCAAACCCAACTCAAACCCTTAAATAGACATGAGATCTTCAAGACACTAGTGGACGAGGAAGAAGAACAATTCATAGAAGGAGTGGATGGGAATAATGAAAACATGAACAACCATACTCAAGCCCCTCTTTCACCTCCTCCTATCTTAGAGCAGGTAATAAAATGTTGCGAGTTACCACAACAAGAGATTGGAGGGGCGTTGATAGTGCATAACCAAGAGCAACCAATAATAAAGGATGTCATCATGGGTATAACAGAAAAGAACAAAGATAAACTAACTCTAGGGATAACTCAGGTGGAAAAGAGGTCAAAGAATATCAGCTCTCAAGGAGTGTGTAGAAAATCAAATAAGGAATTGATAGCAGTTCAAGGGGACAAATTGATCACTAGGGATTGGTGAGGCCAATAGACTCTTACTAGTCTCAAGGTAACCAATGATTATACAATCATGGAATATTATGGGTTTAAATAGCAGAACCCATCAATTTGTTGTTTCAAGACTCTTAGAAAAAGTAACATATTTTTTGCTTATCCAGGAAATAAAAGTGTCATTGGATCTTATGTGTAAAACAATAAATAGACTTTGGAGGGGTGTTGGTTATATGGAAGTGGTTGCCGAAGAGACCTAAGGAGAGATAGTTACCTTTTGGAAGTCTCTTGAATGGACGACAATAGAACATATAGCTTGGAGGGGTGTCCTCAGATCACATTTTTAGGAACAATGTGACAATTGAACAGGTTTTAATCACAAATTTTTATGGGGCTCAAAACCTAGATGGTCAAATTCATCAACGAAAAGTGGTGTATAATATGAGAGTCTTGAGGGAGGAGTTAAACTGGTTTGTTACTAGGGATTTCAATGTTAAATTATCATTTAGAGATCAGGAAGGGGGAACCCCAATTTTGAATCTAGGGATCGAATTATGATTGCCCAAGTCCATGCATTACACTTGGTGGATATTAAATGTCTTGGAATCAACTATACTTGGACTAATAAGAGGGAGCCACATAGTAGGAAGGTGAAGTTAGACCATTTTTTGGTTTCAGAGGAGACATTTGTGAAATGGAATCTAAAATTTCAGATTTTGGAGGGTCCAATTTGGGATCATTTCCCCATTCTGTTGGAAGGGAGGATCAAGACAAGGCAACATCACAAACCATTCGGATTAAAAAATGGTTGGTTACAAAAAGAAGAACTTCGAAAGAAAATTCCATAGTGGTGGGAAGAGTGACGCTCGAAATATGGGACAACAATGTTTAGATTCCACAAACTTCATTATATCAAGGATCGACTGAAACAATGGAGGCGAGCTAACAAGACAAACTTCTAGGTCCAACAATCTCCATTGGTGGCTAGATGGGATGAGGTTCAAAGATACTTTAGGGAATTAACAATTACAAAGCAGCTCAAAGAAAAGGATGATGCATTGCAGAAAGCGGTTGAGGACATTGACAACCAAGAGGAAATTTACTAGAAACAGAGAGCAAGAACCACTTGGTTATTATAAGGTGACAAAACTACCAATTTTTTCCATCGGACTACTTGTGTTAGAAGATAAATGAACAAGATGGAAGCTCTTTAGGATGAGAATGAACACTCCTTTGATACAATCCCAAGTATGCATTTCCATTCAATGGATTATTTTGCTAAATTGTTTAAAGAAAGTATGGTGCACAATGAAGAGGCTCAAAAAGAAGTTCTTGCTGTCATACCTTCTATTATCCGTAAAGAAGATAATTGGGCCCTACTTAAACCCATTAATAGAGATGAACTAAAGAAAGTAGTCTTTGGAATGAGTACTGGAAAAACACTAGGTCCAAACGGCTTTCCAATTTTGTTTTTCAAACCTTTTGGGACAATTTGGAGGAGGATGTAATGGTTGTTATAGAGGAGTCAAGAAGTAGTAAAACAATGCTTAAAATATTAAATCTTACATTCATTGCCTTAATTCCAAAAGGGGAGGAGGGGGTACATGTTTAATATTATAGACCTATTGGCTTATGCAATGTCATATATAAAATAATCATGAAGGTAATGGCTAAGCGACTAAAACCTCTCCTACATAGCATTATCTCCTCGGAGCAAGGGGATTTTTGTAGAGGGTAGGCAAATCTTGGATGACATGTTTCTAGCTCAGGAGGTAATCCACTCAATGCAAAAATATGGCAATAGGGAAATGTTCATAAAATTGGATATGTCAAAGACTTATGATAGGGTGGAGTGGAGCTTCTTGTCAAAGATGATGACAACCTTCAGTTTCTCTCAGGATTGGATAGAACGAGTCATGAGTTGTGTTTCTACTTCGACATACTCAGTGTTAATCAAAGGCCTTCCCTCACAATTGTCTGGAGCTACTCAAGGCCTTCATCAAGGAGATCCTTTTTCTCCATATCTTTTTCTTATATTGGCTGAAGGCTTGGGTAGACTCATCTTGAGGAGAAGACAACAAGGTTTGCTAACAAGGATCAATATGGGTGAGGAGGTTTTGACTCACCTATAGTTTGTGGATGACACAAGATTGGTGGGAGTGGCCAACTTCAAGGAAGTAAGAATGATTAGAGATACTCTTAATGTTTATCTTAGGGCCACAAACCAAGTCATCAATAATAAAAAATCCAAAGTGGTCTTTTTCAATCTTGATTGAAGGCTTTAGGATAAAATTTTGGAGATCTTGGGATTCGCGAGGTTCTCTCCCAGTGGTATATTTGGTCCCTTTGCATTTTAAAAAATTGAAAATAGATATCTGGAGGAATCTCTTGGATTGTATCAAAGAAAGAATTAATCATTGGTCTCACAAATGGTTAAGTTTTGGGAGTAGATTAACTTTTTTATAGTCAGTCATTCAAGCCATGCTAATTTATAAATTTTCTATCTTTGTTGCCCCACATACCATATGGAAAGAGTTAGACAAGATGGCTAGAAACATTTTATGGGGAGGTATAAAACGAGAGATAAAATGGGCCTTAGTAGGTTGGGAGAAAGTAACCCAACCCAAGGTAATGGATGGTTTGAGACTGAGGAGATCAGAGTTAAATAATAAAGCTTTAGCTGGAAAGCTTTATTGGAGGTGGATCTCCCAACCAACTTAATTTTTCAGTAGAGTTTTAACTAGTAAATATTTGGGACAAGTGAACCCGAATGAGGTGAGTCATTTTCCTTTGGATGGTAATGGGTCCTTAGTGTGGCAAACTCTAAAGTTAGGATCTTAGGTAGTGAAAGATGAATTATTTTGGAAAGTGGGGAGAGGAGAGAAGGCATGATTTTGGACAAATTCATGGGATCAATACCTATCTATCATTGCTGAATTCCCAAAACTGCAACCAATAAAAACAACCATGGAAAGCAAGGGTTGAATCTAGATTGAAAGTTATTTCAACACTAGTTAGCTGGGGGATTATAAGTTTAAGCAATTTAAGAAGTTGGATGAGTGGCCAATTTCAATCCCTCCAAAATTGACACCCATCATGACTAAAATCTTAGCAGAAAGATTTCTCACAGGTAGAGATGAGGAGGATGAATTAGCTTGGGGCTATGGGAGCCTTGTAGTCTACATAATGAAGGATGGATATGATAAGATCCTTCCAGAACCTCCTCCTCATGCATATTAGGTTGAGGATTGGAGAAATATTTGGTAGTCCAAGGGTTGGCCGAAAGTAAACTTCTTTCCCTGATAGTTTATGCGTAATGAAATTTTTACTTTTGATAATATGAGACGTAGGGGAATCACTGGTTCATCTCAATGTGTTTTATATTACAATAGTGAGGAAACATCAGACCACTTGATGTTTGAGTGCCCATTTACGCGTCAGATATGGAAGCGATGGTTTCTATCTTATAAAATTTAAGCCAATGGTGAATTGAATTGAATTAATATTTGGGAAAGATGGAAGAGGGTTAGGTTTAAATCTAAAGCTCTTTGTATCAGTTGGAATTTTGGATTAAAATTCATTTTGTGGCAAGTGTGGTTGGAGAGAAATGGCAATTTTTTTAAAGAAACCTTTTCATTCTTAAATGGTGTTTGACAGGTCATTTGGAGCAAAGTCACAAAAATTGTGGTAGTGTATGCTAAAGAGGAAACTTAGGCTGATATAGGGACAATGGAGAAGGAAGTCGAAGTGCAAGAGGGGAAGGACAAAGCTAGTTGGAAACTACCCCCAAAAGGTTGGATTAAAATTAATACCGATGGAGTTACAAAAGACAATCCAAGTAGAGATGGAATTGGAGTGGTCGGTAGGAATCATATTGGGACATTGCTCTATTGGGAACTGCAAGGCCTAGAAAGGACCATGAATAATGAAGCGAAGTCTTAGCTATCAAATATGCTTCTATTTGGGCGGTAAGACAAGGTTACAAGAGGATAATCTTATAATCATATTCTCAAATATTGGTAGGATCTTTGGATTGCATGAGGAACTTTGCTTTGAAGACATGGAGGTTGAGGATTCTTGTCACCCAAATTAAGGAATTGTGAAAGGAATTAGATAATGTGATTCCAGTTTATGTGAGTAGAGATCTAAATAAAGTGGTAGACTTCCTAACTAAAATGAGTACTGAGAAGGAGGTAGGGGTTCAATGACATAGTGACATGGCTATTGAGGATGAGAGGATTAGGTAGGTTGGTGAGCAAATCTAGTGTTTAGCTAATTTGGACAACCATTATAGAAATATGGTTTAGGAGATTTGACTCCAATGCAAATCTTTTACTATTGTAAATATGTGGACAACCATGTAGAAATATGATTTAAAAGATTTTGCTCCAATGCAAATCTTCTTTTTTTGTTATAAATATATGTTTTCGTCAGCTAAAACTGAAAGAAGTCCCATTCCAACTTGTAAATAATCTTTATTTTAATACAAATTTTTTAAGTTCTTAAAAAAAAACTTTATCAAAATAGATACATTCTCTCACCTGGGAAAATCTACACATTTTCCTTAAACTGCAGCTGAACTCTAGGCATTTAGCTTGATTGTCAATTGTCATAGGTCTCACTTGATAGACATCATCTAATTTTGGAGGTTGCTCATTAGTGAAACAATTATTACATTCTGTCTTGGGCTTTCTTTGGTCAGCTTGTGTAACATGTTCTCCTATTGTTTCTAAGTTGAGAAGGAGAAACAGTTTCAATTTGAGTGGGAGAAAATTAATATTGTTACTACATTGAAAATTAATAAGATTAGTTTTCAGTTAAAGAATTATTGCATTCTATGTCTTGGACATTCTCTGGTAAGCCCCACAACATGATTGTTTTAAATATTCAAGTCAGTATATGCTTATTATGTATTAGACCCTATTTGGTAAAATAGTGCCCTCATTATGTACAAACCCTATTTATTAAAAACAACTGCCCCCCCGTCAATGGTAATTAGAATTGGGAGGGCCCTTCTGCCCTGGCTTTTGAAATTAGAATAACAGGATTTGGTACATGGGATGTGTACCAGGATTAATGTGTCTTTTCAGTCAGGTCTGTCGTTAAGGGTAGAATTTTGTGAAGGTAAAGGTTGTATACCATATTTTGGATAACGTTTATTAAAAGACAGAAGTTAGAATTTGGTAGAAGGTAAGGTTGTATACCATGTTTTGGACAATCTTAAAAAAGTTAGAATTGTATATTTTCGATAAGGTTTGAATCTTACATGTACACCATGTTCACCAATCATATTATGATTAAACAAAGTTGAAATCTTCTTATATAACCTTACACCATGTCTACCAATCATATTCTGACTAAACAATATCTTCTATGAAAATATTCTTATATATCTCTTAATTCCATGTTTGCCAACCATATTCTCATTAAACAATATCTTTTATAAAAATATTTTCATATAATCCATAAACTGGGCAATTTTTTTATAATCCATAAACTGGGCAATATTTTTTTAATGTAACAGTTATTACTTAATATGTAAAAACTTTAATTGATAAACTCGATCAATTTAAAATTATATTATTTTTTAATTGATGTAACAGTTATTTTTTATTTTTATTTATTTGTTATATAAGGAAGTTAGTTACAACTATTATTTTTAGTAACTGGTAAACCTAAGATTCAAAATACAGGAATTGTTTCTAACAACTTATTTATCTGGTTATCGTTAACATAACCTGAAATAATAACAATTATTATTCAATATATAAAAACTTTATAAAATATAATAATAGTCAAATCCACTCAAACATCCTATAAACAAAGTAACTAACAATGTTTACTCTAGTGAACATTATATGCTTTAACTAAGAGATACTTAATAAAACTTGGGAAATATAAATATAAATATATATATATATATATATATATATATATATATATATATATATATATATATATATATATATATATTTTTTTTATATAAGCAGAATTGGTAATTTCCTTTCATCTTTAACAATGGGTACTGGGACTAGATATTCTTTCAGAGGTTTCTACCTTTTATCTTTAACAATGGGTACGGGGACTAGATATTCTTTCCGAGGTTTCTACCTAAGAACATAGGTCGAATCATTGAAGCTACCTCTATAACCCCTGCCTCTCCTCCTCGGTCGGTAAATGTGGCCTAAAAGACACCCACACTCGGTGGCTCAAGGTTGATACCTCTATGATTAAACTGACGTGCACTTAGTAGACTCAAATCAAACTACTACTTTTGCCTTTATTAAACATACCCTAAGACTTGAAACTATATCCTTGTTACTATTTTTACTATTTTTCCTTCATTGAATTTAATGGAGTAATTATAATTCGGCTAATCATTGAATTTAATGGAGTAATTATGATTTGGCTTGGTGATGTATTGTCTTAGGAAAGAAAATATATTCCTTTACAAAGTAATTTACAAGTTTGCTATCGTGAACTTTATATATCCTATCTAAAAAGGGTTTATAAAAGTTAGGATATATATGGCTTTATTGAAGTTATTAAAATAATAAAATATTATATTTGTTAGGTTAATTAAATTAAATTGTTTGTTTTAATAAATATTATATTTTTTTTATTAAATATATTTTTATTTATTTTTTTAAATTTTGTAATTAGTTATTTGACATTTTTTATTATGAGATAGAATTTTGTTTAATCAATATTTTTAAAATTTGAATTTCATCAAGATGAAGATTAATTTCACAATTAGTTAAATTATTTGTTACTCTATTTTTCTTAATTATAAATTACTCACATCTTTAATAAAATTGCCTTCAATAATAGATAATGGATATCAACAATAATAATATCTTTTATTCAATCTTCACATCTAATTTTGTTGATAGCATTAATGATAATTTGTGAATCCCAATTGAAATGTATTTTCATCATTTTTCAATTGCAATTTTAATCCATGTAAGAACTATCTTAGCCTTTATATAGTTGTTAGTTGAAGTTTCAATTGATGATTTTGAGTAAGTGAGTAGAGTTTTGCTTTAATTATTTTGAAAAACACCACCTCCACATTTGTTTTTCTTGGATTTCCTTTAGAAGCACCATAAAAAATATTTTTGGTAAAACTAATTTCTAAATATTTCTATTTTACACTAGATTGAAGTGGATCCTTTGTCTAATGAAGCAAATCCTATAATCAAATTGTTACCACCTTTTAATTAATTTTTTTCTTGCTTTTAAGCTTTATTTGGTAGATAATTTAGAGCCACAAGAAAGAAAAGGTATTAAAATGATATTAGACTTGACATTATTTATCTTTTCATCAAAATCAACCTTTGGTTATAAATATTTAGCAATCCATATGACTATAGAATAGGAATTTGTTAAGTGAAATGAGTCAAGGTTTTGCTTGTCTCTATTTATATTCAAGCATTGTGAAGGTAAAGGTAAAGTAGTTTTTAACATCCACGAGATCATAGGTTATATAAGACAATCCTCGTAGAGGATATTATCTATCCAACGTATGTTTATCCAACCAAACTCCATATATAATTCTATCTTCTTTATTATTATTTTTTAAAATTCCTTATATATAAAGAGAAGCTTATGGTACAAAATTCTTATTCAATTCCTATGGGTAAAGTCAAAAGATATGGTCTAGCCACTGTTTATCTAAGTTAAGCTCTCTCTTGATCTAGACTATCCTATGCTCAATGAAATAAGTAACATATATAATATGCATTACTACTAAAAAATAAATCTCCTAATCCATACATAACACATAACATTTGTTACATAAAAAATTGTAACACCACTAATGTGTAGCACTAGTGACATGTAACCCCATTGGAATGTAGCTCCAACAAAATAGCTCCAATCATATGTAGCTCCAACATTTGTCACACTTTTCTTCGTCACTCTTGTACTAATTTTTAGTTCATGTTAATCACGTTGTTCCTTTACTAGTAACTTCTTTTTCAACAATGTCAAAATATATTATTTTGGTCTTTCCATGCTCCATTTGAACTCCTTCATTGGCAAGTTCAATTTTTTTTAAAGTTTCTTCTCACATGTACAAAACTTATGAATTTGAAATGACTGCATGTTTCTTGATTCTCCTATAGAATCACATCTAGCATTAGACTTGATATTTCTACCTTTATGCTCATTGCTTCAGTGACCAATTTCGAATATCCATATACTATAAATTCTAACCACTCTTTTATCTTACAATTTTCAATCCTTTATTCATAGCCCATAACTTTACAAAATTGTTCAAATTGCTCCTAATCCTTCAACAAATACTACCAATATTCTCCTTAAGTCATTCATTATAATCCTTGTTGCTCCTGTTGCTCCCATTCTTTTTTGATACTCCATAAAAAAATAGATGGTATGCTTCGGTACTAAATCTTGGGGTCTCATCTTTCTTACCTGCTTGGTTGCAAACAATATTTTTAGAAGCTGAAATATTAATTTTTTAGCTTGCACCAGTGAGCCTTCATTCTCAATCCCGCTTCCATTGGCTTAAATTAAGAATTTAAGGATTTCTATGCTACATGAATATTTCCCCAAAGGTTACATCTTTCTATCTTGAAATATTACTACATTTCAACCTTTCGATATCTACCAAAATTTGTGGTAGTACTTCCCAAATTAACTTTATTGTTGATTTTCCATATTGGCAAAAAGGATAATTAATGTCCCATTTTGTTAAAATTTTCTCACTCCTTAATTTTTAGAATGAATGTCAACTTTGAAGCCCAATGCTTGCCACATGAAGTTCCAAACTTGGTTCAAGACTGTCACAACCCATCTCGATTCTACTAACCTTGAAAGAAGTTGAGAGAGTTTTTTTAAACATATAATTAACTCTAAGCAAGCCAAAGTTTAAACTAGCCCCTCAACTAGATGATAGTGAACCCAAGAAAACTCCTTTGATTAAAAAGGGCATCAACCTCACTATCACAAACAATCAAGGAAATAGATCATAAGGATCCTACCCTAATTCTATAAGGGTTTCCTAGTCACCAATCTTAAGAAAATACTCCACTCAAGCTATCTTCCACTAGCAACTATTCTACTCCTTTCAGTCTATCAAAAGGATTGTCCCTCTTCAGTCCATCGAGAAGGTCACACCTTTCATTCCTTTGAAAGGGCATTCCTTTATGGTCCATCGAAAGGATACTCACTTTTCAATCTATCGAAAAGGAAAATGCCAATCCCCGCTTATCCACACAAGTCCATCTGTGTGGTGCACTTAGCATCTAGTCATATTTCAACATCCCTCCAATCACCCTTATCCGTTGACCCAGTCTACCTACCTTCCCTAGACACCCTACAGACTCCCACGACTGCTAAAGCGAAGGTAGTGCTTCTCTTCCTTAAAGAAGGTCAAGGGACGTCAATCCGAAGGTGCAATAGTCGTAAGTAACTCTCCTACTAATACGCAGTGCTCTGCTATCACAACAATAGGAAACAATGATTAGCTTACTCCTACATTTGCCTTGGTCGACATTACTTATGGAGTTACGCAAACTGGGGTTGACTCCTAAGGATGGATAGTTCATTGCATTACATGACTCCCCAAGCCCATCTGGAGGTCTTTTCGATAACAACACTTTGGTTAAAAACAATGAGACTAAATTGAATTATGATTTCCCTAAGTGATAACATTCCATCGAAACCCACTCACAACTGAATGAAAACATGCATTCATTTATCGTAACACACCTGGATTAAAAAATCTCATAGGTAGAGAGCTAGATAAGCATAAGATGATAATAAAGCACAACTCAAGAGATCTATCATATTTAATGAAAATATTGTAATACATACACCATCATTATTTACAAATCTCCATAACAAATCGAGAGTCACTACTCTATCTAAAACTCATTCAATCACATATACAACAATCTCACTTCTCCAACACATCTTTACTGAGAAGGAGTTCATTATCTCAATAATAGAATACACATATTCTTAATTACATTAGACTGATTCACAAGATATCCAGTCATAACTTGGACAAGCCCAACTTCTTTAGCGTCATAGCTACCGTGGCAAATAGTCTTCTGAAACTCCCAATGACCTGGTACAACACTCCTCATGCACTTCCTCCATGATCTCCGCAAATAAACCAATCGAGAATAGAGATTGCCATCTAATGGGGATCAGAGATGGCTCCAAAAAAATTCATATGCGACATTCAAATGCGCACCATTCCCTCTTTGATGCTTTCCAATTGCACACAACCACATATCCAGATAGCAGATATTTTGCACACTTACAATGTAATTCAATTCACATGCAAGGGAATTCCAACATGATCATTTATGTTCTATCTAATCAAGTCATTCCAATAAATAGAGACTCAATAAATCTTTATAGTCATGCTAATCACACGTAATATAAATATTTCATCAAATTCACACACCAATCTATGACTTCCAACAAAATCTACAGATTCTAAGATGAAATACACACAACAATCCAAAACCATGAAATATCAACAATCTTTTATAGCCATTCCATAGATTCCTCATAGAAAAACTTAGGTTTATTCCTTCATTCATCAATTCATAAATCAAAAGCTCTATATAAAATGTAAACACACATTTTAACCAAGCATCACAAGCAATCCATATACCATGAAATGCTACTTTAATAAAATAGAAAAGAAGATCCGACAAATACATGCTTAATCTATTCAAGTCTAATTTTACCAACATTCTCTACATCTCAAAAGGTTACCAACAAGTTTATCCATAATTCACACTATCCTTAATGTTTACATGTAATGCTAGTTATCAATATAGAGAATCGATCATCAATATCACCCAAGGAAAGGTGATCCATTCATCCGAGATACCCCTGGTCAATCTACATTTATTCCTAGCAACTCTTAATAACTCTTCTTCAAGTTATTCTACACTCTCGATAATTTCTACGATATTCAACTGAACTATGGTTTCACACACCAGAACCATAGAGAACTATCAAATTGGAAGGAATTACACCAAACAACAATGCTTCAACTACACATCGAAAGATAAGAACAAGATCTCTAAAGTCTCCGTAGTGGATACAAGACAACTTACCTATCAACCGTGTACAAGCTCACAACTCCACATAATATCTCCCATCTTCATTCTTCCTTTCCAGCCAAATGTTTTACCTATGTTCGTTATGTTCTCACCTCTCTACCAGAGTACACCTCTCTCTCACATGCAACATGAACACATCTTCCAACCTCCATCCATGGATTTTCTAAAACCTCTTTGCCATGTAGTCTTCAACTACCATTATTTCATAAATTCCACATCCTTCTACTATTACCATGATGGATTCATTTATCATTCATGTCCAATGTGCAAGCCATTATCGCAAGCGCACTTTATTCCATTAATGCTAGCTATTATATTATACTTACACATCATTCACTTCCAAGGTGGTGTTACCAAGTAAAAATAGATCTTTATAAACTATTTATTTCTTTAGGGAAGACAATGAAATCATGCATATAACACATATATCCAAGATCTTATCCCTAACAATTCAATCATAAAGCAAATATCAAAAATCATGCAAGCAATCACAAGTCTAGAATTTCTTTATCATGTGCAAACTTATGAAAAGCATCATCATCAAGGGTGAAGCATTCATTCATGTTGCTTCCCCAAATATTTCGACAACATAACCCATCACATCATTTCCCCTAGGCATTCCTATTCTCGGTGGCTTATTCTTTCTCCACCCACAAGAACCCTATTTTTCTGCACAAGCACATAGTCTATTAGCAACATCATATTCTTTCATGAAAAATACTTCCTTGAAACAATGATCCATTTATTGCCAAGCATTTCTTCATTAAAATATTTTATTTCCTACAAACCATCCATACTTGCAGAATTAAAACATAGCATGTCAATTGTTCCTTGAAGCAAAACATCTTAGCTAAGAAAAATCTATCAAGTTCAAAGTCTACCAAGGGTGGGTCATGACATACTCCCCCCTTAGGCTTAACATAGTCCTCTATGTGTTCATACAAGTAGTTTCTTTCAAAAATAATCAAAACAAACATTACAATGTATCTTCAAAGAGAAAAGGAAAATGCTTTTGCATATCAACTACTTTCTCCCAAGTAGTATTTCTTTCAGAGTATTGGTCCCATTGGACCTTACACTACTCCAAAGTTCCTTTCCTCATCGATTTAGATTGAAACTCAAGGATTCTGACTGGTCGAACCTCTATAGCCTCTGGATTCACCATCTACAAATTAGAAAAATTCCATACATGCTCAGGGTTAGCAACATACTTTTTAAGCAAAGAAACATGAAAGGTGTTGTGAATCTTGGATAGATTGGGTGGCAAGGCAAGTCGGTATGCCATAGGACTGATCCTTTCTATGATTTCAAAGGGTCCTACAAAATGAGGATCAAGCTTTGTGGACTTGATAGCACTCTTCTTTGATCTCACCCTCAGAAACACTCTGTCTCCAACAACAAACTCTCTGGGTGATCTTTTAAGATCGACATAACTTTTCTGATGGTCTGTCACTTCCTTCAACATTTCTCTGATCACCTTTAATTGTTGCTCCATTTCTTTAACCATGTCGGGTCCAAGCACAATCTGATCCTCTAGATTATCCCATGACAATGGTGTCCTGCACTTTCTGCCATACAAAGCTTCGAATGGAGCCATACCCAAAGTCGAATGATGACCATTATTGTAGGTAAATTCTACTAGATGCAAGTAATCCTCCCAACGGGTTTTCTGATCCATGCAGTACATGTGAAGCATGTCCTCTAATACTTGGTTCACCCTTTCAGTTTATCCATCAGTTTTTGGGTGATAGGCTGAACTGATGTTCAACCTAGTGCCAATGGCTCGGTGTAAGGCTTGCCAAAACTTAGAGGTGAACCTTGAGTCCCTATCCGATATAATTACCTTTGAAAAACCATGAAGCCAAAATATTTCTTTGGAAAATATGTTTACCATAATTATAACATCATCCTTGGTGCTTTTGGGTATAAAGTGTGCAACCTTGGTCAGTCTATCGACCACTACTAGAATTACGTCATGCTGGAACTTGGTCTTAGGTAGCCCTACTATGAAGTCCATCAAAATCACTTACCATTTTTGCATAGGCACATCATGAGGATATAACAAACCAGCAGGATGTCTATGTTCTACTTTTACCTTTTGGCACTCGAGGCATTGAGCAACAAATTCTGTTATGTCCCTCTTCATTCCTGGCCAAAAGAATATCTTTTTCATATTCTCCCTCATATTTGCTCCTCCTGGATGAGAAGAATAGGGGGATCTATGTGCTTCATTCATGATCATCTTCCTCAGATCACTATTCTCAGGTATTACTATCCTATCTTTAAAGCATAGGAATTCATCCTTGATGCTAAAATATTTATTTTCTTCTAATTTCCTTTCCATATTTTCTCAGATTTGCCTGTAGTAAGTATCTTGACCTTGCATTTCCTTGACTTGGTCCATCAAGTCAACATGAATATGAGATAATACTGCAATGTGTTTCCTTCTACTCAAAGCATCAATGACTTTATTCTCCTTTCCCTTAATGTATTCAATGCCAAAATCATATTCCATGAGAAATTCCATCCATCTTCTCTATCTAGCATTGAGTAAGGGTTGGGTGAACACGTATTGTAGACTTTGATGATCTATATTTAGCTCAAAGGGTCTACCAACTAGATAGTGTCACCAACTCTTGAGAGAAAATACCACAACTGCTAACTCTAAATCATGAGTTGCATAATTAACCTCATGCTTTTTTAGCTTCCTTGATCCATAGGCTACTACCGCTTCTTCTTGCGAGAGCACTCCTCCCAGTCCTTCTAGCGATGCATCTGTACACACGGAGAAACTTCCCTATGGATCAGGTATCTTTAATATAGGAGGTGTAGTAAGCTTCTGCTTAAGTAATTCAAATGTTGTCTCACATTGTTCTATCCACTTGAATTCCCTCCCTTTCCTCTGAAGGTTGGTTATTGGTGAGGTGATCTTGGTGTAGTCCTTTACATATCACCTATAGTACCCAGTTAAGCCCATGAAACTCCTGACCTTAGTCACATTCATTGGTGGCGGCCAACTCATGATGGCTTCTATTTTCTTAGGATCTACAATGATTCCTTCAACCAAAACAATGTGACCTAAATATTGCACCTCTGTCACATAGAATTCACACTTGGATAGGTTCCCATACAACTGATTTTTCCTTAACAATTCTAACACTATTCTGAGGTGTTCATCATGCTCTATCCTATTTTGGGAATATATCAAAATGTCATCCAAAAATACCAGAACAAATCTATCCAAATACTTCCTAAAGATACTATTCATTAGGTTCATGAATGTTGTTGGAGCATTCATTAGTCCAAAAGGTAAGATAGTGAACTCATAATGTCCATATCTAGTTTTAAAAGTTGTCTTATGAGTATCCTCCTCTCGAATTCTCAATTGGTGGTATCCTGACTTCAAATCAATTTTTGAAAATATTGTGGCATCCTTGAGTTGATCGAAGAGGTCTTCGATTCTAGGTAAAGGATATCTATTTTTGATAGTTGCCTTATTTAACATTCTATAGTCAATACACAATCTTAAGGATCCATCCTTCTTCTTTACAAATAAAACTAGTGCACCCCATGGTGACACACTTGGTCTAATTAGTCCTTTTTCTAACAATCCATGTAGTTGTACCTTTAGTTCCTACATTTCTATGGGATTCATTCTATAAGGAGCCCTATGGATAGGCTCTATTCTAGGTTCAAGTTCGATAGAGAAGTCAAATTCCCTTCTAGGTGGTAATCCTGGTAAATTTTCTAAAAATACATCTCTAAACTCCTGAAGAACAGGGTGTTTCCCAAGCACTTCTTCCTTTTTTCCTTCCTCTAACTCATTTATCTTAACAATATATACCATTCCTATTTTTTTATGGCTTTCTTGAGTTGCATAGCCAAAAGGATTTGAGGTTGGAAAGTTTCTTGTAGGCTATTCACTCTACGAACAAGACCTTCAACATCTATATATTCAACCCATCAATCTTGGAAATTAATCACTACTTTATGCTCATGCAGCCAATCCATTCCTATAACTATGTCAAAGGCATGCAGTGGTGCAACATATAAACATCCTAAGGTCATTCCACTAGGCAAGGCAATTTCTACCATAGGATAACACTGATTCATAGAGTAGGTTTATCCTAAACCATACTCAACCTTCCACCCATGTGCCAAGATTCCTAGCCTTTTTATTAAATATTTAACTAAACTAGTGGAAATAAAACTATCTATAGCTCCACTATCAAATAATATTTTAACACTTCTACCAAAAATATTACCTTTTATCACCAGTGGCATAGCCTAACCTTCTAGATTCTAGTTTCCTATTGCTACGTAAATCCTGTGCACTAGTTCCTTAGGTGCAGTTTCCTTGTACATTGGTTCCTTTCCTTTTGAACCCATCCCTACTTTCTATGGATAATTGTTTGCATAATGTGATCCCTTACAAATATAACATCCTTATTTTGGTCCTGGATGTTCTTTTCATCTCAGCTCTCTTGTTGCTCCTTCTTTTGGTAGGTTAGTCTATCTTTGTGGTGATCTATTTCCATTATTGCCATGATTATAGCATCTACAATTCCTTCCTCAAAATCTTCTTCTAAATTTTCCTTGTTTCCTATCTTCCTTCTCATCCTGTCCTGCAATGCTTTTAACTGATTGTTCACATTCCCACTTCATGAAACCTAAACTATTTCTCTTCCTTAGTGCCTCCTTGCCTTGTTCATCTAACCCCTCATAATCAAAATAGGGTTTGAGATACATTTCAGCTTTCCTTGCTAACTCATAAGCCTTTTGCAATGTTTTAGGTTCTCGCATGTCCACTTCCTATCCTATCCTAGGATCTACTCCAAGTATAAACTTATGGACCTTCATTTTCTTAGTGTAAGTGGGTACATACTTCACCAACTTAACAAATTTTTGATAATATTTATCCATTGTTCTTATTCCTTGACGAATTTTAGTAAATTCATCAAATTTTTGGGAATAGAAGTATTCCATGAGAAATATTTCTTTAAAATATTTTACAAACTCTTCCCATTTTAAGTCAACTACAGCCGCTAGCTTTAGTTCTTCACTAAGGGCTTCCCACCAAGCTATACCATCTCCTTGCAAATGTAATGTAGCATAAGATGTTCGAGTACCTGAGGAGAAATTCTTCATGTTATAATATGTCTCTATCTCCTTCAACCAAGCCTCAGCCTTATCCCCATCTTCTTCTCCATTAAACTTAGAAGATTTTAGATATTTCATCTCCTTGCCTAGCTCAACCTCTAGTCGAACTCTTGCCAGTTGCACCTCTGTAAGAGGTTCATTCACTTGTTCCCTTCTCAGGTTACCAACTTGCATTTCTTGACTTAACACAACATCCAACAACTATTTTTGGGTCTCCACCTGCTCACGAAGTAGAGCCACTATTTCAGTAAGACTTTCTCTTTCATTGGGGTTTTTTGAACCAACATCAGGTGCTCTATTCTTTGCATTGGTTCCTCGTGTCTACCTTATTGTTGGGACAACACTTCCTCTTCTTATTTTTGGTGGCATATTCCATGGCCACACACCAAAAGAGATAGTAGGTATTCATTAGCATTTAGCCTTTCAAATTGCTCCTCCTACTAGTTATTATTTACCCATAACATCCAAATCAGTTCAAGTAGATTTGCTTCTATTAGTTTCCTCTATTCACTAATATCTAGTATATTTCCTATCACATACTAAAGACTAATTCTTGCATAGTGAACCTATTCCACTATGAACCATGCTCTGATACCAGATGTCACAACCCATCTCGATTCTACTAACCTTGAAAGAAGTTGAGAGTTTTTTTTAAACATATAATTAACTCTAAGCAAGCCAAAGTTAAAGCAAGCCCCTCAACTAAATGATAGTGAACCCAAGAAAGCTCCTTTGATTAAAAGGGCATCAACCTCACTATCATAAACAATCAAGGAAATAGATCATAAGGATCCTACCCTAATTCTATAAGGGTTTCCTAGTCACCAGTCTTAAGAAAATACTCCACTCAAGCTATCTTCCACTAGCAACTATTCTACTCCTTTCAATCTATCAAAAGGATTGTCCCTCTTCAATCCATCGAGAAGGTCACACCTTTCATTCCTTTGAAAGGGCATTCCTTTATGGTCCATCAAAAGGATACTCACTTTTCAATCTATCAAAAAGGAAAATGCCAATCCTCGCTTATCCACACAAGTCCATCTATGTGGTGCGCTTAGCATCTAGTCATATTTCAACATCCCCCAATCACCCATCCTTTGATGAAGTCAACACTACATACCTCCTATACCCTAGACACGCTCACTACACTTCAATTCTAAGAAGGTAGCACTTCCCTTCCTTAAAGAAGGTCAAGGGACATCAATCCAAAGGTGCAATAGCATAAGTAACTCACCTACTAATACACAATGCTCTACTACCACAATAACAAAAACATTGATTAGCTTACTTCTACATTTACCTTGATCAACATTACTTATGGAGTTATACAAACTAGGATTGACTCCTAAGGATGGATAGACCAATGCATTACATGACTCCCCAAGCCCATCTAGAGGTCTTTCCGGTAACAACACTTTGGTTAAAACAATGAGACTAAATTGAAATATGATTTCCCTAAGTGATAACATTCCATCGAAACCCACTCACAACTAAATGAAAATATGCATTCATTTATCATAACACACCCAGATTAAACAATCTCATAGGTAGAGAGCTAGATAAGCATAAGATGATAATAAAGCACAACTCAAGAGATCTATCATATTTAATGAAAATATTGTAATACATACACCATCATTATTTACAAATCTCCATAACAAATCGAGAGTCACTACTCTATCTGAAAATCATTCAATCACATATACAATAGTCTCACTTCTCCAACACATCTTTACTAAGAAGGAGTTCATAATATCATAATCGAATAAAAAGATTCTTAAATACATTAGACTAATTCACAAGATATCCAATCATAACTTGGACAAGCCCAACTTCTTCGACATCACAGCTACCATGGCAAATAGTCTTCTAAAGCTCCCAACGACCCGATACAACACTCCTCATGCACTTCCTCCATGATCTCCATAAATAAACCAACCGAGAACAGAGATTTCCATCTAATGGGGATCAGAGATAGCTCCAAAAAATTCATATGTGATATTCAAATGCGCACCATTCCCTCTTTGATGCTTTCCAATTGCACACAATCACATATCCAGATAGCAGACCATTTGCACACTTACAATGTAATTCAATTCACATGCAAGGGAATTCCAACATGTTCATTTATGTTCTATCTAACCAAGTCATTCCAATAAACAGAGACTCAATAAATCTTTATAGCTCATCTAGTTAAAGCAATCATGCTAATCGCACGCAATATAAGCATTTCATCAAATTCACCCACCAATCTGTGACTTCCAATAGAACTCTATAGATTCTAAGATGAAATACACACAACAATCCAAAACCATGAAATATCATCAATCTTTTATAGCCATTCCATAGATTCCTCATAGCAAAACTCAGGTTTATTCCTTCGTTCAACTATTCATAGATCAAAAGCTCTATATAAAATGTAAACACACATTTTAACCAAGCATCACAAGCAATCCATATACCGTGAAATGCTACTTCAATAAAATAGAAATGAAGATCCGACAAATACATGCTTAATCTATTCAAGTCTAGTTTTACCAACATTCTCTACGTCTCAAAAGGTTACCAACAAGTTTATCCATAATTCACACTATCCTTAATGTTTACTTGTAATGCTAGTTATCAATCTGTCAGGAGAACGACCATCAATCTCACCCAAGGAAAGGTGATCCATTCATCCGAGATACCCCTGGTCAATCTACGTTTATTCCTAGAAACTCTTAATAACTCTTCTTCAAGTAATCTACACTTTTGATAATTCCTACGGTATTCAACTGAACTATGGTTTCACACACCAGAACCATAGAGAATTATTGATTGGAAGGAATTACACCAAACAACAGTGCTTACACATAACACAAGATAAGAACAAGATCTCTAAAGTCTACATAGTGGATGCAAGACAACTTACCTTTCAACCATGTACAAGCTCACAACTCCACGTAGGGTCTTCCAGTCTTCGTTCTTTCGTTCCAACCAAACATTTCGCCTGTGTTCATTCCATTCTCACCTCTCTATCCGAGTACACCTCTCTCTCACACGCAACATGAACACATCTTCCAACCTTCATCCCCAGCTTTTTTAGAACCTCTTTGCCATGTAGTCTTCAACTATCATTATTTCATAAATTCCATGTCCTTCTACTGGTGGATTCATTTATCATTCGTGTCCAATGTGCAAGCCATTATCGCAAGCGCACTTTGTTCCATTAATGCTAGCTATTAGATTTTACTTACACATCATTCACTTCCAAGGTGGTGTTACCAAGTAAAAATAGATCTTTATAAACTATTTATTTCTTTAGGGAAGACAATGAAATCATGCATATAACACATATATCCAAGATCTTATCCCTAACAATTCAGTCATAATGCAAATATAAAAAATCATGCAAGCAATCACAAGTCTGGAATTTCTTTATCATGTGCAAACTTATGAAAAGCATCATCATCAAGGGTGAAGCATTCATTCATGTTGCTTTCCCAAATATTTCGACAACATAACCCATCACATCATTTCCCCTAGGCATTCCTGTTCTCGGTGGCTTATTCTTTCTCCACCCACAAGAACCCTATTTTTCTGCACAAGCACACAGTCTATTAGCAACATCATATTCTTTCATGAAAAACACTTCCTTGAAACAATGATCCATTTATTGCCAAGCATTTCTTCATTAAAATATTTTATTTCCTACAAACCATCCATACTTGCAGAATTAAAACATAGCATGTCAATTGTTCCTTGAAGCAAAACATCTTAGCTAAGCAAAATCTATCAAGTTCAAAGTCTGCCAAGGGTGGGTCATGACAAAGACTTCACATTGAATCAACAAGTGTTCAATATTTCTTTTTGTTTCTTACATAAAAAATATATTGATAGCCCATGTATACCCCTTCTACTTAGATTTTTAGTAGTAAGAATCATTTTATGAGTTATGATCCACATAAAATGATCAATTTTTGGAATGGATCTTACACTTCATAGTTTTTCCCAACACATGTTGTTTGTAATTAAGTGACCCTATATATTAGCCAATAGCTAGTTGTATCCTTGTTTGATATGATATTTTCATGTTTTATTTATTGGTTACTATATTATCTAGTTTGGTCTATCTCTTAGTCTAACATTTCTTTTATCTTAACAACTTGACATGTTTTTAATATTCATTCTTCAAGTCTACTAATTCAATTTCCCATTCCTCCTAACCTTTGATTCCAGATTTTGGGCATTCATTTTGAGAATTTTTAGTTTAAAAATTTTAAATTTCCATACCTTTGCTTCTAAAGCAATCTCTTAGATGGAGTATTTCCAAATATCCTCCTATTGGTGGTATGCCATTTATTGCATTTGTCCATATGTTCTCTTTCTACTATCACTGATGAACCACAAACAACCTTTTATAAAAAAAGGATAGTGTTGCACACAAATTCGACCATGTAGTAGATCCTTGATTTGAAGTTACATTTATTGTTAGTATATGTTTTGATGGGTTGTCTCAAGAGACTTGTTCACCATGATATTGCTCCATAGTGAGTTGCTTTCCTTAATTAATCTCCATCTTAGTTTAGTTACATACACCTTTAACAATAAGGATAGATGCTTTATTCCTAATCCACCCTATTTTTGGGTAAGCATACAATATTAGGATGGTGGATAAAATTGATTTGATTAGAATCACTCTCCTAGTTAGATTCAACCATGTATGGATCACATATTCAATCTTGTATTACATTTTTTATGATAATATCCCATTGCTTTTTGGTATGCTTGCATGGGCTAATTTGTACCCATAGATACACTAAGAATTCTTTGGATTTTCCTGGTTTGAAGCTAAAAATTCTAGCAAGTTTCCTCATGAAAGCTACTAAGCAATTATATGCATAAAGGTCAAACTTTCTAGAATTAATAGTAGCTCCTGTTGCTATACAAAATTTGTCTAATATATATTTCATGTTCTTGGATTTCTTAATAGATGCTTGTACCATTAACATAAAGTCATCTATAAATTGTAGGTGGGTGGTGTTTACTATATTTGAAGTAATTGATGCTCTTTCAATTTATCCCTATGTTCTTGCTTTCTTGATAAGATAACTCAATACCTCAACCATGATGACATATAAATATGGTGATAATTTGTAGCCTTATCTTATGCCTCTAAAAGAGTTAAAAAAATTAGATGACCCTTCATTAACTAAAATCAAGAATGTGCTAGAGCTGATGCAACCTTCACCCCTTTGCTCACAAAACCCCATTTTGTGGAGGACCATTAAGAGAAATATCTTGTTGAGTATGTCATAGGTTGTAGAAAAGTCAAGTTTGATCATCATCTCCTTGATTTAACTGCATATTGAACTGCTTCTTGTGTAAATATGACTTCACCTAAAATTTATCTTCCTTTAACCACTCCCCCTTGCTCTTTTGATATGATCATAAGCAACAATTTTTGCAATCTACTAGCCATTATTTTTTAAAATTAAATTGTAAGAAAATTTGCATAGAGAAATGGGTTTGAATATATCAAACTTACTTGCCTTCTCTTTTGGGATAAGTGCCAAGAATATCGAATTTATTGACTTTAAAAATTAACCTCTTACTCTCACTTCTTGTACCATTGCTAGCATATTTTTTAGCTATAATTCCACATGATTTTATTTCTTTTGTCTAAAATCCATCTAGACTTGGAGCTTTGTCTAGCTTAAATGAATACACTTTCTTTTAATTATTTCATGCTAACTTTCTTCATTATATGATTATTCATTTCTTGTGTGACTACTTATGGTATTAATTCAACCACTTCTCTTTGGATTTATTTTCTATCAATGTCGTCATTTAAAAATGTGGCTTGAAAATATTTCCTCATAATATTTATTTTTTATTATCATCTACCATCTCCTTCTTATTGTCTTGCTTGATACATGATGTGGTGTTCTTCATTCTGTAAGCAATCAAGGTTTTATGGAAAAACTTTGAATTTGTATCCCCTTTCTACGCCTAGAGCACTCTTGCTCTTTCTCTTAATATGCCACTATTCTCAATCCTTTCCATTTGTGTTATCAAATTAGCTTCTTCATCTTTGCTCAAATCTATATACGTTCCATTTTATGCTAGTTTTTTTAATTCTTCTAATCTATCACATATTTCTTTCTTATTCTCAGCTTTAGCTTTCATTACGCTTCTTTGCCATCCTTTAATTTTATTCTTGATATGTTTCATTTTTCTACATAATATAAACAGTGTTGTTCCTTCAACTTCAATCTCATTTCACCATTTTTAAAAATGTTCCTAAAACTCTTCATGTTCCATCAACTAAGGATTAAATCTGAACTATATATTTTTTGAAGGTTAAAATCCCTATTTCTTTAGCAATATTGATGCATGGTATGATCTCGCTCTAAATATTATAAAAAAAATTTCTAATATATTTATTCCTAGGATAGATTCATCTACTAAAAATCTATCTAATCTTTCTTGAATTAAGGCTCCTCCTCTTCTATTTGACCATGTGAAAATACCATCTTTTGGAATAACATCTACCAGGTTCCTCTCTTCCATCATATCTGATACTATTCTTGAATTCTGGTTTAGACCCATAATTCCTCCTTTCTTCTCCTCTATTTTGAGTATTAAATTAAAGTCTCCTCCTATTATCCAAATTCTAAGCTATTTGATGATCTATCTTGCCATATTATTTGCCAAGGATTGATGAGTGGATCCATACACATTTGTCAGATAATATGTTTTCCTAGATATCTGACATTCCAATGATATTTATATCCAATGTGCATCTTTAACCACTTATATGAACTTCCATTTTTTTGTTTCATATTGTGGCAATGCCTCCTGATTTACCTCTTGAGCCAGTACATTCACTCTGCTATATATTAGTATTTCATATTCCTTCCATAGTTGTCCATTCATTTTTTGCTATCTTAGTTTCCTAAAGAAAAATTATATCAGTACTAGCTTCTTGAATCTTTCCCTTTAAGGTTCTTTTTATTGAGGTAGAACCCATACCTCTTATATTTCAAGAGAATATAATCATTTTATTAGGTTGCATGGTACAACCTTATTGCATTTTCTACTTGTGCACTTGGGAGATTTAATTATATGCTATCTTGTCATCTATATTAATTTGCTTTTAAGATCCATCCCCAATGGATTTTTGTGAATATAATTGCAATGCCTCAGACCTTGTGGGTCTTCCTACCTTCTTCTTGGTACTTGTCTTATAGTCTGCTTGAGATTCTATTTAACTTAGGGATAGTAGACCATCCTACATTATTACCTCATCTTCCTTTTTTTCACCTTCTATTCCTTGTTCTTCTTCTCGATTTTTTACTTTTTCCTTGTCTCCTTTTTCAACTTCTTCAATCGGTTCAAAATCCTCCTATTCATTTATGAATTCTTTTCCCCCATTGTAATCTCTTATTGTAGTTTTTCCTTCTCCAAGGCCTCAGATTGACTTTTCACTGATGTCTCTTTTATTATTGGTACCCAGTTTTCTTTAGTCTATTTTTCTATGATACATTCATATATCCTTCTCATTGCCCTGTTCTTTCAATACTTGTCTTGCTTTGCTTAGGAAATTATGGATATAATATCTATATCCAAGGTAGTGGGTGCATTTAAATGGTATTTGCTCATGAACTAGCTCTTGCTTCCAGACTTGACCTTGTAGTTCAATTTCAATATGCTTTGGTAAGCGTTCCATTATGTCCATCTCCACACATATTCTAGCATGTGGTTAACTTTCATTGTTTTATAATTTTAGTCATTTTAATGAACCACCCTAAAGAGTCTTCTATTGCTTTAAAAGACTCTTTTGGCCAAAACTGATATGAGAAAAAAGACATCTTAACCCATATTTGAATGAAGTTCAAAATTTATTCTCTTGGGTAAAAATTATCATCCTAGTACTTTATAAACAATCCACAAGCTTACTGTAGTGGTAAGGGCTTTGATATCTCTTTGAAAGTTCCAAGGTTCAAACCCCACTCAGTATGAGGGGATCAAGACCCTCCTTAAAAACCTATGTAAACTCATTGAAAAAAGACAATCCACTTCTTGCCATGGACCAGGGATCTCTCTCAAAAATCATTTTCTTATCTTCGTGATTGTTAAACATTACCATAAAACCCTCTTTCTACATATACTATATCTGGTTCGTACAATATTAATGGGAGCCAGTCATTTTTAACCCAAGTTTCAATACCCTTGGGAGAGCATAGGTTAAAGAATTGACATATTAGTTCACGTTCAACCAACTTTTTATAATCCTCTATGAGGTTCAATTCATTACCTTTAGAATTTGATATTTTATTTTTACAAATTCATCCTTTTTGGGGAAAGAATAAATCTCCATTTTCCTCTTCCTAGATTCAACAATTGTTTTTCAACAAGTGTCCTTTTCATATCAACCCCTAAATATAAAGAACCCCAGACAACAATTTTGAGAAACCTAAATTATTATACTTTACCTGTTTTGTCTTCTCCATTTCTAATCTCATATCTTGTTTGCCCTCTGTTGCTCACATGTCTCTTTTCAAACCTAGTTGTTTGTTTGATCTCTGTTGCTCACAAGTTTCATTTGAAATCTAGTTGTGCTCACACGTTTTGTTTGAAATCTAATATTTTGACCTATTCCCTAGTTCAATTTCACTTCTCCCACCTTCCCTCTTTCTTTCTCCTCTACCTTCATTAAATTATTGTTAATAAGTATATCTTATATGGAAAACGAGGTCCTTGGACTTTACCTAGTTGGTTGAATCCTTTACCAAAAATATTTTAAACAATAGGTAATCAAATTAAACACATAACCCTCTTGATGTGGGACTTGAATAAAACAACTAAATTGGGAACTATGGCAAGACAATTGTTTATCAAAAAACTTATTAAGAAACTTACCATAGCAAAACATCATCAAACATAGTTAAAAGTATTTATCATATTAAGGATGTTGATGCCTTATTTATTTATTTTTGGTAAAAAATAATTTATATTATGAAATTCAAATAGAAGAGATACATCATCTGTCTTTCCATGGACATAGGCTTTTGATCTAGGATTTAGCAAAAGATGTAATGTTACATTCTCTATCAACTAATCTACTATAGTAACCCATGTATAATAGGAACAACCTAATATAATGAATTACAACACTAAATACATCTAATGTTGCTACCATCAAGAGATAAGATAGAGAGAAGATCTTCCCTAGTCCATGTTGCCCACCATCTAGGGGGATAGTCGTAACAAGTGAGGTTGCCTTTGTCTAGAGCCCAGTTGGCCATCACATCTACAACTCTATTTTGTTCTCTAGGGATGTGATTGTATTCCATAGACAGAAAGCTTGTTTGTACCATCTGAATCTTCTCTATGATTCTCCTTAGTCTCCAATCAAGCTTCCTATTCTCCCTTGGATTCTTTAGATGGTTGATCATGACTTGTGAGTCGGATTCTATCTGGACCTTCTTCCAACCTACCTTAACTACCTCCTGGAGCCCTCTAAGGATGCCACAACCCTCTACTAGGTTGTTGGAAAGAATGCCAAGATTCTCTACAAAGGTGAAAACTAGGGTCCCATTTGATTGTCTTCCTATCCCTCTTGCACTAGCTCTTCCTGGATTCCCTCGTGATGCTCCATCTATGTTAACTTTTCCCTAATCCTTTGGGGGAGGCTGTCACTTTTCCTTTCTAACTACTTTTGGGTGCCTTATGGTCACCATTTGTTGATTATCAACCTTAGGAATAATTTTTAATCTGGTCATGATCTATTCCAATTGTTGGTGGGGTTCTTAGGGATACTTCAATGTATGTTGGACTATCTCTGCTATGTTGGTTGTGGTATTTTACCAAATATAGTGGATGTCCTTAGACTCTTGTTTGAAGATGTGGTTGTTCCTTTCCTTCCATATGTTCCAAAGTAGGAGAGTAGTTCCTACCCATACTATCTTCCTAACATACTAGTCTACTCCATCCTATGTAGTCCATTCCCTCCACATATGCTCTAGGGTGGTAAAGCCAGACCAATTAATACCAAGTAAGATAACCATCATCTTCCATAACTTTGAGGCTACAAGACACTCAATAAATAAGTGGTAGAGTGTTTCGAGGTTCTCCCCACACATCTCACACCTAAAAGGACCATGGTAGCCTCTTTTCATAAGTTGTTCCCTTGTTAGTACCCTTTTATGTAGAAGAAGCCAAATGAAGAATCTCACCTTAGGCCATAACTTTTGTGCCCATATTTGTTTGAATAAGTCTCAAAGCGGGTTAGGAGTACTTTGGCATAGAACTGCATATCCACTTGCTACTGTATACTCCCCCTGACTCATGTTGCCCCATCCAAGGGAATCCTCCACTTGAGACCAAGAAAGTGATCTCATTTATAGAGTTTGTTGGATATCGATCTTCTACCTCTCTAGGATTTGAATTGGCCATTCGGCTATGGGGACCCAGTTTCTCCCAACTTCTAAAATTTCTAGTTTGGTACCTACAATATTTTGCTACTTTTATCCAATTTGCTCTATGTAGTTGTTCCATGAAAGGTCTCCACTCTAGAAATTGAGCCACCAAAGGTTGGTGCCCATCCCAAGAGTCTATCCAAAATTTTACATGTTGACCATTGTGAATTATCCAAAAGAGCTCCTTCTTTATCAGCTCCTCTCCTATCCTCAAAATTGCTAAGATGGGGGATCCTCTACTAGGGAGTTGGTGGCGAATAATGGCTGCCAAAATTTTATTTTTTGCATATTTAGCTCTCAAAATTTGGGCCCATAGTGCATTGGGGTTGTTCAACATCCTCCAATACAGCTTAGCTGCTAGTGCCTTGTTGTTCTTGACTATTGATCTGAATCCTAGTCCCCCTTCATGTTTGTGAAGGCATAAAGTTTCCCAATGCACCAATGCCCATTTCCTTTCCTCCTTAGTGCCCCTCCAGAGGAATTGATGATTTATTTGATCCAACTCTCTTAGCACTACCTTGGGAATATCCAAAACTATGGAGACATAAATAGGTATAGATTGAAGGATTGATTTAACCAAGGTTATTCTTCCCCTGATGATAGCCATCTATTAGTCCATTTTTCTATTTTTCTTTTTACTCTATCCACTAGCCAAGCCCAATCCTCCTTCTTTTGTCTCCCTATTTTAAGAGGAATGCCTAAGTAGGTGATGGGAAGGGAGGTCTTCTGGTATCTTAGTTTGTCAAGAACCATGATCTCCTATCTAGGTGAGCAGTGGAAGAAAATGACTTTGGACTTTTCCTCATTGATCTATTACCTTGTGGCTCTTGAGAAACAACTTATAATATGTTTGATTCTTGAGGCTTCCTTCACTGTTGTTTTCCCTAATAAAGTAAAGTCATCAACAAACTGGAGGTGAGTGATTGGTCTAGCTCCATTTGCAATAGTGATTCCTATTAATATTTGGTTTTCCCTACATTTGGCCATTATCCTTCCTAAGCATTCAACCAGAATGATGAATAAATATGGGGAAAGGGGATATCCTTACCTAATACCTCTGGATGTAATGAACAATTGTGAAGGGTAATCATTGATCAAAATTGAATAGGACACTAATGAAATACATCCCTTGATCTAATCTATCCATTCTTGTGAGAAGCCAAATTGACCCATTACTTTGAGGAGGAAAGCCCAATCCACCCTATCATATGCTTTGGATAAGTCTAATCTGATGAACATGGATGGGGATTTATATGCTTCCATGGAGTGAATAGCCTCTTGAGCCAAAACTATCTCATCCACTATCTATCTACCTTCCACAAAACCACCTTGTTCTAGTGAGATAATCTTATGCAAAAGTGGTTTGAGCCTCTCTGCCATTACCTTGGTGATTATTTTGAGCAAGACATTACATAAAGCTATTGGTCTAAACTTGGTAATGTGCTCTACATCTTGTGCCTTTGGGATCAATGCTATATATATTTTGTTGATTTCCTTTAACACATCTTTAGCTTTCCTAGCTTCCTCAACCACATCTAGAAGGTCCTCATGTAGGATATCCCAAAATTCTTGGTAGAATTCAATGGGGAATCCATCTGGCCCAAGAGTCTTACCTTTCTACATTTTGAAAACCACCTATTATAACTCTTTGGTAGTTACTAGTGTAGTCAAAACTAAATTGTCCTCCTCTATTATTAGTGTAGGTATCTCCTATAACACTTCTTGTTGGGCTTCCATATCCAAAGGTTCTATTGTGAATAGACTTACAAAATAGTTTACTACAATAGACCTCATACCTTCCCATGTGTGGATAGTATCTCTTGCTTCTATTCTCAAGGAGGGTATGAAGTTGTGCGATCTATGGGCTAGAAGAGATTTATGGAAGAATCCTGTGTTTCGATTCCCCTCTTGGAGCCATTGGATTCTAGATTTTTGCTTCCATAATAAATCTTCCTTTTTTCCATTCCTCTAGTTGGGATGTAATTCTGATCTCTTCCATACTCAGACCCTTCATGAGGCCATCCATGTGGATCTATTCATTCAAATCTTTGAGTTGGGCTATCACTTCCAAATTTTTCTTCTTGACATCTCCAAACTCTTCCTAGTTCTAGGTCCTTATCTTGGATCTGATGTACTAAAGCCTCCTCACAAAGTAGTACATCTTGGTTCCATGTTGAGGTTTTCCTTCCTTCCACCATTGCTGCACTCTAGGCCTAAAAGAGTTATCTTTGAACCACATTAGTTGGAATCTGAATGGCGAGTGTCTGGCCTTGGATTTCCATAGTTCTATCATGATTGGCCAATGATCTGAGCCTACATTATTTAGGATCTTCACCCTAGGAATGTGCCCATGAATTAAAAATTTATTTAATAGTAAGAATCTATCTAATCTTTCTAGAATGCAAGTAGAGCCTTACCTCCTATTAGACCATTGTTTGGCTAGGACATCCACAAGATGGAGGTTTTTGATGTATTCCTTCATGAGGTTTGTGCTCTCATCTAAGCTACCATTTCCCCCCAACTTCTCTTCCAAGGATAAGATGGTATTGAAATCTCCTCCTATCAGGGTCCATGCTTGATAGAAATTGGGTAATAATATAGTTTATGTTCTTCCATTATCTATATTTCTCCTCCAGGCTAGTAGGTGCATAAACATTCATGCAGAGCATAACTTGGTCTGATTGCCTACTCTGAGTTGCTACCACCAAGAGACCCCAACTACCCACCACTTGGTGGATAACTACATCTTTAGGGTCCCAAATGCATGTAATGCCTCCTGATGCCCCTTGGGAGCTGAGGGATTCCATTCTTCCAATAGGCCACACTTTCTTTGCAATTGTCTCCATCTCTTCCATCGACACCTTCGTCTCCTAAAGGAAGACAAGTTGTGGTCGATTTGTTTGTATCATTCTTCTAATTTCATTTTATTTTGAGGGACTCCCCTTGAGTCCTCTAATATTCTAGGAAATGATCTTCATCAGTATTGGGGGCTAAATATGTGAGTAAGGACATTGACATTACCTTTTTCTATTAGCTTTTCTTCTTCTTTTGCCACATGGTGCTAATTAGTTTTGCATCCTACCTTTTGATTGGTGTCAGTTTTTATATTCTTACTTGTCTCCTGGCTCACCCCTCCTAATTTTGGAATAACATCCAACCTTGGCATATGTGTTTACAACACTAGGGTATTGTTGGTAGATCCAATGAGGTCCTCCCTAGGCTTTGGGTTTTTGTGGTACCTACCTTTAATAGACTATTACTCTTATTTTTATTTTCCCCTTGTTTTTTTGTTGGTAGTTTGTTGGCTGGTTTACTACTTCCTATTTGTTGCTCTGCACAACTAGGGTGGTGTCAAGGGTGCTATTTACCTCTTCTGGCATAGATTCCTTCCTCCCACCATGGAATTGTGTCTCCAGGACTTTTGTCTCCATTGTATCCTCCTCATCATCCAAAAGGTCATCAATGGGAAGATTGCCAAACATATTGTTTGACACCATTGCATGATTTTCCATTATCGATTTATTTTGGATATTATTTTTTTGGGCACTTGAAACCCTTTAGGATTTGTTTCCTCTCTTCCATGCTCTGGGATCTTATGTGGGCAATATCTTACTAAATGGTCATATCCATGGCATATTCTGCAATTAAAATAAGGTATGTTCGAATAATCCAGCTCTTGCTCCCATGTTTCCTTCCCAAACTACAAAGTGGTATTTTTTGGAGGGGTTTGTTAAAATATATTAGGACACATATTCAAGCATAAATAATTTGCTCAAATTTATATGTACTATCAACAACCATCATGAGTGTTCCTAGGGTATTCCCAATTGCCAAAAAAATTATCGGATTCCAAAATTCTACTAGTAGGTCAAACAACCTCACCCAAACTGGTGTTGTGGATGGCATCTCTTCCTCCGCTTTGAATTTAGTATGTCAAGGTTTCATAAAGAGGCTTGCCATTACAAAAAAACATGGCCCCCCTTGGAATATTTGTTTCCTATCTTCCTCAAAAATACAAATAACAATAAAATAACCATTAGGGTATGCAGATATTTGGAACTCACCTTTTGTTCACCATTGTTTAGTAGCCCATAGTTTAAATGTAAAAAGGTTCGATTTGAACCCCATAAATCAACATATCAACCCTCTCCTCTCCATGTCTTCTATTTCATTTTGAATGTCCTCCATATTCACCTTCACTATCGAGGAACCATCCATCACCTTTAAACACCCTATCATAGTTTTCTTGGGATCCATCTTTGGCATCCTCAAAGGTCTTCGTGGTGCCCTTAGGTTATTTATCACATTTGGTCGGGGTTGTTCCCCACAAAGGACATCCTTGAAATTTACTTTTTTGGTAGTCCCCCTAACTCCTTCCATATTTTGGGTATTGGTACAGTTGGATCCTTCTGGTAGCTTGCCCTAGAAATAGTCTTGCTCATGTTTTGGGTCATATCAAATTTTCTCGCTTTAGGTTCTTTGATCTTGTCCACACCATGAAATTTATTTCTAGTTCTCTTCAACCCTTGTCCTCATTTTCGTTGAATATTGTGATCTCTCATATTTTTTTGCACTATGAATTGGAAGTGCTTGTTGCTTTTTCCTTCACTCTATGTAGCTTGTAAAAATTGGTTGTCTACTATATTTTGAATCCATTGCATTTCCTCGAACTATGCCTTTTCCTTACTGTGATCATCCCCATTGAAAATTTCTTAGTTGGCCATTAGGGCCAACAAACCCTGCCCTCTATATTTTCTTTGCAATTTTAACTAAAACTCTTCATAACCCTCGTCGTAGCTCTTTCTCCTCTTTTCTCAATCTCGTAGCTCTTTCTCCTCTTTTCTCAACCTCAAACCCAAAATCTTGATGTCTTATTTATGTAAGTATTAGTTTATATATTTTACTATTTATGCCTTAATAGAGAATTTAATTATTATTTTAAAAGATGTGAAAAAAACTTAGGTTATAGTATTTTTTAATTAAAAATTATAATATTTATAAATATTTAATTTATTTGTTGATTTATTTTAAATGTTTAATGATATTGTTTTCTATATTAAATCACATAAGTTTAATCCATTAAAATTTTCAAATTCCAAGGAATATACTTAGATTCAAATCTTAATGGATAGCACATGCATAATAGCTAGGTTATTGTAATACTGTTATGTGGTCATAATATAATACAAATATATATAAGAAGAGGAAAAAAATATATAATACAAATAAAGACTTGTTTCAATCCTATATAACCAATAAAAAGATAATATTTTTTTATAAATTTACAATTATTCTTTTATATATATATATATATATATATATTTTGATATATATATATTGGATTTGGTTATTGTGGAAACCCTTATGACTGACGTACAGGGTTGAGCAGTCTCCTCCCAACAGATTGAGAACTATACTTATCAATAGGGAATTTAATAAAAAGCCACCACACACCCACCCCTCACACACTCGGCCTCACCCATGCCGCGGTTTGAACCTTGTATTTTTATATATATTTTAACTTTACAATTTTATATTAAATAAATTTAATTCTATGGTTGTTTTTCTTCAATATTTAATTATGAAAGATTGAATTAAAAAAATCTTTAACTAATCCTTTTTACTTGTAAAGTTTTAAAAATATTTAATTGAAAACTATTCAATATTATTATTTTTTAACTTGAATAATTATGTCGATAGGTGTCCTACAATGGCAGCCAGGAAGGTCAGCCTGTAAACAATATTAATATTTTATTAAAAAAGCCAACATTAAGAAAATTATCCGTCGACATTAAGGGTTACGGTGGATTTAAAATATTTAAAAAATATTTAAACTATGAGATAGGCGCCTCGAGATTGATAACTCTCGACGTTTATAGATATATATATTTTATATATCTAAGCTAGTTTAATAATAATTATATGGTTTGTGATTGTAAATTTAATTTGATATTATAACTGGCTATTTATATTTCATGATTGGAATTCCATTCATGTTAATACCTATCTATCTAGCACCTGGGGGTGCAACGCAACGGTTCGGGCTTTGGCTCTTCTTCGGGAGGTCCAAGGTTCAAACCATGGCGTGGATGAGTGTGTGAGGGGGTGGGTGTGTGATGGTTTTGTGTTAAATTCTCTATTGATAAGTATAGCTCTCGGCTTTACGAGAGGTCATGGTTGGGAGGAGACTATTCAGCCCTGTACGTCGGTCATAGAGGTTTCTCACAATAACCAAATTAAAAAAACAAATATCTATCTATCTTAAATTTTTAATCATGAAAGTTGAATTAATTTTTTTTTTTAATATTTTGTTTTCAAATTTTACAAATATTTAATTGAAAACTATTTATTTTTATTTTTTTATCTTAAATTTTTAATCATGAAAGTTGAATTAATTTTTTTTTTTTAATATTTTGTTTTCAAATTTTACAAATATTTAATTGAAAACTATTTATTTTTATTTTTTAATAAGCTATGTATGGCTTCTATTGGGGGCCACTCCCATTACAAAAACAAAACATTATATTGCTCTCATTACATTTCTAACAAGTTAATTAAAGCATATCCAACTTTGTCTTTCTATCAAAGATATTCTTCATTTACCCTTCTATCAAAAATATTTTTCATCTTCTCAAACTGCTAACTTTCCACAATCAACTCCTTTTATATCAAATGCCTTCAAAAATTTAAATTTTGTCAAGATGAAATTCAACACTGCGAATGACTAAAATATTTGTTGCCCAGCTTCTATATCCAGAAATATCTTGTCTATAACAACCTCACAATTTCTTAATATCTTTTTTTAGGGTTCTTATTCATTCCCCTAATATTCCAAGATATTATTTTCATTGTTATTTTTTTATTTTATTTGTGGGTTTAGCCCCACTTCTTGTTAACACTTGTGATATTTGTTTTTGTTTTCCCATATCAATATCCCTTTGTGTTTCTTTTTCTCTTTGTTTTTGCTTCTTGGGTCTTCCTCTTTTTTTTCCATTCTCAACAATACTTTCATCTTCATCAATCTCTTCAATCTTCTCACACCGCTCATAGTAAGACTTATCATCTTTAGGTTTGCCTTGTTCTAAAGGATCTGAAGTGCAAGGAATAACCTCAAAAGCACACTCTTCTTTATATTTCTCTGGAGACCCTAAAGTGCAAGGATGCTCTTCTGTAGCAATTATCTTCTTATTCTGCCCTAAAAACCCTAAATTGTTATGGGTTTCCTCCAACCTCACTTCTATATTATTCTGCTCTTGAAACCTTAAAGTGCAAGGGATAACATCTTCACCACTTTCACTTTTATTACCTGAAGAGGATTCTATACTACTTGAGGAAAATGAAGATGATTTACCTGGAATAAACTTGACCTTTTTTGTTGTCTTTGTTTTGGGCTTTATCTCCACATCTTCTTTTGTACCTTTAATTCCTTCTAAACTTGCCAATTGATATTGTCGATAGGATTTCTTTACCTCTTCTTTTGGAGTGGAATATCCTTGATTTGATCTTGCTTCTATTATTGAATGATTTCCTTGCTTTATCTTGAATTTTATCTCATGGCTAGAATTTTTTATCTCTTTCTTCATAGTTTTTACTTTGCAAACTCTTGCCATGTGTCCAATCTCAAAATAATTGTGGCAACAAAATGCAATATTTTCATAATCTACTTGTTGATCCCATTCTCTTGATTCAGATTTAATCTTAATGGATTGTGGCAAAGGTTTTGAAATATCCATAGCAACACATATTCGAGTATATATAGCATGCTTTCGCTCCTTAGTTGTTGGTCCTTCCTTGATGAATTCCCCTAGGGTATTTCCAATATTTTTCAAAACATCCTTATTTATAAGCTGATATGGAAGTCCAAAAAGCCTAACCCACACTGGAAGCTTCTTAATAGTTTTTGTCTCAACTAGAAAATTTTTCGTTCCATGGTCTCAAATAAAGTGCATCTCTTCTCATAAACCATGGGCCACCAACCATTATTTTATCCCTAATTTCTGAACTAGAAAAGATGATGAGGAAAAAACCTTTAGGAAGAAAAGTCATAGAATAATTTGAATTCAATCCCCACTTCCACTTGATCCAATTTTGAATCTCCAAAAACCCTGGCCATGATCTATGGAACTTACATATTAGCCCTCTACTTTTAAGAACCATTATATCATGCTCAATCATCTCATCCTTGATACTTACTTTTGGTGTACCATTTTCTACCTAGATCAAACTTGCCATGCATTCGCTCTTTCGCTTATCTCCAGCTTGGGCCTTCATACTTCCAACAAGGGCATCTTTATTTCTAGCTAGGGCATCCTGACTTCCCATTAGGGATTTCAAAAATGACTTTCCTTCCACAATAGCTAATGGGGCTTGCTCTTGGCTTGCACTCCCTCTTGGTTCGCACTCCCTCTCTGCTTGCACTCGCTCTTGCTCCTAACTTGCATTCTCTCTTGCCTCACACTTGCTCTTGGTTTGCACTCCCTCCTGGCTCACAAATGCTCGTGTCTCTTCTTTTTCTTGGCGTTCCTTTGCTTCAACATTTTTTTGGAAATAATGTTCTACGCATTCGTGGTAAGGGTTTGAAGCATTGATGCACTCTGGATGAACTTGTCGCCCTTTCACCATAATTGAATCATGGCTTGCACTCCCTCTTAGTTTACACTCCCTTTTGGTTCGCACTCTCTCCTGCCTCGCACTTTCTCCTGCCTCGCATTCACTCCCAACTTGCCCTCCCTCTTGGCTCACAATTGCCCTTGTCTCTTCTTTTTTTGGCGTTCCTTGGCTTCAACATTTTTTGGAAATAATGTTCCACACATTCATGGTAAGGGTTTGAAGCATTGATGCACTCGGATGAACCTATCGCTCTTCTGCCATGACTGAATCTCTGCTTGCACTCCCTCTTGGTTCACACTTACTCCCAGCTTGCACTTGCCCTCACTTTTGGCTGCACTCACTCGCACTCGCTTTCAGCTGCACTTACTCCCAGATCACACTTGCACTTGCTACTGCACTTACTCCTGGCTCGTGCTCGCACTCATTACTGCCCTTACTCTCACGTTCTCACTCGCTACTGCCCTTACTCTTGGCTCGCGCTCGCACTTCTCTCCAAATTCATCAATATTATTTTTTTTAAACATGAATAATTTAATAATAAAATCTATGATTTGAGATTATAAATTTAATTTGATATTATAACTGGCTATTTATATTTGTTTTTCTTCAATCTATAATCATGAAAGTTGAATTAATTTTTTTTATATAATATTTTTTTCTTCTAAAATTTTACAAATATGTAATTGAAAACAGTTCAATATTATTTTTTTAAAACATGAATAATTTAATAATAATTTTATGGTTTGAGATTGTAATGTTTGTTGGCCAAAAATTAATTGTTGTCTTAATTTAATATATTTGAAAAGGCTTATTGCATTAATTGCAATTCATGCTTATGTGTTTTTTTTTTTACTTCCATTATTTAAAATTTAAAAAATATTTGTATTATTTTCTTCATAAAATTTAAGAATGTTTTTTTATTATGGAGTTGGTTACAACTATTATTTTTAGTAATTGGTAAGTGCAGGTTTCAAAACACAAGAACTACTTCCAACAGTGCATTGTTCGCTCGGGTCCGCATTTAGATGATTCAACACGAACTAATACTTTTGCTACACGGACTACTACTTTTTGCTAAGCTGCAGCATACCTTTAAGGTTTAAACCTAGATCTCTTTTTCACAAATACTTGACCAGTCAAACCTTTACTAACCCACTTAACTTTTAAAAACAATTTAAAATATTAAATTGACAAATTAAATGAGTCTGGTTTCTTTTATAAATATAAATATATTTAATAATGTTAAGCCAAACAAAAAAGCGCACACATATATGTATGAAGTTGCTTTCTGCACGTCTAACTTGCCTTAGAAGAACAACTCATCTCATTGGAGTTAAAATAGGCTTTCTTGGCATAAACGACGAAACTTTAGCCTTGGAAACATTTAAAGCCTTGGGCTAAGTTTTCTATGAAAGTTAATAATAGTCCAATTTTTATTATTAAATTGTCTTAAATAAATTTTATAAACAATGAGTTTTCATTAATCTCATCTCATCTTTACTCTAAAACAAGATCTAATCCTTATTCAACAAAAAAAAAAAACATTGCCACGTGCAACAAAGTGGTCAGCTTGCCCACATTCTAAGCAATGGAGGTCACCTTAAAATTAACAAGAGAAGTTTTCTTTACGTCATAATGGAATTCAAAACTATAACTTTTACAATGAAAGTTTCTATTCTAAGCAATGGAGGTCACCTTAAAATTAACAAGAGAAGTTTTCTTTACGTCATAATGGAATTCAAAACTATAACTTTTACAATGAAAGTTTCTATGTGATTCTTTTGAGAATCTTTGCACACATGTTGGGGTTTTCTTATTTGAAATAAAAAATTATCTAGGTGACGCAGGGTATAATATTAAATTTTTAAATTAAATTATTTAAAATATTAAAAATATTTCATATAACTTTTACAATGAAAGTTTCTATTCTAAGCAATGGAGGTCACCTTAAAATTAACAAGAGAAGTTTTCTTTACGTCATAATGGAATTCAAAACTATAACTTTTACAATGAAAGTTTCTATGTGATTCTTTTGAGAATCTTTGCACACATGTTGGGGTTTTCTTATTTGAAATAAAAAATTATCTAGGTGACGCAGGGTATAATATTAAATTTTTAAATTAAATTATTTAAAATATTAAAAATATTTCATATTCTAAACATATAAATAAATTAAATATATATTAGTACAAATTGTGATTGTGACTAACTTTTAACCAAAAAAAAATACATTAGTTAAATTAATGCACGTGAGGAGGTTTGTAAGGAACATTGAAGCGGTTTCCTATCTTGAAGTCAACAAATTTTTATTCTTTATAAAAAAATTATTAATGATTTTGTGTGCAAATCTAAAAGGAAGCAAGTTATATATATTTTATAGGCAAATAACACAGTACAAATACTTTCTAATAGACCTAACAAGATACGGAATGGTGTGAGAGATAGTTACGTTCTAATGAATAATTTGATATCAAATGAAATAATAATAATATTGTTTTTATTTTTTATTTTTTATATATCATAAAAATATGATTTAATAGTACTTAGGAGTGTCAAGTAACAATACGGGTTTTGGTTCGAGAGGTTTAAGGTTCAAACCACGACGTGGATGAGTGTGTGAGGGGTGGGTGTGTGGTGGTTTTGTATTAAATTCCTCGTTGATAAGTATAGTTCTCCACTTTAGGAGGGGTCATGGTTGGAGGAGACTGTTGTTTAAAAAAAATGATTTAATAAAATAAATATAATAAAAATTTATATAATTAATTAAAAGTTATATATAATTTTTTAAGTAGTTGTAATAATAATAAATTAATAAAATAAATTATTAATATGGAAAGGTAGATAGTTATTGTTAATATTAGTAGGAAGAGTGTAATTAATTTTAGAGGTCATTTTTACATCCTTATATATTATGTCAAAATTGGTAAAAAAAAGTGTAATTTATATTATGCTATTATTTTTGTGGTCAAATTACATGATAAAAAGGAAATTTCTTTTGGTGAAATGGATCAAGTTGTGTGATGATAAAACTAGGGGAGGCCTCAGTTTTAAGAGTTCTTATGGATGCAAACTTAAGTGAAAAAGTAATTTGGAGATTGTACAAAAAGAGTCAAAGACAATGAACAATAATTCTTTTAAGTACATTGAGTCTAATGATCCAAGCTTAATATTTACTACATTTTCACTACTACGTGGTTTTGCACTATGGAACGATTTATAAAAATTAATTGATAGTAATTAAAGGTCTAAGATGGGTAGTGGACAGAGCAATCCAAAATCGAAGGTCATGATGTCTCATTGGAGGAAGGTTTGAGGAAGACAAATGTGATTCTTCTTGGGGAGAGGATTAGACGTTTTTCGCAGGACTGCCCAAACTGCCGAACTCGTTTTGGCCATATCTCACTCATCCGAACTCGGATTGAGCTAAAATTTTGAGGGTAGATGCCTGAAAAACCCTAGAACGTCTCCACCAATTTTCATATCATTTGGAGCAACACAGATCCTAGCGCATCCCTATGTGTGAACGATATATTTGGCAAGCGGCTATGCGAGGGTTTCATCCGGGTTGAGTGCAAGCGGCTCCAGAGGTTGGTTTTTAGGGCCTTCGGGCCCTAGTGGCCAATATTTTTGTGGTTTATGCTCAATATTTTAGCAGGAAATGTTGCGGGGGATACAAGATGGGTTAGAAATTTGTCTTTCAACAGATCATACTGTGAACTTGAGTGACAACGGCTTCCAATTTGTTGCACAAAAGAAAAGTGAAAACCATACCTTTCCACGGCGTCTAGGGCAAGGATTAAAGAGACCACGAAATAAGTTTCAAGCAGTTGATCAAAAAATGGCTCATATCTCAAGTGAATCCGGTGCTAAGGTGCACCCACAAAATAATTCTACTGTGAAAACCCCTGTCAAGGGTAAGAATTTTGAAGACTCAGTCCCAAAAATGAATTTTAGGGATGCCCTTCGTGGTGGACAGACCTCGGCCCAATGCTAATATCAATATTAGGGCTTCTCATAAACCTCTAAGAATGCCTAAGATTGATCCCGGGAAAACGGAGTCGGGATGTCTTAAAGCGGTGATGGAACTCCTATTGTTAAGCTTGATATGGGTAACATTCAGATCGGCATTGAAGATTTGGAAAAAAGAGGACTAATTTGTCGGTTCGTGGGTTTTCGTCCGAGTCTATCTGCTTTCAAAGTATGGGCTGCAAAAAGCTGGAAAACTAAAGGTGAGTTACAAATCTCTATTTATCCAAATGGTTATTTTCTTGTTTTATTTGCTAATAATGAAGATAGAGAGAAAACTTTTCAAGGGGGTCCTTGGTTTTTTGGAAGGGCGAGGGCTTTTCATGAAGCCCTGGCATACTAAATTTAAAGCCGAAGAAGAGATGCCTTCTATAGCTCCCGTGTGGGTTAGACTCTTTGGCCTCCCTATTGAATTTTGGAATCCTACTATTTTTTCTTCAATTGGAAACTCTTTAGGAACTTTTATGATGATTGTTGATTGTACTCAAAATTTTGAACATATTATTTATGCTCGAATTTGTGTTTTAATGGATTTTGACAAACCCCTACCTAAAAAGATCACATTACAATTTGGGGAAGACACTTGGGAGCAAGTAGTGGACTATGAGAACATTCCTTTTCGTTGTAGAATTTGCCATGAATATGGTCATTTGGCCGGTGCTTGCCCAAATAAAATTCCTGATCAAAAGAAAGAAGATATAAACTCAGCGAGGTTTCCAAATACCTAAGAAGAAGAACACTCGAGAAAAAACCGGTAATGAAGGATCAATCAAAGTCATTTGCTAATATGTTTGAAATCCTTTCCACAAATGATGTCCCAAGTGAGGAAGAGGAAATAATGGAAACTGAAATCTTAGAAACACAATTTAAATATGAAGGAAAGAACTTAGAGACAAACCAACAAATCAAAGGTTTTCAACGAAAAAAAAAAGGAGAAAATTTACACAAGAAAAACAATATTTCAAATGTCAAAACTTCAAATAATGCAGGTCCCAATATAGACTCCATTGAACCATCTAGTAAAATTTTGGATGTGTATGAGCATTCTTCAAGGTTAGAAGCCATCTCAGATTCAATTGGAATAAGTCAAGAAACAGGGAAAAAAAAATTGAAGATGGATTCTAATCAAAAAGTAGGTCGCAAGACCAATCAATATCATATGGTAAAAGAAGGTGAAAAGCTTGTAGAGGAAGGTAAGATTAATGCCCTTCCCAACATTTTTAGCCCTGGTATTAATGAAGATCATCACTTGGAATATTAGAGGACTCAAAGGGAGTCTTTCAAAACAAAATGAAATTAGAAGAATGATTCGAATAAATCATCCACATCTTGTTTTCCTTCAAGAAACAAAGATGTCAATGGAGGATATGGACTTAATTGCCGGTAAAATTTGGCCAGTTGGAAAAGTGGTTTCCCTCGGTTCCCAAGGGACTTCGGGTGGCATTGCTTGTCTTTGGGACCCAAAAGAGGTAGTTATTCACCATATGGTTGGCGGTTGGGGTTTGTTGGCTATAGCTATTCAAAGTAGACATTCCAACCAGATTATGCTCTGCATTACTTGTTTATGCCCCGACTTCTTTGGAGGAAAAAAGAAGACAGTGGAAGGATATTACTCATATTATCTCTCATTTTCCTAAAGCTTGGATCTTGATCGGAGGAGATTTCAATACCATCCTCTCTCTGGATGAGAAAAGGGGGGAAATAGAAATTTGGACAAAAGTACCTGACCTCATGAGCGAATATATTGCAAACCTCCATCTTGTGGATATCCAACTGGATAATGGCCTTATGACTTGGTCTAACAGAAGGCAAGGCTTAGCTTGTATAATGGAGAGATTGGATAGGTTTTTGCTCTCCGAAAATTTCTTAATCCATGGTCACATTCCTAAAGTGAAGACTCTTAATAATGTTGGTTCGGATCATTGGCCAGTCATGGTGGAAATGTGGAAAACCAATGTGAGTTTCTCTCCTTTTCGTTTTCAATTAATGTGGCTTAGAGACATTTCCTTCAGACCTCGTGTGCAACAATGGTGGAAGGAAGGTAAACCTAGGCATGGGACTAAGATGTTCTGTTTTGCCAAAAGACTGCAATACATTAAATCCAAAATCAAGACTTGGAGCTCGGAAAGAGTTTGGGGATGTTCATAAAAAAAAACATGAAGTTATTGCTCATCTTGAAAATTTGAATAAGAAAATCCGTTTAGATGGCCTCACGAGAGAAGAGAAGTGCGAGATGAAATTAAACTCACAACTCGGTTAGAGGAATGGGAAAAAGAGAAGAAATCTTATGGAAGCAAAAATCTAGAATTCAATGGCTCAAAGAAGGAGATCGAAACACAAATTTCTTCCACAAATCTCTTCTAGCTCGAAGATCTCACAACTTTATTTCTTCCTTAAAATCAGATTCTGGAGATGTTGTTTATACTTGGGATGGCATGAACTCTATTGTTGTTGATTACTTTTCCAATATTTTTTTTGCTACTCCTCTTGACTCGACTTCACAACAAAATGTTCTTCAAGCAATCCCTTCTCTTATCACTTCGAGGAGAACTCTATTTTGATTGCTCCTATTACTATCAATGAGCTTCAACAAGTAGTTTTTAAAATGCAAAAAGGGAAAACCCGAGGTCTCGATGGTTTTCCTATTGAGTTCTACCAAGAGTTACGGGATATCCTTCATGTTGATTTATTAGAGGTGGTGGAAGAAGCCAAGGAAATCCAAAGAAATTTTGAAGGTTATCAATAAAACTTATATTACTCTTGTTCCAAAAGCTCAAGAGGTTGATCATATCTCAGCTTTTAGACCTATTGCTTTATGTAATGTTCTTCTCAAAATTATTACTAAAATCATGGCGAGAAAGGTTGAAGCCTCTTTTGCATAAGATTATTTCCCCGAGCAAGGGGGATATGTGGAAGGACGTCAAATAGTAGATGAGATAGTTCTTGCTCGGGAAGCCATCCATTCCATGGATATGCAAAATTCTCCTTCTATGTTCATCCGGTTAGACTTATCCAAAGCTTATGACGAGTGGATTGGCACTTCCTTATCAAAGTTTTGAGGCAATTTGGTTTCTCTAAGGATTGGATGGATTGGATTATGGGATGTATCTCTTCGAGTTTCCTACTTAGTTCTTATCAATGGCAGGCCTTCTCGGTCTTTCCCAGCTTCCAGAGGTATTAGGCAAGGTGACCCGCTATCCCCTTATTTATTCATCATTCTTGTTGAATGCTTGGGTAGGACTATAACCAAAAAGAGGGAAAACAAAACCCTTGAGGGAGTTACCATTGCTCATGGAGCTAGACCTATCTCTCATCTTCAATTTGTGGATGACTCTACCCTTTTAGGTAAAGCTACAATTAAGGAAGCTTCTAATATTAAGCAAATCATTAGCTATTTTTCTAAGGCTCTTGGGCGGTTGATCAATGAAGACAAATCTAAAATTATTTTCTTTCATTGCTCTGCTAGAGAGGAATCCATGGTCTTGGATAAATTAAGATATAAGAAGACCTCTCTTCCAATCACTTATTTAGGTATTCCCATAAATATTCAAAGGCAGAAAAATAAAGATTGGAATTGGTTGTTGGACAAAGTCAAGAAGAAAATTGGAAAGTGGACCAACAAGTGGCTTTCTTATGGGGTAGAATCACCTTGGTAAAATCAGTCCTTCAAGCTATTCCTATTTATGTTTCTTCCGTTTTGAATATCCCAAAGGTTGTTCTTCGAGAATTGGATCAAATCGGTCATCGTTTCCTTTGGAGTGGTACTAAGGAGAAAAGAAAATGGGCCTTGGTGAAATGGGATACTTTATGTCTTCCTAAGAGTGAAGGGGGGTTAGGATTCCGGTCTTCAATTAATAACAACAAAGCTTTAGCTGCTAAATTATATTGGAGGATGTTGCATAACCCCAATGCTCTTTGGGCCAATAATCTTCATGCTAAATATGCTTGAGAACAAAAGTCCTCGAAGACCTTGTTCGCTATCAACTTCCTACCAAAGGTTCTCCCATTTTAGCAGTTCTTAAGATTGGTGAGGATTTGATAAAGAAAAAATTATTTTGGATCATTCATAATGGTCAACATGCAAATTTTTGGACAGATTCTTGGGATGGTCACAAGCCTTTGATAACTCAGTTTCCCGATTGGAGGCCTTGGATGGAGGAGCTTCATCGAGCTAATTGGATAAAGGTGGCTAATTACTGTCGGTACCATACTTGGTAATTCAAAGGTTGGTAGATATTGGATCCCTATTGAGGACTGGCCTATTCAAATCCCAGAAAGGCAAAGACAAGATATCCAAGGCATCCTTCATATGAGATCCCTCTCTTGGTCCCATGAAAAAGATTGTTTTGGATGGAACAACACTACTAAGGGTGAGTATTCGGTTGCTCAAGGTTATTTGACCTTATGCCATAATAATCCCAACCATTCTTCTGACATATTTTCTCAATTGTGGGCTCAAAAGCTCCGGCCTAAGGTGAGGTTCTTTAATTGGCTTTTATTGCATCGTAGGGTGCTTATTGGTGAGCAACTTATGAAGCGTGGTTTTCATGGCCCTTTTAGATGTGAAATGTGTGAAGAGAATGTAGAAAATATCAACCATATTTTTATTGAGTGTACTTTAGCCTCTGAGCTATGGAGGAGAATGGCAACTTTACTTGGCTTACAGTGGTCCAATTTTTTCACTTTTGAACAACTTTGGAGGGATTGGCCTAATCAAGAGGGTGTTGATCATTTTATTAGGCAGTTAGTTTGGATGGGTTCTACCATTCTTCTTTGGAATATTTGGAATGAAAGGAACAACCGAATTTTTAATCAAGATAGGAAGGATATTCACTATATTTGGCAAAAGACCATAGCCAACTTAGTTGAATCAGTCCATCAACTCCTTAATCACCCCCAAAACTCCCACCAAAGATGGGATCAAGTGATGCAAATATTGAAGATTAAACCTTCTAAGGGCAACCAACTTAAAGGGAATGTGAGTATTAGTAAGATGGATAGGACTAGAAATTGGCAACCTCCTCCTAAGGATTTTGGAAAAGTCAATACTGATGGAGCCTCTAGAGGGAACCCTGGAAAAGCCGATGTGGGAGGAATTGGTAGACTTTCGGATGGCTCCCTGGTTTTTACTTTTGCTTGAGAATTTGGGTATTCTTTCCAATAACCTTGCTGAGGGGTATGGTATCCTTAGAGGCCTTCAGGAGGCTACTAAGGTTGGATGGGAAAAGGTGTTAGTTATGATTAATCTCTTGAAGACTCCTTCTAAGAATCATAAGGTGGATTGGAGAATAAAAAGAATTATTGAGAAGATTCGAGTTAATCCAGGATGGGATTTTTGAAAGTTGATTACAATCATGTGGTCGAGAGATCAAAACAAGAGTGTTGATGCTTTAGCTAATTGGGCTTTGGACAAAGGTGATCTTACTTGTTATGGCCACCCTCCTATATGGTGGGCTTCTCAAATTAGGGAAGCTCTTCTTTCTATCATTTCTTTGGATGGCTCCGATTCGAAGGTACCTATTTTCTTCTTGTTTTTTTTTTTTGTTTCTCTTTGGTTCATTCAGTTTTTTTAGTTCCCTAGCTCATTCTATTCTTTATTTTGTTTCCTCTGTTGATTCTTGCATTAATAGTCTTCTGGTCTAGATAGGTCATTGTTTTGTTCTTTTTTTTTCTTTTGTCTTCTTTGTTTTTTTGTTTAGTTTTTTAAGGTGGGTGGGTTCTTTTGTTTTGTTTTGTTTTTGTGTTCTTTGTGTTGTTTTTTGTTGTTCTTGTGTTTTTGTTGTTTTTTTTTTTATGTTTTTTGTTATTGTTCTTGTGTTTTTTTCGTTCTTGTTCTTGGGTTTCTCTTTGTTTGTGTTATTTCATTTTTTTATGTGTGAGTGTTTTCTATGTTTTTTGTTTTTGTTTATTGTCTGTTGTTGGTTGTTTTTTATTTTTATTTTATTTATTTTATTTTTTAGGTTTTGGTTGTGTTTATTTTTCATGTTTTTTTGGGTTATGTCTTTGTAGTGTTCTGTTGTTTTTGTCTTGTTTGTGTTTTGTTATGTGGTTCTTGTGTTTTTCTATGTGGTTTGTGTTGTGGTTTCTTTTATCTTATTGTGCGTGTTTGGTTGTGCTTTTGGTTTTGACACACTCAAGGAGCATGTTTTTTATTTTATTTTATTATTTTTGTTGTTATTTACTTTTTTTAATTTGGTTTTGTGTGTTTGTTTGCTCCTTGAGTATGTCAAAGGTGGTAGGCCAGGTCCGAGTCCTGGGCGTTTTTGGCGGAATGGATACCCCTGCCTCCTTGGGTCTTACCCGAAAGTGGCATCCCTTTTGGGATGTTTTCCACAAATAAAAAAAAAAAGATGGGTAGTGGAAATTGGAGAAAAAATTTCTATTTGGGTGGATACTCGATGTGATAAAAGACCACTCAACCTAGATCCAATTTTAAAACCATGAATGAGATTACTTCCAGAAAAATATGGTGATAGGGTTTCAAAAAACATGTAAAAGTATTAGGAAGGAAGATACAAATGGAAAGAAGAATTTTTACAAGTATATAAGATATTATTGCTAGGGGCAGTTGAGCAGAAATATAACAACAACGATTATTCTAAGAGGAGCCACATATAAGTTGATTTGGGAGTTCAATGGCTCAAGAGAATACATAACAAGAAGCGAATATAATGTAAAGCACTAACGAAATAGGAATTCTGCAAGAATATGGAGAGATATTTGGGATAGCGCGAGCATTCCAAAAGTTAAAATATTTGTATAGTTAGTAGGTCATAGAAAGTTTTTATCTAATCTAGTGAAAAGGGGTTTTCATGGCCCCTCACTATGTGTTCTAAGTAAAAGGGAGGAGGAGAGTATAGACCATCTCTTGGGACAATGCTCAATAGTTTGTGAACTATGATAATGGATTCTTAATATGTTTAGTAAATGCATTGTGATGAATGGTAGAATTGAAGAATGGTTAAAGCAATGACGAAGCACTTTCAAAAGTGAGGTGTTACAAACAATTTGGTTACTTCAAAAGATTCAATACTTTGGATTGTATGGTTGGAAAGAAACAAAAGAATATTTAAAGAAAATGAAAATAATTGAGAGGTAATGAAAAGCAAGATTTGTTTAGTCATAGAGGAGTCTAAACCCGCCCTATCAACTCACCATATCCCTAATATTAAATCAAAGAGCCTTGATAGATGAAGTCAAGTCATCGATTGGAATTATGATGGTGAGTATAGGATAAACAAAAGGAAAACGAAAATATAAAGTGGAAACCATCAGAAGTGGAGTTGGTCAAATTGAATTTTGATGGAGCTTCTATAGGAAATCCAATACCAAGAGGAGGACAAAAAAAATGAGATATTATCACATTATGCTTTCAATATTGGATTTAAGACAAGTAATGAAGTTTAAGCTTGGGTGGATTTAGAAGGATTAAAAACATGTAAACAACCCAATTCATTAGCGGTTGGGTGAAAAACAATAGATTGAATAGGTACTTAGAATATCTTTAAGGAGCTTTTATATCTCAAGAGGTGTTTCTTGTTTGTAACTATCATTTCCCAATCATTCTATGCTGACATCGGGGAGAGTGAGGCAAATCTCTTTCAAAGGTGCATCACATCCAATAAGAATACATGAGCAAATGACCAAACATTTCTTCACTATAAAGGTATGTATCCAAAAGGAAGATTTCCTATTCTTTTTATTGAATTGAATCTTATTTATTAGAGGAACCTTTCTTTCCAAGGTGGAAAGCTTGGGGGAGTGAGTGGGGCTGGTTGGGTCCGTCCCTTTGACATGATTGGGCATCCATTTTGAGTGGGCATTATAAATTTAATATAATAGTATGTCCTATCCCACAATACTCGCTAACAATTTGGATTTAGGCTATCCACTTCCCATAGATTCCTCCCTTACCACGGAAATAGAATGAACAAGATTTCCTATCCTTAGTGCTAGCTGAAGAGTGTTAGAAGCAAGGCCCACCCCTCTTCTCTTCCCACTATTTAAAAGAGATTTTTTAGGGCTCTTCGAGGAAGGACTAATAGTAATAAATGCAATTTTGAGTAAAGAAAAGACTCCATGGAAAATAATCTTTACCCTTAAAGCCATGACCAATGTAGGAAGGGAAAAACCCCTTTAAGAATTACTTTAAGTATTATGAGATCTTGGGAGAGTGGTGAGTGGAGTTGCTTATTGTGAAAAGGTCAAAGGTTTGAGTCCTCCTGGCTCAACAATGTGCTTTATAGTTTTAGATCTTCAAATATACATAATTTCATAAAAATGAATGATTTGAAATACATTTTGATATTAAAAAGAAACATTGAAGATGCAAGAGTAGAAGACGTATATAGAAAAATATACATTTACTATTCATATAAATTGTAGATATGTGTCTCATATTCACATAAATTATAGACATGTGTCTCAAAATAAATAACCAATAAAATTTGAGGATTACATAAAATATTTATAAATAAAAAATATATATGAACAACCTTATTCTTGATGGAGACTCACTAAATATATTCAACATTATAAATATTCAAGAGTGCTCCAAGTTACAATTGAGAATAAGACTTCAAGAATTTTTTGTATACTTTGAACTCCTTAAATAGTATAAATGTTAAATGTCTTTCGAGGGTGGAATCTAACACAAAATTTGGCAATTAATTTTAATGCCAACATGGAAAGAAATTAAAGCAAGTCCATAGTTCGGATGAATGAGAGGCTAGAAAAATGGTGATATTATCTTAGGTGAATTATACATAAAGAGAAAGAAACCTAAATTAATGCAATTTAGCAAGTTAAGTACTAGGAACACACCTATGAATTTTGATGATTAATAAAGGATGGTTGACATGTGAAAATGATGAAAGAAATTATGTCACAATTCATTACAAGAAAAATGTCTTTAAGTCATTGGAATTTTCTCCATTATATCTATGTAAATTAAGAAGGGTTTATTTTAAACTCTTATTAGATATAATGGTGGATTTTATTGTGTCACATATATTCTAAGCATACAATCACTATTAAGCATGGGAGGTTAAATGACAATGGGATGGTGAAAGAACCCCACAAACTATTGGGTTAATACCTTATAGCAGAACAAGATAAAATGATAATTTGTAATAGAAGGGAGTTTTTTTTATTATCTGATTGTAGTATTTCTTTTTATTATTTGGTACTTTAGCTATCCCTTTATAAATGATGCAATGGTGGACTTAGAAAATAGGAAAACAACAAACATGAAAATGACACCTATTTTCTTGTTGACACTTTGAGTATTCTTGGTTCTGGTAGAGTTTATAGTTGCGTCCATGTCTCTTTGCATCATACTAAGAAGTGGACTTAGTGTACAACATCAAGAGCCATATATAATTGCTTGGGGATATGTTGGACATTATGGTAGATGTATTACAATTATTTTTTAGGATTGATGGATTAAAGAGTTGTAATAGATAGCATTATGTAGAATATGAAGTAGTTAATTTTTGTCCACCAAACACCTCCTCTTGCTGCTCCTCCTCCTTAAACACCCCCCTTTATTGCAACCTCCTTCAACCAGATAGGTTCTTGATTTACAACAGACTTCATAGACTCAACAACAAGCCCTTGGTCCTCATAAACTACCTTCTCAAGTTTGGTGATATAGTTGTGATCAAACATTGCATTCCGACACAAACATTGATTGGCATCATCGACCTTGTCCAAGGCTCCGATGACATTGTGTCTCAAACTCTGATCAATACCACCTACGGGATATGTCTTGAGTTTTTTGTCTTTCACACTCCTATTGTAAAAGTATTGGAGTCCAATGCTTCTATTATGGGGAGGCATGATGAGGAATAAATCATGTGATCCCTCTTTCTTGCTAGACTTAGGTTTAGATTATTTTATATGGCTTAGGCTTAGATTATTGTGTGTTTAAAAATAATTGTAAACATGAGAATAGTATCCTCATGTGCACTTCTAGATGCATAGGTGGTATTCTAGATACTTAGGATAATTTAGCATGTTCTAAGTTAAGTTAATATTTGCTAAGTTAAGTTAGATGTTCTAACTTAAGTTTGGGTGAATCTTTGGCAACCTTATCTTATTTGTAATTTTAAACTTCGTTGAAAATATGGCGAATAAGTGTTGATTGTAAATTGGGTATGCTTTTACCTACAAATTGTTTGCATAAGAAATAAACTTCATTAGAATTTCCACAACACGAATATTAATGACTGCCCTCCCACATGTTACTTTGATAAAAGTTACAGTCTTAACCTTTCATGCATTTTTTGGTATGGTTGGCGTCTTATGTAGTTGACTTTACCTTCATTCTTGTTTGGTGTTTCGATTATTATTACTAGCCTACAATTATTGGATGTCTTAATTAGGTGGGTGCATCCAAATTATTTTTTCTTTTCGAATCTAACCATTTTTCTATAGCGTCGTCTTGGGTTCTCATCGAAACTTTGATTTTGTTACCTTGTTATTAGCTTTTGACTTTGAGGGTCAGGTGACAAGATTCTTTATCTTGTTTTTACCCTAGCTCTGTTTTGAGAATTTGATTCATGCATATCTTGACTCTCTCCTGGATTCCAAGTGGCTTGTCTCCTACTAGGACCTCCTTTCATAAAAATGGCCAAGACGTTACTCCTCCCTAATATAATGAGAATTCACATTAATACCTATCTATCTTGTTAGTGTAGTTTATGTGTGTGTGTGTTTGTGAATAATCCCACATTAACTGTGTTGTGGGACTTGAGTGGTTTATAAACCCTAACACTTGCCATACTCTTTGCCAATGGAACAACAGGCTTAAAGGTGCAAGTCCTTGGTCCCACTTTGTGGGATTCCTCACCCCTATTAACATCATTAACATCGAATTTGAACATGTGTGTGGGGGGTTGGCCCTCTTACTTTCTAACCGGTTAATGTGATGATGCAAGTCTAGTGGTATATTCCATGATTGGAATTCCGTTCACGTTAATACCTATCTATCTATCTACTACAAATATACTAACAAATTTAATTACTATCTAAAAAATAATAAATTTATAAAACTCTCCATGTGAAAATTGGAAGAGAAAAAGAAAATAACACCTATATATTTCTAATAAAGATATTATTTTAAATTTGTAAGCACATATCTAAACACAAAATGTCTCCCACACATTTAATATTTTTTACTACCTAAAATTTTTTTACTACCTAAAATATATAGACCAACTGTTCGAGCTTTGGTTCTTCATCGGAGGTCCAAGGTCCGCGGCGTAGGCAAGTGTGAGAGGGGATAGGTGTATGTTTGGCCCATATTGATAAGCTGAGTTCTCACCCTTATCAAAGGTCATGGTTGAGATAGCAATGTCTAGCCTTGAGTGCCCGTCATAAGGGTTTCTTATACTAACTTCAATAAAAAAGAATATATATTCATCCACTCCATGGTTTGAAATTAATTTAATATTTAAAAACTAATAATTTTATAAATCTATTCAAAATTGAAAAAAAAACCATTTTTTATAAGGATACTTTTTAAGTATACAAACTAAAGCACATTTAAAAATAAATTTATCACAATAAATTAAATATTTCTTATAATTTAAAATAAATTATTAATAAAATAATTTTAATATTTAAAAATTAAAAAGTTTATATAAACAATTCAAAACAACAAAACATTTATTTACTCTTTAACCATATTAAAATTGTTTAATTATGATTTAAAAAAATTTAAACTAATTTTTAAAATCTAATCATTTAATATATTATTATCTTTATTTATTAAATAAAAAAATTAAAAAAATATTCACTAAAATTTAAATGGCAATTTGTTTTAAATGCCTTAAAATGAAGAGGATTGATATTCTATCTAATCAATACCGTTTTGTTTGAAAATAGTATGATTGTGACCAACTTTCTTATATAACAAAAAAAAAAAAAAAAAATACTCCATTGTTTAGTAATAAAATTAATACGACATTAATGAGACACTTGACATTTGGGAGAGAGGGTGTAGTACGTTATTTATTTAGTAATTTATAGGAGAGTTGGTTACAACCAAAGTGTACTATTGTAATGGTATTTGGTTTTCATAACGGGAAATCAACCATAGAAAGGTGTGTTAAAAAAATAATAATAATTAACTTCAAGATTAAATAATTGGAGAAGTCCCAAAGGTCCACAAATTGATTAAACAATTTTAATAGTCCCAAAGGTTGGGTAGGCTGTGTGTAAAGGAGATCCATGTCCAAAACTTTGGACATTAGCTTTGTCTTAGGGTAAAGGTAGTAAACTATCCTAACTTTACTGACTACCTACCAATCCGATGATGTCCAATCACCATCCAATCCCGAACCAACTACCAGGGTCTCTCACTCCCGAAGGAAATTTGCAAAAATAAAAATAAATACTGCATGTATCGTAAATAATGAATATAATATTTGAAACATTAAAAAGTAAATAGTACATGTATCATACATTTTTGAAACCTTACAAAGCAAATGTATATTCTTTTAATACTCATTTTAATTTTTTTTATACATAGAGAAGAGTTGGTTATATCTATACTATTTTTACTAACTTTCAAGAGCATGGTTTAAATTATAGGAACTGCTCTCAAAAAGCCTATAACACCTTGTTATTTTTGAGCAGGAGGCATGCTTCTAAAGTTTGAACCTAGGTTTCTTCTATTTTTACTAAATTTCAAGCGCAGGGTTTAAATTATAGGAGTTGTTCTCAAAAAACCTATAACACCTCGTTATTGTTGAGACTACTACCTTTGCAAGAGGCATGCTTCCAAAGTTTGAACCTAGGTCTCTTATATTTTTACTAACTTTCAAGTGTCGGGTTTAAATTATAGGAGTTGCTCTCAAAAAGCCTATAACACCTCGTTATTGTTGAGACTACTACCTTTGCAAGATGCATGATTCCAAAGTTTGAACCTAGGTCTCTTCTTGGTAAGTGGCTGATGAGACATGATATTTTTTTATATTTTATTACGAAGGTGGTTGTTTGGACCCAGGTCTCTTCTTGGTAAGTGGCTGCTGGTCAAACATAATACTTTTTATGTTTTATTATGAAGGTGGTCATGGTGAAATAAATTCATATAAATCATATTTATTATTATTTTTAATATTATATTTTATAATACATATTATTTGTGCTTTGGCTCTTCTTTGGTGAGGTCTATAGCGTGGGTGAGTGTGTGAGGGGGTGAGTGAATGTCTGATTGTATATTTAAAAAAAAATGTATTAAAATAACATTCTTTCAGCCTCCAAAGGCCATAACTAGGAAGTGCCAGGGTGATCACAGAGATATAATAAGATCAAATCGTCATCGACTCCAACAAAGAACATCTACGATGACATCTAACTCTTATATCATTCACTTCTCTTCAACCTTGAATGTTGGGGTAATCCTTGATCCACAGATCTTGTATATCATATGTCATTCTATTTACTGTTTTTCTTACTTAATTTTCTCTGGAACTGCATTAGGCACTCCCATTGCTTTGTATATGTCTTACTTTATAGTCCTATCGACCTCTTTTGGTCACCAGTGGATTGTGTGTTCTAGGCGCTCATCGAGAGGAGATCCATGTCCAAAACTTTGGAAGTTAACTTTGTCTTAGGGCAGAGGTAGTGAACTATCCTGATTTTACTAACTGCCTACCAATCCGATGACGTCCAATCATCATCCAATCCCAAACCAACCATCGGCGTCTCACTCTCGAAGGAACTTTGTAAAAATAAAAATAAATACTGCATGTATCGTAAATAATGAATATAATTTTTGAAACCTTAAAAAGCAAATAGTACATGTATCATACATTTTTGAAACCTTACAAAGTAAATGTATATTTTTTTAATATTCTTTTTAATGTTTTTTTATTCATAGAGGAGAGTTGGTTATATCTATACTATTTTTAACTTTCAAGTGTAGGGTTTAAATTATAGGAGTTGCTCTCAAAAAGCCTATAACACCTCGTTATTGTTGAGACTACTACCTTTGCAGGAGGCATGCTTTTAAAGTTTGAACCTAGGTCTCTTCTATTTTTGCTAACTTTCAAGTGCAGGGTTTAAATTATAGGAGCTTCTCTCAAAAAGCTTATAACACCTAGTTATTGTTGAGACTATTACCTTTGCAAGAGGCATGCTTCCAAATTTTGAACCTAGGTCTCTTCTATTTTTACTAACTTTCAAGTGCGGGGTTTAAATTATAGGAGTTGCTCTCAAAATGCCTATAATACCTCGTTATTGTTGAGACTACTACCTTTGCAAGAGGCATGATTCCAAATTTTGAACCTAGGTCTCTTCTTGGTAAGTGGTAAGTGGTTGGTGAGACATGATATTTTTTTATATTTTATTATGAAGGTGGTTATTTGAACCTAGGTCTCTTCTTCGTAAGTGGCTGGTTAGACATAATATTTTTTATGTTTTATTATGAAGGTGGTCATGGTGAAATAAATTCATTTAAATCATATTTATTATTATTTTTAATATTATATTTTATAATACATATTATTTGTACTTTGGCTCTTCTTTGGTGAGGTCTATAACGTGGGTGAGTGTGTGACGGGGTGAGTGGGTGTTTGATTGTACATTTAAAAAAAAATTGTATTAAAAATAACATTCTTCCAGCCTCCAGAGGCCATGACCAGGAAGTGCCAGGGTGATTATAGAGATACAACAAGATCAACTCGTTGTCAACTCCAACAAAAAACATCTACGACGACATCCAACTCTTATATCATTCACTTCTCTTCAACCTTGAATGTTGGGAGTAATCCTTGATCCATAGATCTTGTATATCATATGTCATTATGTTTATTGTTTTTCTTACTTTATTTTCTCTAGAGTTGCATTAGGCACTCGTCGTTGCTTTGTATATGTCTTACTTTACGATCCTATTGACCTCTTTTGGTCATCGATGGACATTAATACAAATTCAAATTCAAATTCAAAAATTTATTAATTATATAATTTAAAAAATAAAAAATAAATAGATTATATGAAATTGAATTAGGTTTTATTTCTCTTATAATATTATAATATGATTACACAAGATTTAAACTAGAGCCTTTTTTTTTTGAAAAGTTGAAAAATATAACTCTTTGAGCTAATGTCATTAGATAAAAATGTTAAAGTTTACTTTTAAAATTAGAACCTTAGTTTATAGTTTGAAACTTTTCATTTCAATCAATTTTTTTTTTTAAATAAAGGGGTAAAAATTTATTGATAAAAAGTTTGGATTCAAGAGTACAACTGAGCTTCCAACCATGACTCAAATAAACAACCAAACGAGCTAAAACCACTAGACTAGATTGACACTCGAAGAAGACAATAAAAAAAAACCACATTAAGTCTGAACATCCTTGTGGATCAACTCCCATAGGCATTGAGAGTCCCTAGATGGGAGACTCTCCCAGTTATCGATAATCCAAGGATCCAACAACTTAGAAGCCCTTTTGGCCAAGTAATCAACAACCACATTCCATTCCCTTGGAATGTGCACAAAGGATATAAATTCAAACTCTTCACTCATTATGAGAATTTGAACGACTATAGAGGCCAACTACCAATTAAATTCCTCCATCATTCTACTGTTTAAAATATTAACCACAATTTGAGAGTCAGACTCGCAGATAATCCTACGTCAGCAAAGAGAAAACCCCCTCTGCAAGGCCTCAAGAATTGCAAGAGCTTCCATAAAATTGTTGGAGTGAACACCTTTATCAATGGAAAAGATAAAACTGACACCACCAACAGAATCTCTCCCAACATTGCCAATTCCAGCATGTCCAGGATTACCCCTGGACGATCCATCAGTATTAATTTTTAAAACTCCTCTAGGGGGTGGCCTCCACCTACCATCTCTCCTAACCTTCTTGTTGAGTTGACGAACCCTGCTAGGGCTAGAAGAGTTCACACCATCCCCAAAGAGACCAAGGACCTGTTGTACCTTCTCCTCCCTAGAATCCAAAAGAGGGTCCACATCACATTTGCTATGGATGGTTTCCTGAACCATACACAAGATCCTTTGCCAAATCTGTTGAACAACCAAATGACTGCCCTAAAATATGTGACGATTCTGTTCAAGCCAAATATTCCAAATGATGCAATAAGGGCCTAAATTCCAAGCCACCTGAAGGAAGGGGGCCTTGGCCGGAGGTCTGCTTAGACTACTCCAAAACTCCACCAGGGACAACACATGAAAACATGGATGGTTCCAAGCGCTCCACCAACGGTGCCAAATGTCTCTGGCAAAGGAGCATTGGAAAAATAAATGAGAAGAGTCATCCTAATTCTTACTGCAAAGGACACAAAAAGGGGGACCCTGAAATCCCCTCTTCCTCACGTTATCCCAAGTGAGGCATTTATTATGAGCTACTAGCCAGAGAAAGAAGTTACATTTCAGCCAAGCAAATTTGTTCCACACCTTTTTCCACCATGTGACAGGAAGACTCCCGTACTTTTGCTTATCAAGAACCTGATAACCATAGGCTACCAAGTAGGTTCCCTTGGGATCAGGGTTCCAAGCCATAATATCTTTACCCCTCAATGAAGAACAATGCCTCCCCATAAGAATAAGAGCAAGCTCCTCTTTGTTCTTGGCTAGTCCCCCCTCGGGCCATTCTTGCGGATCTTTCCACCTGTACATCTCCATATTTCCAAAAGACTGGATTTTTTTAAAGTCCTCCACACGAGACCAACCCACTTCCAAGAAATAAATACTTAGGGAACGTAACCTGGGATATTTATTCAAGATAGGAAGATGGCCATCCCAAGAATCCTCCCAAAAAAGAGCATATGATCCCCGATTGCAAATCTAGAACAAACCCTGCTTGATTAAATTAGCTCCTCTTTTTAGAGTGTACCAAATAACTGAAACTTTCCCAACCAAGCTGACTCTAGGGATCTCAGCCTCAGAATACCTCTGAAGTATTTACAAGATAATATTTTAGCCCAAATATGATCTTGAGAGGTACACCATCTCCAATAAATTTTTGCAGCCAAAGCCTGTCCAAAAAGAGATGTCTGTCGCAACCTAAGGCATCCCTCTTGCACTGGCCTACATATAGAATTCCATATAACCAAACTCCATTTAGATTGATTAAGTTTTCCAGACCATAAAAGCTGTCTTGACAAAGCTTCCATGTTCTTGATGAAATTTTTACAACACATCTATAAATGGGTAAATCTTGAACAACAAAATTTAAAAGCAACACTCTACATGCTATGGATAGCCATCTGAAAGTCCAGTGATTCACATTCCTTCTAAACTTATCAAGCATAGACTGCCAAGAAGATCTAGGTAGAGGATGAAATGAAATTGGAATACCAAGATAAATTAAGGGGGGAGTCCCAACTTGGAATCTTAGAATACTAGCAATCCTGGCTTGAATAAGAGGAGGGGTATTAAAGAAGAAAATAGAAGACTTGTCCTCATTAATCAACTGTCCAGAAGCACCAAGATATATGTCAAGAGATTATCTAATATTGCCAGCTTCCCTGATAGTGGCAACTCCCAACAAAATAGTATCATTAACAAATTGAAGGTGGGAAAGAGGTGGCAAACTACTATCCCACTTCCACCCCTGAATGAGACCCTGCCTGACTTGAGACTTGAGCAATCTTCCCAACCGTTCCGCCATAATGATAAACAAATAAGGAGATAAAGGATCTCCTTGCCTCAATTCCCTTGAGGCCTCAAATAGCTCTGATGACTCATTATTAACAAGAACAAAGAATGAGGAAGAAGAAACACAACTCATCACCCATCTAATCTATTCATCCTCAAATACAAAAGCCGCAAGAAATTTTTGAAGAAAGGACCATCTGACCTGATCATAAGCTTTGGTCATGTCCAACTTAATGAACACATTTTTCTCCTTAGAAATTTCCATCGAGTGAATAGCTTCTATAGCAATAACAACCCCATCCAAGATTTTGCCGGTCAGCAACAAACCCTCCTTGCTCCTTAGAGATGATTTTGCTCAACCATATCTTCAGCCTCTCAACAATAATTTTTGTTATGATCTTATACACAACATTGCATAAAGAAATAGGCTTGAATATATCCAAGGAATTTGTTCCCTCTTTTTTGGGAATAAGGACCACAAAGGTAGCATTTAGGGCCCTTAGCATTTGTTTGTTCTTTTGGGACTCATGGACCACCTCCAAAAGATCAAATTTGATTAAATCCCAAAACTCCTGATAAAAATCAATCGGGAATCCATCCGGGCCTGCAGCTTTTCCTTTTTCATCCTGAATACAACATTTTCCAACTCCTCAAGGGAAATTGGACCCATCAAGTGCTCATTCATCTCTCTAGAAACAATCGATGGAATACAATTTAGAATAAGTTTTTCATTCTCATCATTTGAGAGGGAGTCCTCCTTGAAGAGAGAGGAAAAATACCTCTTAGTCTCTTTTGAAATATCCCTAAAAGAAGAGAGCAGGGCACCCTGAGAATTCACAAGAGAGGTAATCAGGTTACCATTATGGCAAGCCTTAACTGAGTTATAAAAGAAGGTTGTGTTCCTATCCCCTTCCTGAAGCCAATCTACTCAAGCTTTTTGTTTCCAAAAAATTTCTTCCCTCAATTCCCATTCAGTAAGGTCTTTCGCGACCTCAGATTCCTCAACGAGAAGCTCCTTCGTGAGTCCCTGATCTCTAATCTTCCTTGAAGTTTCTTCCACCCTCCTAAGAGTTGCTAGCTTAGCCAAAGAAAGGTTCCCAAAATTTAGTCTATTCCATCTCTTCAAATTATGCTTAACAAATTATAGTCACTTCATAAAGGAATACATACCGGTGCCATGAGGAGGTTTGTCAGTGGTCCACCAACCTCACATGAAATCATGAAACTTAGGATCACAAGTTAAAACTTATTTCAATCAATTATTCCAAATTTAATTTTATAATTTGTAATTTAAAAAATTAAAATTACAAAATAATAATATATTATTTTTAATATTTTATTAAAATTACTTTGATTTTATGATTTATTATTTTAAATTTTAATAATAAAAATATAAAATATCAATACTATTATTAAAAATATAATATTAATATGTAAACTTATATTATATTTTAGTTGAGTGTTTGTCTTGAGGTTGGTAGTTTTAATCCAAAGCCATTCCGAGGTCCTTTCAACTTGGAGTAAAAGTTTACCCAAGGTGGTAGCTACTATCCATATTGGGATAGTTGGGATAGCACCCACAGGAAAAAAACGACGGATACCTTGTCAATTCTTTGTATAACCCAAAAAAAATAAAAATAAAATATTATATATTATTTTATTTCATTTATTTAGAATTTATACGATAAAATTGATAGTCGAATGCGAATCCGGGCAAGCTATCCAGTTTTAATGGTTGCATGGAAGCCATGCTATTCGTCTTGAAAACCACCACACATTTCTCACACATCTCTTTGCGTAGTCCGCCCCTATAACCACCATACCATAATCATTTTAAACTTTTTACGTTGTTGAAAGCACCATGAAAGGGACAAGCGTTGAGAGTCCTACGAGACCCAGATTTGAACCTTAGACCTCCACCCCTTATGAATCCTTATTAATTTGATTGAACCAATCAATTTAACCTCGGACCGTATATATTATTTTATTAAAATAAAATTAAATGATTTTTAAGTGTATTTAGAAGAACGAAACAAAGCTAACGATCAATTATAAAATTTATAAAAAAATTGATCATAATTTTATTTTATTATTATTTTTTTAATCAATACTATAGAATTTATAAAAAAATTGATCATAATTCTATTTTATTAATTTTTTTTTTTAATGAATATGTTTTATCACCGAAAATGTAAGTGATGTTTAAGTTCGATGACACCTATATAACAAATGTTTAAATATAGAACTATGTATAGGTTTAGGGCTTTAACTTTTCTATAAAAATTCAAGATATTTTGAACTATATATTAAATTTTGTAAATTAAATGAGTAAAATAAATTAATATATTTTTTAATAAATAATTATAAAAAATAATTTAATAATATTTAAAACACTATTAATTTTTCATATAATTATTAAAATTATTATTTTTTACTATTTTATATTTAAAAAAATACTCAAATCAAAATAATAATAATTATATACATGTATATAAATAAATAAACTCAACACCACACAAAAAGCAGTGACGACTCGCTCTCCACTCCACTCCAGCAAGCATCATAAACAAAAAATCCAGCCAGCCAAAAAACAAATTCCCTTGTAAACCTCAGAGCATCAAATCTCAGTCCATAATTGCCAAGCCACGTGGAAAAAAAAAATAAAAAATACAATGAAATCGCTATTTATAAAAAAAAAAGAAGCAATCAAATCGCCATTAAAGAAATTCGACGACGGAAATGCGCCGCCGATCTCAGCGATAAATTCCCACTGCAATTCGCCACCATATCCGATAAAATCATTCCTTAATACCCACCAGATCCGTCAAGTGCCGCAAATATCTCCGTCAGAAGACGCATCTGGCTGTCCCAGATCTAGCACTCGCGCGGCCGAATCGAACGCCAAGTAGCAGAAAATCGAGCAGCATTGCGCACCAGAAGGACAGAAAGATATTCCGTCACGATGGCGAAGGATTTCTTGCTGGTGACGGCGTTTCTGTTGCTTGTTCTGTGCCGAGCTCAGTCCCGGTCTCCGTCTCCGTCTCCGTTAAGTGACGTCGCTGCTGCTTCTCTTCCGGCGCCACTGTCATCTAACGCGCCTAGTTCTGCAGAAGCGCCGGCTCCCATTAACGCAACAACTCCGCCATCGTTTCCGTCACCGTCACCGTCACCGTCACCGTCGTCTTTGCCGGCGCCGGCAGAGGCTTACACTCCGGCCACCGTCGAGTCTTCGTTCTCGGCACCGGCACCGGAACCAGAATCCGATCTACCGGGCGGCGAATCGAGGGACTCAGAGGTTAAAGTCGGCAAATCTTCCGGCGGGATGAGCACCGGTAAGAAGGCGGGAGTCGTCGTCGGCGTCATGTTTGGCGTCGCCCTCGCCGGACTGGTGTTCGTGATTTACCGGAAAAGGCAGGAGAATATTCGCCGGGCGCAGTACGGACTCGGAGCGCGGCGGGAGCTGCTGTGATCTTGATGGGTACCGAGATTTTTGAACTCCTTTTGGTTTTTTATGATTTGGGGTTTTAAGTTTAAGCGAAATTTGTTTAGATATGCCGGGAAAGCAACATGGTGTAATGTATTGGGTGGGATTTGTGGCATTGGGCAATAATTGGGATTTGATCTGAGGGATGCTATTGATTTTTTTTGCAAATCTTTTCTTAGAATGTAGTAATTTGAAAATTTTGCTTGTTAGAGCTGCGTTGGACAATGGAGCCACCTGAAAGATGGCATTGCGATTTAGTTTAGGTTTATGGAAAGTAGCGACATTCTTTCTGCAGATAATAGGATTTGTACTGAGTTTTTTTTTCCTTCTTTTGGGATCCTTCGAGTAAAGTTCTAAATATATGTAGGGCTGATGGGTTGGATCTGAAAGAATTGCATCATGATTCAATTCTTATTGGAATTAGCCAGATCTATTGGTGTAGAATCCTAAATTTACTTAGGGCTGATAGGTCGGATCTGAAGGAGTTGCATTGGGATTAGCCACATTTGTTTAGCAGATAATATAATTCAGGGTTTGGGTCACCGAATAAGACATTGTAAGCCCTGTTTATCATTTTATTTTCTAAATCTCATATGATTGGAACACTTGGAGAGTCCTGTGTATCAATTTGGCTATTTCTTAACAGTTGGTTTATGCTAGTTTTCCCCAGCTTTTAGCGTGGAACAAAATGAAAAGTATTTTGAATAAATTCTCTGTAAGTTTAGAATGTAATAATGCTAAAATTCCTATTGATTTGCAGCTGCAGTTGTCACTGGATTTTGTTTGCAGGATTTGAAAATGACATTGCGATTTTTCTTCTTTTACTGTGTTTTGGAAAATAACCAGATTTGTTTTGCATATAATAATTCAGATCATATTAGATACATCCATAAAATCAGGATAAAGAGTTGTTCCTTACTATTTTCATGGACTCTTTTATATTACTGATTATTACTGTCTGAATCAGTTTTTCTGGATCAGAAGTACTACTACATTTTCTAATTCCCTGTAGTTCTAAATTTCTTATCAGTCAGTTTATTCAAGTGCCATATCTTTGTTGTTTATTTTCTTTGAATTCATAGGCTATTAGAATGGCTTGCCTGGAAATAAATTTTAACATTTTTAAAGGGAAAAAAACATTAAACTACTTATAATATATATATATATTAAAAAACCCGAAACCACGAAGAACCAGGCAGGACTCGTTCTCGACTCCAGCGAAAGTCATAAACACAAAAACAAAAAAGCCAGCCAAAACAAGTAGTCAAATTCCCTTGTAATCTCAACCTCAAATCTCAATCGAAAACTGCAAAGTTACGTAGAAAACAAAATAAAAAATAAAAAATAAAAATATAAACAAATCCCCATTGAGAAAAAAAACCCGAAACCACGAAGAAACCAGGCAGGACTCGTTCTCGACTCCAGCGAAAGTCATAAACACAAAAACAAAAAAGCCAGCCAAAACAAGTAGTCAAATTCCCTTGTAATGTCAACCTCAAATCTCAATCGAAAACTGCAAAGTTACGTAGAAAACAAAATAAAAAATAAAAATATAAACAAATCCCCATTGAGAAAAAAAACCCGAAACCACGAAGAAACCAGGCAGGACTCGCTCTCGACTCCAGCGAAAGTCATAAACACAAAAACAAAAAAGCCAGCCAAAACAACAAGTCAAATTCCCTTGTAATCTCAACCTCAAATCTCAATCGAAAACTGCAAAGTTACGTAGAAAACAAAATAAAAAATAAAAATATAAACAAATCCCCATTGAGAAAATCGAATAAGCTCTTGTAATTAACGCAAGCAACGACGGAAATGCGCCGGCGATCTCAGCGATAAATTCCCGCTGCAATTTGCCATCCAATCCCATAAACTCATCCCTTAATACCCACCAGATCCGTAAGTGTCGCCAATATCTTAGTCAGAAGACGCATCTGGCTGTCCCAAATCTGGCAGCCGCTTAGGAATTGAACGCGAAATCAACAGAAAATCGAGCAGCATTGCGCACCAGGAAGACAGAAAGATAGTCCGACGATGGCAACAAATTTCTTGCTGGTGACGGCGTCTCTGTTACTTCTTCTGTGCCGAGCTCAGTCCCAATCTCCGTCTACGTCTGCGTCAAGTGACGTCGCTTCAGTTTCTCCGCCAGCGCCACTGTCATCTAAAACTTCTAGATCTGCAGAGGCACCGATTCCCATCCTCGCAGCATCTCATCTAACGCGCCTCGTTCTGCAGAGGTCGCCACCGTCGCCACCACCGTCGCCACCACCGTCGCCACCACCGTCGCCACTACCGTCGCCACCACCGTCGCCACTACCGTCGCCGCCACCGTCGCCACCGTCGCCAACATCGCCACCGTCGCCACCGTCGTCGCCGTCGCCGTCGCCATCGCCGTCGCGAGAATCCGCTCTGGGCGCCGAATCGACTAAACCCGGCAAATCTTCCCGCGGGATGACCGCCGGAAAGAAGGCAGGAGTCGTCCTCGGCGTTATGTTTGGCGTCGCCGTTGCCGGACTGGTGTTCGTGATTTACCGGAAAAGGCAGGAGAATATTCGCCGGGGGCGGTATGGCCTCCGAGCACGGCGGGCGCAGCTGTGATCTTGATGGGTACGGAGATTTTTGAACTCCTTTTGCTTTGTTGATGATTTGGGGGCTTAAGTTTGAGGGAAAATTGTTTAGATATGCGGGGAAAGCAATGTGGTGTAATGTATTGTTTGGGATTTCTGGCACGGGGGGATAATTGGGGTTTGATCTGAGGTTGGTTTTTTAAGCAGATGTTTTCTTAAAATGTGGTATGTGAAAATTTTGATTGTTAGAGCTGCATTGGACAATGGGGCCACCTGGAAGATGTCATTGTGATTCAGTATAGTTTTATGGAAATTAGCTACATTCTCTCTGTAGACGATAGGATTTGTACTGAGTTTTTTTTTTCCTCCTTTGGGATCCTTGGTGTAAAATTCTAAATTTATGTAGGCTGATGTGTTGGATTTGAAGGAATTGCATAATGATTCAATTCTTATTGGAATTAACCAAATTTATTGGTGTAAAATCCTAAATTTACGTGGGGCTGATAGGCTGGCTCTGAAGGAGTTGCATTGGAATTAGCCATATTTATTTAGCAGATAATATAATTCAGGGTTTCGGTCCAGGTTAAGACTGTAAGCCCTGTTTATGTTTTTATTTCCAATCTCATATAGTTGGAACACTTTGAGAGTCTTGTATCAATTTGGATATTTCTTAACAGTTGGTTTTATGCTAGTTTTCTCCAACTTTTCGTATGGAACAAAATTAAAAAGTATTTTGAATGAGATCTCTGTAAGATTAGAATGTGATGATGCTAAAATTCCTATTGATTTGCAGCTGCAGTTGTCATTGGGTTTTGTTTGCTGGATTTGAAAATGACATTGTGATTTTTCTTCTTTGCTATGTTTTGGAAAATAGCCAGGTTTGTTTTGCATGTAATAATTGAGGAGCTTATTAGATACATCCCATAAAATCAGGATAAGGAGTTATTCCTTACTATTTTCATGTGGACACTTTTATATTACTGGCTGAATCTGTTTTTCTGGATCAGAAGCACTACTTCATTTTCTAATTCACTGTAGTTCCAAATTTTCCTATCAATCAGATTATTCGTGGGACTTATCTTTGTTCTTTATTTTCTTTGAATTCATAGGCAATTAGAATGGCTTACTTGGAAATTGTATTCTTTGGAGGATATAGCCTCATTCTTTGTTTTTCTACTTCGTTTTTGAACCCTTATTTTTTTAAACCGTGTGGGAGAATGTGACAACCTTGGAAACTGGGTCCACCGAGAAATCAATTACCAGTGACAATTGAGAGTTTATTATCATTATTGTTTATTATCTTTATTGATTTGTTGACTACATTTGGAAGAGGTGTGGAAGTTTTGAGTTAGTCCGAGTACTCTGAAGAGTTGACTATGCTGGTTTTTTTTTATTCATGATTATTGATTTTGCTTTGCTTAGGAAGCAAGAGGCATTTCTACAATCCCTTATCAGTGAGGGTCTAAAACTATGAGTGTATCATCCAACTACCTTTGGGAACAGTCACCCATTTCAGGATCAGTTGGATGTAAATGCTCTTTGCCATTGTGAGCTGAGAGCTTACATCTTGAAAATCATTTGTAGTGTTTGTTTAAGATTTAAACCTTCATCTTTAAAATTGGTTTTTCTATAAAAACAATTATAATTGATCTTTATTTTAAAGTATTTAACCGATTAACTTTGTTATGCACCTTTGGTTCTTATTGATATAAGAAGAATGGTGTTTGCTTTTTAACCTTTTCTTCTAAAGATGTCCTCTTATAGTTTGAGTTGTATGTTGCAGGGATTCTTTTGTTTTTTAGATCTTTTGGAAAACATGTCATATGGTTTGTATAATGAGGCGATGTGAACGTGTGGCCATTTGTAGCCTTTTCCATTAGTGTACCATTGAACCATGACACTTTAGCTCTATAAATTCAAGCAATTATAGGTATCTTTCTTTTACTGCCTGACTATGTGAAGGAATACCTCTTAACCTCTAAACTGCTGTTATATCTCTCTAGAATCTTAACCATATTCTCAATAGCTGCTACAGATAATGTAGCCTTTATTTGGATGGCTTTAGGACATTTTGAGAACAAATTTTTATTTTATTTATTTATTTTAATTTAGTTGAAAACAAAAAGAAAGGGGACGTTCCTTCAGATCTATGTTCTGGGTCAAACTACTTTCTAGTTCATCTAAAGATTGATGAGAATTTTTTTAAAATTTATATTAGGTTAACTGCTTGCATAACTTGAACCGGCTCTTCTCTTGGCATATCCAAAACCTGTGGTGCTTACTTCACCTTGTGCTTGGTTCAAAACGTCTAAATAAATATTTTGTTTTAGCTCACCAAACCAAACCAGAGTGATGTTAATAGACATCTGTATGGCTTGGACAAGAACATTCTTTAAAACATACGTGCAGGTTAAAATAGTGAGTCTTATTCAAAGAAGAGGGAGATATCCTAACTATCCAAAGATGGAGATACCCTTAAAATTGTGAGTCTTATCCAAAGACGGGGGAGATATCCTTACTATCCAAAGATTGAGATACCCTTTTTTAGGATCAAGTAAGATAACCAAATAATATTGGAATGTTATCAACGGTTATCCTTATAATTGTTTTTAAATTTGAAGTTGGAGATGTATAGCTTGATAGAGTGAAGACTAATGAGTGTATTATAATGGTATTTACGGGTGTTTGCTAGTTTGAAAACCATGGTTTTAATTTCGTTCTTTTAAGTTTTTTATTAGAATAAACATTTAAAAAGGTAGGATTGTTACAGTGGCAAGGTTAACCTTTAAAAAAATAAACAATAATTTTACTAAGATATTTACTAAAACAGTTTGACTATATAATTTTAACAATTATACATATTGATTATCTACACTAAAACCTAAATTTTTTAACATTTATTAATTAAAATTTAATTTTTGAATAAATTATGTAAAATATAAATATATATATATATATATATATATATATATATATATATCTATATATATTTTAAGACAACATAAATAAAAAGGCAAAGTGAAGGAGTTTTTGTGAATACTTTATATTTTGTGAAGATATTTTTTTTCAAACTATACAACTCAAATCAACATTTGTTAAATATTATATATAATATTAATACAATCGTTATGAAAAATAAATATATTATTATAAAAAAGTTTTAAATGAATATTTTGGTAGACTGTTTTTATACGATCTAACAGGTCCAACAATTTTGGGGCGTTGTTTTTGAACAGACACAAAGATGAGAGTAATAAGTTTACTTGGTGTCTAGAGTTACAATTCTAACAATTTTGGGGCGTTGCCTTTGAACATACACAAAGATAGAGTAATAAGTTTACTTGGTGCCTAGAGTTACAATTCTAAAGTTTAGGGGTTTTTTTACCCTAGCTTTTTTTTCTATGTTGAGTTATGTTGTTTATTTGTAGATTTTTTTGAAAAAAATGAAAAATATGTTATATTTATAGAAGCTGTATTACAAGGTAAAATGAACTGGATAGGCATCAAGGGAGAAAGAAAATCCTCCTCCAATCCCTCCTAGCTCAAAAATTACCCATAAAACATTACCTTACAAGATGCAGATATCCATACCCTCAGCACTACCATAGCTGAATTCCAGTTTATCCAATTTATCTGAATTCCGTAAACTATCCATTTATCTTCATGTTGTGTTGCTCTGTGGCCTAACTGTGATAGATTCATTAGACTCACTGTCTACTCTTCTTGTTCTACTATCTGCTTGTATCACCTCCTGCATCCCTTGGATTCTTTGGCACCAGTTTATCTGATTTTCCATCTGAGAGTCCACATATTGCCCTTTCTCCGGATCTTTTCCCCATTTTGCTAAATAGTCCGCCACCCTATTTCCCTCTCGCTTTATATGTGTAATAAAAACATCTTGAAAAACTTGCCAGATCTTCCGGACTGCTTCCACCTTCCTTCTCTCTCCAATTCCTAGCACCTGAAAGGGCCTTATCGGATCTAATATTCCAGCCCATACCTGAGAGTCTGTCTCTATCGACAACTTATGTAATCGCAGATTTGCAGCTATCACTGATGTTGACAAGATCGCTTCGTCCTTCCGCTTCATTATTTGTTGCCTCCCCCATGCCTTCTCGCTCTCTAATACACCTGTTCTCCTTTCCAATTTCGCATGATAATACCAAAACCAGCTTTCCCAAGATTTTTAGTAGAAGTCCCATCTGTGTTTGCCTTCACCCACTCTTTAGGAGGTGGCCTCCACTCTATGTTATTCAAGGGGATCTCACCTGTGTACCCATCCTTAAGTTGTTTCTCTGTCACAGTTATTCCAAGGTTCCGTAGAATAATCACTTCCTCCATTTTTATATTTGTTTCCTCCTGTAATCGGATAAATAGTGTTTTTGTTACCTTGCTCATAATACTCTCCCATACTTGCTCCCTTGTTCTGTGCTCTGATCTAAATATGCGTGCATTTCGTTCTAGCCATAACTGCCACCATATGAAGCTAGGTCCTAGTTTCCATGCAATTTTCATTGTTTTAGTCTTAAAGTCGCATTGTTTCCATTTCTCATAAAAGCTTTCCTGGCTCTCAAAAACTTCCCAATGTTGTCTCATTTGTCTCCACCAATTGATCCATGTCTTTAGCAAAAGAACACCCAAAAAAGAGGTGATTCAAGGTCTCCTCTGCCTTTCCACACAAAACACATTTAGAGGGCCCAAAGAAACCTCTTTTTATCAAATTATCAAAAGTCAAGCACTTTTTGTGGTTAATCAACCATGAGAAAATGTTAATTTTTGGCCATCCTTCCTTTTGCCAGATAAATGTCCATGGAAAGGGTGATGGGGTAATCTCGTATCCACAAACTACCTTGTATCCCTCCTTTGCCTTATAAATTCCCAACTTACTTCCTCCCATCCAAGTATATCCCTCTTAGAACCATCCTGAATTGGGTGTCTTTGAAGATATCTCCACAATTTTTCCATTAGTTCCTTTGTACCCCTCACTGGCCATTCTTGGGGATGTTTCCACTGTAATAAATTTGGCACATGTTGATTCCATGATTTCATATAGTAAGAGGCTTTCCACCACCCTGCTTTTTGGAGCTCTGATTTCCAGCTCTCCATCTCTGGGAATGTCTGAATAATTGGTTGTGATTGATTCCATGAATCCTCCCAAAATAAAGCATCCTTTCCATCCCCTAACTGCCAATATAGGTATGGCTTTATTAACTCTTGGCCTACTAACATTGTCCTCCATATGGTAGATCCCTCTCCTTCCATTTTGTATCTTGGAATGTTTTTCTCATCCACTCCTAGGTAATATTTAGCTTGTAAGAGTCTACTCCATAAACCCCCAATAGTCTGTAATCCATCTCCAATATAGCTTCCCAGCTAGTACCTTGCTGCTCTGGAATGCTGATCTTATCCCCAATCCTCCTTGTTTTTTTGGTTGGCATATCTTCTCCCAACCCACTAGTGCTATTTCTTGTTCTTCCCTTGCACCTGACCACAAAAACTTTCTTGTGTGTTTGTCAATATCTTTTAGAATTCTCTTTGGAGCCTGAAGTACGAGAAAATTTATAAACTGGAAGAGCTTGTAGCACAACTTTAATCATTGTCAGCCTTCCTCCTAAGCTTAGCCATTTATGAGTCCAGTTGCTCAACTTAGCTTGAAGTCTATCCATCAACCCTTTCCACTCTTTACTTTTTGTTTTCTTTGCAGATAAAGGTACTCCTAAATACTGTATGGGTAAAGGAGTTTCCATGAATTTCAACAATTGTATAATTTTATCTCTCACCCTCTTCGTTGTATTAAAAAAAACAATTTGAGATTTTTTTTCATTAAAAGTTTGCCCGATGAGCTTGAGTATACCCATCTAAAACTTCTTTTATGTTTCTTGTTACTATGAGATTGGCTTGACTAATAAGAGCAGTATCATCCACAAACTGGAGGTGATTTATCTCAATTTGAGAACTTATTTTCAAGCCCTTTAACCTCCCCTCTTGTCTCCCTTTTTTTAACAGTCTCCCGAGACCCTCTGCATAAAGGATAAAAAGGTAAGGGGAGAGAGGGTCCCCTTGCCTTAGCCCCAGTACTGCTGTGAACATAGGAGAGGGACTGCCATTTACCGAACCGAGAATGATGTAGTTTGTGTACGTGCTTTTACCCAATCTCTCCATCCCTATCCAAAGCCTATTTTTCTAAAATCTTTTGCATAAAGGTCTAATATACTTTGTCATAGGCTTTATAAATATCTAATTTAATAAACATACCGGGTCCTTTTGTTTTGACATTGTGTGTATCACCTCCTCGGCCACTACTATTCCATCTAGAATTTGTCCGCCTTCAACAAAACCACCTTGCTCACTTGAAATCGGATTTGGTAAAAGCTGTTTCAACCTTTCGCCATAAGCTTTGTTAATATCTTGTATACTACATTACATAGTGAAATAGGCCTATAATTAGCAATTATCTCACTAGATGGGCCCTTAGGAACCAAAGTGATAAAAGTATGATTCAAGGCTTTTAACATTTGCTTACTCTGTCTGATTTCCTCCAGTGCCTCCACCACTGCTTGGCCCACAATTTCTCAAAATTTTTGATAAAATTCAATTGGGAATCCGTCTGGTCCTCGGAGTCTTTCCCTGTTTGCATTTTTTGAATGATCTCGCGAGGTTTCTTCCAAAGAAATTTCCTCCATTAATAATTTCATTGTGTTCAGGTTTGACTAATTGTGGAATTGCCTCTAGTATCTTCTCCTGCCATATTGCATTCAAATTTTCATTACTGCTAAAAAGTGTATGGAAGTACTGATTTGCTATACTTTTCATTTCACTTCCACTGGTTTTTACCTGACCCATCATATCTGTAAGACCCATAATTCTATTTTGTTGTCTCCTGGTTGTTGCTGTCTTATGGAAGAAAGTTGTATTTTGGTCCCCCTCCTTTAACCATGTGATTCTGGCTCTTTGCCTCCAATAGATTTCTTCTTGTTCCTCCAAAGCTTCCTCTTTTCTAATAATTTCTGCCTGACGTTGTAACGGTTCTTCTGTGATAGTTCCTTGTCTTATCTCTTGAGCAATCTTCTCCTTTTGATCCTTGATTTCATTCTTTTGGATTCTAGTTATTTCCTTCTTCTGTTTACTCCACTCCTTTAGTTGGGTCCTTACATATTTTAGTTGTTTGTGGAGTTTGAATTGGGCTTTCCCAAATCTTGGTTTCCCTAATTTCCACCATTCCTTTATACGGTCCCCTAGCTCCTCATCTTTCAGCCACCATAGCTCAAATTTAAAAGTTCCCACAACTTTATGATTATCTTCTTCTATGGTTAAGCTTACTGGAAAATGATCTGAAGAAAGCCTATCCATGACCCTTGCTTGATGCTTGGTATGCAAATATAATTCCTCCCCCATGAAGAAACGATCCAAGCAAGATTTGACCATCTCACCTTCCTTTCTTCTGTTAGTCCAAGTCATGGAGCTATCCACGGTTGGGATATCTATTAGATTCATTTGACATGTTATTGCTGAAAAAAACCTCGTCCTTTTCCTCAAGCATGGCTCGCCTCCTTGTTGTTCCTCTATTCTAAGCTTTGCATTGAAGTCTCCTCCCACAATCCATTGGTCCTCCGGGTAGTTTTTTCGAAAGTCCGGATGGCTACCCATTGATCCCTCCGTAATCTAACTGTCTATGCTCCATAAAAATTAACTATAGTCCAATTTTTTCCAGTTTCCCTATTTTGTAACCGGACCATCAACACCCCTCTCGTAGAGGCCCCCTATCTCTAGGAACAGCTTGGTGATTCCACATAGTTGCCAATCCACCTGATTTCCCTTGTGACGATTGAGTAAGGATCTCTCCTTTTTGCCATATCCTCCTATTTATTTTTTGTAAGTCTTCTCCTTGCATTTTGGTTTCTTGTAACAAAATTATATCCGGACTCATATCTATGATAATATTTTTGATTGCTTTTTGTCCTGGGCGATCGCCTAAACCCCTCACATTCCAAGTGATTAATATCATTGAGAATTAGGAGAGAAAAAATCAGCCATCGATTTTACCTTTCCGTTCTGGCTCAAATCTCTTCCCTGTTCCTCCATCTTTTCCTTGTTTGACTTCCTCCCTGTAGATTGGTTTGGTTTTTGTTTCTTCTCCACTTGATGAATTCCTAGAGTAGGGCTTTCTTTGTTCTTATTTCCTTCTTTCATCTCTATTTCCCGTGTCAAAAACATCCTCTGCTCTATTTCCCCTCCTATGGTCTCTCTTGTGGGTTGAATCTCCTCTTCCATGAGAGAGGTTGTGTCTGGTCTTGCTCCTTGCTTGTTCCCTAACACTAGATTGGAATATTGTTCCTGATCAACTGTTGAGACTTGCTGAGTATCCTCCTCTAACCCTTCCATTTGACAATCTCCTTCGGTTTCCAAGTTTCCCAGTTGTTTGAATATCTCATATCTATTGGTTGTTCTTACAACTCTTTCTCCTTGTCTCTGGTTACTGTGCTGATTTTTTTTGTTTGGCCTTCTCATTACTTTTTGAAAACCCTCGAATCTATTGGGCCTTTCCCTTCCTTTTGATTTCCCTTTTGTTCAAGAGATTGACCCTGCCATGTTAAAATTTCCTTTTGTCCCCTCTTGTTCAGATTGATGATCCTTAACTGTTGGGCACATTCTAGCTAGATGTCCAGGAGCGTGGCACACCCGACATCTGAATGGAATAGCCTCATAATCCAGTTGTTGGCGCCAGACAAAATCCCCTATTTTCAGTGTCTATCTCTCGTTGGAAGAGGTTTGTTGAGGTCCATTTCAACACAAACCCTAGCAAACATTGCCGATCCTCCTAAAACCGTTTCTCTTGATCTACCTTGATAATGCCCTAATAAGTTGCCTATTGCCTCAAGTATCTCCTCTTTCCAAAATTCAAGGGGAAGGGCAAATAATCTTACCCATATTGGTATCGCAGTCGGTTCCACCCTTGGGTCAAATCCCATCTTCCATGGTTGCAGGAATAGTCCCGCCGGTCCATGATGATATGGTCCTCCCTCAAATACTTTTTGTCGATCTGCCACCGATGTGAACTCCACGGAAAAATACCCATTTGCGAGAGTTAGAATTTCGTATTCTCCTTCCAGATGCCATTGTTTCCTTATCCATGTGTGGAGGAAGTGCACAGATGGTTTGAAACCCACAAATTTACCTATCAGGTTGTGTTTTGACTTATAAACAATATCCTCAGCTACCCAGTCCTCAGCTATTTCCAACATCGGTATTTCTTTTGCTTGTGGTAGACATCCGTTCACCCTCCCAGGCAGAGAATCCTCCTTTTGTCGCTTCCCCATGGTGTTTATGATTTTCTTTGCTTGTGTTTGACAGTCGTTGAAACTATCTTGGGTTCCACATAGCTTATCCCGAAATGAAATTCCTTCGTTTGGAGGATTTGGTACCGAAGTACCTATGTCCCCCATTCTTAGCCGTGATCCTTACTATTGACAGCCCTCTACCTTAGCTTCTGAAACCCCAGTTTGATTCCTCAGATCTCCTCTGAAGCACCTCCAAACTTTTGAAACCCTAGCTCAACTATCTGTGCCGGCTTGAACCCCGTTTATTTGTAGATTTAGGGGTTGGTTTCTGTATTGATTGTATGGGTGACTTTTTTTCTTTAGCTTCTTTTTCTATGCTTGGTTATGTTGTTTATTTGTACATTTAGGGGTTGGCTTCGGTTTTGATCGTATAGGTGGCCTTGTGCCCTAGCTGTGATCTTTGCAACATCTTTTTTTTATTGTAATCTCTTTTAGTTTTATTGGATATAATTGTTGGTTCCAATAAAAAGTTTAAGTGAAAGACATGAACCTCACTCAATATGAAGATGTACACACATTGAAAAAAAAAAAAAAACCACATTAAAATTATTAGTTTGATCCGATTTCTGAGTACGCACCAGACCAATGATAACGGTACGAACCTTGAGCGACCATAAGTCCCCATCTCACGTCGGACTACCTAAAACCAGATGGTAAGTTTGTTGGTGCAGTTCGTATGATTTGAACCTTATATTGTCCAGTTACTAAAAATAGTGGCGGTTGCCAACTCTCCCATGTACCAAAAACAAAATATATTATAACTGAAATTAAAAAAAAACTACAAAACCTTAGTAAAAAATTTAATATATATTTATTTTCCTATTCCAATATATAAATATATATTTATTTACCTATTCCCAATGTATATAAATTTATGAAATATTTTTTTTCAAACCCAAATTTCTAATGCTCTCTCGGAAATTGTAATCTTAAAGTCCACACAAATGTATACGAGTATATAAAAATCCTATAAATACAAATGAAAGCATTTATCAAATTTCCGTGTCACACAATGTCCCATTCAAAGCAATGTCCCATTCGAAGCTTTACGAAGACAACGTGATCTTTTAAATAAGGATGTAGTCACTTGTTAAGTTTCAACTCATAGATAGAAGTAATTTTTTTTTTACTATAAAGGAATAGATTGAGTTTTAGCGAGTTTTTTTATGTTCTTGAAGATTTTTGTGGGCTAGTAATTTGGAATCTTTTAAATGGAGTTTGGTGAAATGAGAGTCTCTTTGTAGACCTAAACAAGAGGGCGGTTTGGGTCTTCGCCTGAGTTCTCTTTTTGGGCAAACTTTGGCTGCCAAATTTTATTGGCGTTGGTGTACTAATCATGACCAAACCTGGGCTAAAATTCTTTCTTATAATTTTCTCTGTGGGGTGGAGGATGATGAGCTTCCTCGTTATAACTTGTCTGAGAGAGGCTCTTTTGTTTGGAACACTCTTGAAAAAGGGAGCTTCTCTTATCAAACAGGGGTTGTTTTGGATTTGTCATAAAGGCTCTATGGTTCTCTTCTGGCATGATTCTTGGGATGGTTTTCTTGCTATTTTAACTGAGTATCCTCATCTTCTTGACCTTGCTCAGCGTTTTCTGGCTGTTGGTTGGTCTAGAGAGATGGATTTTAAAGTTGTTAAGATAATTGGTCAGATGGAAATGTTTCAATGGAGGGATCCTAATGAATGGCTTGTTGGAGGCTCTATGGAGGATAGAGAGGAGTTGGCGCGCATTCTGGCTCCTATAGAATGCTCTTCTTCGCAAGATGATGATGTGTTGGCTTGGGGTCAGGACAGTAGAGGGATTTTCTCTATTGCCTCCAGATATCGTGAATTGGATCGCCAATGTTATGGTACTGAGGATGTTCACTGGTGGAAGCAAGTGTGGAATAAATTTGCGTGGCCCAAGTGCAATTTTTATTTGTGGGTTGCCACTCGTAATCAATGCCTCACTTGGGATAACCTTCATAAGAGAGGTATTCATGGTCCTTCCTTTTGTTTCCTATGTGAGAATAGTGAGGAATTTGTTGGTCATTTGCTTCTTCAAAGTGGTTTTGCGCGTCAGCTTTGACATTTGTGGTGGGGTGTGTGGAAATACTCGTGTTCATTCTTCTTCTCTTTTGGATTTTTGGAGGAGTTTGAGAAGGCCTCCGACTAAGGTCTTTTTACAGGTTGCTTGGCATATTGGTCCCTCGTGCATCTTTTGCCAAATCTAGCTTGAAAGGAATCAAATATTTTTTCAAGGGAGACAGTTCTCTGCTTATCAAGTATGGCAGAGAATTTTGAGAATGCTCGAGGAAACTATGTCTACCAAATGTTAGATTAGTATTCATGTGGACACAGTGGAGGTCCAGATTATGCATGGTTTGGGTTTGACGATGTTTGGTCCACGTGCTACTATTTATTTTAGCATGAGGGGATTCAATAACAGAGTGCAGAGAGAGGGTAGATGACACCCACCTCCTAGGGGGGTTCTTAAGATTAATACTGATGGGTCTTCAAGAGGTAATCCTGGAAATGCTGGTATTGGTGGAGTGGGACGTGATTGTAGTGGTGTGGTATGTTTTTTGTCCTCATGTTTTAAAGGAAGACATACCAATAAGTATATGGAAGCCCTTGCTATTCTTTATGCGCTGGAACAAGGATATGGTTTGGGTTGGTGCAGGATAATTTGTGAATCGGATTCTCAAATTCTCATTAATTTGTTGAATACCTATAATCTTACCAATGTTAATTGGAGGTTGGCTAGGGTGGTTAGGCAGATTCTCCGTTTTCATTGTCATATGGAGTTCATCACTTTTACTCATATTCCAAGGGAGTGGAATGGTGTTGTTGATTGTTTGGCTAAATGAACCTTTTTTTTTTTTGGTAAATTTAGTATATTAACAGTGGGTTTTTATAGAGGATCCCAAAACCTTATGTACAAAATCAGCCTTACTTCTAATGATGCATCATGCCTCCTGGCTGGATATATAAGCCTGATTGCAGAGATAGCAAAACCTAGTCTAATTGCTCGGAGGCTACAGAGAAGGCATATATGCCTGAATAACGAGATAACAAAACGTAATTTAACCGAGGTAACAAAATATAATAGTCGAAGAAAGCGAAACATTTAGAGAACAAAAACAAACAACCATTCACCAGTCATATCACAGCTACTTCGGATCCTCCTGATCCTCCGAGTTCTGACGCTCCTGGGTTTGCTTCAGAATTTTGATCATGGAGTTAATATTAGACATCATGATGGGATATCCGCTTTGGCTAATATTTCCACCTCGGATGGGAAGCATGATTGCCACACGACCGGACACGTGGTCACGATCCCTTTGTTGGCCATGTGGTCTACCACGCGATTGCCTTCTCTGAGGATGTGACCCGCTTTCCACCTGCCTCGTTGGGATAGGAGCGTTCTGGCTAAATGAACCTTTGAATTTCAAGAAGGTTGGGATTTTAGGGAGTGGCATCAGCTTCGTGCTCTCAAACTCTTACTAGTTTGTTGAAAAATGATATGCCTGGATGAGGCATTTTTGTTGTAATCTGATTCTTGGGTCTTCTATGTTTTTTTGATTTCAATAAAATTTTTACCCCTTTTTATAAAAAAAAAAAAAAAAAATTATTGGTATCATTTGAGTGCTTTTGATTTTTTAGAAGGTTGATGCCTTATCTTTACCTGTTCTAGGGTTTAAAGAGGCATCTTACACAAAAAAATAAAAAATAAAAAAATCCTATGTTGCCCTAGAATAGAGTGTTACAACACTAAAAAAACACACATATATGCACATAAATAACAATTCAATTTTAAATGAAAAACTTGTTAAAGGGTGGAAATCATTTGGTTATATAGGATTGAGATGGATTCACCCATATTACACTATCACCACTTAAGTTTGGATATTATGAATGTATTGATTGTCAGGATTTGAACTTGGGTCTCTTTTGCCCCCTTTAATGTCGAGGAATCTAGTCAATTGAGCTGATGACATTTAATAAAATTTGAGGGTAAAACATAAGTTTCCAAGCCTGTTGTACCATTTGTACCAAGGTTTGAACTTGGGTCTCCTAGATGAAAATCTACATACATATCACTACAATGTTTGTTATGGAAATATATATAATGTATAATATAAACTTAATTAATTATTTTTTAAAATTTTATCAAAGATATTTAGGTTTGTTGAATGTATTTGTCAAGTTTTTATAATATAGTTATATAATCACTGTCACTATATACTTATGATATAATATGAGAGGCAATCTCCTATATTACCACTATATGCTAATAATGTAATGTTTTTTTTATCAAATAGTATGAACTTAATTAATTAAATTTCTTGCACTATATACTTATTGATAATGTTGGTGTGGGCAGGGTTGGGCGTGACTCTTGGGTGACTTTGACGGTGTAGAACCCCTTGGTTGTGGTCTCTCAGACCAAGGCGGCCCCGTAAGGGGTTTTTCGCTTAAAAAAAATAAGAGGCAATCTCCTATATTACCACTATATGCTAATAATGTAATATTTTTTTTATCAAATAGTATAAACTTAATTAATTTAATTTCTTGATTTTTAAGAAAGATATTTAGGTTTGTCAAGCCATAAATGCATAGTTGTCAATTAATTGAAATATTATTGTATACTTGTGACGTAATACAAGTGAAACTTAGTATTCTTGTTTTGGTTGGATAAAACATAGCATGTTATCCTTAGTATAGAATCCACTAACATATACATTTGATAAAAATTTATAATTCTTGACTTCTCATTATCATGCTTAAAAATGTCCACAGATCACTTGAATTAAACACCTCTATGATTTGCAATTGTCATGGATCTCATTGTTGCCCATCACTTCATTTAATCACCTCTATGAGTCACAACTGCCTTGAATCTCGTTGTTGCCCTAGATCTTAGTCTTCTAAATCCATTGGTCTTGAGACTTTAATCATTATGAGATGAAGCTTTTGGAAACACTATTGTTTCACAACAAATGAATATGTAATATTTGTAAAATATTGCATACTACAAAATTGTTTCGTTTCAAATATTACTACAATTATGAAGTTAGTTAGTTTACCACATCGATCTTGTGATTATTATTAATTTAATATTTTGTAAGCAATTTTAACAAAAGATTTAAATCCTATGTGTTATTCATTCTTTAGCATTTTATTAACTAAGCTAATAAGGTCAAGTACACAGTATCTCAAGAATTATAACATTAATTTTTGAAGAAGAAAAGAGGAAACTCTAACGCATATGCTCAAAACAAAAGGAAAAAATACATGCAATGGTGGGAACCAAAATAAGCAAATTATTTATATTTTAAAGATTATGTATAAAGAGTAGTTTAATTTAATAATGGTATATGGAACATACCTTCAAATAATAGTTGTTGAAGTTACAAAGAGCCAAACTTTAAGTGAATGAATCTATTGTATTTTCAAACAACCATACACTAAAGTTATAAGCAACATGTAGTAGCCTAGTCTTTAAGATTTCTTAATACAACAAGATTTTTTTCTTAAATTTCCATGTCCGTAAGATAGCATTAGTAAAATATCTAATAAGATAGAAGAAAAATATTTTATTATACTCTTACCAAAAATCACATTTTATTAGTTGCTATTGGTTATTTTACTTTCACAAGGAGTTATACCTGTCTTTAGGTTTCCTTTAATATAGCCTTTCTTGGCTTTAAGAATTTGTCCTAGTTCTTGGGGATTCGTTTTATGTTAATGGACCACTTCCATTCATTCCTATGATTAGGAATCATTTTCATCTTACTAGGTTACTCCTATTCTTCCCACCATTAGGTTTTTCTTTCTATTTTACCTATTCATCTTAGCCATTTAGAATTCTTTGATATTTCTCAAGGCAAGACATCTACTAGCTATACTAAGGTTCGATAAGTTCTTTTTACATTCTAAAAGTATATATTGTTTGACATGCATGTTTAATATCTTAGAATCTTGGATCAATCTATGAGAATTATGCACATGAGGTCACAATTTAATAAGACTTGAATGTTTTTAATCAAAATATCATTTTATTGATTCTACTAAGTTGCTCACAAAATGAGAATTCTTTAACAGAAGTTTTCGTTAGTCCTCTAAATATGAAGTAGTAGTTCCAACAAGATATTTACACAAGTCATTGTACTTTAAAAACTATTGATCCATTAAGCCTTTATGGCATCTTTCTAGATTGATATAGAACTAATCCTATAAAAGACTACAACATTTAATTTTTGCAACTTTAATAATCAACCTAGCCAATAAAAACTAAGTCATATACTTAAAATTATGTTAAAATTTATTTGTCATGAATCACTAAATTGAAGCTAAGACATACAACAATTTATGCCAAGACATATACTTCAATGTATCAAACCAAATCATAAGCACCATAATTTCATATTCAAACTCCATACATATACAAGATGAGTCCATTATTTCAAGTAAGACATATACATCAATCCAATTCATATTCCATCAATCCATATCAAGGTATTTACATCATGTTTTTTTTTTAAGCGAAAAACCCCTTGCAGGGCCGCCTTGGTCTGAGAGACCACGAACAGGGGGTTCTACACCATCAAAGTCACTCGGGAGTCACACCGCACCCTGCCCGCACCAACATTATCAATTGGATTTTGGATACCCAATTCAGCTTTTTGGTAGGGTGGAGATTTGAACCTGGACCCCCCTTGGAGGATTGCCCTCTCCTCTCCAAATCACCTACAACACTTGGGTATATTTGCATCATGTTTTACTAGGATATATCCATCAAGTATTATAATCAAGTACAACTATTTCAAGTCCAAATATCATTCTAATACAAAATACAGACATCACTTGCTACCAATAACTTTTTTTTACAATCAATAAAATATAATTCAAGTCCATATAAGTAATTTTCCTTTTTAACCATTTAATGCCAAGTTTGGAAATCTCACTACTGCAACAAGGTTTTAGGGAGAGTATCATCGAGGTATTTTATCTACCCAACCTACAAAATCTTAATGGACATTCTCGATGTTAAACTCCCCCACCAGAGTTTTTACCCTTCAAAGAGGGCACACATAAATAAAACTGAGAAGATAGATAGAAATGTATATAACGTAACTTAAATAATGTATGTAGCTTTACTAATGAATATATGAGTATACACTCATAACTTTAACTAAAGTTTATTATACAATGATCAACATTATATTGAGGATAATGTGAACTATTATGAACATCCATCTATACTTAATTCACCCTAGTATTTCTTAGCATCTCTTGTTGAACACAACTATCCATGCATGAACTAAATCTGAATGCCTATCCTTTGGTTCATCTATTTTGGAAAAAACACTTGACCTACTCTTTATGACAATATTTAGTATTACACTAAATTATACTGCATTGTGCACTAGCAAGCAAATCATAATACAAGCTTAATAGCATACGACATATATAGTTGCATAACCATATAAGGAAAATATTGTATCTATTATAGAATCAATGCAACAGGACCCTTCAAATCTAAGCAAGGTATTAATGCAAATATTAAGTTTAGTCAACCATATTGTTATGCACCATCTCAATAGTCATCAAAGCAATAAATATAATCAATGAAGTACATAAGCTAATGTGAAACACTATGATTCAACAAGCATACTTCTAGATTGCATTTATTCAATTTCAAGATTCTCTTCTAGTATAAGATAATACCCATTAAAATGGCTTTGGGACGTCCTTAGACTTACAACAAAAAATGCTTTTATGCAAATTAAAACTCAAAGGAGAGATTTTGTACATACCCAAAGTTTGGTAAGTCCTAGCTAAGTTCCTCCTCATAATTCAATACACTCATATAATTTAAGTAGTTTATGATATTTCAAGAGAAGATAGAAAGTAATACCAAATGTTTTCACGTCATTAATGCGATAAACACTCATACATAAAGATGGTTGGAAAGTGTTGTAATTGCAGACATAATAGTATAACCTCTTGTATATACAAATAGGGTATAAATTTAGAGACCCATTTAAGATAGCTTGATAGACCATATGGTAGACCATACACCACTTGGTGTCTATAAAAATAGAATTGGCCAATCAAATTTTGCCATCTTATCAAACTTGACAAGTAGCTCACACAACCAACAATAGACTTGGTGATAGATTTTAGAGCAAATTAGAAAATGACAAGTGACACAACATGGTTCATAGATAAGGTAGCCAATCAAATAATGGCAAGTGGTTTCATGTGATTTACTGGTAGATTGCATAGTCAATATGTAGTAAGCACCCTCTTAGCCATTCATGCAACGGCATGAGTTAGTCTCTCATTTGCTATAGATAGTAAAAATAAATTAATTTTTTTCAAGGGTTTTAGAGGTAATTTTTGTAATTGTAGGGCTAGAATTTTGAAGGCCATAACCTTTGCATACATAAGCATTTTGAGCAATTTTTCCAAATCACATGGTTTTTTGAGTTTTCTACATTGGTAGAGTTGGTTATGGTTACAATTGCTTACATATTTTTTATTTTCAGCAGAACAATTATGGATTATAATGTCCCCTTGAAGAATATCCCAAACTATGCCTTGAGGAAGATTAAAAATTTAATATTTGCTCCAAAGTAAGAAGTTACTCAAATATGTGAATAGGTAAAGTAGTTGTACACAAATAAGAAGGATGATGCCCGTGTTGTGATTGTTCTCCATGTATACAATGTTTATGACACCCACGTTAGTAGCACTATCAATCCAAAAGTACTATTTGAGAATTTTTAGGATATGTATGATCAAATTGATTCTATTCATATCACCAGATTGGAGGTAAATATTACAACCTTGGCCATGGATTCCTTTGATATTGTTGATGAGTATATCATTTGGTTCAAGAAGTTAAAAGAGAATATCCAAACTATCAAAGGAATGCTTAAAAAGGGAAGAGAAGGACAAGAAACATTTGGGAAATAAAGGAACATAGAGTTGCTCAATATTATCTTTAATAATGTGTCAGAAACATATGAGATAATTACTATAGTTTTCAAAATGGCTCGTGCGTATTTTCTAGATTATTCTCCATTGGTCGTTGATGAGGTATTTAATTATTTCTTGCATCAACAAGTGAAAAGAAATAGGTATAAGGACAAATGTATTTTTAGTTAGGCACATCCAAAAGAAGTTAAAATTTAGAATAAGAAAAAGCCCAAACAAAATAAAAAATAGAAATTGATAAGGTATTTAAAAATTTCTTGCATCATCAAGCTAGAAGAATATGCATAAGGGCAGTTCTATTTTTAATTAAGAAAATCCAAAAGAAGGTATTAAAATTTAGAATGAGAAAAATCACAAGAAGGCCTTCAAGAAACCCCCTTGTGAAGTTTGCAAGAAGGAAGGAGACAAGGCAAAATTTTGCAAACTTTAGATCAAGAAGTTAGAGGAAGTAGCAATAAGAGGGTATTGATGATGCTCTCTTCTATGTACAAGGTGAGAATAACTTTAAAAGAGAAACATCCTAGACACATGTTGCAGTTCATTTTATATATTGGAAATTCATATCTTCAGATGAGTGGATAGTTGATTCAATGCCTACTAAGCACATGACGAAGTGTATGCACCTTATTGAAAACTATAACAAAACTCATGTAAGGGAATGTGTCATGATTGGAAATTACTCTTTAGTATATGTTGATTGAAGTGGAGATATCACTATTGGATCTTCATAATTTTATGAGGTACTTCATATTCCTAATGTTAGCCCTAACATTTTGTCTATTTATTGCATTACTCATACAAAAAATAAAGTAGAATCCTATCCTAATAGATGGGTGATTAAGGATATAAACAATGGGTTCAAAACTATTACTTTTGGATATTGTGATGAAACTGACTACATGAATAAGCTAGGTGAAAGACCTACCTTTTTGCTACTTCTTTTGGTAAGAAAATTTTTGTTGCCATGGTTGCACATGCTGATAATGAGCGTCAAAACTGGTGTCATAGGTTTGGGCATATCAATTATGGTCCCTTGAGATACATGAGTCAACATCAATGGCCATTGGGCTTCCATGCATATGCCCTTAGAGTGGTGCATGTGAGGGATGTGTTTTGGAAAAACATCATAGGGAGACCTTTTCAAAAGGTGTTTCTAGGAGGGCATCTCACCCTTTAGAGATCATACATATTGATGTCTATGGACCTATGGGTAGAACTTCTCTTTTAGAAATGAAGTACTTCCATCTTTTCATTGATGGATTTTCTAGATATGTGTGGGTATATGTTATATCTACCAAGGATGAGGTGTTTGTGAGGTTTAAGAATTTCAATACCCTTTATTGAAAATTAGCTAGATAGGAAGATTAGATATCTAAGAACATATGGGGTGGTCAATATACTAATTATGCTTTTATGGGATAGCATATCATAAGGTTGTTCATTGCATTCCTTAATAGAATAATTTGGATGAAAGAAAAAACAAGGTAATCATAGAGATGCCATATTTTATGATTCATGCAAAGGGACTAAACCAAAAGTTTTAGAGTGATGTGGTCACTTATGTAGGGTATATCCTTAACTAGGTTCTTGCTAGGGCAATTCAGGTGATGATACCTCTTGAGAGATTGACAAGGAACAAGCCAAATATGTCTTGATTCTAGATCTTTGGGCCTTTAACATGGGTTCACATACCCAAGGATCTATGGAAGAAGGCACCAAAGATCCATGAGTATATATTTTTAGGGTATTATGATACCTCAAAGGCATGATGCCTTAATAAGGTGACATATCATCTTTGATGAGCTTCTTCCAGGTATTCCTTCCACTCCTTCAAAACTTCTAGCTATTAATTCTTCTAATTATTTATCTATTCTAAACTCAATAGGTTCTTTAGATATCTTGGTTAGTTCTATTCCCATTAGAGCATCTTCTTCTTCATTTTCCTTGAGTGGTTGTTCATTTCCTATCAATTTCACACCCTCATAGGCAACTTTCCAGGTAGTTTTTTATTCCCCTTAAGCAAGGTAGATGAGCAGGATATAGCAGTTCAAAATGTTATAGCCTTGCATGATGAGGTGAGTGGTGATGTTGGAAATCTGGCCAGCCATACATTAAAACGAAAATTCGGGTGTGCAGTGTTACAATTGTAAAAAATATGGCCATTATGAGAGGGATTGCAAGCTGAAAATGCCATCTAACGACCCAAATTTTTGTTTTAATGTATGGTTGGCCAGATTTCCAACAGGTGATGACTTGGATTATTTTGTTTTAGTTTTTGATGTTGAGATTGCAGTGAATCTCACTACAATTTAGTTTTTGAGCATCCAAAGGGATGTAGGGCCCAAGGCGAAAGCAAAATATTTGCAACCATTACAAACTTTCAGAACCTCCATGTCAAAACTCACCAAGTAGATATCTCCAAAGGGTGAATATGGGTGTAAAAACCCTCATATTATGTGGCCATGACTATCATCAAATCATCACATGCAAAATCCATGATAGTCCTGTTAATATCTTTTGATGATATCTGAGATGAACTCCACAATGAATGGTGGCTAATCAGTCTTTTTGGTGATAATTGAAAATGCCCTATCATTGAAAAAGCTCCACCCAAGAGGAAAACCATGTATGAGTCATCCAAATTGACTCTCATTCACATTTGATTGGGCAGATAACCTCTTGCACCCCATATATTATCTCTCTACCACACTTCTAGGGTAACATCTAGCGGGCGGAATGACTGAGGATGTTGGAGAATATTACATTATTTGGTACATGTCAATGTACCACCATGGGTACATAATTAGATTAGGTTGTGTGTCTTAGAATAGAGTGTGAGTATTTAATTTATGTAATGTAATAAATGCACAAGTGATTATTAAAGTGTGCAAAGTATTTAATAATGTAAATGTGCACAATAGTCCATGTGTACATGTGTCCTTAGATTAGGAAGAGTTAGTGAAGAGTCAAGCTACAAGTGTACATCAAAGATAGCTCCATATGTGTGCAAGTGATAGTCAAGAGTCACAAGGTATGGAAGAGTCATAGCCATCCAAGAGTCATTATAGGAAGGCTATATATACATTGTTACAATGAAGCTATGTAGTAGTTGAGATCTATTGTACTCTCATGGAGGAATTTTGTAATAGAATTTAGTGCAATAAAGTTGCGTACATTTGAGCTTTAGTGTGTTGAATTCATTCATATTATTCATATTAAATTTCTTTGTTATTCCTGTTACAATTGTTATTGAATTTCTATTGCATTTTATTTCATTCCTATAATTAGTTCCTGTGGCAATTTAATTAAGTATTAAGCATCAAAAGCTAACAGAGGGAAGGTAAAAATCTAGGGAAAGAGGATAAAGACTCATGGGAGCTTTGGATCAAGAAACCCTATGAGATATCTACTTTGTCATAAGGGTTGGGATAAAATAATAACAGAGTTGTTGAAAAGGAAATATGCTAGGAAGCAATCTTGTGAACTAAAGTATCATCATTTGATTCACACTATGTGGGATTGCAAAGACCTTTACCTTAAAATAAGTTAAGGAGAATATTCGATTAGAAAGGCATGTGCAAAAGTGATCACAAGTTTTTTGGAAAACTAGTCAAAGTGGAAAGAAAAATTCCAATGGGACTACCTATTGAGACTTTGAAAAGATTCAAGTGTTAAAAGAAAATAAAAGTCCCAATTAGTGGATGTCATCGAGAATAAATGTCCAAAAAAGATAAATTTTTTTATAGGGTGGCCAATGGCTTCGACAAATGGGAAACTCTTCAGAACAAAATAAGAAATATAAGTAATGGCACACAAATTCCTAGAAAAGAAATTGAGCTAGAATGACATGCCATTATTGAGAAAGGTAGAAGAAATTTTAAAATCAAGGAACAATACCTATAATAATGGCAGTTCCACATTGACGCAGGATATGGCAAAATTTTCAAAATCCCTAGAAGAGGTAGTTGAGAGGGTCAAAGTCTTAGGCAATTTTAGAGGGAAATATTCCTTGATGTAATCTATAAATAGTAGAAGCATAAACTGTAAAAAATATCAACAAGTTTGCAATTGTATTTTTTTGTCGACTTTCCCTTCATTTCCTTCTATATAGTTGTTGGCTTCTAAGAGGCTTATGATTAAATCAAACCCCCACTCCTAGCATAATCTCTATAAGTGTACTATATATATATATATATATATATATATATATATATAAATATATAACACAAGCTTATACTGAGAGGGGGGGTGAACAAGATAAGACAACTTTTTACTTTTCTTTCCCAAACAATATTATGCAATATATCAATGGCAATATGAACAACAGTAATCAAAGCAATCCATAAATCAGCACACACAATAGAGATACAAATTTAACGTGGTTCACCCAATGTGGGCTACTCCACGAAGAAAATATTTCACTAAAATTTTCTCAAGAAATCTCTTGGGAATCCTTCCCTATTACAATGTTTATGGACCTCTATCCAAAGAAGACACAAATACCCTAATAAAGTTCATGGATACCTATCCACAGGAGACACCAATCCCCTTAGTTGGTTTATGGATCTCTATCTATAGGAAAAATTCTTATCCTCTACTCTGGATGGTGATACTCTTAGAAGAATTACTGCCTCCACTGCTCTGGCTTGTGGATTTCTCTCCATAAAAGACACTATCCTCACTCATAATACCTCTGTCCTCACTGCCTTGGCTAATGGATATCTATCCACTGGATACTACTATCCTCTGCTCTATAACCTCCAAAGCTTACTCTCAGCTTTGCTCAATATCTGTCTCAAATCTACACTAAACACTTTCCTTCAATCTAGCACAAATCTGCTCAATATCTATCTTAAATTTGTCCTCAAGCCTCAACACAATGCTTGAATCAATCACAAATCAACTCTGCTAGATATGCTCTAAGCCTTAACTCAAAGCTTGAACAAATAAATCAATCAACTCTGCTCTCAAGTCTTCTCAAAGACTTACCTCAAATCTGTCCACAAGTTCTCTCAAGAACTTGTCCAATCTGCTCAACAAGTCTTCACCAAGACTTGTCTCAAATATTCTCAACAAGTCCTCTCTAGAACTTGTCCAATATTATTGTAAGCTTCCACAAAAGCTCACACAAATCTGTCCTTAAGCTTTCACAAAAGCTTACTCAATCTTGTCCTTAAGTCCACTATAGGACTTACTCAAATATGCTCACAAGCTTTCACAAAAGCTTGCTTAACTCTGTTCTTAAGTCCTCTCTAGGACTTACTCAAATATGCTCACAAGATTTCAAAAAAGCTTGCTTAACTCTATTCTTAAGTCCTCTCTAGGACTTACTCAAATTTGTCCACCAGCTTTCACAAAGGCTTACTCAAATCAAATTCCAACTTGCATACAAAACTCAACTCAATATCTTACAGAAAACCTCTTCAATCACACAAACAAGTTTCACTTAGAATCTTGTTGAACTTACAGAAACATATAGAGAATTGTTAGAGACTCAAAACACTCAATCACTTTCAACCTCTCTTTCAAATCAATTCAGAAATAAAGAATAATTTGTTTCACAAATCTTGAATTAACACTCAAATGCTCTTAATCACTAATGCTCAATCAACTTCACTGAACCATCCACTCAATAAAACACAACTTGTTTTCAAACCCTAACCAAGTGTTTCACAATGCTTCCAACAACTCACACTATGAATCTCAACCCTTGACTCAAGATGATTCCAAATTCACATAACAATGATACTCATGATATTTTCACAAACCCTAGCTCAAGATAGTTATAAACTTCACATAAAAATGATACTCATGATATTTTACCAAACCCTAATCATGCACATGAAAGCTTACTCAAATATTTCCAACAATGCTTATCAAACAATCTCACATAACAATGATACTCATGTTCTTTCACAAACCTTAATCATGCACATGAAGGCTTACTCAAACATTTCCAACAATGCTTATCAAACAATCCTTTTCACTCCAAATTTGCATTTCACAACATTCAATCCAACAATATTTCACTCATAAGGAAGATGTACCCATACATTTTGTTTTGATGGAGATATATATTCAAAACCTGTCTTAATCACAATCAACACCTCTTTGCCAATTCCAAGGTTAGGTAACAACAATCTATCTCAAAATATCCACTAAAAATTCTCCTCAATATTTATTTCACCATACATAAATAACAAGTCTCAATTACACCTTATAATCTCCAAACTTTTCAAAATACAACTAGCAAAGGTTCAAGTACCTCACTTTCACACTAATTCACTTCAAAACTTTAATGCATAAAATAATCAAAATAACTCCCTTATATCTCCCTACTCAAAAATGCATTATCTAATAATCAACACACCTTTCAAGAAATGATTCAATTCAATTTTAAGACAAAACTAAATCCTCCTCAATATTCAACCAAGACAAATTAAAATATATCTTAATCACGTTATATTTCCTAACTTAAAAATTACATTTCAAAATAATTAATATCACTTACCTAGAAATAATGCAATTCACTTTTAGACCACAATCAAATCCTTCACAAAATAAAGTTTTCTTTAATCACCTTATATCTCCCAAGGCGCTCACAATACAACCTTAGACCACATGCACATTACAACAAAATTAAAGTACCTTTGCACACTCCTTGGTGGGATTTGATCCTAGGTCAAGCTGCTGCCTACGCCCTAGCCGCGGCCACACTATCACATGAGGTAGGTGCTCACATGGGAGGTAAAAGCGATTTGAGCACTTTGTTTCTTCGAATAGCGCCAATCCTTGCTTGCTTTATCCATCCTTGCTTTTCTTTTGATACCTATTTTTACCTGTTTCCTTGTTCTTATGATCCTGTTTTTCTTCATCATTGCTACTTCCAAAATTTGGACAATCAAATGCATAGTGACCATATTTACCACAATTAAAACACCTAACTAATTTTATACCTTTATACTTTCTTGTGTCCTTATTCCTTCTGCCATAGTTTGCTTCTTCATCACTTGATAGCTCATCTTAAAAGTTGTGAGAATTCCATGTAACTCATCCCTTATCAACAATTCAATATCTTTTGACTCTTCTATGACTAAAATATTTTTACTATACCTCTTAGGGAGTGACCTTAAAATCTTGTGACAAACATCTGTTTCTTCAACTTTAAACCCAAGTTCTTGCATGGAGTTAACAACCTCATCCACACAAAGTAAGTATGAAGCAATGTCTTCCTCATCCTTCATCTTTAGGTCTTCAAATGTTTTCTTGTGATTTAGCCTTTTTGTCTCCCTCATATATACTTTTCAGCTTATCCCAAATCTCTTTTGCTGATGTGCAACGCATAAATTTTACAAAATATGTTTCACGCAAACCATTTAAAATTCCATTTATTTTTTTTGAATTATTTAGTTGTAGGAGTTTACCATCTTTATCTATAGGTGGAATAAATGGTGGTATGTACCCATCCTCAACTTCTTACCATATATCATTTCCTAGTGCCATTAGGAAAATCTTCATTCTCACTCTCCAAAATGCATAATTGTTTCCATCGAACAATGGTACCTTATTTCTTAAAGATCCACCCTAATAATCTATTAGTGTTCCTGTAAGATTTTCCTTCAAGCTGTTAAAATCTTCTGAAGGAACCCACTCTAATACCAATTGAAGAACACAAGCTTATACTAAGAGGGGGGGTGAACAATATAAGACCACTTTTTACTTTTCTTTCCCAAATAATATTATTTAATATATCAATGACAGTATCAACAACAGTAACAAAAGCAATGCATAAATCACCACACATAATAGAAACACTAATTTAACGTGGTTTACCCAATGTGGGATACTCCACAGAGAAAATATTTCACTAAAATTTTCTCAACAAATCTCTTGGGAATCCTTCCCTATTACAATGTTTATGGACCTCTGTCCAAAGGAGACACAAATCCCCTAATCAAATTGATGGATACCTATCCACAGGAGACACCAATCCCCTCAGCTATTTTGTGGATATATATCCACAGGAGAACCCCTCCTCTGCTCTAGCTGGTGATCGTCTTAGAAGACTTACTGCCTCCACTGCTCTAGCTTATGGATCTCTCTCCACAGAAGACTCTGTCCTCACTCAGAAGATATTTATCCTCACTGCCCTGGCTAATGGATCTCTATCCACTGAAGACTACTATCCTCTGCTCTGTCACCTCCAAAGCTTACTCTTAGCTCTGATCAATCTCTGTCTTAAATCTGCACTAAACACTATCCTTCGATCTAGCACAATTTCGCTCAATCTCTGTCTTAAATCTATACTAAACACTATCCTTAGGTCTATCAAAAATCTTATTATTTCCTTTGGATCTAGGTATTTTTCTCTTTCACCCTTAGAATTTTTCTGATCTCCTTTAATATTGTAATAATAAATATTATAATATTATTTCATTTAGGCCTTTCCTTCAGGGTATTTAACCATCCTTTTGGCCAATCATGTGAAGCCCTTTAAAACAAATATCTTGGGCTTAAAATATAAATATTTTAACCCTTCTTTTGCCAATTCCTGCACTAATCATTGACACTAACTCTTGATATCAATGACAACACAACTAACTCAAAATTTCCAACAATATCCCCCTTTTTTCATTTATGGCATCCCTTTTTCTGTAACCATTCCTTTTTCCTTTTTCTAAAACTGCTCCCCCTGACTGAATGCTCTCCACCTAACTCAAATCTCTCCTCCTTTGTCATAAATGGCAAAGGGCCACCTATGGGGCTTGCGACTAAGAATAAGACTCTTAGCTTAAACCCTCCCCCACCTTCTCTCTTGATGTGGTTAATTTTGGTATGGGAGTATCTCTACTCCAAACATACACTGATATTTACCTTTTTCCACCTTCTTCCTCAATTTATCCTTTTGATTATTTTGAATGTTCTTGTTCCTGCTTGTCGCTAGAATTTTTTCTCTATACCACTTAGCCATATGCCCAACATTATTGCACTTATAACACTTAATGTTGTCATTCCTTTAAAGTGAAAATATCTTGTAGTTCCTCCTGGTGAAGCCATATCCTTTCCTGTCATGAAACCTATAATTAACTGCCTTATGACCAAACTAATTACACAAGTAGCTATACCCTTGAAAGAGATGTCAAAATTTTAAATTTCTATTGGTGAAACCTTATCTCTATCTTTCATGTGTCCTGCACTATGTAGCAATGTGTCCAAACCTGTGATATGAGAAGCAACATCCATTGAAGAATCCTTGTCTTGACCCCATTAGTCTCTTAGTTTCTTCTTCCTTGTTATGTTTTTTGTTCCATCTGTTCTTCATTTGTGCATTATTCCTTTCCTTGTTGAACTTTCTATTTTACAACTTATCCTTAGAAGTCTCACTTTCTTCTTTCACTCTCTTCTTCTGAAGCTTCTTCTTCTTTGGAGCTTGAGATTGACTTGTCTCCTCATTTTGTATATTATTCTTCAAAACCAAGTCCTGTCTTGTTTTGTGAAGATCTTTGTACATTGATAATCTTATCATAGTTCTTTGAGCTTCTCCCTAACATGTGTAGCTTGTATTTAGACTCTTTTACTTCCTTCCTTAGTGAATCTACCTCATGCTCTAACCTTTCACATTCCAATATCTTTGCCTCTAACCTCTCTTTAAATCTCCTTGTATTAGCTATTGAGTTGGTTAGATATTCTATAAGCTTTCCTTTCTCTTCATCATATTATTGAAATTGAAGCTTGAGTTTTAAGTTCTACTTTATTACCTTCCTTAATGCATCAAAGGTAGAGATAAGCTCACCCTCAAGATCAATTTCTCCTTTCTCTGATTTTACCTCTTTAATATCATCTTCATTCCTTTATTATTTTTCTTCAATAGGACCATATCCTTCTTCTTATATTGCCATAAGAAGACTTTCTTATTCTAGACCTTCAAGAGCATCCTCATATTCATCTTCACTGAAACTGAACCCATTCCTTGTACAATGATCTTCAAGATGACCAAAGTTACCACACCTAAAACACTTGAGAATTATTGGTGCCTTTTTTATAACATCTTATTTTTCTACTATCAGAAATAGAATTTATTCTTCTTCATTATCTGAGGATCTGTCATCACTATCACTTGAACTCTTGCTTGCCTTATCTACATAAAAAATCTTCTTATGCCTTTGGAAAAACTTCTTTCCTTGCTTTCTTTGTCCATCCTTGCTTTTATTTTGATACCTGTGTTTACCTATTTTCCTGTTCTTATGATCTTGTTTCTCTTCATCATTGCTACTTCCAGCCTCTAGACAATTAGATGCATAGTGACCATATTTACCACAATTAAAACACCTATATGATTTTGTACCTTTATACTTTCTTGTGTCCTTGTTCCTTCTGCGATAGTTTACTTCTTCATCACTGGATAACTCATTACCTGAATCTGACTTCTTACCCTTTGTCTTCTTTGTGACTTTGAAGGCTACTTCTTTCTGGGGAATAACTTCCTCTTTTATTCTCATCTCAAAAGCTGCGAGAATTCCATGTAACTCATCCCTTGTCAACAATTCAATATCTTTTGACTCTTCTATGGCTGAAATATTTTCACTATACCTCTTAGGGAGTGACCTTAAAATCTTGTGATAAACATTTGTTTCTTCAACTTTAAACCCAAGTCCTTGCATGGAGTTAACAACCTCATCCACATGAAGTAAGTATGAAGTAATGTCTTCCTTATCCTTCATATTTAGGTCTTCAAATGTTTTCTTGTAATTTAGCAATTTTGCCATCTTGACCTTTTTGTCTCCCTCATATACACCATTTAGATTACCCCAAATATCTTTTGCTAATGTGCAATGCATAAATTTTACAAAATCTATTTCATGCAAACCATTTAAAATTCCATTCATTACCTTTGAATTATTCAGTTGTAGGAGCTTACCGTCTTTGTATGTAAGTGGAGTAGCTGGCGGTATGTACCAATCCTCAACTACTTGCCATACATCATTTCGTAGTGCCATTAGAAAAATATTCATTCTCACACTCCAAAATGCATAATTGTTTCCATCGAAAAATGGTGCCTTATTTCCTAAATATCCACTCTAAGAATCCATTTGTGTTCTTGTAAGCTTTTCCTTCAAGCTGTTAAAATATTCTGAAGGAACTCGCTCTGATACCAATTGAAGAACACAAGATTATATTAAGAGGGGGGTGAACAATATAAGACCACTTTTCACTTTTCTTTCCCAAATAATATTATGCAATATATCAATGATAATATCAACAAAAAAGGGGAAATCAAATTAATCTTCATTGACAAGGGTTAGGAAATAAAGTGGCTAGAATTTTTTTGAGACCTATCTGGTGGGCTCTGCGGGGATGGCAGCAGTTTCTGGAGGAGGTATGAACAATTGGAGGAATGTAGTGATGGCATCAGGTCCGTCATAGAGCGTGCATGCTAGGGCTGGTATTTATTTTAAAAATGATTGGAAGGAACAGGATTTCCCATTGCATGCCAGGAATCGCTTGTTAAAGAACAATGGATGTTTGGAACGATGTGAAGCCAGGCCGGTTCTAGTGGTTCAACCAGACTCGGTGGTAGAATATGTGGAGTATTTAACCAAACATGCACTTATTGGTAAATTTATGGGCATCCAAATTTCTCTTCCCTTTGTGGAGGCTTGGGTTAGGAAGACTTGGAACCCTGAAGGTGATGTGGAGGTGATGCTAAGTGCAAACAACTATTTTATGGTGGTTTTTTCTTGTCTTGCGGATCGTAACAAAGCATTTGAAGGAGGTCCCTATTTCTGTAACCAAGCGGGAATCTTTCTTAAACCCTGGCATGTGGGTTTCAACCCATCAGAGGAGCGACCATCACGGGTTTCGGTGTGGGTTCGGCTTCCGTGGCTCCCATTGGAATTTTGGAGAAATGACATCTTGCATATGATTGCCCTTCTACTTGGGAAGCCGGTTGGGCCGTCACGACAAACGTTGGATAAAAAGGTAATCTCTCGTTGCCCGTATCTGTGTTGAAATTGATTTAAACAATCCTATTCCGGATTCTATTGAAATACAGTTCGGATCAACCAAATGGGTTCAAAAACTTGACTATGAAGCTCTCCCATTTTGTTGTCGGATTTTCCATGAATATGGCCACTTACAAAGAAAATGCCCTAAGTTTGTCCTGCCTGTGGCTTCAAATCCCGGGCCCTCTCGAGTCGTACAAAATATGGATAAAGGAAAAGCCCCGATAAAGGAGGGGGATCAGGATAAGGAAGGCTTTGTTACGATAAAACCTCGAAACAAAGGAAGAAAGGCAAAAAGAGACATTAAGGATAACCAGCCAGATGCTCAGCTCAACCCTTTTGAAATTCTAGATAATCTTGATCAGTGCGTGGAGATACCTGAAACATCGCTACCTGTTATAGATATAACAGGACCAAATCAGTTGTCTCTTCATGAGGTGGAACCAAGGGAACCAGATATAGGGGGTTTAAATGAAGAACAGAGGGCTTTGGTTTCGAGTATAAGTGATATGGTTGGCCCTAGCCTTGGAAGTGAAGTTATCTTAGAAAATGGCACAGATTTAGACATGCCCTCTCCTACCCAGGCACTGATGCAGTCATCCATGGACTGTAAAACTCCTACGGTGTTGGGATTGCAGCATAAAATAATTAAAAAAAATGCTTCAGATAAGAATATGAAGGTGGGTCGGAAGAAAGACCAGGATAAAATTAAGTTAATGGGGGAGACTTTGGTAGAGTCAGGTTTGGTGAGAACATTGGACTCCCATTTTTATAACCCCCAAAAATGATTGTACTTTCATGGAATGTAAGGGGGTTGAACAACATCCCTAGACAAAAAGTTGTTCGTGATTTGATTCGTGTTCATTCTCTGGATGTGGTTTTTATTCAGGAGACTAAATTAGCTATTGATAGTTTGTTCAATATTGCTCCCAAGTTGTGGAGAAAGGGGCAATGTCAATGTATTGGTGCATGTGGATATGCTGGTGGCCTTGCTTGTTTATGGGATCCAGTTAAGATCTCTCCTCTTACCTAGATTTTCAGAAGGTGGTCTATTTCGATGATCGGGCATGATAATGAATCTGGTGAGACCATCCTACTTACAAACGTGTATGCTACTATTGATTACAATGGTAAAGTGAATTTATGGGAGCACATTGGCTTTGTGAGAAGTTTGGCTCCCTTGTACCCACGGATTTGGCTGGAGACTTCAATTCTATCACTTGTCTGGAGGAAAAACGTGGTAGGATTGATCGTCTTGAGCCTTTTTCTTCTGTCTTCAATGCTCATATCCGGGCCTTGAACTTGGTTGACATCAAGCCGGATAATGGGATATTTACCTGGCATAATAGAAGATGTGGGGAATATTCCATTTCAGAGAGACTGGATAGGTTTCTGATCTCTAGTTTTTGGATTGGCAATAATAGAAGCACTAGTTCTGTGATTCTGGAGGGTAGAGGATCTGATCATTGGCCTATCAAAATATCTGCTCTGGAGTTAGGGCTAAAAAAGAATCCCTCATTTAAGTTTCAACTTATGTGGCTGCGAGATCCTAAGCTTCATGATTTCATGCGAGGCTGGTGGACTAATGGCAAACCTCCTCATGGCACTGCTATGTACTCCTTTATGAAGCGACTTCAATTTTTTAAGCATAAATTGAAGAGATGGAATAGAATAAATTTTGGGAACCTTTCCTTAGCTAAGCTGGCAGCTCTTAGGAGGGTGGAAGAAGCCTCAAGGAAGATTAGAGATCAGGGACTCACAGAGGAGCTTCTTGTTGAGGAATCTAAAGTTGTAAAAGACCTTGCTGAATGGGAACTGAGGGAAGAAATTTTTTGGAAACAAAAAGCTCGAGTAGATTGGCTTCAGGAAGGGGATAGGAACACAACCTTCTTTTATAACTCTGTTAAGGCTCGTCGTAATGGTAACTTGATTACCTCTCTTGTTAATTCTCAGGGTGCCTTGCTTTCTTCTTTCAGGGATATTTCAGAAGAGACTAAGAGGTATTTTTCCTCTCTCTTCAAGGAGGATGCCCTCTCAGATGATGAGGAAGAAAAAATTATTCTAAACTATATTCCCTCGATTGTTTCTAGAGAGATGAATGAGCACTTGATGGATCCAATTTCCCTTGAGGAGCTGAAAAGTGTTGTATTCAAGATGAAAAAGGGGAAAGCCCCGGGTCCGGATGGATTCCCGATTGAGTTTTATCAAGAGTTTTGGGAGTTAATCAAATTTGACCTTTTGGAAGTGGTCCGTGAGTCCCAAAAGAACAAAAAGATGCTAAGGGCCCTAAATGCTACCTTTGTGGTGCTTATTCCCAAGAAAGAGGGAGTGAATTCCTTGGATATGTTCAGGCCTATTGCTCTCTGTAATGTTGTATATAAGATCATCACAAAAATTATTGCTTGAGAGGTCGAAGATATGGTTGAGAAAAATCATCTTTGAGGAGCAAGGTGGGTTTGTTGCTGGCCGACAAATCATGGATGGGGTTGTTATTGCTACAGAAGCTATTCACTCAATGGAAACTTCTAAGAAGAAAACTATGTTCATTAAGTTGGACATGGCAAAATCCTATGACAGAGTTAGATGGTCCTTTCTTCAAAAATTTCTTGCTGCTTTTGGCTTTGAGGAGGAATGGATTAGATGGGTGATGAGCTGTATTTCTTCTTCCTCATTCTCTGTTCTTGTTAATAATGAGACTACGGAGCTGTTTGAGGCCTCAAGGGGATTGAGGCAAGGAGATCCTCTATCTCCTTATTTGTTTATCATTATGGCAGAAGGGTTGGGCAGATTACTCAAGTCTCAGGTCAGGCATGGTCTCATTCAGGGGTGGAAGTGGGATAACAGTTTGCCACCTCTTTCCCACCTTCAATTTGTTGATGATACTGCTTTGTTGGGAGTTACCACTATCAAGGAAGCTGGAAACATTAGACAATATCTTGACATATATCTTGGTGCTTCTGGACAGGTGATTAATGAGGACAAGTCATTTATTTTCTTCTTCAATACCCCCCCTATTATTCAAGCCAAGATTGTTGGCATTCTAAGATTCCAGGTCGGGACTCCCCCCTTCATTTATCTTGGGATCCCGATTTCATCTCATCCTCTGCCTAGATCTTCTTGGCAGTCTATACTTGATAAGTTTAGAAGGAAGGTAAATCACTGGACTGTCAGATGGCTATCCTTTGCAGGTAGAGTATTGCTTTTAAAATCTGTTATTCAAGCTTTATCCATTTACAGATGTTTTGTGCAAACAGCTCCTTCTCGTTTCATCAAGGACATGGATGCTCTGTCAAGACAATTTTTTTGGTCTGGCAAACTTGATCAATCTAAATGGAGTTTGGTTAGATGGGATTCCATTTGTAGGCCAGTTCAAGAGGGAGGCCTTGGGTTGCAACATGCAACTCTTTCTGGGCAGGCTTTGGCTACAAAACTTTATTGGAGATGGTGTACCTCTCAAGATCAAATTTGGGCTAAAATATTATCTTATAAATACTTGAGAGGTATTTCTGAGGCAGATATCCCTAGAGCCAGTTTGGTTGGGAAAGGTTCTGTTATCTGGGACACTCTAAAAAGAGGAGCTAATCTAATTAAGCAGGGTTTGTTCTAGATTTGCAATCGGGGATCGGATGTTCTTTTTGGGAGGATTCTTGGGATGGCCACCCTCCTATCTTGACTCAATATCCCAGGTTACATTCCCTAAGCATTTGTTTCTTAGAAGCGGGCTGGTCTCATGTGGAGGACTTTAAAAAAATCTAGTATTTTGGAAATATGGAGATGTACAAATGGAAAGATCCGCAAGAATGGCCCCAAGGGGGATTGGCCGAGGATAGAGAGGTGCTTGCTCTTATTCTTGCAGGGAGGTACTATTCTTCATTGAGGGATAAAGACATTCTGGCTTGGAACCCTAATCCCAAGGGAACCTACTATGTAGCCTATGGTTATCAAGTTCTTGATAAGCAAAAGTTCGAGAGTCTCCCTATCACATGGTGGAAAAAGGTGTGGAATAGATTTTCTTGGCCGAAATGTAACTTTTTTCTCTGGCTGGTAGCTCGTAATAAATGCCTCACTTGGGATAACTTGAGGAAGAGGGGATTTCAAGGTCCCTATTTATGTGTCCTTTGTGGTAAGAATGAGGATGACTCTTCTCATTTATTTTTCCAATGCTCCCTTTCCAGAGACATTTGGCACTATTGGTGGAGTGCCTGGAACCATCCTTGTTTTCATGTGCTCTCCCTAGTGGAGTTTTGGAGTAGTCTGGGAAGACCTCCGACCAAGGCCCCCTTCCTCCAAGTGGCTTGGAATTTGGGCCCTTCTTGCATCATATGGCAAATTTGGCTCGAACGAAACCGATGCATTTTTGAGGGAAGTCATTTGGCTATTCAACAGATCTGGCAAAGGATCCTGTGTATGGTTCAAGAAACTATCCATAGTAAATGTGATGTGGACCCTCATTTGGACTCTAAGGAGGAGAAGGTACGACAGGCCCTTGGTTTGTTTGGGGTTGGTGTGAATTCTTCTAGCCCTAGTAGGATTCCTCAGCTTAGCAAGAAGGTTAGGAGAGAGGGTAGATGGAGACTGCCCCCTAGAGGAGTTTTAAAAATTAATATCGATGGGTCGTCCAGGGGCAATCCTGGACATGCTGGAATTGGTGGTGTTGGGAGAGATTCTACTGGTGTGGTCAGTTTTTTCTTTTCCATTTATAAAGATGTTCACTCCAACAATCTTATGGAAGCTCTGGCAATACTTGAGGCCTTGCAAAGGGGGTTTTCTCTTGGCTGGTGTAGGATTCTTTGTGAGTCTGACTCTCAAATTTTGGTTAATATTTTAAACAGCAAAAGAGTGGAGGATGTTAATTGGCAGTTGGCCTCTGTGACCATTCAGATTCTCAAAATGAGTGAAGAGTTTGAATTTATATCCTTTGTGCACATTCCAAGGGAATGGAATGGGGTTGTTGATTACCTGGCCAAAAGGGCTTTTGAGCTATTGGATACTCAGAGTATTGATAACTGGGAGAGTCTCCCGTCTAGGGATTCTCAACACCTACGAGAGTTGATCCATAAGGATGTTCAGACTTAATGTGGTTTGTTTTTTTTGGTTTTCTTTGGGAGTTGACCTTGTCTGGTGATTTAGCCTGTCTTGTTGCTTATTTGAGTCCTGGGTGGGGGCTCAGCTGTACTTTGTAATCCAGACTTTTTATCAATAAATTTTTACCCCTTTATTTAAAAAAAAAAAAAAAAAAAAAATATCAACAAAAATCACAAAAGCAAGGCATAAATCACCACACATAATAGATACACTAATTTAACGCGGTTCACCCAATGTGGGCTACTCCACGTAGAAAATATTTCACTAAAATTTTCTCAAAAAATATCTTGGTAATCCTTCCCTATTACAATGTTTATGGATATCTGTCCAAAGGAGACACTAATCCCCTAATAAAGTTCATGGATACCTATCCATAGGAGACACCAATCCCATCATCTATTTTGTGGATCTCTATCCACATGACAACTCCTCCTATGCTCTGGCTCATGATCATCTTAGAAGACTTACTGCCTCCATTGCTCTGGATTGTGGATATCTCTCCATAGAAACCTCTATCCTCACTCAGAAGACCTTTATCCTCACTACCCTGGCTAATGGATCTCTATCCACTGGATACTACTGCTCTTTTATCTATCACCTCCAAAGCTTGCTCTCAGCTCTGCTCAATATTTATCATAAATTTGCACTAGACACTGTACTTTAGTCTAACACAAATCCAATCAATATCTTTCTCAAATCTACACTAAAAACTATCCTTCGGTCTATCACAAATTTTCTCAATATCTATCTCAAATCTACATTAAACACTATCCTTCTATCTAGCATAAATTTGCTCAATCTCTGTCTCAAATTTACACTAAACACTGTCCTTCGGTCTAGCACAAATCTGCTCAATCTCTTTCTTAAGTCTTTCCTCAAGCCTCAACACAAAGCTTGACTCAATTACAAATCACCCTTGCTAGATTTTATCCAAGCCTTAACTCAAAGCTTGAACAAATAAATCAATCAAATCTGCTCTCAAGTTTTCTCAAAGACTTACCTCAAATCTATCCACAAGTACTCTCGAGAACTTGTCCAAACTTCTCAGCAAGTTTTCACCAAGACTTATCTTAAATCTGCTCAACAAGTCCTCTCTAGAACTTGTCCAATATGATTGTAAGCTTCCACAAAGGCTCACACAAATATGTCCTTAAGCTTTCACAAAATCTTACTCAATTTTATTCTTAAGTCCACTCTATGACTTAAATATGCTCACAAGATTTCGTAAAAGCTTGCTTAACTCTGTTCTTAAGTCCTCTCTAGGACTTACTCAAATATGCTCATAAGATTTCAAAAAAGCTTTCTTAACTTTGTTCTTAAGTCCTCTCTAGGACTTACTCAAATTTGTCCAAACCTATAGAGAATGGTTAGAGACTCAATATGTTTCACACTCACAAAACACTCAATCACTTTCAACCTCTCTTTAAAATTAATTCAGAAATAAAGAATAATTTATTTCATAAATATTGAACTAACACTCCAATGCTATTAATCAATAATGCTCAATAAACTTCACTTAACCCTCCACTCAATGAAATACAACTTGTTTTCAAACCCTAACCAAGTGTTTCACAATGCTTCCAACAACTCACACTATGAATCTCAACCCTTGACTCAAGATGATTCCAAATTCACATAACAATGAAACTCATGATCTTTTCACAAACCCTAGCTCAAGATAGTTCTCAACTTCACATAACAATGATACTCATGATCTTTTCACAAACCCTAATCATGCACATGAAAGCTTACTCAAATATTTCCAACAATACTTATCAAACAATCTCACATAACAATGATACTCATGTTCTTTCACAAACCTTAATCATGCATATGAAGGCTTACTCAAACATTTCCAACAATCCTTATCAAACAGTCCTTTTCACTCCAACTTTGCATTTCACAACAGTCAATCCAACAATTTCACTCATAAGGAATATGTGCCCATACCTTTTGTTTTGATGGAGATATGTCTTCAAAACCTTTCTTAATCACAATCAACACCTGTTTGCCAATTCTAAGGTTAGGTAACAACAATCTATCTCAAAATCTCCACTAAAAATTCTCCTCAATATTTATTTCACCATACACAAATAACAAGTCTCAAGTACACCTTATAATCTCCATACTTTTCAAAATATAACTAGCAAATGTTCAATTACCTCACTTTCACAATAATGCACTTCAAAAATTTAATGCATAAAATAATCAAAATAACTCCCTTATTTCTCACTACTCAAAAATACATTATCAAATAATCAACACACCTTTAGAGAAATGATTCAATTAAATTTTAAGCTAAAATTAAATCCTCCTCAATATTCAACTAAGACAAAGTAAAATATATCTTAATCACCTTATATTTCCTAACTTAAAAATTACATTTCAAAATAACTAATATCACTTACCCAAAAATAATGCAATTCACTTTTAGAACACAATCAAATCCTTTACAAAATAAAGTTTTCTTTAATCACCTTATATATCCAGAAGCGCTCACAATACAACCTTAGACCACATGCACATTACAACAAAATTAAAGTACCTTTGCACACTCCTTGGTGGGATTCGATCCCAGGTCAAGCTGTCGCCTACGCCCTAGCCGCGGCCACACTGTCGCGTGAGCTAGGCTCTCATGTGAGAGGTAAAAGTGCTTTGAGCACTTTGTTTCTTAGACCAGTGCCAAAGCCAAAAAAGTATTTTTCCCTTCGCAGTCACAGAGACTCGAATGTGGAACCTCCGTGTACCCTACGCCTTACACACCAACAACTTGCCACTAGCCCAACCGATTGGTTGGTGACAAGGCTTTATGCCTTGGTCACTTTGTCCTTCATGTTTTTTGGATGCAATAAAAAATTAATATCCTCTTGTCTTATTTGCTCACAAACTTTCACGTTCACTTTCAATAATCACATGTGCATTAATTTTCGGAGACTTGCATTTGTGAGAAAATTCTTATGGTATTTATACCATATGCCTCTTTTCTTCGAACGTTGGCGGGGGAATAAAAATTAAATCGAATTTACGCCCAACCCTACTTTGGGGTTTTAAATAATATTATTTTATAAAATAATTTATAATATAAATATTAAAAAAAACTTATAAATGACCTTAGGCTTTTAATTTTAGCCTTTAATATTATAATGAAAATATTATAATATTATTTTCTTTGGGTCTAGGTATTTTTCTCTTTCACCCTTAGACCTTTTATGACCTCCTTTAATATTATAATAATAAATATTATAATATTATTTTCTTTAGACCTTTCCTTCAGGGTATTTAACCATCCTTTTGACCAATCATGTGAAGCCCTTTAACCAAATATCTTGGGCTTAAAATATAAATATTTTAATGCTTCTTTTGCAAAGTCCTGCACTGATCAGTGACATTGACTCTTAACATCAATGACAACACAACTCACTCAAAATTTCCAACAATATATATATATATATATATATATATATATATATATATATATATATATATATATATATATATATATATATATATGTGGAGGCATGTGTCAATTTTTGGATCAGTCATCTATGACTTCATGTGGACCTATTTTCATGTGAGTGTGCTTTTGATATTTACGTGCTTTAGTTTTTGTTGATGTATGTATTTGTGAGGTTCTGCATCAATTTTTGAATCAAGCATTTGTGGCTTCTTGCAACATGCCTACGTTGATGAATCTCACCTATGCCTAACTGTGTTGGGAAGAGGAAGCGTTCATCATTGGCGCATATCAATCAAGCTTATTGTGCAGAAGGATATTAGTGAATCTTTTGGCACATCACCACTCTTTTTTTTTGCTTTGTTGCATTATTTAATTTTTATCTCTAGCATCCATTTTCCCTTTTGAGTCTAAGTGTGCCACAAAGATCATATCTTAATAAAAAGTTAGCCTTGTAAAAACTCTTGGAGACCCCAAATTTATCCAAATCCCATGCTCTCAACTATAGCCTTGTGTCATTCCTTATGAGGTACGATTGTTTCAATCGAGATAATCAAATATGACAACAAAGACAATGTAATATACACATGATTCTTATGTTTATCCTATACGCATATGGGTTAATATGCTTCTAAAGGATGTGTTAGGCATTGGAACCCTCAACTTAGCATTTATGCCCAATCCCTAGATTTTGACCTTGTCGATGGTGCCCTCACCACTAGTTTGAGTTTTTGATGTAGTGGTAGTTGGGCGTGTCAACAAAATTTGTTTCATTGTTGAGACGAGGTTTGATTCCCACACCCATCATTTGCTTGTCTCAAGACCATATGTTTCCTCTTGGGACCTACAAAGGTGTGTCCAACCTTGGACATCACTACTTGAGGGATAAACTATTGGGTGCTAGGACCCTAAACTTAGCTTTCACACCTAATCCCTAAACTCTGACCTTATTGGTGGCATCCTCACCATTAGTTCAAGATTTTGGCATAGTGGAAACTGGGTGTGTCAACATGATTCTTAGCCTATTTAATCCCTTAAATGATATTATAAGGCTCATTCCTAAGCTTTGCTTTTAAAAGTATCCATTCATAGAATCCTCTCACACACTCATAGGCTAAGGGTAAGCATAAATGGAAAGATGTTATGGCAATAGAATATGATGCACTAATGAAGAATAATACTTGAGAGTTGATTCCTCCTATAAAAGGGAAGAATACTATGGGGGTGTAAATATGTCTATAGGACCAAATACACATCAAACGACTAGGTAGAAAGCATAAGGAATGCCTAATATCTAAGGGGTTATATCAACATAAGGGAGTGGACTATTCTAAGACTTTTGTAGATATGGCTAGGATGGATTTCGTCAAGATGATTCTCTCTATTGTTGCCTCCTATGGATGGAAGCTTCATAAAATGGAGATGAAGAGTGCCTTTCTACATAGGAAATTTTAGGAGGAAATCTACATGTAGTAGCCACTCAGTTTTGAGATTGAGGGACCTCCTTTGATGGTATTTTGCTTGACCACATATTTGTATGGCCTTAAGTAGGCTCCTTATGCTTAATATGAGAATATCCATTCCTTTTTTAGTGAACATGATGTTTACATTAAACATTAGGATGAGAAAAATTTAGTGATTGTGTTGTATGTTGACGATCTTCTCATCATGTGTAGCTCCATTACTCTATCTCAATATATGAAGTCACAACTTTGTTCCACATTTGAGATGATAGATTTGGGGTTCTTGTACTATTTATTAGGAATCTAGATTTCTCAAACAAAATCTTGCATTACTATTTATTAGCCTAAGTATGCTTTATATATTCTTTAGCGATTTAGGATGGAGTGCAAGCCTACTTAGAACTTTTTTTCCTTAGGTTTGAAACTTCTGGATGATTGCACTACACCTTTAGTTGATGCTTCTCTATATTGGTCTCTTTTGGGAGGACTTCTCTATCTCACTTACACTACACCAAATATATCCTTTGTTGTTAGCTAATACTCTAGGTAAATGTAGGCATCCCAAGAGAACCATTGGATAGTAGCAAAATATATTCGTAGATACATTAGAGGAGCCTATTAGATGGTCATCCATTATTCTATTGGTTCCTCTCTAATTTTTATAGGTTTTTAAAATACTAATTGGGTGGGTGATTTGGATGAACAATGACCCACCATAACGTTTGTGTTTTACTTAGGATTTGCTAGAGTTACAATATATTACATCATTTGGGTCATGTAAATGTACCACCTTTGGTACATAGTTAGAGTAGGATATTAATTTAGGGGGAAGTTAGCTAGTTACTTCAAGCAATGTAATAAATGCACAAGTGACAATGTGCAAGGTGTCCCCTTGTACAACTAGGCAGAGTGTTGGCCAAGGAATCTATCTTCTTATATAAAGGGCCTCATAGTGGTAGATCATATATCAGGTTCTTATCAAGTGCATTGTAGTAGATAGTAGTAGTGCTCCTGTATGGAGTACAATGTAGCTCTTTAGCTCATATTAATGGAGTGAAAATTTCCTCCATATTGCATTGTATTCCCATTATTTCTATTTATAGTATATTTTAGTCATATTGCAGACTCACTTGCTTTCATATTTATTGCATATTATTAGGACTTATGTTAGATATCTACCACTACAATGGTGTTGTAGATACCAATCCACTATTTCTCAGTATTCCATAAAGCTAAGTATTATGCTACCAATGAGGTAGCTAAGCATATCATGTAGATGCTAATGATTTTGAAGGATATTGGCATTCCTCAATTTTTTCCTTTTACTCTTTGATGTGAGAATTAGAGTACTATTCAAATTATCCATAAACCTATGTTTTATGAATAGACAAAGCACATTGAGATATGTATGTAGTTTATGAGATCTCTTCATGCTCATGGAATGTTAGATCCAATTTTTGTTCCTTCATCAAAGCTTGCAAAGGATATCCTAACCAAGATCATGCCTTAGGTCATTTTTGTGCACATGGAAGAGCTTCTTGGAGTTGGATAGTTCCCCTTAAGGGGGTCCAATGTAAAGGTATGTTAGAACCCCATCCTAACATTATTTTTGTAATTCTCATATTATTATGTAATGACCACTTTCCAACGTAGGGATCCCATTAAAATGATATTATGTAATATTTTTTAATGGCATGTGGTAATTGAGGTGCTTAGACAAGTGGGGCCATTTCATGTAGCTGTTATTGAGTATGTAATTAATTTTTGGTAGAAAATTCTAGCTCAAGTGGCATTTTGCATTTAAGCCAACTCTTTTAGCATTAGGTTAAGGTTGCATGAAGTGTATATTTAAAATATAAGGGTCCATAAATGAATGTATATTTTTAAATATCGAATGAAAGTATTGAAGGAGGTTGCCCCCTCGAAGAGGCCTGCAATTATGTGTTGTGTTGTGAAACTATTAAAATTTTGCATTTACAATTTGTATTGCAATATTATATGTTTTTATGAATTTATGTTTTTATTGCAATATTTATGTGAGTGTGTTTATTTTAAATAGAAGGTTCCTAACAAGTAGTATCAGAGTGATTTCTAGGACCATGTTTTATTATGATTGTGATAGTTCTTGCCCTACCATTTCGATTGCTAGGTATAATTTTTAGTGTTTTCATTTTTTTGCTTGTTTTCTTACTAAAAAACAACCATTTTTTGCATTAGTTTGTTAGGTTAGAAACCATGTGTCGAGGTTTTTAAATTATCACAAATAAGCTATTATTATTGGCTAAGATAGATTACTTTTTAAAACATCTAATGAAGTGAGGGGCGATCATACTCCAATACCCAGGCCTCAAACAACAACCATCTATGGAATTGAGCTCCCACATATCTTTGAGTATATCGAGAGACCCCCTAGGATTAAGAGAAACCTTTAGTCCTAGTTAGATTTTTGACCTTGTATTCTCCATAGTACATCAACCACAACATCCAAAAATATCATCCTATCGAACTATTAGAGAGGCAAGTAGTGTGCTCAAGGGTATGTATGGAATCCTCCTTGAATAGTGGTCTAACATATTGGTCCAAGCACTATTGTTCATTACTGCGGTATAACACAAGGTCTATAGACAGTACATGCACCTTGGATTAGAGCACCCTGTTTCTTTTGAATGTTAAACCTACAACCAAAATCCTACCATATAAAATTGAGTATACTAAGGAGACTTCACTATCCTTGAATTATTGTATGAAACAAATAAAAAAATTTGGTGATGAACATAACAATCAAGATAGGTTCTATCAAGAATAGTTAGTAATAGTCACGTATGATTTTATTCAAAGTCAGTAACAATTAGGACAAACTCTACTAGTATTAGTAATAGTTGCTTCCCATTTAATTAAAGTTGTCTAAGCAAAAAATTACCAAGAGGAGAGCTAGGTTTAAATATTGAGGGTATGCTTATTGCGAAGGTAGTAGTATGATCTGAATCCTTTGAGTGCGCACCATACCGAAGATGATGGTACGAATATAGAGTGACCAATGGTCCCCCTCATGCTGGATCAACAATAATGAGATGGTATATGCTTGTTGGAAGCAACCCCTATGGTTTTAACCCTACACTTGGTAGTTACTAAAAATAGTGTGGATGTAACCAAATCTCTTATATAAAATAAAATCAGGAATAGTTGCCTAAGATATTTAAAAATCATAACAGAAAAAGAGTTTTTCAATGAAATTCAACTTAGACAGTCATAAAAAATAGTGAGCTATAGTGTTAGTGATAGAATAGTATTTGATAGAACAATGTTAGTAACAGACAATGCAGTCTTATAAGGGATTGTTTGACAAAAAACCAAAATTTTGAGTGAACCAAGACTCCAAGAGAAAAATCAACAACAGCCCTAGAAAAAAGTCTAGGGTGCCAAAACATAGTGTTGTGGTATATAAATCATTATGATTATCTTCTTGAGCTGATCAGTTTGGTATAGAGCCTCCATGCAATTTTTTAGGGATGCCAAAATGTCATTGTGGGACCTAGTTCATTATGATCATCTTTTCAAGTTGATAATTTTGATATATAACACCCATACACATTTTTTGGCTCATTACTAAAAATAGTAAATGTGGGTGAATTTTGTGCTTCCTCACCCACTCCTCTTTTTTTAGGATGATATTTTTTTAGGGTTGGATAATTTTGAGGTGTTAGCAGCTAAAGCGAATTCCAGATACCAAGTGGACAACCAGTAGAAAAAATCTCCAAGTCTAGGATCAGGCGAAAGAATGGGCAGGGGCGTGCTCAAAGGAAGACCCAAAATCCCCATCTTGAATTTTGGATGGAATATTGGGATGCCAAATCCCTAAACGAAATAATCGACCTATAGCTCAGTGATTGCAAGTCCCAATTTCCCTTCCCCAAAGCTGGATGAAACTCTAGGAGGGTGGCATTAAAAGTTTAAGCTCAATATTTCGTCCCCATGAAGATGTGGTAAGCAAAAGTTTGGAAAGATGGTGCATGAAGGGCCATCTCTGACCATAGCTCACATCAAAGGTAAGTCCTCAAATAAATCAAGTTGGGTCATTAATTATCAGAGTTACCTTGGTATGAGTTGATCAAGAGTAGTTGGAAGTACACGAAGCCTGCAATGACCAACCCAACTTTATAGCTCTTCAAAAGGGTAAAGTATATAGAATTTATTGTTGGAACAGGTCTAGCAAGAGTGATCAAGGGCTTAGATCTATGTAAGAATACCTAATTTCCTTTGGAAAATTGCCATACATCCTGGAACAAAGCCACTGTAGATTTTCCAATTGTTCTAGCAGATTGTCCTGTCTAAAGCTATTAATGCTATAATTTGAATTTAGTGTAAATATATTCTATAAATAGTGGAATGCTTGCCATTCCAAAGGGTGGCTCTATGGACTTTACAATTCATATGTAATTCTTCATTTTCTATAAATAATAGTATATCACTATTTGGTCTCTCAATCTATCTTCGCTTATACTTTTGTCTTTGTGTGGATGTTTATTTTTGTGATGGCTTTCTGAGTTGGTTCACTTAATTCTGCTATTTGGATTTCATGGGTCTAGTTGGGAAATTCTGGAATTCACATCCATCCTTGGGCATCGGGGTTTATTTCTACTAAAGTCGATCTGGTGGGAGCGCTCTAATTCTGCTGCTTGTATTTCATGCACCCTCCCATTGGTTCTGGAGTTTGCCCTTGCCCACTACACCGAATGAGAAGTGAATATAGGATGGGCTAATTTTTTAGGTGGTTCACTATTTTTTGTTCCAAAAATGTTGAACGAGTGTCTTGATGTGACCATACCAAGTCCTTGTTAGTTTTGGCTATGACCTCCCTTTGCTTTCTTTCTCGTTCCCTTTTCCCCTTTATGACGTAGGTAGCTATAACCAAAGAAGCCGACCTTCTTCGGAGATCAACTGCCTCTACCTCTCTTAGTTTGGGCGGTCATTCAATATTGGTCAAGGACCGCCAAGTGCACCTCCTGCTTGTTCGGTGATAGTTTTTGCAACAATAGTTTTTGGTGACTCTATTGGGGAACTCAATGAGTTTCTATGTTTGAGGAAGTCAAAGTTTGATGATACTCTGGTTTACCCATATCTTTGCAAATCACCTAATGGATCTGACTGTGTAGCATCTCTAGATCATTAGATCAATTACCTTACTATGCTAAAACATTTTCATCTCCCAAAGGATCCAAGGTTTGATGAACAACCTTGACCTCATCAACAGAGAAAGCATGTTCATCTGGTGACTTTGACTTCGATGCATGAACTAGGACCTACGAAGACCATGCTTTAATGGCCCAACCAAATTGTCCCAAATGGAACGGTCTTGGTCCACTAGACCTCCAATGCTGAAATGAGATTCCTAAAAGTTCCCTGAAGCATATGACCAAATACAACAAAACTTTAGGAATTGATTGAGAACATCTTGAAGATGTAGCTGCATTAGCAACCCTCCATGACATAACACATGAAGATGTCATGATCAGGATCCAAGTCTTGTCTCTAGAAGGGAGGGCACTATGGTAGTACCATACCCTTGGGCAAAAAACCATCTGCTCATGGATGGATTTCGTGAGATCTCTTGTTGAAACATTTGACGACTCCATGGATCCCTTCCAACTCTTGATGCATCTTTCATTCATCAAGAGGGCCCATTTTGAGTCTATAACAAAGTTCAAAATTTGATTTAGAAGGATCTAGGAGAGGACCCCATTTGAATATCAGCCATCTCCCACCCATGCTTACCTATACTATATTCGAGCTTTCACTTATGATATAGGCCTCCTACTATATCAATCAAGGGAAAGGAGATTCCCCCAAATCTTATAAGGGGCTTTGTAGTTTGAGCAACTCTTGCTACAAGTAGGTAAGCTATCTTCAAGATATCCCGTCTTCCTATATACATATTCATCTTCTACTGTTACCCCTCCAACCATACAATATCCACCATGGATGCCATTTGAACCTGTGTATGGGTCTGGGTTACAGTCAAGTAGAGCACAAAGGGTGGATCTCTTCTCGAGCTCACACAAAGGAGATGCAAGCATCATTTTAGCAATGAATAATGTTGTTGCTTGCAACTTATCCTAGTAAATTAGGGACTTGGACCAGGTGTAGGATTCCACCCTAAAGAAGGGAGAAAATTTACACCTTTATTTTATCCAAAAACATGCTGAGCAATAGCTAAGTCTTTCCCGAGAGGATCTGATCGAATAGGAGACTAGTACCAAGGAGATTTTGGTGGTTGGTAGACATGTGCAAAATTTTTGGAGGTGTACAAAGCAAAGATCTTACCACAGATTAATATCAAAGAGTGGCACTATTGGATCCTGTTGCCACACAAACCAGTATCAAAAGAAGGCTTCCATGTGGTAAAATTCACTGCCACTCTGATCATAAACCACATAAGTACTGGTATGCATGATGATATGCCAAGTTGTAATCTGGTCGCAACATGGAAAATATTTTGGCAATACCAACCAGACTATAGAAGGTGACTCAAATTAAATATAATTTGGTCTGACCATTGTAGATTCACTGGCTAATTTCTAGGATGAATCAATGGTTGCGGCATACCACTTACATTACAATTTTATGTACATAAGATGACAGTTAAATAAAAGTACAATAAGCACATGGCCAGTGACATCATTCTATTTATTGGTGACCCGCATTGGATTTCCAAAAAGAAAGTAATTTTGAAACATGTCTCTTTATTTCCAATATTCTTCTTTATGTTTGTTGTGACCCCATGCCCATTTGACCAAGGCTCAAAATTTGTGCATCACGTTATGCAATCTGCTAAAGGATATCTACTGCGATTCCCAATCCTCAACCAATTGGATGACTGATTTATAAATAACACCTCAAAGGTATAAAAAATATATGGAAGAAGCATAAAGCTAGAATGAGGTTGCAACTAAGGAGTCCTTGCGAGAGTGGCACTAAGATAATGAATCTTTTATGTGATTGCATCAAGAAAAGGTATTGCAAATTCCTCGGGCATCCCAATTCTGATCCTTGATGGGGTATGTTGATGGGAACATGATCTGAGGGAGTGTCCCATGGTTCACCTTCCATTTCATTTCTTTCATTTTTCTATATTCTCCCCTTCCTTATCTTTCCTTAGTTATTTATTGCTACCGATCGATGAGGTTAGTAGTAATTGTATTCCTGCTTTTGTTGCTTCCTATGTTTCCACTCACTATATACCTTATTTTCTTCTCTTCCAATTTTCTTCCCTGCATTTTCTATTCACCTTTGGCCTTCTTCCTCCTTTATCTTGCAACCCTCCTTCGCTGTTTTTGTTTGTTCCCTCACTGTCCCTTGTCCTCTCTGCTATTTTGTTGGTTTCAAGATGTAGCTTTCTAGGTCCTCCTTTCCCACAAGGGAAAAGTCCTTGTGAGTCACCAAGAGTGTGGGTGAATTTTGTGCTTCCTCACCCACTCCACTTTTTTTAGAATAATTTCTTGTTAGGGTCTGCCAATTTTGAGGGTTTAACAACCGAAGCAAATTCTAGATACCAAGTGGATAAGTAGTAGAACAAATCTCTAATTCTGGGATCGAATGAAAGAATGGGTAAGGACATGCTCAAAGGAAGACCCAAAATCCCTGTCTAGCCTATTGGGCGGAATATTGGGATCCCAAATCCCTATATGGAAGAATCAGACTATAGCTCAATGATCATAAGTCCCAATTTACCATCCCCAAATCTGGACAAAAATCTAGGAGGGAGGCATTAGAAGTCTGAGCCCAATCTTCCATACCCATGAAGATGTGGTAAGCAAAAGGTTGGAAAGATGGTGCATGAAGGGGCATCTCTGACCATAAATCACATCAGAGGGAAGTCCTTAGAGAAATCAAGCTGGTTCATTATTAATCATAGTTACCCTAGTATAAGCTGATCAAAATTAGTTGGAAGTACACGGAGCCTGCAACGACCAACCAAAATTTCCAACTACTTGAAAGGGTAAAGTAGATGGAATTTGTTGCTAGAAAAATTTTGGTATGAGTGATAAAGGGTCCAGATCTATGCAGGAATACCTAATTTCCTCCAGACAACCACCATCCATCCTGGAACAAAGCCACTACAAATTTTCTAACCGTTCCAATAGATTCTCCCGTGTAAAGCTATTAATATTGTAATTTGAATTTAGTGTAAAAGTCTTCTATAAATAGTAGAATGCTCACAATTATAAAGAGAAACTCTGTGGCATTTATAATTCATATGTAATTCTTTATTACCTGTAAATAATAGTGTATCACTGTTTGGTCTCTCAATCTGTCTTCGCTTCTACTTTTGTCTTTATGTGGATGTTTATTTCTGTGATGGCTATCTCAGTTGGTTCACTTAATTTTGCTATCTAGATTTCATGGGTCTAGTTGGGTGGTTTTAAAATTCACAAACATCCCTAGATTTTAGGACTTATTTCTGCTAAAGTTGGTCATGGAAGCGCTCTAATTTTACTGCTTATATTTCATGCACCCTTCCGTTGGTTATGAAATTTGCCCTTGCTCGTTGCACTGAATGAGAAGGATGGGATAGACTGATATGTTAGGTGGTTCACTTTTGTTTTATGTTGGTGACATTGAATGAGTGTTTCTTGATGTAGCCATACCCCATCTTTGTTAGTTATGACTACATCCTCCCTTTGCTTTCTTTCTCATTCCTTTTTCCCCTTTTCCCCTTTGTGGTGTAGGTAGCTAGAACCAAAGGAGCCGGTATTCTCTGAATATTGATCGCCTCTGCATATCCCAGGATGGGCGGTCATTCAATGCTAGTCCAAGATCGCTGATTGCGCCTCTCACTTATTCGGTGATAGTTTTTGCACCAACAATAACTCCTGTAACAATACTTATATTTTTAGTAAGTCAGTGAGAGTAGTTTAGATCGTACCTCAATGGTTGGAGGAACTAGAGGGCATAAAAAAGAGATAGAACAAAACACTTTTTTAGAGCAAATGCATACCACAATTTATAATCTTACTAATGACTTTAAACAGGTGAGGGATGAAGTATCACTTTTGAGAGGTGAACACATGAGATCCAAAGCTTCATTTGAAGAAAAATTCCTAGAGGTTGAGAAAACAATTAAGGATGACATAAAGGTATTTTAATATTTTAATATTGACAAACCAGGTGGCAGTATCGGCAATAAAGAGAAAGGAATCCATAAGAATAAGGAAGGCTAGCATTCTCTTTTTTACACAAACACTCTATTTAAGATACCTAAATTAGAATTTCTTAAGTTCATTGGACAAGACACCAATGGGTAGTTATGTCGAGCAAATTAGTTCTTCAAACTTCAAAATATCCCTACATATTTGTGGGTCACTATGGCATATTTAAACTTGGAATATGAAGCCTTAAATTGGTATCAATGGCTATAACACAAATCCTAACCCTTCTTGGGAAGATTTTGAGTCATAATTACTCTTTTATTTTGGCCCTAGTGAGTACAAGGACTTTACGAGAGCATTAACTAAATTAAAAAAAACCTATATGGTTCTTGAATATCAAACCTAATTTAAGAAACTGGCTAATAGGACCAAGGGATTGAATGAAGGATTTTTTAGAGTTGTTTTATTAGTGGATTGAAAGATGATATCAAGGCTGAGGTCAAAAGGTTCAAACCAAAATATATGATGCAATCCATAGGATTCACAAGATTGGTTGAAGATTTTTTTTTGGTTCAAAGGAGACCACCTAAATTTCCACAGGCTAAAACCCCATTTTCTTCCAAGTTCACACCAAATGTTGGTAATAAATCTACCCCATACAAGCATTTTACTACAAAAGATATGGATGCCCATCAAATATAAGGCTTATATTATAATTATGACGAGAAGTATTCACCAAGGCATAAATGCATCCAAAATAAGTTATTTTTATTGGATATAGAGGAGTCAGTAAGTAGTGAACCACTTGATAATGATGTAGAACCATCAGAGGAACCACTTAAGGATGAGGATGAAACCCAAGATGAACTGCAATAGAAAATTTATATCCATGCCCTTGCAAGAATTTCTACCCCTTAGACGATGAAGGTAGTAGGTTTTTTCAAAGGAAAACTTCTTATAATTCTCATTGATTCTAGAAGTACACATAACTTTATTGATCCCCGAGTCACAAAGCAAGCAAATTGTTATATACATGCTTGCAACTCCTTTGATATTATGGTGGCAAATGACAAAACATTATTTTGTAAAGGTAAATATCACAATTTTAAGTTGAAGATAGGGAATTATGAACTCAAAATTAATATGTTTGCTCTTCAACTGGGAGGATGAGATGTTGTGTTAGGAGCACAATGACTAGGTACCTTGCGAATAATAACATGGAACTTTGCAGAGTTATGTATGCATTTTTAACAAAATGGTAGGTCCTAAACTCTTTGTGGTTCACTAGCAAGATCTCCATAAATTATCAGTTCAAGCTGTATGGAGAATATATTAAAAAAATCTTCCCATGGGGTAGTAGCTCTGATATTTGCAACTCAACCACAAAATTTAGCCAAAGATAATATCCCTAAAATATTTGTAACCTATTCTAACTAAGCATGATGCAGTTTTTGTGAAACTGATAGAATTATATCCATGTCATTCCCATGATTATGTAATACCTTTGATAAATGGTAGTGTGCCACCTAACATCAGACCTTATCGGTACCCTTATGCACTTAAGTCAGGAATAAAGAAATTGGTACAATAATTGTTACAAGAAAGAGTCATTCGACCTAGTAATAGTCCTTCTTCTCCAATCCTATTGGTTCAAAAGAAATATGGGTCATGAAGATTGTGTATAGATTTTTATGAGATCAATAAGCTCACCATTAAGAATAAATTTTCTATTTCATTGGTCAATGAATCATTGGATGAGTTGCATGGTGCTATATTTTTCTCCAAGTTAGATCTTTGCTCGTGTTATCATCAGATAAGGCTCAAGGAAGAGGATATTCCTAAAATAATATTTTGAACTCATGAGGGCCATTATAATTTTTTGGTTACACCATTTGGCTTAACAAATGCATCCTCCATGTTTCATAGCCTCATGAATAACATATTTCATCCATTCCTTAGAAAATTCATTCTAGTTTTATTTTATAACATTTGGATTTATATTCGCTCTTGGGAGGAGCACCTCATCCATTTGGATCAGAATCTGCAACTTTGGTCTTAGGATCACCTTTATGCTAAGAGGTCTAAGTATTCTTTTGGGTTGATAGAAGTGGAGTATTTGGGACACATTATCACCAAATTTGAAGTTAAAGTTGACCTTAAGAAGATTCAATCTGTTCAATATTGGCCAAATACTCACACTCTCAAAGGACTTAAAGGATGTTTGAGACTCATAGAGTATTACCACAAATTTATCTAAAACTGTGGCAAAATTGCTGCTCCTTTAATGACCATGTTGAAAAATATTTTTTTTACTTGGTCAAACCCAGTCAAGAAGGATTTCTTTGACCTAAAGTATGCCATGACAACCACTCCAGTGTTATCCATGATTAATTTTTCAAAATATTTTGTAATTAAAAGTGATACTTCAAGCAATAGCATAGGAGCTGTGTTGATGCAGGAGGGAAGACCATTGGCCTTCACTAATAGAGCACTTTTAGGCTAAAATTTGGACAAATCTACTTATGCAAAGGAGATGCTCACTATTTTGCATGTGATTAATCATTGGTGATCCTATCTCATTGGGTGTCATTTTTCCATCAAAATAAACCACCAAAGTCTCAAATACTTCCTAGAGCAATGGGTCGCCACCCTCAAACAACAAAAGTGGGTCTCTAAATTAATGGGCTATGACTATGAGATTACATATAAAAAGGGAAAAAATAACATTGTAATTGATGCACTCTCTCAATAATTTGAGGATCATAATATATTATAAGCTATATCTTTACCCATACCTCATTGGTTTAATTCTCTTAGGATGTGATCAAGAACTTAAGATTGTAAAATTTGATCACCACACTTCAAACAGAGCCTACCTCATGCCCGGGATATACTTGGGATGGACAAGATTTGAGATACCTTGACTGCCTTGTTCTTCCCCAAAATTCTCAACTAAGAGAACTCATCTTGAAGGAAATGCATGCCTTACCAATTGTGGGACAATATAGGTCACTCAAGACTTATGAAAGTTAAGCATGATTTATTCTATAAGGGAACAAATAAGGATATTCAAACTTTTATGGTTGAATATGATATATTCCAATAATGAAAGGAGAAATGATACATTCCCCTAGAACTCTTCAATCCTTTCCCATTCCAGAACAAGTATGGAAAAATATTTCCATGAATATTATTGAAGGGTTACCCAAGTAAGGAGGCAAATAAATTATTTTAGTGGTAGTGGATCGTCTCATGAAGTATGCTCATTTTTATTCCCTCTCCCATCCCTATGCAACATCAGTAGTAGCCCAAATATTTATAGACTCTATTTTTTACCTTCACGGCATACCTATATCTATTATGTCTGATAGAGATCCTACCTTCACTAGTCATTTTGGGAAAGAATTATTTAAGTTGCAGGGAACTCAACTCAAAATGAGTTCAGCCTATCATCCACAAATAGATGGTTAGATAGAGATTGTAAACAAATGTTTGGAGACCTACCTTCATTGCTTTACCTCTAAACATCCTACATAGTGGGTGAAGTGGCTTCCCTTGGTCGAATGGTGGTATAATACTTCATATCACACTATGACCAAGGTTACCCCTTTTAAAGTAGTTTATGATCATCCTCCATCAACATCCTCCTCCTACATTCCAAGAAGCTCCAAGGTTCATGTTGTTGACACTACACTCAACCAACATGCCATAGTCCTCCGTCAATTGAATATGAATATAGAATTGGTCCATAACTGTATGCACCAACAAGTTGATCATAATCGTTTTGAACATATTTAAAGTAGAAGATATGGTTTTTCTTCATTTGCAACCATATAAATAGTCCTCACTTTAGCTTCGTCGATGAAAAAACTAGCTACCAAATACTATGGTCCCTACTAGGTTTTACAATGGATTGGTGCAATGACCAAAAAATTGGTTCTCCTAGATACATCAAATCTCCATATTGTCTTTCATATCTCTTCTCTCAAGAAGGTCATAGGTAATCAGGTATAGGTTCAATTTGCTTTACCAAAATTGGATGAAGAGGGTTCCATATTACTTGAGCCTGAACAACTTTTGGACCATAGATCGCATACTCTTCGAAACTGTGCCATCACTAAGGTTCTTGTTCAATGGTATGGACTACAACCAAAATATGCCACTTGGGAGTCTCTCTAGCAACTACAACACTAGTTTCCTCATATCCAACTTTAAGGACAACTTTTTGAAGGGGAAGGTCATGTTAGGACCCCATCCTAACATTATTTTTTAATTCTCATATTATTATATAATGACTCCTTTCCAACATGGGGACCCTCTTATAATGATATTTTGTAATGGTATGTGGTAATTGAGGCGCATAGACAAGTGGGATCATTTCATGTATCCGTTATCAAGAATGTAATCGATTTTTGGTAGAAGATTCTAGCTCAAGTGACACTTTGCATGTAAACCAACTCTTGAGCATTAGGTTAGGGTTGCATGAAGTGTATCTTTAAAAGACAAGGGTTCATAAATGAATGTATATTTTTACATATTGAATGAAAGTATCGAAGAAGGTTCCTCCCTCAAAGGGACCCACATGTTGAGCATGCGAATGATACGTAGTCAAGGGTATGCCAACGTACATGGAATAGGGGTTTGTTCCCTCTTGAAAGGGAAATGTCTTTCCCCCAAGGTTCGTATATGCCAGGTCTTGGCTAGTGTGGATAGACTAAGAGGTTGATGATAATTATTCCTTTTAATGGGCCTTTGCTGGTTCTTTTTAAAAGATAAATTTTTAGGTACAATGCTTGAAAAAGAAATGCTTGACTGTATGAAAATAATTCTGCTACATAGATATCTCAACATACATGAGCTAAGAAAAATTACACTGTTGAGGGTTGAGGACCTAGAGTACTTAGAAAATAAAAAATTAACTACCCTCCTTATATATCATTCATTGCAATTAAAATATATCACATATATACCAACAATGATTCTATTGAAGCTATATGAAAATTTAGAATGCATTGTAGAAAATAGCTTCAATGCTTCAAACAAAAAACTAATCTACTTCTAATCTAAATGAGATTCAAATAAAGGTCAAAGGTTGAAGGGTTAGAGAAAATAAAATAAAACAAGTTGATACTACCCTGAACTCCAGCCTGAATCCGGTAAAGCAATAAAACCCAAATTAAACCAATATCAACCCAACTAGTATTCACACAGCGTGAGGTCTAAGATGGTGCAATATTTAAAGGAAAGATAAACTATGAAATAGACTAAGTGCAACCACCATCAGCATGCGCAGATTGAACACAAAACATTTCAAAATCCTTTATATTAAAAGATAGTTATTAAGAGCATTATTTCAGGTTTGTCCACTTCTGTGGATTACAAAGAACAAGGCTCAAAAATAGTAACTTGGTTCAAAAACACCATCTGACTACCAAGGAAAAAATAAGAAAGCTAAAAAGGGGCCATATAATAGATGGTTTTCGATCCTTGTAACTAGCCATCGAGCTTCTATTTATACGATTTTTGGCCTTCAACTAGAATTACATCTTACAATTACTTGCTAGCTAATTTTAGGGCATGCTTTTTAACAATAAATTTCCCTCCATACTACAACCACTCCTCATTAATTTGGGAAGTACTTTGGCCATGCCTCATAATGTCCTCATCTGCAGTGAGCCATATAACTACTAGGATTCATTAATTTCCAACTTGCACGACGCTTAGGAACATTGGAATCGCCATATCACATTAATTCTCCATTATGCAAAATCTAGTGGATCATTGATTTCCCAACTCTTTCATTTTTGTATGATTATAATCATCCGGTTTGCATCGAAATCTATTCTCTGCCATTTAACGCAACCACTAGCAAAAATTTTACAAAAATTTACAAAGAAGCAAAAGTTAGAACATTAATACTATTAAATTTAATTTTTTTAATCTTCCTTAAGTTTTAATTTTTAATTTTTTTTAATTCTTAGAATTTTAATTTTTCTAAGGTTTTGAAACCTTTGATTGATTTTTTTTTTAATTTTTATTATTTATAAATCCCTAAGGTTTGTGCTTTTAATTTTAGGGCAAAATATTATATTTAGCATTCATTTATAATGCGCTTTATCTTTTGATTGCGACCACACTTATTGCAAAGGAAATCTCAAGGTTGCATTCCTTGCAAAGGAAATTTCAAGGCCGCATATCAAAGTTGGGTGTGTCCAATATGATAAATTTTTTCGTGGATTGGAGCAATATTGCAGGCTGGGGTTTGATTTGCCCAAATGAAAGAATTAACTCTTTTAAAATGTGGCAGAAAGATGACCTTAGAAAATGGTAGAATTCCAAAAATGAATAAATTCAATAAATTTACAATTAAAATATGCTAAAATGAAATATTTTTTTTTTGAAATCTGCAACTTTGGCAAACCAAAATATTAAGAGCAAAATTAATTATTTATGGAAATCTGAAAAGAATGCAGTTTTGGGCAATGTCAATTTGTGGGTTTTCTTTAGGCCGCAATTCATTTTCAAATCTCACCTAAGTTGACCATTTTGACTGTGTGATAGAGTTGGCTTGCATTGAGTGTAGCCCAGATCTTGGTGTCATTGGGATACAATTTATTTTTGAGTTTAACCCTTTGTGACTACTTTGAATGTGGTGGAGAGATGACCTTAGAAAATGATGGAAATTCGTAAATGATCAAATTGAATAAAATGGTAATTAAAATCTGAAGTCACCAACAAACTTATGATTGGAACATGGAGAAATTTCTTGGGACAGAATTAAAATGAATTTAAAACTTTGCAAAAATCTGCAACTTTGGCCCTTTGTTTCCAACAATTTGATTTTTGGGCTCTAAGCTGCACTTTAGTTTTCATTTTCATGATGGTTGACCATTTAAATGCGAAAAAGAGACAGGTTGATTGATTGTGGACCATAGCAAGTTGGTTCTAGGCCACACTTTATTTTTGAGTTTAACCTTTTTTGACTATTTTGAATGCGGCGTAGAGCATGAAAATATGCAAAAGCGAATGCGGATCGAAGCATACTTTACCAAGGAGGTTGGTACTAAGCTGGAATTTGTCTTCCACTTCACCCTATTTGACCAAATTTGACTGCATCATGGAGAAAGCTTGTTCCAAGCCACAAATTTTTGCTCATGAACTCATGTAGCTTGAAAAATTGGCGAAAAATCAAAGTGCCCAAAATTTCACAAAACTTTTTGGTGTCTAAATGGGCCAATGGGTATCCAAATCTACTGAGAAAATTTAAAAAATCAGTGCTGATCATGAGATATTGCAATTAAAAGTTAATGGGCTCAAACAAGAAACTGTTATTTCTAGAAAACATTTCATGTTCAAAATTCTGCAAATTTGATACCATTCCAAAGATAATTTCAAGATCTTCCCACCTAGCTTTGAATCATCTCAAACAGATTTTCCATTCATAAGATATGACAATTTCTATTTTATAGCAAAAATAGGGCAAGATAATGAAGATCAAAGAACCCTAAAATTGAATTGATTTTTTTTTGAACCTTAGGATAACCTTTGAAATTCAAATTTTTGAAATATTCAACCTGAAATAATGCCATTGAAGAGCAAAAATTCAAAATATTCAATGCAATCAATTTCAAAATGCTCTATGCAAGCAATTTCGACACCTTGATGTAAGTGATTTTCAAGAAATTATGCAAGCAAGATTCAAAATCTCGACGTAAACAAGATTTGAAATTAAAACCAAATATTTTCAAGTGGGTCCTCAGTCCAGATTGGGGCGTGTTGTGCAAGCGCAACACCACCACGATTCTATGTTGTGTTGTAAGACTATTATATTTTTGCATTTACATTTTACATTGCAATATTATGTGTTTCATGAATTTTTGCTTTTATTGCAATATTTATGCGAATGTGCTTATTTTAAATAGAAGGTTCCCAAAAAGGTATCTCTCTATGTCCCTACTCAACTTAAGGGAATGATGGAATATATAGTGGTTAAGCTTCTCCTGAAGCCATGACCAACTATTTGCACTTGTATTTGTTAAATTTACCCTTTGGGCCTATGTAAACCTTGTAAAAGGTATTTTTGTAATATTTTATTTCAAGGGTCAATTTTAGGTTTTATGATTTGAGGCGCTTATATGTTGTGAGTATAGACATATATTTATACTTGTTGAAAATCTTTTTTCAAACCTAACATTTCTAAATTGTTTTGACTAGGGAAATAATATTTTATAGAACATATGAAGAAATCAATTGCTATTGAGAATTTTCAAGAATGATACTTCCATACATGGAAATTCAAGCTCCAATTAATATTTATCTATAAAGATTTGTGGGATGCTGTGGACAAGAATATGTCAAAGTCATTGGATATCAATGAAGTAACTACGCAAACTATAAAAGACCCAAAAACATTGGCTATAATTGAACTTGGGATCTTTGATGCTTATATACATACATAGACCTCCCAAAGGCTACAAAGGAAGTTTGGGATGGACTTAGTGCTTTGTTTAGGTGACAAGCATCAACTGTAAAGATGGATCTTAATAAAAAGTTGTTTAAGTTTAATACGAGAGAAGGTCATATTATTGACATAAGTTTGGATCTCTATTGAATTAGCTTGTCGAAATTAATTCCATAGTGGATAATAATGATACCAAAGTTATTAAGTTTTTTTTTTTTTTTGTATTTACATAGTGGAATCGGTAGCCGCCACGAATCCGGGCAGATTGTCTAGCTTTTATAGTCGCCATAGTATTCTCCGCTGTTCGCCCCAAAAGTCGCCACACAGATCTTCGCGTAGTCCGCCCCTATAACCACCATGTCACAATCATTTTAAATATTTTGTCACTTAAAGCACCAGGAAAGGTACATGCGTTCAGTTCGACGAAGCCCAAAATTTAATACCAAAGTTATTATGTTAAATAAAATATTTTCCACTTATGCTAGTATGGTATTCATATTGAACAAGATTAATCCTAAGTTGTAAGATATAATTTCTTCATTAATAAAATCAAGTTGAGAAAATGACGAAATCACATTACTTATGAAGAATAAACTTAATGTTACCTCCAAAACTAATCAATTATCCTCAAAGAGCAATTTTTGAATACTAGATTCATGTGTTTTAACTATAAATAAAAAGATCATGTTATAATGTATTGTACTCAACCGGCAAAGAATCTAATAGAGGGCAAGTTAAAGACAAATGAGGTAGCAATAGTTAGCCGACAAAGTACCAGTCCCTCGGGATGAATTTATATATTGTTCCTCACCTCAACATGTACACGGTATACTTATGTAGTAAAAGGTGAGGGAATAATACAGTATGTGATAATACCTACAAGTAGTTAACAGACTGTGGGCACACATATAATTTTTTACACAAAATACTAAAACAACATAGTGAAATAACTAAAATTATATATTAACTAATCCCTAACAACTGTGAAACGAAACTTGGATTTTAAAATAAATTGGGAAGATGACAAAGGGTTTGAAATTCCTATATTTTGCACCTAGGTTAGTTGTGCATTGCTTCTACGATTTCAAGATATCACTTCCAAGGAATATTAAACAATTATCTAAAAAAATAATAGAGTCATTAGTATTTATGGAGGATGCCAAAACCTAAAGGAATGGAGTATATCCTCGATTGTATACTCAGCCCCTAGTTTTCTTTTCGATGATTTTTAAAAATTAATGGAAGTGGCTGAATGGTAAAACATACAAATAATAATCATAAGAAAATAATAATAGTAAATAATGAACAGGTAACCATTGAGAGCCAATTGCAGAAGCCATTAGCTGTTAACAAGTATTTGCTAGTAGGAATGTCATTGTGAGCCTTTGTTAATATTGTTAATTACTTCGTTCATTTATTTACCCATTAATTATTATATATTTCTAATTAGCCTATCCTTTTCTCACAGGGGTATTTATAAACAGAAATTCAAATATTTATATTTTAGACCATTGTGACCATAATTTTTATCCATAAGTTGCTTCAAATCACGACCACTAATCTATGGCTAGGCATGACAACTATTCTAAGAAGGTCATTATGATTTGGCATGGTTAATTGGTCGGGCTTGCTTGGGTGATCATAATAACTTTCTTAAAATAGTTTTGTCATTAAAAGTCTTAAGGATGTGTTTCATGATTTTTACCTATAGTAGCTAAGGCACGAAGAATCTAGGTACTCTTGCTCAAATTGCAACACATCTATGAATGATCCACCATGATTAAAATATTTTTTAATTTTTTATAAGAAAACACAAAAATGTGATTTAATTTCAATTGTAAACAAATTCAATAAAAAACCGTTAGAATTACTTTAATCAATTGTTTATTTTTTATTTTAATTTAACTATAATATGCCTTCAAGATTTTAAATTTCAATTTTGTGATTTACATTTATTTTTATTGTTATCCAATATTTTAAATGATTTCGATGAAATCACAGCTAGTTTCTTGTGAACCCTATATTTTTCGATGAGTTTCGGGTATTTACGACGAGTTCTAGGTTTTTTAATGACTTCTAGGTTGGGCACGGATTGGCAAAAGGGCATAGATTGGTAAAAGGCTACGAATTGGAAAAAGGGTGTGGATTGGAAAAGGGCATGAATGGGCAAAAATATATAGATATATATTTTTTTTTTATATTAAATATCGTTTACAAATATTTATAAATATTAGCGTTCGTTCGAGTAAATATAAGAGGGATCAGCAACTGCCATTACACCAAATGCCATTCGACCAAAAAGATATAGATTGGTAAAAGGGTATAGATTGGGAAAATGATACGCATTGGCAAAAATGTATAAATTGGACAAGGTATTATTGACAAAAAGGATGCAGATTGAAAAAAGGGTATGGATTTGCAAAAGGGACATGGATTGGTAAAAGGGTGTGGAATGGATAGGGTACTACACAGGTTTCAAACAATATGTGGCAAAAACTATTTTTAAGAATCAAATGCTATCTAAACATAGATATATTTATACTTGTTAAAAATTTATTTTTGAGCCCAGTCTAATAGAGATGGTTTCATGAATTTTTCATAAATATTTGAGGAAGATATGAGCCTCGAAAGTGAAGTCTAATAGAGGTGGTTTCATGAAATTTTCATGAATATTTGAGGAAGATATGAGCCTCGAAAGTGATGCCATTCATTATGTCATGGATGCATCACTAGACTCGACATCTAAATTTTAGTAATTTTATGGCATTGTGTTAAAGGGAAATAGATGTATTTATATTTGTTGGAAAGATCTTTTTGAGTCTAATCAAATAGATATATTTGTTTGTACATTTATATAAATTCACCAAAATTGGGTGTCTACAATAGTGAAGAATGTGGTTTTATGACACATATTGAAGATCCTTCCCACGATGATAGTTAAGGAAGATGCTTTTTAATTGAAAAAAGGATCATACTTGTGAATTATTATCCCTAACACAAGATGAAGTATTTTTGTAAGGCTTAGACCTACTGGTTACCTATGATTGGTTAAGTGTATCCCTAGTCACATAGATATTGTAAACAAATGTGTGTGTCCTTGTTTGCAACCTTGATAATGAAGAGAGTATGTGTGTCCCTATCCATATTTAACATAAAACTATGGATAGTTGTGTTTGTCCCCCATCCTTGATCACAAGTGAATGAGATGAACAATTGAGTGTGCCCTTGTTCATGTTAATGTCAATCATGGACTCTAGTGTGTGTCCGAGTCTATAAAATTTGAAGTACTTGATGAACTATTATGTATCTTAGTTCATCACATGTTAGATTTTTTGAAATTGTCATGACTAGTTCTAAATTGATGTAATAAGGGGAGGAATGTTACAAATCTCAATGTTTAGTTATAGGAAGTTGTATTTGATTATAGGTTGAGGTCATTTCTAATTACATGTTCTCTCTCGTGTATAATGTTATTACATCAATAAGAAAATATGTGCAACCATTTTTGTGTATCAAGCTTTGAATTTCAAAAATTGCCTTCTAAAAGAAGGTATATGTTGCTTATTTTTTTTTTAAATTTTTTTGAGATAAAAATATAGCTTTAGATTTTTGCTCTTGCATTATCGCAAAGACCTACTCCATGGTCATAGGGCTATTATGTCAACATTGGTCTCAAATTGAGGATTTAACCCTGACATAATTTTTGAATTTTGAACTCTTTATCATGTTGATATTATAGTGCGTATTTGTGAAGCTTGGTGAAAGCCTACCATGTCAAAATTCACAATATTTTTTAGAAATAAACTAAAACAATCCATCCACTCAAAGCTTATACAAAAAGTGTAAAAGGATGAAATAAATAAAAAGAGACATAGAGATTGGGTTGCATATAGGCACCATAAACAATTAATATATTATCCATAGATAATATTTACAACACTCCATAATCAAATGAGGAGTTGGGGGGGGGGGGGGGTTAATAACAAATCCCCAAATATATAAACAAACTTAACCTTAAGCCGACATAACAAGAAAGGCTTTAATGTTAATTACAAGTTTATAAGGTGGGTTTAACCATAACAAGGTAAATTTTAATCCATAGAGCTTACAAAATAAAATATAACAATAAATTTAATACATTATACAATGAGTTCCCTTAGGCCTATCTAATATTACATCATACAATGTTGGCCTTGGCCATGAATCAAATTACACTTTCAATACCCCCTTATAATTTGAATTGAGGGACTAAGGAGAGAAGACATTAGCAATTATAATATCTTCTCCTATAATATATGTTCTAGTAGGCCTCCATATTTTGAGGTAGACTCATTTGGATCTCCCTCATCATTTGAAATCTACTAAAGCAAAAATTATTCTTGCATAAGAGTCTCCTTAGGCTAGACCATAGTCATCAATGCCACTATTAGACACTCTCATACACATCCAAAAAAAACTTCCACTAGGGCTTCAAATGAAAAAGATAAGTCAGGATCACCACCTCCTATAAAGATAAGTTATTTCAATCTTCCATAGTCGCATAAGGTATGAATTGAAGGTAGAATTTTTCATATTACAACATACATCACCCTATTTGAAGACTTTCGTTTACCCTTAAGCCACCTGATTTCAATCACCAAAAGAGGCTTTGCATGAACCTACTTAAATAAGGCTTATAACAAACTTTCAAGAGTACCTAGATAAGAAATATATGAAGAAAGAGATAATGAATAATTAGATCTTTATTAATAACCTGAATTAATCACCTAAAGGAGTGATTGACTAAAGTACAAAGCCTCCAAAAAGCTCAAAATGTACTAAAACTATCATAAATCCATCTATATCTCTTAAAAATTCAGTCCAAATATTTTGATTGCATAGAATAAGATAAATTTACCCTTTCAAAATAGGAAATAGTATTTTAGGATTATTTTGGACAATTCAACCCCTAACACCATAATAAGTTTATAAACTAGTGTCATCAATATGTAGAGCTTGAAAAAACATACAATTTGAAAAAGGAGTCTCAAAATATTTATGTATGTAGAAGTTATGGCCTCTAGATGATTTTCCCTAATAATACCCCATAAAACAAAAATTAAATCCTCAAACCTTAAAAGAGCAACAATGAACCTTAATTTGCCATTTGACAACCATTCATTTTGTGGCACTTGGTCACCTATGAATGATTGTAATCCTACCCCTTGCTATCTTCTAATTTATTGAGGATGAATAAATAGGATAAAAAAATGTTGATAACACAAATAACCACCACATTAACTAGACAGAATCATCCATACAAAAAGTTTAAAAGTGCCAAAGAAGGGAGTCAAACTTGCATCTCCTATGTTTTGTGTGCTTTGCCTTAATCAAGGTGCCCAACATATTTTCAAGGATACAAATTGAAATAAACATTCAGAAAGAATCCTTTACAACACCAAGACATATAAGCATTCAAACAAAAAATTGTTGTCATAATTCAAACTAGGGTTGGGGATTGAATGAGCATCTTAACAAGGCTCCTTGAATTGTCTAAGTAGCATGTATTCTAGGTCAAAAAAAAACAACACCTTTGTGAAGAACACCTATAAATACTTTCAAAGCTTGTTTGGTTATGCAAAACTATGACTATGATTTAAACTTTAAACCCCTAAGCCAACAACTAAAGTAACACTCAATTATCTATTATTCCATCCAATCATACTGAAATCAACGTGCAATACCTTTAACATAGTTAATGGATTTTCATCATAAAAGACAAAGAATTGGGATATGTCAGCTCAATGTTGTGACCTTCTACTAGCACAAAACCCCTCTCACTGGCTATATTATTGTTGCATTGATACTGACCATGGTGTGTCTTCACTCTATGAGAAGTGAAGGCAAATGTCCAATCCATTAAGTATAGGTTGAAGCACGTGTGCAAAGGAGAGAGCACAAAAGAAATTTTTGGCATCAATTTTAAAAATTTGAATTAAAAAAAAAACTTTCTCCTTTCTAATGCTCAAATATGAAAATCAATGTAGAAGCTCAAAAATAGCTTGAAGTGGGCAAAAAAATTCTAATTATTTTTAGAAAATGAATAAAAAATGTGGAGAAAATATCTCCTCTACTTCTTATGTTGACAACATCAATGAAGCTTTGAAGAGTAATTTGTCCTAAAAACTAGGAGAGAGATTGGAGGCTCAAGATTAACTTTCTACATGACCAAGCGATGCTGCTCCATGCCCACTTTGTTACCATGTAAAAATTCATATTATTTTATAAAAACAAACAAAAGTAATCCATTCACTCAAATATTATAGAGAAAATATAAAAGGGTGAAAGAAAGGAAAAGAGAGACAGTAATTGGAGGTTGCCCATATGCACCATAAATAATAATTGTATTATCCATAGATAAGATTCACAACACCAATAATCAAATGACGAGTGGTGGGGCATATTTATACCAATACCAAAACCCCAAATACACAAATGAAATGAACCTTAAGATGATATAACAAGAAAGTCTTTAAGGTTAATTATAAGTTTATAAGATGGGTTTAATCATAACAAGGTTAACCACGACCCATAGGGATTATATAATAATACAATAAGTTGAATACATTGTACAATGAGTTCCCTTAGGCCTATACAATAATGTCAACCTTGGACATGAATCAAATTACACTTTCAACATCCCAATATTATGTTATTATTATGTCTCCGTGACTTAGGTTCTAAAATTATATCCATTTTTTATCAAAATATAATTGTGATAACCACTATTGGTGGAACAACATGAAAAATTATTCTCATTTGATATTTTGCTATTAAGTCCTTTTGAGCTTTTAAAGTGTCACACTAAGAGGTGGCTTCTCCCATGAGTTGATAAGTAGCCCAAATTGTTTTTGTTGCCTTTATAAAGTCTCAAAGTTCAAAATATTTGTTCATTTTAATGAGCAAGGCCTTGAGTCCATCTCCAACAGATTTTCCATTATATTTAGTAGGAGTTATATTTTTAGATCCTTTGATAAAGTCGTCTTAAACTAAGCTTTCTTTACCACATAATGATGTTCATGGTTATTCTCCTCTTGTGTGGACCCTTGACTATTTCCTTGGTCTTTTGAAGTAATTTCACCTTAGGAATAGAGATCCCTTTCCTCTTCTTCTTTTTTGTGAATATATTAATCTAAAAAATCATTCTATTCTACATTTCATGCATTAGATTCAATGGTTATTCCATCTTCTCTGATTTAGCACTCCCTTGGCTAACCTCAATTGAATAAGTAAACTATCTATTAGGTTCAACCAACTAAGCATGCAATTTAGCACTAGTGGGCTTGGAAGTCCTTGATTCTTAACCTAATACCAAATACAATAACCTTTTTTTTTAATGTTTCTTGAAATAAAAAGATGATTTTTTTTTTTGTTTCCCAAAGATAACAAGAGTGAAATATCTAATAAGATAGGATAAAAATATTTTATTCTAATCCTACAAAAATCATAGCTTATTAAATATTATTATTATTTTTCCTTTCATAAGGAGTTATACCCTATATTTAGGGTTTCTTTAACACAATCTTCCTTAGCTTTAAGGATTAGTCCCAAGGGCCAAAATTTAGCTTTAAGTTGCTTCATTTTGGCTTTGATACCAAGTCAAAATTCATAATTATTTCCAAAAATATTCAGATATATACATTAATCACAATCATATGCAGAAAAAAGAATATGAGTGAAATAGAAGAGCATATAGATAAAATTAGAGAAATAGATAAACAACATAAATAGATATAATGAATAAGGGGTGGGTGCCCATAGGCACCCCACAATATCACATGCTAATACAATGGAAGTGTATTTGTAGTGATACCAAATCCCCAATTAAATGTTAACGTCAAGTTGACATAATATGACTTGAAGGTTAAATTACAATATAATAGATGTATTAAAACTTTTTAATCAAGGTTAACCATAGAGGTGGTTTAATCAATATCACTGAGGGTGAAACATCAAAAATACCCATAGGCTTACATAAATATGTTTGTAGGCTTACATGGAAAGGTTCTCATAGGCTTACAAATAGAATCCCTACATGATTACATAATAACCAAAGGCTTTAAATAAATATGTTTGTAGGCTTACATGGAAAGGTGCTTGTAGGCTTACATATAGAATCTTTATATGATTACATAGAGAATACCCAAATGCTTATATAATATTTTTTTGTAGGGTACAACAAAAGTATTCATATGTACTTCATCACTGTCATCCTTATCCTAATAAGGTAAAATTATAAATATTTCATTATCCCTTCCCATAATCTAAGTTGGGGGACCATTGAAAGGAAACATTAGATATTATACATGTCCCCCCATATCGAATGTTCATATAAACCAATGGATCCTCTTATTTTTTCCTATCAAAGGTAATGAAATGGATCAACCTCTACTCGAATACGAAGCCGTGACTCTATATCCTAGATAAATATGTTGATATTTCGGTGAGAAGATCTTCAACATGTAATATGGTGGCCAAAATCTTGTTGGAATATATTATACTATTTAGAATATGCTAATGTACCACCTTGGTAAATATTTATATTAGGAGAGTGCTTTAGAATAGAGTTTGAGTATTTACTTTATGCAATGTATATATACACAAGTATTATTAGAATGTACAAAGTATTTAATAATGTAAATGTGCATAATAGTCCATGTGCACATGAGTCCATAGAGTAGGAAAGTGAAGAGTCTCAAGAAGAGTGATAGCCAAGAGTCATAGGGTATGGAAGAGTCATAGCCATCCAAAAGTCATTATAGGAAGGCTATATTCATTGTTATAGTGAAGCTATGTAATTGATTGAGATATTTATTCTATCAATATACTATTTTTATGGGCCTTTATTAATGGCAGTTTTATGAGTTGTTTCATAAGTTATTTATGAGTTTTATATGTTTAGAATATTTCCATTAACTTATATTTCATATTGCAACTTTATTTTATATCTTGTGGTTATTTTATCTTAAGAGTTAAGCTTCAAAAGCTAACAATGGTATCAGAGCTACAACAAGGTTTTGTCTTGCACAAGTTTTTAAAAGTTGCAAAGGAGATTTCCACTGGTTAAGGAGAAATCAGTGAAGTTGAAGAAATTACCTCTAGAAATAGAAAACCAGAGAAGATAGTATTTTCCACTGTGTTGAAGAAAAACCAATGAAGATTGAAGATTTAATTTACCTATTCCAAGAGCAAATTCAAAATAGAAGGAAATTTATAGGTCTTGAAGATAGACCTTGACATTGATGATATTAAGAGACCCAATAAGGAGGTCCTATTGAAAATTTTGATAGAAGAGGATTCCAGATTGCTATTTGGCTAGAGTCTTTCCACTAGTTTTTTAGAATAACTAGTGAAGTTTATTAATTTTAGAATTCTAGAAATTTGAATGTATTTGATTGCTAATGTCTAAGTTTTTTGTTGCAAAAAATTAGTTCTTAGAAGTTGAAAAGCTTCCTACAATAGATAGAGAATAATTTTATCTTCAATTTCCTGAAATTCTATGTGCTTTCCTCATGCAAAGATTAGTTTTGAGTTGCAACCAAGAGTAGATATTGAAGACTATGGAGGTTCAAGAAAGAGGTCCCATTAGATATTTAATATTGAGGAGACCCAAGAAAGAGGTCTCTGTAGTATATTAAAGATTGATAAGAGATAAAGAGGCCAAGAGAAGCCCTATTGAATATTGGAGAAAGAGAAGACTTGAGAGAAGAGGTCCCCATTGCATATTTGAGAAAAGAGATAGGAGATTTGAGGAAGAATATTGAGAAAGGAGATAGAATATTGAAGAATTTGGAAACCCAAGAGAAGAGGTTTCTAGTGAATTTGAAAGGAGAAAGAAGAAGTCTAGAGAAGCCCTATTGAGAAGTTGAAAAAATGTCCATTGGAGGAAATTTGAAGAAAGTTTGAGGTAGAAGATTGCAAGAAGAAGAAACTACTAAAAAAAAGAATTTGGGACAATTGTTGCCATTTGACAACAAGCCCAAAAGAAAGTGATATTTTTGGCAAGAAGTTTGCCAAATTTTAGAAAGTATTTTTGAAGACATCAAGACATTTAAATTCTTGAATAAAAGGCCAACAAAGAGGCCAAATTTGAAGATAGAATTCAACGAAAGCTAAGGGGAAGAAAGAGGAAATAAGAAGTCACCAAATTGATACTTTTGGAGAAAACCATTAAATTTTTGAAGGCTGATTTGTAAAGAAGAAGTTTTCTGATTTTCAAGGTAGAAGTTGAAGAGTCAAAAGAAAACAAATTGTAGAAAGTTTAGAGCTGCAAATTTGAAGAAGATTTGGGTATTTTTTGAAGTACCCTTGAAAAACCAATTGAAGGAAGGCTTGATAGTAAAATAAGACAGTGAAATGGAGGAGTTAGTAGAGATTCTTGGACAACAAGATAAGAAGAAGAAATCAAATTTTGTGAGCAAGAAATTGAAGGCTTTAGCATTGTAAAATTGGGCAGCATTAGAAGGAGAAAAGAGAGCTACGATTTAATGAATTTAAGGATAGATTTGAGAGATATTTGGATAGCAAAGCGAAGAAATATTTGACAACAATTAAAGCTATAAATTGCAAAACTTTTGGATAGTGAGAAGGCAACATTTGGAGTCGCAAAACTCAGAGAAGTTGAAGACAAAAGAAGGCAAGTTTTGAGCAATATTTAAAAAGGTAAAAAGGCTAAAAAATTTAGCATTTTGTAATAACCATTTGGATAGCTAAAAGAAGCATATTGGATAGAGTTAATAGCTACAAATTTTGAGAAGTTTTGGCAACATTTGAAGGAGGATAATTGCTGCAAATTATAAAGACATCTGGATAGCAAGCAAGTTTTTATTTGGATAGCAATTAGAGCTGCAAAATTGATGTTTTTGAGACAACAAAATAAAAGAAAGTGAAGCTGAAAAATTTACAAATTCAAAATAGCAAAAGGGTGAAATAAAATCACCAAGGAGATTAGCTACAAAAGGAGGCCAAAAGGTGTGTAACATTGGTGCTATAAAATGTTATTGTTTAAGCATTAAAACCAATCTACTTTAAGTTTTTAAGAGCACCATATTAGAGCTATTGAATTTAGCAAAATATAGTTTAAAGTCAAGAGTCTTCAAGCCAAGAAAGAAGGTAGCACTTTCATCTTAGAATCTACAAAATAAAAAAACAAAGAGTGAAGTTAGAGTTTGCTTGAAAAGGATAAATGTTAGGAAAAAGGTTAGAGTGGTAACAAAAATATATTAACCAAATAATAACCTTAACCATTAACTTTAGCATAGGAATAAGCTAGGTATTTATAGGTTACAATATGTAGGATAGATATTAAAATAATATCTAATCTAAGTTATCGCTAACCTACGCGCTTAGAGAAATAAGCGCCAAAAACTAACAACTAACCTAGAATATTTAGAAAGTTATCTAGGTTAACCATTAGATATTTTTAACAATAAATATCTACATGGTAAATAGTCAAAGTAGATGTAATAATCTAACTAATGTAGTATAATGCAATATACTACCTCATTTTACCCTAATGGAGTAAATGGTAATTATCCCAAGTAATGGAATATTACTCTAACATCCCCCATTATTACATTATTTGGGTAATACATACATATCCCTCTATACAACAATATTTGGGAAAAGTATATAACTGCCCCAATACAGTGAAGAAGATGTTGTTCTGCTGGTTCTTTGCTCTGTCACAGTACTCTGGCTGCTCCAAGGCAAAAAATGGGTCATTCCTCGCTTTATCTTCACGCCAACAAATGTCCTTATGGTAATCACATCATCCAATCAATTTGCATGGGTAACCAACCGCTGCAATTGCTAGGTATAGTAGAATAGATCACTTCATACAAGGTTCATTCATTTACAATATGAATTTGCAAAAGACAAGGTAGCTAAGGTGTCGGTCGCTGCCGAAAATGCACCCTTATAAGTTCCCCCCTTCTTGTTGCAAAACATAGTGTAATTAATTTTTGAAGGAAGTGTGACTAAGGTGTCGGTCAAAGCCGAAAATGCACCCTTATAAGTCATCTTCCCTATTTACAAAAAATTGTGAAGAAAAGAAATGGATATCCCCCCTCAATTGCAAAAAGTATGCAACTCAAGAGTGTGTGTGAAGGATTTTACAAATATTGCCTCCTAGACAATTGTACACCACAAAAAATCACTCCTCTTGTTACAAGTACTTCAAACACCTAGAGTTTGCTATTTATGAAGCCTAAAAGAGGTACAAGCACCCCTTATTGCAAGGTCTTCAAACAAAAACTTATGCTATTTATGAAGCCTAAAAAAGGATTTGAGAGAGAATGGTGCTTTTGCCCAAGGGACACATGTGTTTTCCCTCTACAAAACTGTTCTAGCAATTTAGCACTCCTTGTGCTATCTTTGAACCAGTAACAGAATCAGAATGAGACACTTCACAAGAAATATGGCTTCTGTGTTGTGCCTTTGCCATTTTAGTTTTGCTTGTTTTGAAACCAACACTGAATGGTGTCTTGGTTGTCATTTTTACAATCTATGCAAAACTAGTATTTCTAGGCAATTTGATCAAAAAAGTTCACCAATTTGTCCTTTCTTATTGCAAGTACTTCAAGCATGGTTGCTGTTATGAAGTCTAAAAGAAAAGATATATTTTGTATGATGACTTCTAATTTTTTGAATGCCTTTACAAGTTTTATCTCCCTCTTGTCAAGATCTGTGTTTGAAGGAAGAAAGGAATTATCCCCCCTTAGTGCAAAGGATTGCTACTTTCAAGGTTCCCTAATAAAACTTGTTCTTTCTTTTGATTACCCTAAAAAGAGTACCAAAATATAATTCACTCAAACAAATATTTAATGGCACCTGCCTTAACTCCTTTCAAGAAGGATGAAAATTTGGAGGAAATTAAGCCAAACAAATAAGAGTGAATTAGGGGTTTTGTTGATTTAGGAGAGAATATCAAGTAATTTTGGCTTTAAATCTGTGCAAAGATTTACACAAATTTGTGAAATTTTGGGGTTTGGTGTGTTCTTGATTATATGACTTATAATTGCAAAATAAATAATGCAATAATCAAACAAGAATGCCCACAAAATTCTTATCACCTAGGTGTCGGTTGCTACCGAAAATGCACCTAATTTGCCAATAAAGGTGTCGAGTAAAATCGAAAATGCACCTTTTAATTTTTGCAACAAAATGTGTATTTGTGTTGTGCAAAAAAATTGATATTTTTATGTCTCCTACTTTGTTTTACAATTTTGCAAAAGAAGTACAATGTTGTCTTCCCCCCCTGAATTTTGCAAAATTAACAATTTTGAGCACTCCTTCCAAGACAAGTCGACACACGACCCGCATTTGGAAGGCTTCTAGAACTAGTCGACAAACAACTTAGTTTTTGATGGACCCAAGGTTACAATTTCTTCTCAAATTTTTACAAAATAGAATGTGCGCTTTTATGTCTTATATCCCCCCTTGGAGAAAACAAATGCACACTTTGCCTTTGAATTTTACAAAAAATTTCAGTCTCCTTGTGTTACAATTTAAATCCATGGTCTATTTTTCATGAGAGTTTTGACAATTTCGTGCTCAACAAAAAAATGGAGCAAAGTTCAACTCTTCAATACTTGCAATAATTGTAATGTCTTCAATCTTGATGTCTATTTATCTTCTGAAAAAGAAGAAAACTTTGAAGAAATCCAATGTTTATTTTATTGCAATAAAAAATAGCCTTATGCTTTTATATATATTTTTAATTATTATTTTTAATGCATAATTTTAACTTAATTTTAAGCAAAATTTAAATCAATAATAAAATAGATTTGACATATATCACTTAATAGATTTAAAAAAAATGATTTTATATCAAATAATATTAAATTATTAATAAAAAATACTTAAAAAAATAAGTAAAAAAAATTACAAAAAAAATAAAATAATTTTTTTTTTTACCTGACCACCGCCTTACCTTGCAAAAGGTGTATGTTTTGACGCCATCGGGAGTCGAACTACCGACCCCGTGGCCGTTAGCCTATGCTCCCGCCAGTCGGGTTAGGCCGCCCGACGGGAAGGGAAGGGAAAACCTTCCCTTTGTTCCCTCCATTGATGGGAATTTTTTTTTTTACGATCCCCACTGGGGATCGATCCCGCGATCCCGCAGGTGTAAGGCATCCGACTGGCGCTCTTGCCAGTCGGGCTACGCCGCCCGACGAGAAGGGAAGGACAAACCTTCCCTTTTGATCCCGTCTGCGACGAGAAACCCAAAAAAATATGGGTTTCCCCGCTGGGGATCGAACGCGGGTCTTCCGCGCGGGGAGCGTCCTGGGCTGGCAGCTTTTTGCCAGTCCTACTCCGTTGGCTGATCCGTCAGCCAACGTGAGTAAGGTTAATTTAAAACCTTAGACGCGAATTTTTTTTTTTTAATAAATCGTGTGGGACATTATCCCACATGTGCCCGATGGGCGCAATCAAATTTGTTTAAAAAACAAATCACGCCCATTAGCATTTGATTGCCTGCAGGCAATCGGTAGGCTACGACAAACATTTTGCCACGTGTCACGTGCAGGAGTGCCACGTCAACGAACCGCCTCGGGCCGCATGCCACGCACAGGATTGCCACGTCAACGAACCACCTCTGGCCGTGTGTTGGTTGCCTCAGGAAATGCGTTTGTGGGCCGTCACCTCGGGAATCGTGTCTGGAGTGTTGCGGGCCACCTCCTCGGGTAGCGTGCCATGAAGTGCTACGGGCCTCTACAGCTTCTACTCCAGCGGAATGGCTCTGATGCCAATGTTAGGAAAAAGGTTAGAGTGCTAACAAAAATATATTAACCAAATAATAACCTTAACCATTAACCTTAGCATAGGAATAAGCTAGGTATTTATAGGTTACAATATGTAGGATAGATATTAAAATAATATCTAATCTAACTTATCGCTAACCTACGTGCTTAGAGAAATAAGCGCCAACAACTAACAACTAACCTAGAATATTTAGAAATTTACCTAGGTTAACCATTAGATATTTTTAACAATAAATATCTACATGGTAAATAGTCAAAGTAGATGTAATAATCTAACTAATGTAGTATAATGCAATATACTACCTCATTTTACCCTAATGGAGTAAATGGTAATTATCCCAAGTAATGGAATATTACTCTAACAATAAATAAGGAGAAGAGAACACTAGTAGAGAATGTTATTTTTACAAGCTTACAAAGTGTAGGTTTATTGAAGCAAAAAGAAACTAAATAAGGGCTCAAAATAGAGCAAGATTCAAAGTGTCTAAAGACACCAAGGAATGCAATAAATTACAGGTATTCAACAATGAAAAGGCACCACCAAGCTGGGAGAAGTTGAGCCACCATTAAGAGGTGGAACCACCAAAGCCATGGAGGTACATCAAGCACCACCAAATAATCCATCATGCATAAAGTTGATATTGATGTTTGAAAATGTACATTTACATCTGCACCTGTGCAAAGCATCAACATGATAATCTTCTTCTCGTGTGGGACTGCGTAAGAGGAAAAGACCTTTGAAGAGATTCGAATCTCGTAAAAAAAATAAAAAACTAAGAAAAACCTAACTAACTAACTTTTAGGGGAAAAGGAAGAGAGGAAAATAAAAAACAACGAAACACAACAACAACAAAACAAACACACAAAAAAAAAGAGGCGATTGCGCAAAAAATAAAAATGACTGATTGATCCATTGAAAATGCATGAGAAACACAATGGGAAACATAAAAAATATGCCACAACAACTATAGGAGGTAAGGTTGGTGTAAACCCATGAAATTATCCCAAACTAAATATAGACTAGCCATTTCTATATTAAATTTGCCCACGTAGTGCAACACACACAGAAGCAAAATCAAATGCCACAACAACTGCAGGAGGTAAGGTTGGTGTGAAATCATAAAATTCTCCCAAACTAAATATACATAGATGCAACCATTTCTATATTAAATTCATGGTGTTATAAAGTTAGCTAAAATATGGTAGTGAATCGGCTCACTAGGGCCTGAAGCTCGAGCCCAAAAATGCCCTAGCCAAAAGCAAAGTTTACAATGTGCACACAACGCTATTGTATAGAGCACACATGACTTACAATTTAAATTTAAAATTGGTAGATGAAAACAATTAAAACTATGTGCAGATTCTACTAGCCTTTGACCACCCAATCATCAACACTCACATCCTTGCATCGAATCGAACAGTATTAAAATATTTGAACAACCACGTACAACCAACACTACAGTTACATTACAAATCCTCTTTAAGATAGTTGGCATCACACCAACCCATTTACACTACCATGTTGCTAGAGCCCTCTACCCAGATCTTCTATTTTCCACACAGATTAACTGACATGATAAGACTACATATTTTCTTACCTACTTTCTAGATTTTACATATCTTCTCTACTGTCTGAACATATTCAAAAGATGTTATATGTTAGAGAATCTAGCTAGCTCATAAAAAGAGAAGGCTTACGAAAAAAAATTAAATAAAAGTAATGAGATATTTATATAAATTTTAAAATAATCTCCACCATCAAAAACTATGAAGGTCTTCGATCAAAATAGTCCCCGTGTGCTCTGACTAAGAGATAGGTGCCTAAAACTGGGAGATAGGTGCCTAAAACTAGGAAATAGGTGCTTGAAACTAAGAGATAAACACTGCTGACTGGGATATGGGTACATAAAACTGGGAGATAAGTGCTTGAAACTAGGATTTAGGCACCACTACGTGTACCAACTAACTCTACCAGGTTGCCAAAATTTGATAGACCTGTCAACACTACACTTAAAACTCCCTACCAATTGTCAACATGAACTTGTCCACCACGTATCGCTATATTTTTTAATTGGTGCAATCATTAATGAATTTGAGTGGGAGGCTTAAAATTCATTAATATTTTTGGTAACTCACAAGGGACACATGCCTACAATGTGAAAAGAACCCATAAGACCAGGTAGCCTTAGCATCTATTGGACATAGAGTCATTAACATCTTTAGATTTTCAACAAAACTAGAAATCCACACCCAACAAATTTGCCAAATACCCACAAAACTGAAATACACGGTAATAAAGACCTTCCAAAAAACTGAAAGAACAAAAAACAAGGCAGATCCAAATTAGTTCTTTCAGCAGAGTCACCAGGTTATTTAAAAATATTCTTAAAAAGTAGATAACAACAAAAAAAACACCAAATCTTGATTGTTTTAAAATATAACAAGATCTGTGCAGATATTTTAGTAAAACTGTAGATTTGTCCCATAGGGCATGCCAAATATGTTGATGTCTAAAAATATACGCTTACACTTACACCCGCGAACAACATCAACATGTAAATATTCCTCTCGTGTGGGACTGCCCGAAAGGAATATACCTCCGGAGAGAGCCGACTCTTGCAAAACAAAAATTAAAAACTAACTAAAATTACTAGATAAAAATAAACTTGTGAGAGAAAAGGGAGAGATAAAAATAAAAAACAATGAAACAAAACAAAAACAAAACAAAAATGAAAAAAAAAGAAAAAGAAATAGGTGATTTCACCAAAATAAAAATGGTTGATTGATTCACCGAAATGCATGATAAACATGATGGGGAATGTAAAACAGATGCTGCAACAACTGCAGGAGGTAAGGTTGGTATGAATCCATGAAATTCTTCCAAACTAAATATTTGTTGATGTAGCCATTTCTATAGTAAGTCCGCCCATGCAGTGCAACACACATGAAAGCAAAATAGATGCCATAATAACTGCAGGAGGTAAGGTTGATGCAAACTCATGAAATTCTCCTAAACTAAATATACACAGATGCAGATATTTCTGTATTAAATTTGTGGTGTTGCAAAGCCAACCAAAATATGGTAGTGAATCAACCCACTATGACCAAAATCTCGAGCCCAAAAATGCCCCAACCAAAATCCAAGATTATAAGGAGCACACAACGTTGTTATATAGAGCACGCGATCAAGGTGATTTCAATAAAAATATCCTGTACGACTTTACAACTTAAGCTCAAAGTGACAAATGGTCGCATTTACAACTACCTGCATGTTCTATCAGTCCTTAAATACCCAACCATGCAAACTAAGAAACATTCACATTATTCCCTTGGTGCCATCAATATTAAAGCCTTTGAATAATCCATGTACAACCAACATTACACTTTACATTACAAACTCTGTTTAAGATAGTTTGCGTTGCACCAACTTGATGAAACTACCATGCTGCTAGAGCCCATTTACCATGATACCCATACAAATTTATTTAACACGATAAGAATTTACATACTTTCCCACCTACTTGCTAGATTTTACAGATCTTTCTTACCGTTTGTCTAGATTCATAAGATTTTACATGTTAGATAATCAAGCCAACTCACAAAAAGGAAATATTTAAACAATAATTTAAATTAGAGCCACAATATATCTATATAATTTTAAAAATAGTCTTCGCTATCAAAAACTACAAAGATCTCTGATCAAAAAGTCTCTGTGTGCTCTGATTGGGATATAGGCACCTAAAACTGGGAGAAGAATGCCTAAAACTAGGAGATATGCATCGCTGTGTATACTGATCAACTTTTCCAGGTTGCTAAAAATTGATAGGTTTGCCAACGCTGTTTTTTGAAACTTCCCACCAGTTGTCATCATTAACTTGTCCACCACATACTGCCAGATTTTTAATTGGTGTAACCATTAATGAATTTGAGTGGGAGTCTCAAAATTCATTAACATTTTGATGACTCATAGGGGACCTATACCTGAAATATGAAAAGAACCCATAAGACCAAGTGGCCTTAACATCCATTGGGTACAAAGTCATTAATATTTTTATATTTTTAACAAAACAAAAAATAAAATACACCTAGCAGATTTACCAGATACCTACAAAACTGAAACACACGACAACAAAGACCTTCAAAAAAAAATTAAAAGAATGGAAAATAAGGTAGATCTAGGAGATAGGCATCGTTGCATGTACCAACCAACTCTACTAGGCTATCAAAAATTTATAGGCTTACCAACACTGTTGTTTAAAACTCCTTGCTAGTTGTCAGCATGAACTTGTCCACCACATACCGCCAGATTTCTTAATTGGTGCAACCATTAATGAATTTGAGCGAGAGGCTCAAAATTCATTAATAGTTGAGGATTTTTTGTTCTACGATAAAACAATGTTTGAAGAGGTGAAGAGCACCACCAAGGTTTGAAAAAATGAGCCACTGGAAGACAAAGAGAAGGCCACCAAGTCAAAATCTCAATGCCATAGCACCATTCAAGGAGTCCAAATGCAAGTGGTTGAGATTTTTTTTGGTGGACGTTGAAAGGACACGTTGAGAAGTCAAAATATTGAAGAGGATGATCTAGGGCAAAGTGAAACACACCCCAAACACTAAGGAATCAGGTGAACATTTGAATTATAGTTTGAGGGAAGCCATTTGTCAAATGTAACACCAATATCATCACAACATCACCAAACAGGGTAAAGTAACATAGCAAGGAGAATACTGGAGAATAAAAACTCCTGAAGAAGATAAGTAATTAAGCATTGTGTGAATTGAAGATGTAGAAGACATTGAGTGTCATGTGGCACATGAGAAGAGGAACATCAACAGGTTTGGAGGAGCCCAAACATTTTTTGAACAGGTATTAAGTGCATGGTATGAGAAGTCTGAAAATATATCAAAAACTCACTCCAAAATTTGAGTTCGGTCATGGAGGAGATATTCCATTCATTCCTTGTAAATTTTCATTGAAGAAGGAACCAACGAAGGATATTGAAGAATAAAAGACTTGAAGTCCCAACATTAGAGAACAAAGAGGCCAACATATACGCAGAAGGAGGTCAAAGATTCAAAAACTCAAATTTAGCTCACCATATACAAGGAGGTATAAAATATTTAAATTGATTTAATCTTTTGCAAAGATTAAGGAGTTATAAGGGATAATATTATTAAGGATAAGGTTAATTAATATTGAGATTAATTGAATGAATGGAGAAATAAGGTAATGAATTGTTGAATTATAACCTTAGATGATTTATTGATTGATTTGGAATATTGTTGAAGTAAGAAGTATTAATTTGAAAGTTTTTGAAATGACTCCATTCTATTTTGAAATTCATATTGCATAGAAATATTTGCAAATAGTTTAACTTGGAGGAATAAGGATTTCTACATCAAAATAGGAATATTAAATTTGCAAATACCTTTATTTTCTAAATTTCTAATTGGGGAGTTATAAGGAATTCAACACCAACATAGTTTGTGAAATTTAGAAACCATATTATTGAAATTTGAGAGATATAAGAAATATAACATAGAGTTTTTGAAAGTTGGAAAAATACATTGATATTAGTCTCTTATTCAAAATTAATGAGACATAAGGATTCCAACTTAAAGTCTTTGAAAGAAGAGAATTTTATCAAAATTGAAATTTCATCACAACTATATTTAGCTTTTATTTTATCATTTGGGAGACAAAAGGAATTCAACCTACACTACAACAAAAAAGGGATTTAATGATAGCTAAAGTAAGGTGGTTTTTTATGGTAGTAAAAAATTGCCTTAATAGATCCTAAGAGGGCGGTTAAAAACCACCCTCTTAGGATAACCACCCTCTTAGGGTCACCCTAAGAGGGAGGTTATAAACCCTATTATATAAACTACCCTCTTATATAAACCACCTTATTAGACCTAAGAGGGTGGCTTAGGCAACCCTAAGAGGGCGGTTTAAAACCACCCTCTTAGGGTCTCAATGAAAAAAAATTATAAAGATCGTAGGAAAAGCCCAAGTCGCATTTATGTTGAGCAACAATGCACATCGATGGAGGTAGATCTAGCTAGGGATTTGAGCAACATTTTAGTTGAGCATTTTATAACGCACGATGGAGGTAGAGCTAGCTAGGGCTTTGAGCAACATTTCGATTGAGCATTTCATAGTGTGCAATGAAGGTAGAGCTAGGGCTTTGAGTAACATTTTGGTTGAGCATTTTGTAGTGCGCGATGGAGGTAGAGCTAGGGCTTTGAGCAACATTTCGATTGAGCATTTCATAGTGCGTGATGGAGGTAGAGCTAGGGCTTTGAACAACATTTCACAGTGTGTGATGGAGGTAGAGCTAGGGATTTGAGCAACATTTTTGCAACGTTGTTTCCTATTTCCTGTTTTAAAATAAATCATTCACTGGTTTAGGTTTGAGGATTTCTTCTTCTTAGGGTTTTTCATATTCATATTTTTATATTAAAACCCATAACATTCTATTTTAAAAGAAATCATTCACTGGTTTAGGTTTGAGGATTTCTTCTTCTTAGGGTTTTTCATATTCATATTTTTATATTAAAACCCACAATGGCTTCCTGTTTCCTGTTATTATTGAAAAGGAGAATTACTATGTATTTGGCACCTTGAATGAATATGGTTATGAGTTTTTCTATGTTTGTCTACTGAAAATTATGAACATGCCTATTTTTTTGTGCTTTGGTGCTCTCCATTTCCTCACAACTTCATACACGTTCAATTTGTGTATCGTTTATGATGAGGCACACATGCTTTACACTCCAGGATTGTAATATTGACTCATTTTAAAGCTACATGCAAGGTCGCATAACCGACCGTGTTAGACAACAATAAAGAGAAATTATTAGGCAATAGGGTACAAGCTCAAGCTCAAAAGCTTTTTTTCCTTCCATTTCAAATAAAGTTTTATTGCTTTCCTTTATTCTACTTCTTCCTAAAATGGTTGTGGGATAAGCAATTCATTTGCATCGACGAGGAAACCCTTTTCAACTTTATCCTAGTATGTACCGAGTTTAGGGTTTTGAATATGTCCCCTCAGTGTTCTGTTTTAAAAGAAATCATTCACTGGTTTAGGTTTGAGGATTTCTTCTTCTTAGGGTTTTTCATATTCATATTTTTATATTAAAACCCACAGCGTTCTATTTTAAAAGAAATCATTCACTGGTTTAGGTTTGAGGATTTCTTCTTCTTAGGGTTTTTCATATTTATATTTTTATATAAAAAAATTTGCCATCAATGTGAGGTTGTTCATCTATTTAGCCAATTCTTGTGTGTCATCTTCTAGACAATTAAAATTTTGAATTTTGTGAAAAAATGAGATCATCAAAATTGGCCACCCCTATAAACTCTTCCTACTTGGCCTAATTCTTGGTTTAGTTCCTCTTTCTAAGCCTCTATTTTTTAAATAAATATGTCCCATTTTGGCTTGTCCCTTAAAAACATCGAGACCTTCATGAATTCATGGTGGCATTCAAAGACTGTACCATCTTGGGCCTTAACCTTTTGCTCATGCACCTCTTCATATTATTCTTTGAACTACTGGAGAATGGGATATATTTTGGCCAATCTATCATTTGTTTGCTATATCAATATCTTCATACTTTCTACCAAACTATGATAGAGTTAATGCTCTTGAAGGTTTGGCCAAGGCTTTTAGCTCACTCTGCAGTTTATCATACACCTGTTCTTTCTGTTCTTGTCAAAAAGGAAAAAAAACCAACTATTTAAAAAACTACTTTTTTGACCTTGGGAACCACTTTTGGAAGGGCTGATAGTTTCTCCTCGAGCTATCTTATTTTTACTTGTAATTGTTGCTTTTTTGTTCTTAGTTTTTTTTTACATAAAACTTTTTTGTGGGTCACGCTCCATCATGTGGACTCTTGCTTGTGCTCTCAGATTCATCTCTATACTTGAGGGTGACTGATGTTTGAAAGCAGTTCAACTGTATTATGCTAAAGTGCTTATGGGTGGCTTGTTTAGTGATTTTACATACATTGTTATATTATCTACCTCAACCAAACTCCTTTCATTAGTACTGTCAAATTTCTTCTTGCTCACATGTTTCACATTTTGCTTACCTTTCAACTACCATTTAGAGACACCTGCATTTGCAACAACAACTATTTTCTACTCAATAGACTCAGGCCTAGATAAATAACTAGAAACATCAGCCTCTTCAACTCCATTCTTGTTAACCAAACTCATATGGCCCTGAATAGGATGTTCAGGATGCTTACCATCTAGCTCATTTGGAAAATTCTTTATTAGTAGAACTAGTAGGACCTGAAAGAAATCTATAAATGCAGTTTCATCCACTTGATTGATAAAACATGGACCACTCTTTTCACTAGAGTTGAAACTTGGTTGCTCTAGAAAACTTGAACATGTGTTATCAAAAAGGTTGAAAAAGGTTTCTCCATGCTTTCAAATACATGTTGAAAATCCTATAATGAGATCTACCTTTTAGAGGAAGTTCCCATGTAGTTTGAATTATTGTCTAGCAACATAGAAAACTCAGATACTTTACTTGTTTTGGTTGCAAAACACTCACACCTCTTGGCTTCACCTCATGCTGAATTGAGTCACCTCCATTGCAACCAAAATCAGACAAGGAAGGCACTAGTAATTTTGGACTACTTTGTAGAATCTGTGTGAGAGGCCAACATCGATCACATCTCTTGACAAACAACTCCTCCCTATGCCCCACATATGATATTTTCCTTTTAAGGTTTAAAGAAGGGCCTTTGTTGTTATTTATAGGATTTCCATTTTCAATGGCACCAACAAAACATGAAGCACTGCAAGCACAATTATCAGTAGGGGCCCCTTTCTCAATACTTTCAAATATTATAGCAATACTGGGCTTTTTATTTTTTTGCGCAATTTTCAAACCAAAGTCCTACAATCCCCTCATCCTAGGTGTGCCTTCAAGATATCATATTTCTAATTCACATCATTTCCCTCTCTTACTTTTTGAATGGAAGTTGTGTTGTGTTGAACTCTGTAGACATGTGCTTACCTATTACACCTACCTTTCAAGCATCCATATGCAATTTTGAATCCAAAAATTTATTGTAATTGCCATCATTGGGAGTATATTGACTCTCATCATTATGACAATCAACTACACAATTTTGTGATTGCTTAACCAAACTGTTATATTTATTTTCATCAGAACGGATTGCTTCAAGTCATGACAATTGTTTTCTTTGTTCAAACTACTATTTCTCAAGCTCAAGAGCATGAAGAATTGCATCTTCACATCGAGCATATTTTTCCCTCTTCTATGACCCATTTCTTCTCACCCAAACTATGGTCCCAATGTTGTGATCAACCGTGCTAGGCCTGACCTCCCTTGATGCCTTTGGATCCTCCTACAAAGGTGAGAAAAAACCTGTACAATCTCCATAGAATCCATGCCTCCATGGTCAACAAAACCATTTGACCATGCTTGGTTCTTGATGGACTTTGGCAACCAAGAGGTGATGAGTTCAAATCGTGCTACCTCAATTTACGAAGACAATATTCTAAACTTCCATTCAATCTAATAACATCATCTCTACCACTACATGGGAGGTGCATATTAGGGTTCTATCAAGGTTTTTCATCATGTGACAGATCTGTGTGAGATTTCTCTAACCCTAGGTTCGAACCCTTGGCTTGTTGAACATGAGTTTTTTAGCTTGCATCACTTCACGTAAATCTAACAACTCACATTTGCTCTATTTAGATATTTTAGATCAATGGCTCGGGTATGCTTATTTAAATCAATGGCTTAGACACCTTCACCCAACTACTTCCTATGGTCCCATCGATGATCACTACTATGTGATATATGGCCGCTCTTCACCATTGTGCTCTACCATGATAATATTATTGATCTACCTTATAGGTTCAATGGTGCGCCATCCCCTTGCTCGATCAACGATTGGGGTTAACTGGTGACATAAAATTGAAGGTGGGCCATAGATCATGAAATTGAAGGTGGGCCATAGATCTGAAGATGGATAATTACGGGTCATTCATCTTTACCAATGAATATAACCTTTAGAAATTTGATTGTTAGGTTTGAGGATTTCTTCTTCTTAGGGTTTTTCATATTCATATTTTTATATTAAAACCCATAGTGGCTTCATGTTTCTTGTTATTATTGAAAAGGAGAATTACTATGTATTTGGCACCTTGAATGAATATGGTTATGAGTTTTTCTGTGTTTTTCTACTGAAAATTATGAACATCCCTATTTTTTTGTGCTTTGGTGCTCTCCATTTCCTCACAACTTCATACACGTTCAATTTTTGTATCTTTATGATGAGGCACACATGCTTTACACTCTAGGATTGTAATATTGACTCATTTTAAAGCTACATGCAAGGTTGCATAATCGACCATGTTAGACAACAATAAAGAGAAATTATTAGGCAACAAGGTACAAGCTCAAGCTCCAAAGCTTTTTTTCCCTTCCCTTTCAAATAAAGTTTTATTGCTTTCCTTTATTCTACTTCTTCCTAAAATGGTTGTGGGATAAGCAGTTCATTTGCATCAACGAGGAAACCCTTTTCAACTTTATCCTGGTATGTACGAGTTTAGGGTTTTGAATATGTCCCATCAACGTTTTGTTTTAAAAGAAATCATTCACTGATTTAGGCCTGAGGATTTCATCTTCTTAGGGTTTTCAATATTCATATTTTTATATTAAAAAAAAAATCTAAATGTGAAATGTAAATCTTATTAACATCAAATAAGCAGTTCATTTACATCGACGAGGAAACCCTTTTCAAATTTATCCTGGTATGTACGAGTTTAGGGTTTTGAATATGTCCCCTCAACGTTCTGTTTTAAAAGAAATCATTCATTGGTTTAGGTTTGAGGATTTCTTCTTCTTAGGGTTTTTCATATTCATATTTTTATATTAAAAAAGATTCTAAATATGAAATGTAAATCTTATTAACATCAAATTGAAACATGTATAAACTATATGCGAAGTGGCTTCTTAGATTTATTAAGGTAGCCACACAATGAGAAAATTAGATGGCATTAATGTTTCAAACTATGTTAAGATAGTTTCAGTTTATAAATAAATTAAATCATATATATATATATATTTATTTAATAATTTTTTTTAATACATTAAAAATATATTAGTTATAATAATTTTCCGGCGGTGTCCCTTTCCTAGTCTGGGGGGGGGTGGCCACGCGCTGGCCCGATTCCACCATGTAAAATAAATTAAAAAATTATTTATTATATTTAAAATTTATAAAGTACAATGTGATCCAACCTTAGAAAATACCGAGGGATTGGAATGAAAAGCATACTTGCATGGTAATCAAAAATTATTTTTAAATAAAAGTTCATGTTAAGTTTTTAATTATACTTGTAGGGTATTGAGGCAGTTATTTTTAAATAAAAGCCCATATTAACTTTTTAAAATTGTCAAATGTGTGTTAGGGTTTAATGACAAGCATGTTTGTTGCTATTTGACATTTTGGTAATTATTATTTTCTAGCAATTTAGTAATTATTTTCTAGCTTCCCCCTTTTTTCTTGTGAATCCTCAGCAGGCTCTGTGCTTGGACGGGATTCTTGGTCCCTGCTGCTGGGATCCTCTTCTGTTTTCCCGGGGCGGGTTCCTTGTGGTGCAACTCTTTGGTCACTTCCTGATGGGTTGGATCCTCTCTGTGCTGGCTGTCGGCTTCCTGCAGGATGGCTCTCGCTGAACGGAATGTTTTCCTGGCGGGCGGCTGGTTTCTCCATAGGGCGGGATCCGTCGGTTTTCCCGCAAGGCGGGATCCTTTCTTTTCTGCTGGTTTCCCGGATGGTGGGATTTCCCTATTGCTTCCCGCTAGGCGGGACTGTTTGTGGTGGTTTTGACTGCTTCCCACGAGGCGGGATTTTATTGTAATAGTTTTTCTTTGCTTCCTGCTGGGCGGGATCTTCTCGATGATGGTTTTTGGCTACTCCCCACTGGGCGGGATCTCCAAAACTACATTCTTTCTTATTTGTTTGTTTCCCGCTGAGAGGGATTGTTTCATGCTTACTGTTACCGCTAGGCGGGATTTCTATTTTGGTGTTCAGTTTCAAGGGATTGATGCCCTAGGCCCATTGCTTATGTAATTAGGTTTTGGGATCCTTGTTAAAACCCGCTATAAATACAAACACTACTTACCAAAAAAAAAAAAAAAAATCAAGTGATTTTAGTTTTTAAAATTTCTAAAATAATATAAATTATAAATTATTTTAATTGTAGTGGTTGAGATTAATTGTTAAGTTTTTTTTTTTAAATATGTTATTTAAGGCATACTTATTAATAACATATTTTATATAAAATTTCATTTTATTATAATATTTTATTTTAAAATAGTATGTAGTTTACACCTCTTATTAGTGATATAATTTTATAATTATTAGTATATGAACTTTGTTTATATATATTTTGATATTTTGCATTATATAAGCTTAATTAAAAGTGAAACAATTGCATGTATCTTGATATATGTAATTTTTTTATCAGATATAAATTAATATTTATGATTTTTTGTTAGGATAATAATTATAGAATAAGTATTAAAGTAGATTAAAATACAATCATTTAGACTATTTTGTAAAAACATATTTAACAAGCAATAAATGCAACAAAGGTGTAAGAAATGAGTTGTTCAAATGAGAATGTGTTTCTGACATAAAATGGTAATGTGGGATCAAGATTACTTTTTCTTGTAACTTAGCCCTGAGATAGAGGGTCAAACATAAAGAAGGATAGACAAGACAACCAAAACATGGAAGAGGTAGAAAATATGAACTTATGATAGATAGGCAAACATTGATTGTGTTGATTTTTTATTCAAGGTTTCATACAATAGTCTGTAAGTGCTGCAAATATCTATTTTTCACAGTAGAGAATGAAATCCTGAATCTGGAGTGGCCCACCTGCGAGCTCAGGCTAATCTATTTATTACGTGTAAGCATAACATATTTCTTTGTTTTCTAATAGCAACTAATTTTTTCAAATCTTTTCCATTCTATGTTTGAGCTCAACATCTATAAGAAAAATCTTTGTTATAATTTTATAAAATTCAGTCCAAAATTTATATTTAAGTTTTTTCATAATTAGTCTAACCAAGTTTCAGTTTCAGATCTTAATAAGTTCATAAAATAATAATATTTCCATTTAACAAGAATTTAATTCACATAAATTCAAGTCTAATTGAATTCTTTCTAAAACATGTACTACAAACTAAAAATTATTTTAGATTTGCCAATGATAGGATAAGTGCAAATGTTGTGCTTTGGTGCTCTCCATTTACTCACAAATTTTTTAATTGGTTATATGGGGTTGAAAAGGGTCACACGCATATCACTTCTAATTTAATGAACCACATCATTGTGGTGTTACAACAAACCTTATTATCAGAGGCCTCCTTATTACAAGAGTATCCATCACAATGGGGGGATTTGTACTCAAGTTGCATTCAGATAATTGCATCCCATTTACCATTGCTCCATAATACCTTGGACCTTTATGTATTTACATATTAAAATTTACAATATCCTTTATATTTCAATTATCATGTGGGCTTTTGGGAGTTGGCTAAGAGTTACAACCAAGACATGGGAGATCTGAAGTCACGCACATTCTTGAGAAGTTTAGAATACAACGATGATTGGAAATATTTTGGCCTACCCATTGCTCAGGAATTGAGAGTCTTGTAGGCATCTTGAGGAGTTGTACTATTATGCACAAACAACAAAAAATGGTTTGGAAATGGCCCAAAATACAATAATTTAGACTATTTATAAAAACAAGTTTAACAAGAAATAAATGCAACAAAGGTGCAAGAAATGAGCTTTCCAAATGGGAATGTGTTTCTAACATAAAATGGAAATGTGGGATCAAGATTAATTTTTCTTATAACTTAGCCTTGATATAGAGATCCAAACATATAGAAGGATAGACAGGTTAACCAAAACAGGGAAGAGGTAGAAAATATGAACTTATGATAGATAGGCAGTAAGCATTGTATAGTAGGTGTAGATGTTTGCAACCCAATAATATTAATGATTATCATAATAACATAATCAAGTAAGAATGAGTATAACAATCCAATAATATTAATGATTATCTTTAATTTGTGATAATATTTTCTTGATAAACATATGTTCTTATTATATCTTCTCCATATCTTGTATTGATGTAACAACAACTAATGCTAATGGAGACGGATTTAACCATATTTTTTTCTTTTGTTTTGAAACCAGTTATTTTCTTTCAACCGAATCTTTTAGTTTTTGTTTAGCTAAGGGTTCTTCCTTTTGTTTTGCAACAACTTCTACTTTTTGTCCTAGAAGAGTCAATTGAAATAAAAGAATTGGTTTCAGAACAAACATAGTCAATATGAACAAAAAAAGACAAATAAAGACACCACGGGTACCTGAGGCTGTCATGATAAATCAGGAGTTAGTAACACATGCCTTGTACACTAGTAAGAACTTGAAATTTTATAGTGTTGTTCAATAGTGGTTGACCTAGGCATATTAGAATTGATTGTAGTTTTATCATCGACTATGGTGTATTGTAGCAATTGGTGGAGGATACTAGCTACACCGTTCTATTAACGAGAAAGATAAGGAGGAAAATCATAACATAAATGAATTCGATGAAAAAAATACTCAAAATAAAATTGACAACACTTTGGTTAATGAAGAAGGTACGTATACCACACAAGAAATTTGATCGTGATGTTGGGTTACTCATTTTTGTCATACTATATGGTATAATGATGTTTGGATTGTGCCAACATTTAGGTGTTGATGTCAGGTCATCACACACTTCAAATAATGAATATCATAGAGAGGTCCAACAAGATGTGCAACATAGTCAAGCAACACAAATAAGGTGGAGATTATTTGCAATATAAACAAACAACCTATAGATACAAATTCTATTAAGTTTGCATCTTACTTGGGGGTGATTTTGAGGGAGATTGTCCCTATCACCCATACATACTAGAGAGTAGTCCTAGTGGAAGTTAAAAACCAGTTATGGACACTCATTACAATAACTTTCTAGCCAATGCAGTTCACAGTATCCATTTTTGAATACTTATATAAATGTTGCATCTAATAAGATACTTGTTTGATGCAAAAAAAATATATCATTTCAGATACATTGAAGAAATGGACCTTGGTGACCATGGACAAGGAATGGCATAAATATAAACATCAACTTGTAAAAAACCACTATGATAAGTATGATAATGATGAAGATAGAATTTCTAATACCCCACCTCGTGTATCACAAAAATATTGGGAAGCCTTTGTGAATGGTAGGAGCAACATATGACTTTAAGGCAAGTACAAACCAATCTGCTATGGTATTTCATATCATTGTTATGTTCATGTGATTTTTTTTGACCTTGCTCTCTCTAATGAATTTATATATTGGTTTATTAATTGCATTGTAGGTGGTGAGGTGAAGGAAAAAATAAAATAGATCTCACCAATCCATCATGCACACTTGCAGTAGAATAGAACATGCTCAACTAGAGCATGAAATGGTACCCTATCATACTCGTCCATTGTATATGACAAACATAGCTATATTATTTTGTTGTTTGACTTATCCCCATGTTTATTTAACTATATATCTTGTAGAGGAAGAGCCAACCAAATGTGGAAACTCCACTACCAAGGGCAATTGTATGGATGGTAGCTCATACAAAGAAGGATGGGGCTCATGTTTCACCAAAAGTTGCAAAAACAATTGTAAGTGGCATTCCCTTGGAAATAACAATACGTTGAACTTCAAACCATTGTTATATCAATTATTTTTTTAACATATTACTAGTTAACTATGCATTTGATGTTTCTAGACAAATTGGACAATGAAATGTCATATACGAGCTCCATAAATCAGTCTATTAAGGATGATGCCCTCACCAAGGTTTTAGGACCCAAAATATCGGGTCGGGTTTGGGGTGTTGACAAAGGAGTATCACCAACTACTCTGTTTGCTAGCAAGGGTTACATACAAAAGTTGCACCAGATGCAAGCTCATACAGTAGATAAAGAGCAAAAGTGGGAAGAGAAGCTTGCATAGAATGAAAAAAATATGGAAGAGAATCTTGTAGAGAAAGATAAAAATATTGAAGAGATTTTGACATGAATTGCACTTATAGAGGTGTGTCGGTTTTTTCATGATTTTGTATTTGAAATGTTTACATGTTGAACATCTAAAGTTGTAATGATCCCTTGCATATTATTCCATAGGCAACATCACTACATGCTACGCCTACAAGTGGACATAATATTGGTGGTGGTGATCAAGGCACAGGAAACTGCTCAATACCTTCTAGGCCAGAGCCATAAATGGTATGACTATTATTTCAAATATAAAATAGTTGAATTGGTTTGTATTGTACATTATGCAGTGAATTTATTTGGGCTCTTGATTTTCCATGTAGGGATTGAAAATGACATTGATCACTCAAATTGAGAGAAGGAAATGCTACTTGACTTAGATTCATAATGATAACATAGTGGTAGAAGGTATGATGATCAACACTGACCCTAAATACCTTATATATGGTCAATGTTGGGTGAAGGTTATTGGAAAGTCTATGTGCACGTCGCCCATAAAGAGAAAAAAATATTGTATAGAAGGAATAATGAGGTGGACATAATGAAGGATGCTATGGGCTCCTTCATTGCCTGGCCTAAATCAGATATTGTTTACAAATAATGGGAAACCAAGCTAGGAGTGAGGTGAGTAGGTATCCTAAGCATGAGGTTGGCTAGTCAGGATACCCTCTTGCCTCATATCTGATGGTTGGGATGGGTAGGGATGTTTAGACATCTACCCATTATATGGAGGGCTCAGGTTGTCCATTCACCTATATTTATAAATAAGAATTGCACTTGAAATTAGAATTTTCCATTTATATATAGATTCATACTGTTTTATCTCTTAGTCACTTCTTGAGATCCTTGGGTTTTTTTTGCCCTAGTACTTAAATATTCTAACCGTATGTGGTCTTTGAATTTCATTTACCTCCTTTGGTCACTCTTGGAGATAATATAATTTCTTTATTTCTTGCTTTTGTACATATAAGAGGTGCAATAGATCATTGTTGTTCGTAAATAATAACTTGGTTTTCATCCAGCAATCTAAGAGAAAATATTCCATATATTATTCAAAATAAATTGTGTGTAATGCTAAGCTTCAAGATCCAATTTATCAATATTTTGATGGCAACCTTGGTAGCTATAGATTGCATGCATTTAAACCAAATTTTCCTTATTATACAAGCTCAAGTTCTTTACTTTTCCACTTTCTGCTTCTAAAAGGAATAGGTTTCCCATTTTGCATAAGAAATACCCTTATGCTTGTACTTGAAGGATCGTATTGAACCACAAAGAAGAGGGAAAAAGAACCTACAAGTGTTAAAAAATATTTGGATATTATTATTTTTTCATGAGTTCAATGTAACCTCCATTACCTCTATCTAATGAATTTGATTTATTTTTTAAGATTAATAAGAGGGGTTGCAAGCCATCCAAAGCCTCTTACAAACTTCCTATTGAAACTACATGGACACATGAATACCCTTAACTAGTATAATCGTATTCAAGTGCAAGTTTCATGCATATAATAGTTAATGTTTTGCTTCATTATGAGTAGTTTTTGGCATACATTTGTGAAGACATAGCTGCTCTTGTATAATCATTGACAAGTGGAACTCAAATGGACATAAGAGTAAAAAATGATAATGCACTCCAAGAAGATCTTAATTTAATCCATAAACAACCAAATTTGTACTACATTCTTATATTTGATGCTTAGGTGGAACTATTACAGCTAGATTGACCTATTTTGATGACATTCATTTTAGAATTTGCTTTCTATCTACAAGAATTGCAAAGGTCTATAATCAATATGTATGATTCTATTATTGCTCAAAATATAATGTTTTCACTAACAAAATGCTTGGGACATGGTATGAAGTTCTTTGTCCTATGCAGGATACCTTCAAATATCATTGAATATATCACTTGGTAGGCAATAAGATGCTTAAGTTGAGCAAGGAATGTACCTCCAAGAAGATATTAATTCAAGCCATCAACAACCAGATTTGTACTACCTTCTTATATTTGAAGTTTAGGTGGAACTATTGCAGGTATATTGAGCTCTTTTGATGAAATTTATTTTAGAATTTACTTTCTATCTACAGGAATTGCAAGGGTCTATAATCAATAGGTATGATTCTCTCATTGCTCAAAATATAATGTTTTCACTAACAACATGCTTGGGACATGGCATGAAGTTCTTTGTTCTATGTATGATACCTTCAAAATATATCATTGAATATCTCACTTGGTAGGCAACAAGATGCTTAATTTGAGCAAGGAATGTACCTCCAATAAGATCTTAATTCAAGCCATCAACAATCAGATTTGTACTACGTACCTTCTTATATTTTATGCTTAGGTGGAATTGTTGTAGGTATATTGACCTCTTTTGATGATATTCATTTCAGACTTTGCTTTCTATATACAAGAATTACAAGGGTCTATAATCAATATGTATGATTCTCTCATTGCTCAAAATATAATGTTTTCACTAACATGCTTGAGATATGACATGGAGTTTTTTGTCCTATGCAAGATACCTTCAGAATATATCATTGAATATCTCACTTGGTAGGCAACAATATGCTTAAGTTGATCAAGAAATGTACCTCCAAGAAGATCTTAATTCAAGCCATCAACAACTATATTTGTACTACCTTCTTATATTTAATTCTTAGGTGGAACTGTTGTAGGTATATTTATCTCTTTTGATGATGATGGTGGACACCTTTTAGTTCATAAGAGGGTATGCAACTTTGTTTTACAATGATTGATAGTGTAATTCCTTAAACTTTGTTAATTGTGGGGATTTGATTTTTTCTCATGCTAAAAATAACAAGTTTCACTACTAGTGCACCTATGTCCCTTTAGTATAGTAGGTTAAGTTGAATCATTAGAAAAGAGCTTGATACATACATAGTGGTGGGTTTGGGCGATAATACAGGGTGGACCACAAGTTGTACTATCAATGCATCTATACCCTTTAGGCTATAAAAGGTTAAGTAAAACCTTTAGGGTAGAGATTGAAGCATACATGGTTGTGTACTTGGGTTTTAATATATTGTGGACCACAATTGTAAGTTCAATCTATACCTCCAATTCCCATGGTTACACATAGGCACTGATGTGGATCTTCAATATTGTGTGGGATATAGTAGTAAGTTAAATCCCTATTACCTATAATTCCATGACCACTTTGAGGTGCTCAAATCCCATGGGAATAGCCTTGGTTTACTTTTACCACTACTTACTCCCAACCTGTTGGGTACCTTGCAATAAACCTTGTATCAAACATTCAATTTCTATTTTATGATGAGAGGGATGATGATAGGGCTCAATATTTGAATTTGCTGATCTTGGTTGGATATAATTGAAATGCTCAAAATTTAATTTAGGAGGTCACACTATTGGAAATTTATTAAAGAAATATTGTTTGTTAATAGTCATATATATTTCCTTTGAGTGTGTTGAATTGATTATTTATCATACAACTATTATTGCTAAAGTGCTCTTCTAAATCATCTTCTCCATTCTATATGATAGTTGTAAGAAATTTAAGAATTGGGTGCTTAATGATTCTACATATTAACCATCATGGTGTAATGTTGAGTTAATCAAGTCATTTTTATAGGCATGCATTTGGCACCATGTCCACAAATATTGGATAGACGCCTTCAAGCATTCATTGAAAATTTTGAAATATGTGCCAAAAATTTCAGTGGTATGTGATTGGCTACCAGGGTAGATCAAGTTTTGATAGTGATCCTAGGTGATACTATGATGATATAGATCAAATTACTCCTTCCTTGTGCCAAATAATTTTTTAATATCATTTTATTTCTATTTGTTTATTAGCTTCTTAGGACTGCCATTGTTTTCTCTGCCACCATTACCTTGTCAATATTGATTGGCAATGGTACTCTTCTCATCATGTTGTGAGGGGAATGATTGCATTTTTTTTGGCTTTTAGATGACGTGGGATGGTATCTTTTTTTTTATTTGAGGATGATGGATGCTTCCAGGTCTTGTAGTTTCCTATAAAGGCCAATTACTCTTCTTTCATATTTGCCTAGATTGGGATTCTCCTCCTAAAAAAATGTTGTTGGTTATTGAATAAGGCACGATGTTATATTTTCCTTTCATATTTTGAAGTCTGACTTAATAAGGGGAGGGGACACAAAGGAAGTAGTAACTTAAGTTATATTTATAGATTTTCTACTATTTGATTTAAGTTTTTGATGCCATTTATATGATTGTAAATGCTTTACCATGCTTCATTCTACTCCTTTTTGACTTTTATGCCAACTATATTTCTCTTTGACTATACCATGTGTTACTCCTTGTGAATCCTATAGTAGTATGCTAGTTTTAAATAATATCCTCTTTTAATTTTTTTTCTAGTTTAAAATTATGGAATTTATCTATCCTCAAGTTGAGACCTCAGTTGGCCATGTAATCTTGTGTGAGTCTACCTTTTAATTGCCTGCACATGGTCATGTATGGCAAACTACTATAATATGTGAATGTGGTTGTCTTATTATCTCCTATAATATATTTTTATAGGTGAAGAAATCTAAAATTGAAAATCTTGACATGTGATTTTTCATTTTAGACTTTGCTTTCTATCTACAGGAATTGCAAGGATGCCTCAACAAAAATAACAAACCACTGTTGAGTGCTATGTTGTTTTAGCTGAGGCATCATTTATATATATATTTTTAGATTAAGACCTTAAGAGGGTGGTTTTTAACCACCCTCTTAAACCTAATATGGCAATTTTAAACCATCATATTAGGGTGACCTAAAACAACAGTTTAAAACCACCGTCTTAGGTCTAAGACGACTATTTAAAATTGCCCTCTTAGAATATAGGAGGATGGTTATAAACCGCCCTCTTAGGCTTGAGATATTAACCCTAAGAGGGTGGTTTTTATCCACCCTCTTAGACCTAAGAGGGCGGTTTTAACCACCCTATTATCCCTAAGAGGGTGGTTATAAATTGCCCTCTTAGACCTTAAGAGGGCGGCTTTTTGAGTAAAGTTTTAGCCACCATCATATATTGCAAACTTTCTACAATACCCTCATAGATGACAACTGAATAACCATATTTAAAGGCCTTTAAGGGCGGTTAAAAACCATTTTTAAAGCTATTTTTTGGTGTAGTACTAGATACTTGAAGAATTGAAACCTTTATCAAAACTATTGTTTAATCATTATCCAAATATTTGGATATACAAGGTATACTACAAGATTTAAAGAATTGAATGGTAGTATTTGATCATATACTCAGATTCAACTCAAAATTTAGAAGTTGAAAAGGTTTTATCAATAAGGACAATATATTCAAAACTAGGGAGACATAAGGTAGTCAACCTCAAAGGTTTAGAGATTGAAAAATCTTATCAAAATTGTCTTTCATTTTTTGAGACTAGGGAGTTACAAGGATGTCTACTTCAAAGAATACATTAAACAATGATATAGAGAACATTATTAGAGAGGAAAAGAGAAATGTTATAAAACTTGGGATCAAGAGTTTGATTAACAAGTCTAAAGGAAAATTAGACTTAGCCTCAAGTTTCATTTACAAAGAAGCATTAGAAGAAAATTTTGAAATATTAGAATACTATATGCATGCGAGAATGTTTGAAGCAATTGACAATGAAAAATATAGTGTTATGATTCCTTTGAATATTGCTAGTATAATATACATGAAATTACTTACACTTAAACATTACAAAAAGAAGAACTTGAAACAAAAGGAGTTGATTGAATCCCTTAACAAGAAAGAAAAAGTGGATGTATCATTTTTAGAAAAAATGTTTCATTCTTCATGCAATATTGATGCTTCAAGTTCATCTAATTTAGGGTCTTACCATGATGCTATAAGTGAATACTCAGAAGGTTCTATACTAAATAAGACTTGTGATATAAAGAACAAAGGCAAAGAGAAAATGGTTTTGCAGGAATATAATGACAATGTGATATCTCTTGAAGACATAAAGGTTAACATCAATGATGAAGATGAGCAAGAGGAGAAAGAACTTGATCAAGGAGGCATATAGTGCAAAGTGAGCTAAAACAGGAAGATCCATATTGAAGACTAAAGTCTTCAATAACCAAATAATGTAATACAGACGGTGTTGGAATATATTACACTATTTGGTACATGCCAATGTACTACCTTGGTATATATTTAGATTAGGAGAGTGTCTTAGAATAAATTTTGAGTATTTAATTTATGCAATGTAATAAATACACAAGTATTATTAGAATGTGCAAAGTATTTAATAATGTAAATGTGCATAATAGTCCATGTACACATGAGTCCATAGAGTAGGAAAGTGAAGAGTCTTAAGAAGAGTGATAGCCAAGAGTCACAGGGTGTGGAAGAGTCATAGCCATACAAGACTCATTATAATAAGGCTATATATTCATTTTTATAGTGAAACTATGTAACTGATTGAGATTTTTATTCTATCAAGATACTATTTTCGTGAGCATTTGTTAATGGTATTTTTATGAGTTGTTTCATAAGTTATTTATGAGTTTTATATGTTTAGAATATTACCATTAACTTATATTTCATATTACAACTTTATTTTTAGATCTTGTGGTTATTTTATCTTAAGAGTTAGGCTTCAAAAGCTAACAAATCTATCTTCCAATCTCAAGAGAAAGTAGTTGAATCATGAAGCAATAGACAAGTATCTATAAAATCAACCCCAATGGCTAGAAATGGCCCATAGGAACAAGGTATACCTTATGCTGACCATCCAAAAGCTACTCACCTTGCATACCAAAATATTACCAACCACCATGCCAAGGGTTATTAGATTTGAACACCCATTATGAGAGAAGAGAATAATAAACAAAGGGAATTGAAATATCTCAGATACAATATAACTAACCAACCATGACACCAATAACTTTAGCTGGAGTTTGATGTTTGGTGCTCCTTGAAGACATTAAACCTTGAGTGTCATGATAAAAGCAATAAGAGGAAATTAGTTGTGAACCTATGACCTTCTTATTTTAGAATCTCCTACAAGACTAGCGCTCTCTTATTTCCTAGAAAATATTTATTTATGGACACATTTATAGGTTTTAAGTTTGATTTTACTGTCACTACTCCCTAGATCTACGCAAAACCAATGATACCCAAAGGTTATGCAAATATAATTTTGTTTGTATTTTAAAAATACCCATTCCTATGTTAATATTAGCTTTGATCTATTAATAAACTTGTGAATAGTATTTTAAAAACTTGTAATTCCAATTACCCAAACTTAAATAATTTATGAAAATACAATCCAAGTTGAAATCTTTGGTCTTTGATAATAAGAAAAAACATTAAAAATGAAATCAACAATTTAAAACTCATGTCAAAAGATATTTAAAACTTACTAAATTGAAATATTTGTAGACACATGACGCACATCAAAAATATTATTCAAAACATTATTGATAATGAAGGGACTCTGACTTTAATCCATATATAAAAAATATCAAATATTTTAATATAAATAAAATGTTGAGTTAGTCAATTATTTTGATATTTTTTAAAATAGTTAAATCCTTTATTGTAAATTTTTCAACTTTTAAATGATACAAGTTTGAGATATATATGTTTTTAATTGTTTATGCCTTTATTTGTTTCCATTAGTAGAGGGCTATAAAATTATTATTCATAAGCATGTTTATTATGCTTCTTTTAACTTGCAACTACTTAGCTTAATTAATTATATTTTAAATTATTTTTGATAAATTTATCCTCTAATGACAGGGATTTATATAACTTAAATGAGTCTAATGATAAATAATTCAATAATATAAGATTAAAATATAAAACATTATACCTAAAATCTTAATTAATAAAATACTTAAATTTAAATGATTAAATATATATCATGTTGTTAAAAGTGTAACTAAATAAACTACATGTACTTGTACATATGCAAACATTCTTGTTATATTTTGAATTCTTTTTCATAGGAAAACCCTAGCTCATTGAGGAAAGACGAAGTTGACGGGACCCCAACTATCTAGGGAATCAAACTAGAGAAACACACCAATAAGGACTCGATTGCTACCAAATGACCTATCATTTTTTGTGTAAGGTAAAATACAAATTCCAAATGACCTATCTTTTTTTGTGTTAAATTTTAAGGTAAAACACATTTTTTAAAAGGGTCCTAGTCCCTTGTGTAATGGTTTGAACTTGGGTTTTCTCATGAAAACTAAAAAACATACGACTATAATATTACAATAAAAACAATTATATTTTAAAATTATTCTTTTTTTACCGTTCTCGAAGAAATATGATTCCTTAAAGTTATGGGACACTTTTTAAGCACATCTAAAATTTTATTTAAGAGCTTATGTTCAAATATAGTGATATATATACTCGTTGAAAATCTCTTTTTGAGCCCAATCCAACAAAGGTGGATTCATTATTTTTCATGAATACTTGAGGAAGATATGAGCCTCGAAAGCGATGCCATCCTTACTATCATGGATGCGTCACTAGACTTAGAATCTAAATTTTAGTAATTTTATGGCATTGTGTAAAAAGGATATAAGTGTATTTGTACTGTTGGAAATATCTTTTAAGTCTAATCCAATGAATATATTTGTTTGTACATTTATATTAGTTTGCTAAAATCAGATGTCTACCATAGTGAAGAATGTGGTTTTATGACACATATTGAAGACCCTTCCTATGATAGTGAAGGAAGATGCTTTTTAATTCAAGCAAGGCTCATACTTATGAATTATTGTCCCTAACACAAGATGAAGTATTTTAGTAAGGCTTAGACCTACTGGTTACCTATGATTGGTTAAGTGTGTCCCTAGTCACATAACATTGTAGAAAAATGTGTGTATTTGTGCTTGCAACCTTGATAATGAAGAGAGTATTTGTATCCCTATCCATATTTAATATAAAACTATGGATATTTGTGTTTGTCTCTTATCCTTGGTCACAAGTGAATGAGATGAAAAATTGAGTGTGTTTTTGTTCATGTTTTTTTTATTAGGGTAAGAAGGGGTTTTAGGGTCCCCAAACCCGTACATCAAGTTATGTAAGATAATACAATATACTATAGTAGCTTTAAAAAATACTATCATCCACTTGCTACTACGACTAAACCTTAGAATATCATATATCGATAAAACAACTTAAAAAACATGACAGATTACTAGACCACTTACAAAATAGAAACTTGAAACAACCATAGCTACCACTCAATCATACTAAACAAAATAGACCAGAATAGAACATAACAATTTGTAATAACAAACTTAGCTAAGACAACATCCCAATTCTAATGAACTAGATCCAAGAATTTGACCATGTCCATCACTTCCTTTGTTCCAGGTGTTTGTAACTTTATCTTAGAGTATTCCATAAACCATCCACTCCAAAATTTTCTCAACCTCCTCATAAATTTTTATTACCAAGGGTTATGTTTTGACCACATATCCCCCCATATTGTTGTTCCACCTCAATTTGATCACCCTCTAGATGGCTAAAAACTTGACCAAGGTACTTGCATCCCTTTCCTCTTACCTCCATGGATGATCGAATTCGATATGTTCTAAGATCCCCATCTTCCTTTATCTCTGTTATCATTGGCATTCTATACCTCCACTTGTTCCAATAGGTAAATATTCTCTTATCATTCCTTATTAGATATTTCCATCAATGGAAGCGAGAAGCTAGAAACCCAAAATTGTTTATCCTCTAGTAATACTCCCATATTTTCCATGAAATCAACCGCTTTGTTCCCCTCTCGATAGATATGTTGAATTTTAACACTCCTCAACTTTTTGAGTTTCATTTTACTTTTTAGAATCTTTTTTACAATTGACCAACTCACTTATTTTTCTTCTTTCAGCGTCTTGATAATATTTAACGAGTCATGCCCAATAATGATGTTCACAACCCCTATTTGTAGGATAAAATAGATTCCTAGAAATAGTTTTCTTGCCTTAACAAAGTGATTCATCTGGTTGCCTAACGGTTTTGCATATGCCAAAAGAACAACTCATTTTTCATCTCTAACCACCCCTCCAACTTCAGCTAATTTAGGATTATCTTTACCTATTCCATTGAAGTTGAGCTATCAAAAGAGGGATTCCAAATTCACTTCATATTTAGATGACTTGGGTACACTCTAAGGAGTTAAAATAGATGGAACCCATTCTTGTAACATATAGGTTTCCTTCTTAGTTTCCCTTTCTTGTTGATGTTTGGTTACTTTAAAATTTTCAATAACTTCATTACCAATTTGGGTACTAACAAAGTTAGCATCCCTTTTTTTATCCTTAAAAATCTTATTGTTGCACTTTGTCCACAGGTCCCATAGAAAATGCGGAAGGCATATATGTCATAAGGTGTTTAAACACTATCTCTTAAAAGAGGAGTTCCAATGGAGGCACATCTACCATATTATCAAGAAAAACCCAAGAAACCATAAATTTATTAAGAAGATGACTGAGAACACCATAGGAAAACTCACATCCTAAGAATAGGTGTTGGATGGTTTCAATTTATCTTTCACATAAGGAACACCTATTGAAAATTTGGAATTCTCTTTTGCATAAATTACCAATAGTTAGAATCTTATTTTGGACCACTATCCAGTAAAAGGTGATTTTGGATATCAAATTTTTAATCTAGACCTTCTTAACAGGAATCCATATGAACCCCTTCTTATCTATCACCAAGTAACCTATTTTGATAGAGTACAAGCCCTTGCTTTCCTTGCATCAAACCATATAATAACTATTACCCAAAGGGTTTATAGAATACACTTTGAGGAGATTAGATAACTTGTTGGCTACTTTCATCTAGGCATCATTTAGATAACCACCTTGAATTTCTTCTAGCTTAGTTTTCCATCTCTAATTACTAAAAAATATTTAACCCTATTCCCCAAATATCTTGTGAGTTTTGGTTTTTAAGATCTTTTACTCTAAATCATCCTCCAATAGATCATCCTGCAACCATATACCTTTTAAAAAATCCACCTTTTCTTTACCAATTTTCCATATTATACCTTTCCTCAAGAGATCCTTGCATATGACTAAGTTGTTCCAAAAGGTAGAACCTTTTGGTAGCTCCTCCGTGCTTAGGAAATCATTTATATTTCTTAAATATTTGGTCTTGAGTATCTTGACCTAGCTCAATTGGTCATTATTCAAGAGCTTCCACCCCATATTATCTATGAAGGCCTCATTCATCATTTTGAGGCATTTGAAACCTAACCCTCCATACTCCTTCAAACACACTTACTCCCAAGCCACCAAAGGGAGTCTCTTCTTGTCCTCTAAACCAAACCATAGAAAGGATCGTTATATTTATTCCAACTTGTTTATGATTTTGGTAGGGATTTTAAACACTGACATGAAATAAATGGGAATGCTTTACAAGGTGGATTGGACTAGCTGAGTTTTCCCAACCCGACTTAATAGATTACCTTTCCAACCTGTCAAATTATTTGTAAACTATTCAATGACTAGGTTCCATAATTCTAATTTCATTCTTCCCTTTAATAGGGGCATCCTTAGGTAGGAGGCTGGGAGGTCCCCTATCTCATAGCCAAAAATCTAAGATATTCTTATTTTTCTCACCACCAATGTATTGATAAAGTAGATCTGTGTTCTTGTTCATGTTAATATCAATCATGGACAAGAGAATCCCATCACTATTAAAAAACCTTAATTTTATCCCAAGCCTACCAAATGCTCTAGGAAATAAAGACACCAAAATTCTTTATCTAGCCTGGCCAAAAAAAGAGTTTTAAGGCTAAGGAATTTTGCCTTTCCATGAAGATAAATTTTTTGAATAGGACTTAAGAAGTGTATTCCTAAGAAATCGCTTCCATGGCTCATTACCTGTAGCCATACAAACCATCCAATTTGTAGCCAATGCCAATCCTTATTTTTTCATATCAATCAAACCTAGGACTCCCATGTCTTGAGGGGTACAATAGAGGTTCTAATTATTTATGTAAAAAAATGTTGCCATCATTTTTAGCCCATAGAAAAAATCTTCAAATTTTATCTATTTTTTTATAGGAAGGTAGGGAGCCTACCCAACAAGATGAATAATAGACATGAGTACTAGCCAAAACTTTAGAAAAAATCTAGAATTTTCTAGCCAATGAGAGTGGTTTAAGCATCCATTTCTCCAACTTGACCATAACTTTATTCACCACACTACTCCATAAGGATGAGGGATGATATTCAAAGGGTAGAGGAATTTTTAACAACTTAAAAATTTGGCTTGATTGTAGCCAGTTCTAGTCTTTTCTTTGCAACCATCGAGGACTTAAACTTTTACTAGTTATATACGCACAAAATTTGTGCCATTAAATCATGGATACTTTAATTTTATAGTAGATATCCATGCATCTTTCACTTGTTTCAATATATTCATGATATTCCTCGATAGTTACAAATGTGTCATCAACAAAACAACCATAAGTGAAAGAATGCCAAAGGTTATCTAGGTATGGGATCCCCTAGATTGCTTTTCTTTCTATCTAAAATTGTAATAAGTATCCAAATGCATTAATAGTAAGAATGAAAAGTGATGGTGCCAGAGGGAAGCCTTAATGGAATGATCGAGTTAGAAAAAAGCTTCTAAAAATCTAGCCATTGATATTGAAGTTTACATTGGCATTAGAAAAAAGAGAAGTTGTCATGGTACGAAATGCACAACCAAACCCAAGGCTTACATCTTTATGTCCCATTTAATTTTTTCATATACCTTATCATCATATAACTTAAGAAAAATAATATTGACATTAATGTTTGATGTATAGTGGATCTCCTCCCACACAACAAGTACATTATCAAAAATATATCTACCTTTCACAAATCTTCTCTGTTTAGGACAAATGACATCTAGTGGTAGATTGTGCAATTTTAGGCTAGAGTTTTAGCAATAATTTTTTAAGACACATGGAGAAGAGTGATAGGCCTCCAATTTGTCAAATTGCATTTATTACCCTTTTTAGAATAATATTAACAAGGCCTTGAGTGGTCCACTTTCCAAGGGATCCTCCCATCAAGGCCTCTTTATACACTACGTAAATCTAGTCCCATAAAGTCCCTACTGGCTTTGTAAAATTTAATGGGAAGGCCATCCATTCTTGGAGCTTTATCATTGGCCATGATAAAGGATGTTTTTTCTATTTCTTCGAGAGTGATTAGTTGATTAAGATTATCTTAAGCTTCTCGACTAAGTTTTGGTAGTGTAATACCAATACACTCTTGCATGACCAGCCTACATCCCTCTATTTGGCCTTGGAATGTAAAAAGCTCTTGGTAGAAATTTAAAATTTTATTCAATCATCTCCCGATATCTAACAACTTGGCCATAAATGTTTAGTTGGGAAATTTTATCATCTCTATATGTTACCTGAAGAAAGAAGAAGAAAAGGATAAGTCCTTGAAGGCTCAATCTCTAGTATTAAGACATGCAATCAAGCTCTTATTCTTTTCGTCTATGGCCTTTGCTTCTTTATCTTCTAGAATTTTGGCTAAAAGACTAGCATCCTTTTAGAAAATTTCTTCACCATAAGGCTTCTCCTAAAGCTCAATAAGAATCCCCTTGAGGCTTTTTTTGGTGTATGCTAACCTACCTCTCATAGCCTAGGCAGTTTGCTTATCAAAATTCATAATGAATACAATTAATTTACTTGTGGCTCTTTGACACTGGGAGAGAGATCCATAAATATTTCACACCATTGATATAATTCAAGTTATTGAAATGTGAGTAATCGAGATGAAATCTAGAGTGAAAATCCCTTATGTTATCCTACTCCTAGGTATAGTGATCAGGAGACCAACTAAAATTTCATCTATAGGAAGTGTTAAAGGAGCTCTGGGTAAAATCCTTACTTCGGAGCAATCAACACTTGTTGGAACAGAGTATGGAGGACAAATGAAGTAAGGTATGTGTTTTAAAATTTGTATGAAATACATGGAATATGGAAAAATGTGGATGGCTCCATGATGTGTGTCTCAGAAGGAAATTTTTAATGCTTTTTGAATCACTCAAAACAAACAACTGAAGCCAAAGTTATGGCAAAATTACTAAACTCCAAAGTCCCAAAATGTATGGGTGCTTTGATGTTGCTCAAAACTGCTTATAGGGGCATCTTTAAAAGGCCATAAATTTTTCGTTACTAGGACAAATTGGATGAAATTAGTACTGTTAGAAAGCTAGTTTCGAGGAGCATATTTATAGATTAGTTTCTCAAAATATGGAGGTTAGAATAGAAAGTTATGGTAGTGTTATGTTATAACAAAACATCGATGGTGGTCCTCATGGTGGTTTTGGCAGTGTAATACCAATACACTCTTGCGTGACCATCCTACATTCCTCTATTTGGCCTTGGAAAGCTCTTGGTAGAAATTTAAAAGTTGATTCAATCAGATCCTGATATATAACAACTTGGCCATCAATGTTTAGTTGGGAAATTTTTTCATCTCTATATGTTACCTGAAGAAAGGAGAAGAAAAGGACAAGTCCTTGAAGGCTCAATCTCCAGTCTTGAGACATGCAATTAAGCTCTTATTATTTTCCTCTATGGCCTTTACTTCTTTATCTTCTAGAATTTTGGCTAAAAGACTAGCATCCTTTTAGAAAATTTATTTACCATAAGGCTTTTGCTAAAGCTCAATAAGAATCCCCTTGAGGCTTTATTTGGTGTATGCTAACCTACCTCTCATAGCCTAGGCAATTTGCTTATCAAAATTCATGATGAATAAAATTAATTTACGTGTGGCTCTTTGACACTAGACAATCTATTGAAGAATATATAGGCCTAGGTAGAGATATCCATAAATATTTCACACCTTTGATACAATTCAAGTTATTGAAATGTGAGTAATAGAGATGAAATCTAGAGTGAAAATACCTTTTGTTCTCCTACTCCTAGGTACAGTGATCAAGAGACCAACTAAAATTTCATCTAAAGGAAGTGTGGAAGGAGCTCTAGGTAAAATCCTCGCTTTGAAGCAATCAACACTTGCTGGAATAAAGTATGGAGGAAAAATGAAGTAAGGTATGTGTTTTTAAATTTTGGATAAAATACATGGAATCTAGGTAAATGTGGATGGATCCATGATGCGTGTCTTAGAAGGAACTTTTCAATGCTTTTTGAATCACTCAAAATGAACAATTGAGGCCAAAGTTATGGCTAAATTACTGAACTCCAAAGTCCCAAAATGTATGGGTGCTTCGATGTTTCTCAAAACTGCTTATAGGGGAATCTTTAATAGGCCATAATTTTTTTGTTACTAGGCCAAATTGGATGAAATTATTACCGTTAGAAATCTAGTTTCGAGGAGCATATTTCTAGATTAGTTTCTCAAAAAATGGAGGTTAGCATAGAAATTTATGGTAGTGTTATGTTATAATAAAACATTGATGGTGGCCCTCATGGTGGTTTTGGCAGTGTAATACCAATACACTCTTGGATGACCATCCTACATTCCTCTATTTGGCCTTGGAATGTAAAAATATCTTGGTAGAAATTTAAAATTTGATTCAATCATCTCCTGATCTCTAACAACTTGGCCATCAATGTTTAGTTGGAAAATTTGCTCATCTCTATATGTTACCTGAAGAAAGGAGAAGAAAAGGATAAGTCCTTGAAGGCTCAATCTTCAGTCTTGAGACATGTAATCAAGCTCTTATTCTTTTCCTCTATGGCCTTTACTTCTTTATCTTCTATAATTTTGGCTAAAATACTAGCATCCTTTTAGAAAATTTCTTCACCATAAGGCTTCTAAAGCTCAATAAGAATCCCATTGAGGCTTTATTTAGTGTATGCTAACCTACCTCTCATAGCCTAGGCAATTTGCTTATCAAAATTCATGATGAATAAAATTAATTTACGTGCGGCTCTTTGACACTAGACAATCTATTGAAGAATATATAGGCCTAGGTAGAGATATCCATAAAGATTTCACACCATTGATACAAGTCAATTTATTGAAATGTGAGTAATAGAGATGAAATATAGAGTGAAAATCCCTTTTGTTCTCCTACTCCTAGGTACAATGATCAAGAGACCAACTAAAATATCATCTAAAGGAAGTGTGGAAGGAGCTCTGGGTAAAATCCTCGCTTCGAAGCAATCAACACTTGCTAGAACAAAGTATGCAGAAAAAATGAAGTAAGGTCTATGTTTTTAAATTTTGGATAAAATACATGGAATCTGGGTAAATGTGGATGGCTCCATAATGTGTGTCTTAGAAGGAACTTTTCAATGCTTTTTGAATCACTCAAAATGAACAATTGAGGCCAAATTTATGGCTAAATTACTGAACTCCAAAGTCCCAAAATGTATGGGTGCTTCAATGTTGCTCAAAACTACTTATAGGGGCATCTTTAATAGGCCATAATTTTTTTGTTACTAGGCCAAATTGGATGAAATTAGTATCGTTAGAAATCTAGTTTCGAGGAGCATATTTCTAGATTAGTTTCTCAAAAAATGGAGGTTAGCATAGAAATTTATGGTAGTGTTATGTTATAATAAAACATTGATGGTGGCCCTCATGGTGGTTTTGGCAGTGTAATACCAATACACTCTTGGATGACCATCCTACATTCCTCTATTTGGCCTTGGAATGTAAAAATCTCTTGGTAGAAATTTAAAAGTTGATTCAATCATCTCCTGATCTCTAACAACTTGGCCATCAATGTTTAGTTGAAAAATTTTCAATTCTCTATATGTTACCTGAAGAAAGGAGAAGAAAAGGGTAAGTCATTGAAGGCTCAATCTCTAGTATTGAGACATGCAATCAAGCTCTCATTATTTTCCTCTATGGCCTTTACTTCTTTATCTTCTATAATTTTTGCTAAAATACTAGCATCCTTTTAGAAAATTTCTTTACCATAAGGCTTTTGCTAAAGCTCAATAAGAATCCCCTTGAGGCTTTATTTGGTGTATGCTAACCTACCTCTCATGGCCTAGGCAATTTGATTATCAAAATTCATGATGAATACAATTAATTTATGTGTGGCTCTTTGACACTAGACAATCTATTGAAGAATATATAGGCCTAGGTAGAGATATCCATAAAGATTTCACACCATTGATACAAGTCAAGTTATTGAAATGTGAGTAAAAGAGTTGAAATATAGAGTGAAAATCCCTTTTGTTCTCCTACTCCTAGGTACAGTGATCAAGAGACCAACTAAAATGTCATCTAAAGGAAGTGTGGAAGGAGCTCTGGGTAAAATCCTCACTTCAAAGCAATCAACACTTGTTGGAACAAAGTATGGAGGATAAATGAAGTAAGGTATGTGTTTTTAAATTTTGGATAAAATACATGGAATCTGGGTAAATGTGGATGGCTCCATGATGTGTGTCTCAGAAGGAACTTTTCAATGCTTTTTGAATCACTCAAAATGAACAATTGAGGCCAAAGTTATGGCTAAATTACTGAACTCCAAAGTCCCAAAATGTATAAGTGCTTCGATGTTGCTCAAAACTGCTTATAGAGGCATCTTTAATAGGCCATAATTTTTTTGTTACTAGGACAAATTGGATGAAATTAGTATCGTTAGAAATCTAGTTTCGAGGAGCATATTTATAGATTAGTTTCTCAAAAAATGGAGGTTAGCATAGAAATTTATGGTAGTGTTATGTTATAATAAAACATTGATGGTGGCCCTCATGGTGGTTTTGGCAGTGTAATACCAATACACTCTTGGATGACCATCCTACATTCCTCTATTTGGCCTTGGAATGTAAAAATATCTTGGTAGAAATTTAAAAGTTGATTCAATCATCTCCTGATCTCTAACAACTTGGCCATCAATGTTTAGTTGGAAAATTTTCTCATCTCTATATGTTACCTGAAGAAAGGAGAAGAAAAGGATAAGTCCTTGAAGGCTCAATCTCCAGTCTTGAGACATGCAATCAAGCTCTTATTCTTTTCCTATATGGCCTTTACTTCTTTATCTTCTATAATTTTGGCTAAAAGACTAGCATCCTTTTAGAAAATTTCTTCACCATAAGGCTTCTAAAGCTCAATAAGAATCCCATTGAGGCTTTATTTGGTGTATGCTAACCTACCTCTCATAGCCTAGGCAATTTGCTTATCAAAATTCATGATGAATAAAATTAATTTAATTGTAGCTCTTTGAAACTAGATAATCCAATGAAGAATATATAGGCCTAGGTAGAGAGATCCATAAAGATTTCACACCATTGATACAAGTCAAGTTATTGAAATGTGAGCAATCGATATGAAATCTAGAGTGAAAATCCCTTATGTTCTCCTACTCCTAGGTATAGTGATTAGGATACCAACTAAAAGGTCATCTACAAGAAGTGTGGAAGGAGCTCCGGGTAAAATCCTCGCTTCGGAGCAATCAACACTTGCTGGAACAGAGTATGGAGGACAAATGGAGTAAGGTCTGTATTTTTAAATTTTGGATGAAATCCATGGAAGCTGGGTGAATATGGATGGCTCCATGACGTGTGTCTTGGAAGGAGATTTCTAACACTTTTTGAATCACTCAAAACGGACAATCGAGGCCAAAGTTATGGCCAAATTACTAAACTCCGAAGTCCCAGAATGTATGGGTGCTTCGACGTTGCTCAAAACTGCTTACAGGGGCATCTTTAAAAGGTCGTAACTTCTTCGTTACTAGGCCAAATTGGACGAAATTAGTACCGTTAGAAAGCTAGTTTTGAGGAGCATATTTCTAGATTGGTTTCTTAGAAAATGGAGGTCAGCATAGAAAGTTATGGTAGTTAGAAAAGGGTTGTTTAGAATGATAGAAAATTGGCTATAACTTCCAGAATTCAAGTGCTCTAGTGCTCCAAGTGGTACCGTTGGATAGGTAATTCAAATATGCTTCCAATGAGCATAGGTAGAGGTCAATCGAAGTAGTGTAGCAAAATTTATGCCCAAAATACACCTACAAATATGTTACATACGAGTTTGCAAGTGAGTGAACAGTAAATACCAACACTCATTTAAGAAAAGGGGTTGGTTATAAATACCAACACTCATTTAAGAAAAAGGGCTAGTTATAAATACCAACACTCATTTAAAAAAGAAAAGGGTTAGTTATAAATACCAACACTCATTTAAGAAAAGGGGTTAGTTATAAATACCAACACATTGTGAGGGAGCTTTTGGACAACACATTGTGAGGGTTTGATTGCTACATCTGCATTGGGAGAACCGAGAGGTAGAGGAGGAAGAGGCAAGAGTAGATATTGGGGAGAACAAGCTGAAGAATACAATCAACTGAATATCAGTAAGGATTTGTATCAGTTTTGAATCCTAATAACAATTTGTCCAATTTATTTGGGCCATGGTTTTACCCATTTTGGGGTTTCCACATAAAAATCTTGTGTCCTCTTGCAATTTGTGATTGTGTGTGTGATTTCATTTCTGCAATATCTGAGTTTTAATTCCAATTTAATAAGTAGATCAGATATCTAGAAATATACAATCTAAAGCATAAAATCTAAGCATGGATACATTTAATTAACCTAAGTTGAGGGATTAAGCATGATATCTGATCTATTTGAGGAAAGAGTCAAGATTTGGCTCTTTACAGATCAAGTTTGGTATCAAAGAGGATTTTTCTTGAAGAACTGTGTATGCAAGGCAGAAGATCTCAAGGAAAGGACTTAGCCCCATACAACCCAGATATTGGGAGAAGAAGGATCAGATCTAAAAAAATGGTAGATCAATTAGAACCTAACTCTCCAACAATATCCAGTAAGGAATTCTAGAGAAGATTTCTTGAAATGGAAGACACTCTCCAAAGCTTGATGGAGATGATGTTTTTTAAAGAAGAAAGGAAATCAAGGAAGGGAGGGAAGAAATTAGATTCAAAATTTAAAATTGAGTCTAGTGCTTCCAATGGTGAGAAAGAAAAGGAGGTTGAAGGATCCCACTCCAAATAACCTGAGAATGTCTCATCACAACCCTTGACAATAGATCCATTTAAAATGGAGGTCAAAATTGATATTCTAGCCTATGAAGGGGAGTTAGATCCTAAAAAATTAGATGGGTGGCTAAAGAAATTGGAGGTTTACTTTAGTACTAAGTCTTATACAAAGGTACAGCAGATCAACTTTACTAGATTGAAATTGGGTGGCCATGCTCTCACATGGTGGGAGGTATACTCAATTGGATTGGCAATAAATCAACAACTAGTTGTAGAAACATGGGTAGAATTTGTGAAGGCTATAAGAGCTCAGTTTTATCCTATTGGCTATCAAGAGAATATGGAGGAGAGATGGTTGTTTTTGAGATAGAGGTAGGGCCAAATAGTCCAAGAATACACCATAAAATTTAGAAAACAAGTCGTGTTAATGGGCATTAATCTTCGAGATCCTCAAATTTTTAAGAAATATAAGTGTGGCTTGTCTTATCAGATCAGGATAGAACTAGCATTATTTGATGCCAAGGACATTGATGAGGTATGCATTAAAGCCACATATCTAGAAATGAGGGCCAGAAAGCCAATAAAGGATAATAAGGCATCAACTTCATCTAAACCCTCCAAGCCTATAGAGAAAACCAAGGGTTCTAATAGTAAAGGCAAGAAGAAATCAGGGGCTACAACCACCAAATCACAAAAGGGTGAAAAGCATTGCAAGGAATGTAATGTTGACACTCATTCAAGTGAGGACTATTGGAAGCTACACCCTGAAAAGAGGCCAAAATGGTGGAACAAGGGAAAGAAGAAATATGCTAATTCTACCAAAAAGGTTGAGCAGGAGGAAGAAGGGTGTTTTGAGGAAGAGGATGAAGGAAAGGTAGTGTGTGCTACCAGAATTAAGCCTTTAAGGTAGGAGCAGACCTCTAAGAAGGAGGAACAAGCTTCAGAGGCCAAGAAAGAGGAGTTATTTTGGGTCTACATACAAGTGTAGAGGATGAAAGTTACAACATTGTTTGATAGTGGATCCCAAAGGAATTTAATTTCTGAGGATCTAGTGAAGTAACTAGGATTGAAGATTATGGATCATCCACAACCATACCCATTGGGATGGGTGCAGAAGGATGTGGAGCTACAGGTAACCAAGCAATGTACTTTACAGTTTTATGTCAAAAATAAATTCTATGATGTAATTACTTGTGATGTAGTACCTCTTGATATTTGCCAAGTAATTTTTGGTAGCCCATATTTATGGGAAAGAGATGCTTTGTTTAAGTGGAGGTGCAATGTTTGGGAGTTGAAGAAAGGTGGAATCACATATGTGATTAATCCCAATGGGTTGGAAAAGAAATTCTAGCTTGTGATAGTGCAATAGGCCAAGCATTTGGTGAATGTAAGCAAGAGATTCATGCTATTGATGATAAGAGGTGTGGATAGTAATGTGCAGATCAGTAAGGAGGTGGAAGCAGCCAACTATACTCCCCAACAAAAGAGGAAAGTGGAGCATGAAATCCAACTCTTACCTGATTCACCTCTGCCTAATATTGGATTGTATAGGCAGTTTGTAATTGAGTCAGATGAGGTGAAAAATGGAGTGCAGGGCAAATCCAATGAGGATTTTCATTTGGAAAATGACTTGTTATTCCCAAGGGAGACAAACACTTACAACTGATAAGGGAAGCTCACACATCACTAGTTGTTGGTCATTTTGGCGTGCACAAAATAGTAGCTAACCTACAACGATATGTCTACTAGCCCAATATGCAGAATGATGTGTCTAACTATATCCGTGGATGTGCAAATTGCAGCACAAGCAAACCCAACAACCACAAATTGGGACTGTACACACCTTTACCAGTTCCTAATCGACCATGGGAGAGCATTTCAATGGACTTCTTGGGTGGATTGCCAACCACTCGGAGAGGTAATGATTATCTATTTGTTATAGTGGATAGATTTAGTAAAATGGCAATTGTTGTGCCTTGTAAGAAAACTATTACAACAGAAGGTACAACCAAACTATTTTTTGAACATATTTTTGTTCATTTTGGATTGCCTAAGAGTATCATTTTAGATAGAGATACTCGCTTTCTCAGTAAATTTTGGCTTGCATTATGGGGAATGTTGGACACTAAGCTGAAGAGATCAACAACATTTCATCCACAAACGGATGGACAAATAGAGGTGGTCAACAGGACAATTGTGCACTTGTTGAGGGGCTATAATCAACGAAATCCAAAGACATGGGATGATAGTCTAGCATATGTCCAATACTACTACAACCGGGCAATACATTCATCTACAAGATTATCACCATTTGAGGTGTGTTATGGGTTTCTACCTCATTCACCTTTTGATGGAGCCTTTGAGAGTGGGCAAGATCCAAGTAGCTCAAATCTAGAAGGAGAGAAAGCATTGAAGTTCATTCAACGTATTCAATTGATACAACAAAAAATAGAGGAGAAACTAAAGCAAACTCAATAGCACTATAAGGAATGCCATGACAAACATAGGGTAGCTCATGATTTCCAAGTGGGAGATCTTGTATGGTTGCATTTAAGCAAGGAACGACTAAAGGGAGAAGGTAAGAAATTGAAGCCTATCAGATATGGGCCATTTAAAATTTTAGGCCAGGTTGGGCCAAATGCCTTCCAACTCGAACTGCCAAGTTATATGCAAATGTACTCTATTGTCAATGTGGAAAATTTGAAGTTGTTTGAGCCCTCTTTGTTGGACGAGAGAGAAGATGCTCCAATATTACCTAAGTTGGATGATTTAGTCTCAGCTGAGTTTGAGGAGGCAGTAGAAGATTTAATTTTAGATAGGAAAATGTGGACAACATGCCAAGGATAGGAAGAATTATGGTTGGTATGTCCTAAGGAGAAAATGCTAAGCAAGGCAAAGTGGATCTCCAAGAAGCAAGCGGAGAAACAATATCCCCATTTGAATAAAGATGATTTTGAGGGACCAAAATCCTCCAATGGGGGAGGTCTTGATCAGGAGACCAACTAAAAGGTCATCTACAGGAAGTGTGGAAGGAGCTCCAGGTAAAATCCTTGCTTTGGAGCAATCAACACTTGCTGGAACAGAGTATGGAGGACAAATGGAGTAAGGTCTATGTTTTTAAATTCTAGGTGAAATCCATGGAAGTTGGGTGAATGTGGATGGCTCCATGATGTGCATCTTAGAAGGAGATTTTTGACACTTTTTGAATCACTCAAAATGGACAACCGAGGCCAAAGTTATGGCCAAATTACTGAACTTCAAAGTCCTAGAATGTATGGGTGCTTCGATGTTGCTCAAAATTGCTTACAGGGGCATCTTTAAAAGGTCGTAACTTCTTCGTTACTAGGCCAAATTGGATGAAACTAGTACCATTAGAAATCTGGTTTTGAGGAGCATATTTCTAGAGTGGTTTCTCAGAAAATGGAGGTCAACATAGAAAGTTATGGTAGTCAAAAAAGGGTTATTTAGAATGATAGAAAATTGGTTGTAACTTCCAGAATTCAAGTGCTCTAGTGCTCCAAGTGGTACCATTGGATAGGTAATTCAAATATGCTTCCAAAAAGCATAGGTAGAGGTCAATAAAAGTAGTGTAGCAAAAGTTATACCTAAAATACACCTACAAGTATGTTACATACGAGTTTGCAAGTGAGTGAACAGTAAATACCAACACTCATTTAAGAAAAGGGGTTGGTTATAAATACCAACACTCATTTAAGAAAAGGGGTTGGTTATAAATACCAACACTCATTTAAGAAAAGGGGTTGGTTATAAATACCAACACTCATTTAAGAAAAGGGGCTGGTTATAAATAACAACACATTGTGAGGCTTTTTGAACAACACATTGTGAGGGTTTGATTGCTACATCTGCATTGGGAGAACCGAGAGGCAGAGGAGGAAAAGGCAAGAGCAGATATTGGGGAGAACAAGTTGAAGAATACAATCAATTGAATATCAGTAAGGATTTGTATCAGTTTTGAATCCTAATAACAATCTGTCCAATTTATTTGGGTCATGGTTTTACCCATTTTGGGGTTTCCACATAAAAATCTTGTGTCCTCTTGCAATTTGTGATTGTGTGTGTGATTTCATTTTTGCAATATCTGAGTTTTAATTCCAATTTAATAAGTAGATCAGATATCTGGAAACATACAATCTAAAGCATAAAATCTAAGCATGGATACATTTAATTAACCTAAGTTGAGGGATTAAGCACGATCTCTGATTTTTTTGAGGAAAGAGTCAAGATTTGGCTCTTTACGGATCATATAGATGAATACGATAGGGTCATGGTCCAAATAGCTAGGGTTCTAGTTTGAACCAACCAAGAATTGCTTTCCTTCAAAATGAAGAGACAGTCATAAGAGAGCATGGTCTTGTCTAATTGTTTGAGGATGTACATGTCAGTTGCCCTATATGCTTAGACCAAGTATACCAAATTTCTTTGAATTATTTCTTTCTAGATTGATTGGGTCAAATAGTCTGAATACATTCTAGAAGAGCAACCAGGCTCGATATTCCCTCTTTTTCAGCCTTATCAGGATAACAACCACTTTATCTTCTTAGTTATCCACCACATTAAAATCCTCGTAAACCAGCCATGGATTGTTTAGGATATTTTTAGAAAGTTATCCCCACAACTTGACTCTCCTTAGCATCATTGGGAGCATAAACATTGAGGTCTCCCAACAATAAGTTATCAAAATAAATCTAAATCAAAATTGTCCTATGAAGAGGGTCAAACCCCTAATAAACTACCATCCTCGCTAGATGAGGATGCACCACCATGACCTCTAGGGTGGTCTATTTGTACCACTACAAATTATTTCTAAAAATATTGGAAAAAAAAAATTATTTCATGACTTACAATTTTTACTTCTTGAAAGAAAATACGTGAAACAATTCTTTTGCTTTCTACAAAAATCCTTAACAATTCTTATTTTATTCAGGTCAAACAAACCCCTAACATTCCATGAGAGACAATTTAAGTGTTAGGAATTATATCCATATTCTTTCCTTCATTGTCTATATCTTCAACTTCATTCTCACCCCAAAACATCTCAAACTATTGAATGAGACAAAAGCACTACCATTGGATGAGTTTAGATATTCCCCTTAAAATTGGGGTTCTTGCTTTCTTGCTATGGTCTCCCATAAGCAGCTTAGAGCAAGTTGATGACTTAGAACAAGTATGTTAGAGCAAGTTGATGACTTAGAACAAGTATGTCTTTGCGTATTCATAAGAACAAAGCTATAAGATTTTTTTAGAGGCTTACTGAAACTAGAATCCCAAAGGTTTTGCTAGATCCAAGAAGTTAGTTGCTTAAGGCCTAGTAATTACTATGCTGTGTTGAGAATTTTTTTTTTTTTTTTTTCAGGTTTGTTTTCTTACAACTACTTCGATCCAAGTTTAGTTTCTTTAATTTACAAATCTCCGTTTCCGTCAAGTGACGTCGTTCCTGCTTCTCTGCTAGCGCCACTGTCATCTAATGCGTTCTGCAGACGCACCAACTTCCATTCACGCAACACCTCCGTGATCGTTGCCGTCACCCCATCTTTGCCGTGACGACGGCAAAAGAGTATATTGTTAAAAAAATATTTTGAAGACATTTTAATGATAAAAAGTATTGAGTTCTTGTAGCTTTCAACGGCGGCCGCTACTTATCCAGTTCGTGAATTCATTTAGGACCTGCGGTGAAAAATTGGGAGCTGTGGTAGAAGATGAAGCTGGGATAAATTTATATTACTTTTTAAAAATGTTATATATTAATAAAAAATTCAAGACCATGAAGAAACCAAACCAGTCAGGACTCAATCTCGACTCCAGCGAGAGTGATAAACACAAGAAGCCAGAGTCATAAACACAAAGCCAGCCAAGGAATAAACCAAATTCCCTTGAAACCTCAACCTCAATCTCAATCCAAAACTGCAAAGCTACATGGAATATAAAATAAAAAATAAAAAATACAAACAAAACGCCATTGAGAAATTCGAAGAGGCTCTTGCAATTATCGCACCAACAACAGAAATGCGCCGGCGATCTCAGCGATAAATTCCCGCTGCAATTCGGCACCCAATCCTATAAAATCATCACTTAATACCCACCAGATCCGTCAAGTGCTGAAAATATATCCGTCAGAAGATGCATCCGGCTGTCCCAGAACTGGCACCCGCACCGGAATCGAACGCAAAATTAGCAGAAAATCGAACAGCATTTCGCACCAGGAAGACAGAAAGATATTCCGTCAGAATGGCAAAGGATTTCTTGCTGGTGACGGCGTTTCTGTTGCTTCTTCTGTGCCGAGCTCAGTCCCACTCTCCGTCTCCGAATCCGTCAAGTGACGTCGCTTCTTGTCCTCTGCCAGTGCCACCGTTATCTAACGCTTCTAGTTCTGCAGAGGCGCGGAATCCCATCCTCGCAACACCTTATCTAACGCGCCTCGTTCTGCAGAAGAGCCAAGTCGGACCATTATCGCCAACGACGACGCCGACGCCTTCTCCGACGCCTTCTCCGACGCCGACGCCTTCCCCTACGCCGTCTCCGTCATCGACTCCGTCTCAGTCGCCGACGCCGTCTCCGTCGCCGACGCCTTCTCCTACGCCGTCTCCGTCATCGACTCCGTCTCCGTCGCCGACGCCTTCTCCGACGCCGTCTCCGTCGCCGACGACTTCCCCTACACCGTCTCCGTCGTCGACGCCGTCTCCGTCGCCGACGCCTTCCCCTACGCCGTCTCCGTCATCGACGCCATCTCCGTCGCCGACGCCTTCCCCTACGCCGTCTCCGTCGCCGACGCCTTCCCCGACGCCTACCCCGTCGCCGACGCCGTCTCCATCGGAGCCGAATGGATCGGGGGACACGCAGGCGGAACCCGTCAAATCTTCCCGCGGGATGAGCGGCGGACAGAAGGCGGGAGTCGCCATCGGCGTCATATTAGGCGTCGCCGTCGCAGGAGTGGTGTTCGTTATTTACCGGAAAAGGCGGGAGAATATAAGCCGGGCGCAGTACGGCCTCGGAGCGCGCCAGGTGCAGCTGTGATCTGGATGGGCACCGAGATTTTGGAACTCCTTTATTTTTTTTTTTGATGATTTGGGGGCCTTAGTGTAAGGGAAATAACATTTGGGTTTAGTTTAGATATGCGGGGAAAGCAATGTGGTGTAATGTGTTGGGTGGGATTTGTGGCACTGGTGTTGGGTGGGATTTGTGGCACTGGGAATAATTGGCGTTTGTTCTGAGGGATGCCATTGATTTTTTCTTGCAGATCTTTTCTCTTAAAATGTGGTAATGTGAAATTTTGTTTTTGCTTAGGTAGATTTTAGATAAAAATATTATAATGACCAAGGTTTTGGTTTTTTTTGGGAAGGTTTAATGTACAAACTATTTCGTATGTATGTATAGTTTTATATAGTTTAAATTTAATTTTCGTATACATTATAAAAAATCGAACTTATTTTTATATATTATGTATTAACAAAATAATTCTGTATTAACAAAATAATTCTGATTGTTAGAACTGCAATGGAAAAATGGGGCCACCTGAAAGATGGCATTGTTATTCAGTTTAGGTTTATGGAAATTAGCCACATTATTTGTGCAGATGATAGGATTTGTACTGATTTTGTTTTCCTCCTTTTGGATCCTTGGTGTAAAATTTTAAATATATGTAGGCTAATGGGTTGGATCTCAATGAATTAGATAATGATTCAATTTTTATTGGTATTAGCGAGATTTATTGGTGTAAAATCCTAAATTTAAATGGAGCTGACAGGCTGGATCTGAAGGAGTTGCATTGGAATTAGCCACATTTATTTAACAGATAAAGATAATATAATACAGGGTTTGGGTCCAGGATAAGATAATGTAAGCCTGTTTATCTTTTTATTTTCTAAATCTCATATGAATTAGCCACATTTATTTAACAGATAAGATAATATAATACAGGGTTTGGGTCCGGATAAGATAATGTAAGCCCTGTTTATCTTTTTATTTGCTAAATCTCATATGATTGTAACAGTTTGAGAGTCCGCAATATTTTTTATTAATTATTTAAAGGTTACGTAAATTGATAATTGTTTATTTGGTTAGGTATTTATTTAAAAAGATTTAAGTTTAAATCTTGGGGTATGTCGGTACAATAAAAATTATAAAATAGCATGGTATAGACTTGTTAAAGGCAACTGTCATACCCTATAACAGTTACTAAAAAGAATGTGGATGTAAACTAACTCCCTATGTATAATTTTTTTTTTTTAAATATTTCATATAGGTTTCTCCAACTTTTAGTGTGGAACAAAATGCCCCAATAATGTGATAATGCTAAAATGCCCATTTATTTTCAGCTGCAGTTGTCATTAGGCTGGGTTTTGTTTGCTGGATTTGAAAATGACATTGTAATTATTTTTTTGTTACTGTGTTTTGGAAAATAGCCAGATTTGTTAATAGGGGTGAGGAATCTCACTTTTCACTAATCATCTTACTGTTTTCCTTACGGCTCACCGAAATACTTAGAGCTTTAGGATGCAAGGGGTATAAGCTCTTATGGTGCCCACCCTTACCACACTTCTGGAAAACTTGGGGTTTATTTTCATATTCAATGTTCTGAACCCAGGTACCAAGATTAAAAAAGATTTCAACAAAGCTCGGCAAATCCTTCTCAATATCTACCATCACACATATTCTAGCATAGAGCATTTGAGATTTGGAACTGGTAATCTAATCAAATAAAATAAAATCCCTGATCATCTTGGCAATAGTTGGAAGATGCTCTCATACCATAGATGAAGTGGGAAGTCTGGTAGCTTGACCCATAGTGGGACAAGATTAATGCTCTATGTTAGAGGATTAAAATTTGGGCCTCATTTACGTAGAAATAAACCTCATTTGTCAAAAAACCATGGACCCCCTTCCAAGATCTACTTGGAATCCTCCTTAGAGTTGAGCTTGATAAGGAAGAAATTTCTTGGGATGGCCACAATTTCAAGAGATCCGATAGATCTTCATATTGCCAAAGCCCATCTCCTTAGAGAATCAATATTCGACCTCCTATCTTGGAATTTTCCACAAGATTCCATAATCCATATTTAAAGATATTATTAATCAAGCTACGAAGATATGGATCTGGTTTGACATAGGAGAAATGTGAAAGAGGGTGTCAGATCCTCCATTACCGCCAACAACCACTTTTGCAAATGAAGGTGCACTAGGAGGGATGGGGTCCTCCCCACAGGTTCTACTGGTCCCACCTCTGAGCTTACCAGGATCCCACTCCTACCATTCAAATGAAAAGGAGGGGTCACGAGAGTCAAATGGACCCACCTTCACGAACTTAGCTTCTACAACAATGGGGTCAAAGCTGCCCAACCAAACATTCACTTCCTCTACAATGCTCATCTTCCTCCTCCACAATGCTCTTCTAAAATCCTAATCTGCCTCCTCTGCAATGCTCCTCTGAAACCCTAATCTGCCTCCTCTTCAATGCTCCTCTGAAACCCTAATTCATATCCTCTACAATGCTCCTCTAATACCCTAATCTACCTTCTCTGCAATGCTCCTCTGAAACCCTAATCCGCCTCCTCTGCAATACTCCTCTAAAACCCTTTTTATTGCTCTAAAACTGCATAAGGGTTGTGGCTGGGATCGACTTCTGCACATGAATGAAAATCTGACCACCCAATTTAGCTTGTGCAAATCATATCTTCTAGAAACTCTCATATGGGTGCAAGGTAACAGCTGAAACCCTAGCGAACAACGATGGTGCGAGTTTATGAAAAATGACAACGATTGGATCTCTTCTGAAGTGGAATAGGAAACCTCCTTCACAATAAGCGAGGCTAAAACCCTCGTGCAGTACGAACATGAATAGATCGGTGGATGGCCCGTGTTATTGAGGATCGCAGGGGAGGTTGTGTGTGAACAGTCCACAACTAACAAGAAGATCTCGTAGAAACCTTTGTAGGGTTCGCGAAATGGCTGCAATGGTAGGTCCAGTGATAAGATTATATGCAGAGAATAATTTAAGTTAATAATAACATATAGAACATACCTTCAAATAATAGTTGTTGAAGTTACAAAGACTATAAACTTTGAAGGTGCTTCTTAAAGTTACATAGAGCCAAACTTTAAGTGAATGCATTCTTGAAGTCAAAGAGAGCCAAACTTTAAGTGAATGAATCTATTCTATCCTTGAAAAATCATCCACTAAAATTATAAGCAACATGTAATAACCTAGTCTTTAAGGTTTTTAAACATAGCTAGATTTTTTCTTTAAAGCTTTATATCCATAAGATAACAATAGTCAAATAACTAATAAGATAGAATATATTTTTTTTACTATACTCTTACCAAAAATCATAGTTTTTTAATTACTATTGGTTCCTTTCTTTTCATAAGGACTTATACCCTACCTTTAGGTTTCCTTTAACATAGCCTTTTTTAGCTTTAAGGATTTGTACTAGTCCTTGGGGTTTATTCCCATTCATTCCTTTTATTAGTAATCATTTTCATCTTAATGGGTTAATCCCATTTTCCCCAACCACTAGGTTTTTTTTTTTCTTTTTTTCTTCATTCATCCCAACCATTTAGAATCCTTTGATAATTGTCAAGGTAAGGCATCTACTAGCTATACTATGGTTTCGTAAGTTCTTTGTACAGTTTAAAAGTATACATTGATTGGCATGTATGTTTGATATCTTAGATTATTAGATCAATTTATGAGAATTATGCACATAAGGTCACAATCTATTAAGACTTAAATATTTTTAAATCGAAATAGCATTGTTAGTTCTACTAAGTTTCTCACAAAATGAGAATTCTTTAACATAAATTTTCGTAGTCCTCTAAATATGAATTAATTGTTTCAACATAATGTTTACAAAAGCCATTGTCCTTTAAACACTACTAATCCATTAAGCCTTTATGCATTCTTTCTAGATTGATAGATAACTAATCCGATAAAAGACTACAAAGTTTAATTTTTTGACTTTAATAATCAACCCAACAAATAAATATCCTATTAAGTAATATTAAGCAGTAAACTTAAATCTTATTAAAATATGTTTGTCATGAATCACTAAATTCAAGCTAAGATATGCCCAACAATTTATGCCAAGACATATACTTCAATGTATCAAGCCAAATCATAAGCACCATAATTTCATATGTGCAACATGATTCCATCATCAAAATCCATACATATGTTGGACATTTTGAGTAGATGAGTTGTCATTGATGTCAAGAGTGAGTGGTCATTGATGTCAAGTTTTCAGCACCAGTCAGTGGTAGTTTCAATGGGCAACATCAGTTTCAAGTTCTCCAATAAATGCAAAAAGATAGTTCGGTTTTAGCTAATCAAGACCGGTTCTAGGAAATCAGATATGGTCCAAAGTGCAAAGAAGAAACCAGGTGAATAATATTATAAAGGGAAGTTTAAATTAATTATAAATTAATTAATATATTTTTATTATAAATTAATTTATTAATTAATTTACTTAACTCATAAGTTATTTAAATTAATTATTAATTAATTTTAATATTAGTTATAAGTTAATTTATATTAATTTTAACTAACCCTAAGGTGGGTTATTAAATTAAATTCGAAATTTGAATTCAAATTATTAAGCGCCGACGTTGGGAGCAAATACCCATGTGTGTATAAAAATGGGATTACCCACCTTACCCAAAATCACCATGCCTTCGAATTTAATTAATGCGAGCTTGTGCGAATCGTGCTACAACAAAGAGGAGTGCTTTTTGATTTTCGTGGGAAGTCAACGACGCACGGAGGTATAAGAGGAAGGAAGTCTTCCTTCCTTCACGTGGGCACCAATAGCCCACGCGGTGGGCTCCAAAGCGCAAAGACGCTTGGACTTAGAGAGACGGTGGATCGAATCATGCCGAAACCCTTTTGGGTGAAAACAAAGGTATGCTTTAAGTTGAGTGCCGAAAATTTCGGGGGTATTAGTTGAGCATTTAAAAATTATTTTTTGCATATTTGATTTGGTTTGTAAGGTTGTAAGGGGAGTTATAAGGCTTATGCAAAATTAAATGTTTGGTGTTATTTGCTTTAGTGTTTGGAAAGGGCAGTAAGGTTTTTTAGGAAGATTTTTTGAAGTCTTGTGGTGTTGGATATTATTTTAAGTTGAAATTTATAAGGTGTATCCAAGTAATTATTTTTCATGTATGATTTGATGGATGTTAATTTCAAAAAAAACAATAAGGCATAATTGAGTTTTGATTATTTTTGTGTCTAAGGAATATTTTGAGAAAGTGTTGGAGTGATATTTTGTTATCTAACCATTGAAATTGGAGAGAAGAAAATTGTGATTGAGACAGGTTTTCTAAAGGTACTTTTACATCAAATAAAAGGTATGGGCACATCTTCCTAGTGAGTGGTTGTTGAATGTTGTGAATACAAAGTTGGAGTGAAAAGGATTGTTTGGTAAGCATTGTTGAGTGTGTTTTGAATTAATGCTTCAAGGTTTTCTAGAATAAAGAGTTATTGATAAAACCTTGTTTGATAAGCATTATTGTTGAAGTGATTAGTTGAGTGAACTTGAACTAGGGTTTGCAAAGATCTTGAGTATCATTGTTATGTGAACTTGAGAACTATATTGAACTAGGGTTTGCAAAGATTATGAGTATTATTTTTATGTGAACTTGAGAACTATCTTGAACTAGGGTTTGCAAAGATCATGAGTATCATTGTTATGTGAGATTGATTGATAAGTATTGTTGGAAATATTTGAGTGAGTGTTCATATTCTTGGACTAGGGTTTGTAAGCAAAGATTAATTTATTGAGTCATTGGTTGAGTAGAGTTGGTTAAGCCTAGTCAAGTGGATGTGTTGATGTGATAGTTCAAGTTCTATGAAACAAATTATTTTATATTATGAATTGAGTTGAGAAAGTGATTGAGAGTTTGTGAGTGTTAAGCATATTGAGTCTCTAATAATTCTCTATATGTTTCTAAAAGAGTGAGTCAAAGTGATTGAGCATTGTACTGAATGTGAAGCATATTGAGTCTCTAACAATTCTCTTTATGTTTCTATGAGATTGGACAAGTTCTAGTGTGGACTTGTTGAGTAGATTTGAGACAAGTTCTTGAGAGGACTTGTGGACATATTTGTGTGAGATTTTATGGAAGCTTACGATACAGATTTAAGAATAGATATTGTTGAGCAGATTGGACAAGTTCTATGAGGACTTGTTGAGAGTAGATCGAACAAGTTCTTGAGAGGACTTGTGGATAGATTAGTGTGAGCTTTTGTGGAAGCTTACAAGGTAGATTTGAGATAAGTCTTTAAGAAGACTTGTGAGCAAAGCTGATTAATTGATTTGTTCAAACCTTGAGTTAAGGTTTGGGGAAGATCTAGCAGAGTTGATTTGAGATTAAGTCAAGCTTTGTGTTAAGGATTTAGAATAGATATTGAGGACAAATTTGTGCTATATCAAAGGACTGTGTTTAGTGCAGATCAGATGATAGATTTGTGCTAGACTAAAGGACTGTGTTTAGTACAAATTAGAGGATAAATATTGAGGATAGATTTGTGCTAGATCAAAGGACTGTATTTCGTACAAATCAAATGATAGATTTTTGTGCAAACTTGAGGGCAGGTTTGTGCCAAATCAAAGATGGAGATTGAGTAGATTTGTGCTAGATCGAAGGACTGTGTTTAGTGCAGATTTGAGATAGAGCTTTTAAGGTGAAATAGTATAGAGGATGACAGTCTCTAATGGATAAAGATCCATTAGCCAAGGCAGTGAGGATAGGTGTATTTAGTGGATAGATATCCATTAACCAGAGTAGTGGGGGCAACGGTTCTTCTAGAAGATCACCAGTCAGAGCTAAGGAGAAAGATTTCTCCTATGGATAGAGATCCACGAACTTTATTAGGTGATTGGTATCTCCTTTGGACATAGATCCATAAACATTGTACTAGGAAAAATATTCTAAAGAGATTGATTGAGAAAATTTTAGTGAAAGAATTTCTCCGTGGAGTAGCCCACATTGGATGGACCACGTTAAATTGGTGTCTCTATTGTGTGTGGTTATTTGTGCATTGCTTTGATTACTATTATTGATATTGCTATCTTTACATTACATAATATTTATTGGGAAATAAAAGTAAAAAGTGATCTTATACTATTCACGCCCCTCTCAGTATAAGCTTGTGTTCTTCAACATATACGTCACAATTCTATTGTTTTAAGTCAGGACATATACATCAATATAACTCATATTCCATCAATCTATATCAAGGTATTTACATCACTTTTTACTAGGACATCCATGATTTATGATAATCAAGTATAACCACTTCAAGTCCAATAATATTTTTATTATAGAATACAAACATTAGTTGCTACCAACAACTTTATTTTACAATCAATTAAATACATTCAAATCCATATAAGTAAGTTTTATTTTTAATCATTTAATGCCAAGTCTAGAAATATAACTACTACAAAGTTTGAGAGAGAGCATCATCAAGGTATTTTATCCACCCACCCTATTGAATCCCAATACTGAATTTTTCTATCTCAACTACTCCATAAGAGTTTTTACCTTTCAATGAGGGCACAAATAAATATAATCAATAAGATAGATAGAAATGTATGTAAAGTAACTTCAACAATGCATGTAGCTTTACTAATGAATATATGAGTACACACTCATAACTTTAACTAAAGTTTCATATACAATGATTAAATTTATATTGATGATAATGCAAACTACTATGCGTATTGAATATCCATCTATACTTAATTCACCTTAGCATGTATTAACATCTCTTGTTGAACATAAATATCCATTTATGAATAAATTCTGAATGTATATCCTCTAGTTCATCTATTTTGGTCAAACACTTCATATATTCTCTGGGACAATATTCAGTATTACACTAAAGTTTACCACATTGTGCACTAGGAAGCAAATCATCATACAAGCTTTATAGCATATGATATACATAGTTGTGTAACCATATAAGGCCTATTCTATATATATTATAGAATCAATGCAATAGGACCCTTCAACTCTAAGCAAGGAATTAATGCAAATATCAAGTTTAGTCAACCATATTATTATGCATCTCAATTTGGAATCAAACCCAAATATCCCTTTAGATAATGAAATATGTATGCAAAAGGAAATTGACTAAAGGTGCAGAGCAATATCACACTAGAGTAGGGTAGAGCATAATTTTATCTTGAAAATAGATTACTAAGAGGGTGATTATTGTAAGAAGGTGGTAGAAACAAATAGAGAGCAAAATATTACCTTATAGAGAAAAATCATGATTTTGATTGAGGATGACTAGGTCAGTTTATTCGACAAAAAGGTGATCCCATGGGTGAGAGATGTGCAAAAATTTGAGATTTGAAATGCAAGGGACAAAAGGAAGAAAAATTCTAGAACAATACAATAGGTAGAATCACACCTAGGCAAGATAAGATGTGATTTTGTAATGTCCCCTCTTCTAGGCAGTCAGTGGGAGATTAGCCTATACAAGAGCTCCCGTAGGCTAAGTCAGTTGTTGGGGAGCCATATGGAGAGGTTATTATCTTCATCAGCTTATAGAGAGCTCATGTTTATCGGTCGTTTGGGCTTATTTGGAGATCATTTGACTGGACTTACTATTTTTAGCAGTGTCTATTTTTAGGGTTTTAGATGACGACTTCAACACAGTATTATTCTTTGGTGAAATGGGTATCCGAAACCATTCACGGATTGTTGCTTTGAGGAGCAGAGGTCCAGTATTTTAATGGGTGAAATTATATTCCAAAAAAGTGATTTATTATTTAATGACTTTATATTATGAAATCACTTTATAGATGTAAAAGCGGCCACTTTATAATATAATGCTATAACGTTAAGTTATAAATTAAAAAACAACTTAAAGTGGTATGCTTAGGCCAAGGGGGGGACATGACCCTCTTTATGATGTAAAGGGGCATAAATTAAAGATATTAAAAATAAAAATAAAAAGTATGTGCAACCCTAATTAGGGCACCCAAACCCTAATTGCACCTTTATATTTTGGAGTTGGGTCTCATTTTGCATATGGAAAATTTGGAATTTTTATTGAGCTTTTCACAGGGATTTTCGATAGAAGATCAAAGGGCTTGTTGGGAGTGATTTCTTAGCAGGATTGGACCAGTTTCAGGTGTGAGAAATCACCTCTAGCTGAAGGATTGAATTTCTCAATTGCAAGGTCCGAGGTGTAGACCAATTGGTTCATCCAAACCCCATAAGGGGGTGGAGGTCCAAGGTTCAAATCTTGGGCCTCATTGGACTAAATGCTTGTCCCTTTCCTAGTACTTTCAGCGACGTAAAAGGTTTAAAATGATTGTGGCATGGTGGTTATAGGGGGCGGACTACGCGAAGATCTGTGTGGCGGCTTCTGGTGCAGATAGCGTAGAATACTGTGGCGGCCATAAAAAGCTGGACAGCCTACCCAAATTCATGGCGGCTACCGATTCCAACATGTAAATTAAAAAAAATAAAAAATAAAAATAATTTTTTTTTCTCAATTGTAGAGAAATTATCAGAGAATAACAGTGGTAGATCAAGTTTTTCCTATGACTGAAATCAACTGGATTGAAGATCAGAGTTTTTGGGTTTCATTATTTCAATGGTAATTTAAATGAGTCTCAATCCATTTTGAAGTTGCTAAAGTTTGAGGGAAAAAAGTAGGCCAACTGTACCATTTTTTGCTCATATTATATGGATTTGATGAGGGTTTCATTGTGGGTATTTACAGTTAAATCTATATTTACCAAGCGCCCCTTTTTGAGCATTCCTCCGTTGATTTTTAAGGAATATTGAATTTATAAGGGCTGCCATACAGATTTGCAGGCTATATAGTTCCAAGGGTTAGCAGATTTAATTAGCAACAGTATTTTGAAAGCAGTTTTGGTTGGGTTCAGACTTGCATGTGAAGCAACCAACCTCAATTTGAAATCTGCACTCATTGAAGGGCCATTGGGAGGAATGAAGAAGGAAAATTGTAGAAAATGACATGTTTCCAGACTTGCTTTTTGTATCAGATTTACTGCTATTCGTAATGAGGTTAGGAAAATATGCAAATTTGTATCTGTTTTCAGTTATCATGAATTGAAATAAAATTTGTTCTTGTTTCCAACTATTGCTTATTATCAATTTACAATTACTTTCAAATCAACCACACAAAATTAAAAAAAATCAAACCACAAACAATACATGCAAAATAACAGAGAAGTGTAGTAGAGGGATGGGGTGTTCATTACAGATTTCACCTATGGAAATATGCCCGAAGGAAAAGAGGACTAAAACAATACCTCTAATGGAGTAAAAAAAAGGCAGGGGAGCTAGAAGAACTGATAACCTATGTCTTCAAGGAACTCAATAAGTTAGAACAATAAAAATTACAAGCATATTAAGGAATAGAAACATTAAAGCACATAATATATTACTAAGCATATAGAAAATAAGATAGCAAATGTAAAAGAAGACTTAGAGAGGCACAATAACAACCAAGGAGAGAGTGAATATATCTTCTAATCCTACAAGGGTGACCTCCAACCACCAAGTAAGAGCACTAAGTGAGAGCTTGAGCAAGAGAATAATTAAGCAAAGATCTAAAGTTTCGTTAGACAAAAGTGCTTTTTACAAAATGAGACCCCGTCTCAATTTATAGATTTTTATCCATGGAGGAAGGAGCTTGAGGTATGCATGGCATGATGAGAAAGGTAGGAAAGGGTGGTTGAATTTGAACTTCACAAATTAAAAGAAGGCATCCTTGAAAAACACATGTAGGTGTAGGTGTCCAAAGGAAATTGCACCATAAATGATCCAAAGCCCAAAGGAGGATGAAGGATCCAAGATTTTGTGTACTTGGTCTCAAAGTGTGGATTTGTGGGTTGGAGTTTTTTCCATGATTTTATGGATATGACCATTGTAGATCTCTTGTGAGGGGACAACGCAACACTTCAAAATATATGCCAGAAGGGCCTAGGCACAAAATCACAATATGACTTGAGAAACCATGATTAATATTGAAGTAGAAAAGGCTTATGATCTAAGGCTAAATGGGTCAAATTAGGTATCTACCAAGCTGAATGTATGCTAGGGATAAATTGACTCAATTGGATGGATCAATTTTGGGTGTCTACATTTGCCTCCTTTTTTATGCAATTATGGTGTAACAAATCCATCAAAATTAGTTGTAGATATCCCTAGGTTTGAGGAAAATAACTTCTAAATGGTTATGAGGTTAATGCAAAGGGGTGGTGCAAAAATTATGTAATTTTGAGCACTTCAAAAAATTTGCACTTTTATGGGGCATTAATTACACTAATTCCCCCAACAAGGGTGCCCCCTCGAGTTTCAAAGGGGAGTCAAAGTTTCCCAACGAAACTTGAAATGATAGGGAATAACTATCAGGGAAGAGTAGAAGCAATAAGAAATGAAATAAAAGAAGGAAAAACAATGGGGTTAAAAGAAGAGGGAGGGTAAAAACTGAATTCATCTTTACCCTCCACGAGGAGAGGATAGCTCTAGAGAATCATGGTGCTTACTTCTCACTATTTTGAAATTAAGAGAGGTGAGTCCGGGCCAATGGGTGTGAGAGATATGGTAGGCATTGAACTCATTATTAGGGGAGGATTAAATTGCAATTTTTAAGGAATTTTATAATTATTTTGAATTTTTGAAAAATCACATGCAATGGGCTATGCAATTTTATGTCTACCCTATGATATTGAATTGCTTGTTGGCCATGATATTATGGTTACTTTATGATAGGTAAATTTTTACGATATCTCATGAAACCAGGGCAAGGTATAATAACACGCTAGGGGAGAAAGGAGAGAAAAAGAGAGGGAGAAAGAGAAAATTAGAAAAGATAGAGAGATGATTGAATAGATCTGAAAGAGATGACTTGATGTTGATAAATTGATTTTGATAGAAGAACTAATGATGAGATAATATGTAATTAGGTGATAAAAATGAAGAATTTGATAGATATAGTGAAATTAATTTAATTAGAAGAATTTCGGATAAAATATAGGTGAGCTAATGATGAGATTCATTTTTTATTGTAGTTGGACATCATAGAGTCATGGGAGTGGAAACCACATACAATGGAGGAGCTAGTAGGGCTCCTAACACCAGATGATAGGGTAACACTAGATGCAGTCAGGCTTCTACATGCTGTAGAGATGCTCAATATAAAGTGCAATTGGGCCATGATGACTGCATTGATAGAGAGATGGTACCCAAAGTCATCTATCTCTAAATTTTTTATAGCAGATATGACCATAAAATTGAAGTATGTGTGGAAAATGTTTAGGGTCCCCATTTGGGGAAGGCTAGTGTACAAGACACAGGGCAAGAGATAATCTTTGTAGAGGCTGACAATGGATCCAAAGTTTAAGATCACTAGCAATGAGATTCATTTGGATGAGATGTTTGAGTGACATGGGATTAGTTTCCTAACATGTTTGCTATATAGGGTTACTATTGGGATAATGCTAAGCCATACTAGAAGGTGAGTGATCTCATGGGGTTTTAGAGTGATCATGAATATGTGTGATTAGTAGGTGTAGTTTGCATGGGGACCTATGATCTTGGCATGTCTATACAAGACCTCATAGAAGGTTGTGCACAGTAGGGGCCACAAATTTGGGTTCTCAAAATTCCTCTAGCTATGGTTCTGGGAGAAAATAACAATGAGGTGACCATAGGGGCTCCTAGGGACTGTGGGATAGAGAGAAATCCATAACAAGATGATTGGCCCACCATTTTGAGCATGTGGAGAGATTTTTTATGGGGTCTTTGCTACTAGCATGATGGATGGTGGATGAACCACCAATACTTAGTATTACATGGAGGCCATGGTGACAACATATTGGGTGGTAGGAGGATGGCTTCGAGCTAGCACAAGTGCACTAGATATGTTGGTTTGTCATGGATCAAGGAGAGCACAAGCTACATAGATATGATCGAGTACTATGAAATTTTAGGCTGGTGCAATAGAGACCTAAACTAGGGGATTAGTGGTTTTGTCACATAGACAAGGAGGAAGCTAGAGTGGGAGGGTAACGTGATCTCACCAGATTCATGGATGAGGATAGGAATGATCCACTAGTGATAGACTTGAGGGTAGATGATCCATGAGTTGCCTACTGGTACTGGAGGTGGTACTAGGGGATATGGTCAACATGCATTTCTCTAATGGTGTATATATATCAATAGAGGATCATGAGCATGGAGATGTAACAAGCATATACACACACTACATAACTATCATATGAGAGGTAAACTAGGAAGGTAAGGAAATCAAGACATGTTAATATTGAACTATTTATGGGAGTGTGTCTAGGAAGAGAGGGTGACACATAGGTGGATCCCATGGATATTGAGGCAGGGTTGAGTGTGGCTATGACAAGGATGGAGCTAGTAAAAATTGAGGAGATCCTAGAACAAGTTGGCTAGATGGATACCCTATGATAGAGGGTAGGCAATATAGAGGTTTGACTAGAGGCTATGAGTGTACACTGGCAAACAATAGGGAGTGCTACAAGAGAGACTTGGTCGACCTTCAAGGTTAGTTGGGCATAGTCATAGATAAAAGGAACTAAGTATAGGTAGATAAGATTTAGAGGTTGATCGAGATGAGGGAAAATATAGATTACCTAACCTTAGCAATGAACAACCTTACATTAGAGTGGGATCAACTTGCATAAGAGTGAGATACTAAATATGCAAAGGTTGAGTAACTATGAGGGGAGGTTTCTAGACTAGACATTGAGCTACAAAAAATAAGAATAGAGGGGATCTCAATTGAAATGAGCAACCAACCAGAGAGGATTGTGCTACTCCTAAGAGAGGACAAGAAATAAGCTCATGAGGAGCTTTATGATGATCTAGTGCAAGCAACACACTATAGAATATTGTACCACTAGGATATCCCAAGAGAGTAGCAAGAACCATCACCACCACTGAAGAGTACATGAAGTTGAAGTAGGATTTGATCATGGAGGAGGACTATATCATGTTTTATGGATATGCCCCCATCGTAATCACCACTAGATATAAGAGGGGGAGTGGGAGAGACTATCTCCTAGGGCTAGAGGAGAGAGATGGGAGAGATGTTAATTTTGGATTGTGGTGTCTCTCAAGAGGTTATATGGATGGCTGAGTGTGCCAATTTTGAGATTGTGGTACACCCATTCATCTAGAGCTATATACTATTTATGAGAAATTAATGGTATAGATGATGATTTGGATTAAATAAATGTTACATAATGGATGATGAATTATATGAAATTAATTATGAAAATGATATGAAATATGAAGAAAAATGAAAGATTAGTTGTAGATTAAAAAGCTAAAATGATGAGAGATGAGAGGAAAATAACAATAGATCGTGAGATGTTGTAAACTAAAAGGAAGACAAATCCTATGTGGCCTATGTGACTAGGGTTAATGTAGGTCGTATAGGACCAATGTGACCTAGATAAACATGGGAAAATAATGATGACCTGTGTGACCAAGGTTAAAGTAGGTCATATGAGAGCAATGTGACCAAGATCACCATCGAACAAGGTAATGATTGTGTGACCAAGATCAACATAGGTTGTATGGGAGCAATGCGATCAAGATTGACATCAACTAATGTAATGGTCTATGTGTCCAAGATCCACGTAAGTTGCAAGTGACCAATGTGACCAAGATCAGTATCGAATAATGCAATGGTCTGTGTGACCAAGATCAACGTAGGTTGCATGGGACAAATGTAACCAAGACCAACTTCAACTAGTGTAATGGTTTGTGTGACCAGGATGAACATAGGTCACCTGGGACCAATATGACCAAGATCTGCATTGGCTAATGCAATGGTCTATGTGACCAATATTAGCATAGCTCAAATGGGACCAATGTGACCAAGATCACCATTGAACTAAAAGAAACAATCTATGATCAAGAGCTACAATGACAACGGAAGGCCTACATGATAAAAAATGAGTAGTGATGAGCAAAAATATGATGTGTAAAAGAAAAAGAATTGTAAATAGTGAGATGATAAAGAAAAAAGGATCATAAAATCAATAAGATTTATGGATACAATAGTATGATGCTAATAAGCTTGTAGAGATAGGTATGTTCGAGACATAGCTTATCGCACTAACATACCTTAATGTCATGATGAACACACAAGGTGAAAGTGCAGAAAGGTTGGGGAAAAGGATGATATGATAGAATAACATCCTGCTAGAGGTCATAAGAAAATAGTCAATAAAAATGTTAGGTTATGATTATGACCAAAAAAATAATGAGGGATTGCAGGCAACAAGATATATGTATTAGATAGTTTGATACCAATAAGCATGGAATAGTATGCATATTGAGAACCTAGCCTACCTAACCCACATACCTTAGTATCGTGTTGACTACTAAATGCGGATGAGAGATGAAAGATGTCATAAGACTAAAGTTAAAAGAAAACACCAAATTGTGTGTGAATGAGAACCTAATACTTAACAAGCATATATCTAAATAGATGCTAAATTCTCAATTTATCGATCTTACATGACTCAATGTTTGATCAAAATTGAAGAAAGAAGCAAAAAAATACAAAAGGAGGTTAGAAAGAGATGCTGGTAGGATAACCAAATATCTATTAAATATGATATGACACATATACAAGAAGTTGACTATATCCTATCCTCATTGTATTGATATCTTGAGAACATGTGAGCAAAATCAAAGTCATAGAAGAAAATATTTGAGGGAGTCAAAGAAGCTGATGACATGTTAATGTGAGGGGGAATCCTAGTTAGTGTTTTGGTAGCCGAGAGATGGTTGTAGAATAACCAATAGCCTATCAAATCTTAAAATAACATTTTTTAGGTTTGTAGCTTATTCTACTCTCACCCCTCAAAATCCAAAAGGCTAATAAGAAAGGGTGCAATAAGGAGAGAAATGATGAAAGAAATGATCCAAATGTTTTTATAATCTATTGTAGTATACCTAATTTATTGATCTATTGTCCTTTAGCGAAAGTGCTTAATCAATAAAAAGCATATGGCCTAGGACGGTGTATAAAGAATATTGGAAACAAACCAGAGAAGTGAGGAAAAGGAGATGATAGGGGAAGAAAGTGTGTGAAGGTGAAGGCAAGTATAAATCCTTAAATTGTTGAGGAATTATGAAATCATGCATAGTTCGGAGCATACTTGCTAGAATATGAATATTGATGCAAAACTAGAAAGAAGAAAATTGAGTGATGAGGTAACCTAAATTACCTAGTATATCATCGAGTGGGTTTGCGACCAATTGTCCAGTGCTTGACGCATATGAAAATAATTAGATACATGCAAGACATGGGATAACGGGACACAATCCCCTCATCAATATAGAAGGTTATCAATATTTTGAAAGAATGTGACTTATTAGAAATTGGAGAAAGTATGTGTGATGAGAGTTGAGAGTTGAAAATATGTGTGATGAGAACAATTATGAAAGAAGGGAGAGGAAAGAAGAAATGTGAATGGCTAATATAAGAGAAGGAATAACTACAAGGGAGGGAGATGATTATAAGAATGGCATGTTGAGTTAAGGTGACACTGTTACACATACGAACTATATCCCAATGAATGACCATAGGTAAATAGACATTTCTTAGAGAAGATTAAAGGGAGGAGACGGTGCTATGGTAATAAACCACATTTGGATGTAGAGGATGCCATTAAGTTTATGGTGTGATTGTACATAAAAGATAGAACTTAACTTGTCCTTTTAATATGTAATTTATGACCACAACACTAGGACTTGTGGGTCGCTACAATTACCCACATATATAATTATACTCTAAGAGAATTTTTTTCCTAAGTAAACAATGATCACCAGGTAGAAAGGCAACAAGATGCACAAGACAACCCATTGGGCCTAAAATTTGGTTAAACGAGGAAAAGCCAATGTTTTGCCTTAGCACCATACTAAAAAATTGAGGAAGTTTGAGGGTAAACGATCAAACTTTTAAAGGCATGACGTCACTCTAAGAAGAAAAATAAAAAGAAGAAAAAGTCTGGCATAGCAATAAGCCAGATTCAAAAATTGGCTACGTAAAGAACATAGCAGCCAAACTTTTAGTATAATTCCTATTGATTAGAATGTGATAATACTAAAGTTCCTATTGATTTACAGCTGCAGTTGTCATTGGGTTTGGTGGATATGAAAATGGCATTGTGATTTTTCTTCTTTACTATGTTTTGGAAAATAACCAGGTTTGTTTTGCATCTAATAATTCAGCAGGTTATTAGATACATCCCATAAAATCAGGATAAAGAGTTATTCCTTACTATTTTCATGGACACTCTTATATTACTGGCTGAATCTGTTTTTCTGGATCAGAAGCACTACTACATTTTCTAATTCACTAGTTCCAAATTTTCTGATCAATCAGATTATTCGAGTGACTTATCTTTGTTCTTTCTTTTCTTTGAATTCATAGGCTATTAGAATGGCTTGCTTGGAAATTGTATTTTATTTGAAGGATATATCTTCATTCTTTATTTTTCTACTTTGTTTTTGAACCCTTATTTTTTTAAACCCTTAAGTGGGAGATTGTGACAACCTTGGAAACTGGGTCCACTGAGAAATCAATTACCAGTGACAATGGAGAGTTAAATCTGGGCTCAACAGACGGCTTGGTTTATTATCATTATTCATTTGTCGAGTACATTTGGAAGAGGTATGGAAGATTTGAGTACGTTAGTCAGAGTGCTCTGAAGAGTTGACTATGATGGTCTGTTTTTATTTTCGTTCATGATTATTGATTTTGCTTATGAAGCAAGAGGCATTTCTATAATCCCTTGTCAGTGAGGGTCTAAAACTACGAGGGTATTATCCAACTACGTTTGGGATGTAAATGCTTTTTTGCCATTGTGATCCGAGAGTTTAAATTTGATTGAATGTTTTTAGGTTTGTCTTTAATTATATTAATATTACATTTTGAAAATAATTTATAATGTTTCGTAAGATTTAAACTTTATTTTTAAACTTTTAAATTAATTTTTTTATAAAAACGGTTATACTTAATTTATTTATCTTCTAATAATTATGCACCTTTGGTTCTTATTGGAATAAGAAGAATGGTCTGTGCTTTTTTACCTTTTCTTGTGATATAAGAGTTGTATGTTGCAGGGATTCTTTTGTGTTTTTTTTGGGATCTTTAGGAAAACATGTCATATGGTTTGTATACTGAGGCGATGTGATCATGTGGCCTTGTGGCCTTTTCTAATGTACCTTGCTACCATTGAGCCATGACAATTTAGCTCTATAAATTCAAGCAATATTAGGTATCTTGACTTAGGCCATTCATGTGACCTTTTCAATTAATGTACCTTGCTACCATTGAGCCATGACAATTTAGCTCTATAAATTCAATCAATAGTAGGTATCTTGACTTACATGGCCTACTCTAAATTTAGAGTGTCTGCTTTTACTGCCTGACCATGTGAAGAAATACCTCTAACCTCTAAACTGTTGTTATATCTCTAGAATCTTAATTATATTCTCAATAGCAGCTACAGATAATGTAGCTTTTATTTGGGTGGCGTTAGGTCCTTTGACAACAATTTTTTATTTTTAATTTAGTTGAAAACAAAAAGAAAATGGGACGTTCCTGGGTCAAACTAGTTCATCTAAAGATTGATGGTAATGTTTGTTAATTTTTTATTAGATTAACTGCATGCATAACTTGAAGCCGGTTCTTCTCTTGGCATATCCAAAACCTGTGATGCTTATCTCACCTTGTGCTTGGTTTAAAAGGTCAAAATAAATCTTTTGTTTTAGCTCACCAATCCAAACCGGAGTGATATTAATAGACATCTGTATGGCTTTGACAAGAACATTCCTTAAAACATGCATGCAGGTTAAAACAGTGAGTGTTATCCAAAGAAGATAGAGATATCCTTAGGCTCAATTAAGATAATTAAATTATATTGGTATATTATCAATGTTTATAACAATGTCTTTTATTATAGTGTAATATTAGTCTTAAATTAAGACTAATGAGTGCACAATAATTGTTTTTAAATTTAAAGTTGGAGTTGTTTAGCTTTATAGAAATTGACTTTTTAAGTGGTTACTAGAATAGAAAATGTCATATAATAATATTATAATAATTTTAATAATTATATATTGTTATTTATATTATAACATTTAATAATTAAAATTTAATTATTTAAATGAATTATCTAAAACTTATATATTTTTTAAAGAAAATATAAATAAAAAAGCAAAGTAAAACAGTTTATGTATCTTTTAAATTTTGTGAAGAATTTTTTCTGCAGCTATCAAACTATACAACTCAAATCAACATTTCAATAAATATTATATACTGAAAAGTTTAAGTCAATTAAGAGGATATGATATTAAGATGATGCAAGCTTATTGCAATGGTGAGGATTTTGTTAAATCTTTGAGATATTTAAGGTTCAAGCCCTGCTTAATCTAAGGAGACACAAACTCCTCATAAAAACATGTGTAAACTCATTCAAAAAATAAGAAGACATACTATCAATGAATATAAGTGGTAATTTTCCAAATTTGAACGATACCGACAGGAATAATATGACTTAATCGATTTCCCTATGTAACCCCGACACCTGAAAAACTTTAATAAAATATTTAAATTATTTATTTATTTATTTGCCTATACCCAATGTATATAAATTTGTAAAATATTTTTTCTCAAACCCAAATTTCTAATGCTCTCTTGGAAATTGTAATCTTAATGTCCACACAAATGTATACAAGGAATGCAATAACAATTCCATAAATACAAATCAAAGCAAACTACAAGAGTGGAAAATTGTTTCGTTTCAAATATTACTACAATTATGAAGTTAGTTAGTTTATCACATCGGTCTTGTGATTATTATTAATTTAATATTTTGTAAACAATTTTAACAAAATATTTAAATCCTAAATGTTATTAATTTTTTACCATTTTATTAACTAAGATTAAGTGCACAATGTCATAGGAATTACAACAATAATTTTTGAAGAAGAAAAGAGAAAAATTTATTAAAAAAAAAGAAAAAAAATGCATGTAATTATAGGAACCAAAATAAACAAATTATTTATATTTTAAAGATCATGTATAAAGAATAATTTAATCTTTTAAAGATCATGTATAACGAATAATTTAATCTAATAATGATATGTGGAACATACCTTCAAATAATAGTTGAAGTTATAAATAATCTAAACTTTAAAGCTGCTTCTTGAAGTTGCAAATAGCCAAACTTTAAGTGAATGAATCCATTCTATCTTTGAACAACCATCCACTCAAGTTATAAGCAATATGTAATAGCCTAGTCTTTAAGGTTTTTTTAACACAAGAAGACTTTTTCTTAAATTTCCATGTCCATAAGATAATATTAGTAAAATATCTAATAAGATAGAAGAAAAATATTTTATTATACGCTTACCAAAAATCACATTTTAAGTAAGTTGGGGTGCTTACCGAGAGGAGACCTAGGTTCCAATCCCATGGGCTTGCCCATGCACAGACAGTAGCCTAGATCCGATTCCTCTGAGTGGTGCGCCAGATTGATGACGACGGTGCAACCCATGTGCGTCCGGCGGTCCCCATCTCACGTCGGGTTACCATGTACCGAGACTATGGAAGTCTTGGGAGCCTTCGTAGATAGTTTGAACCCTACCAATTTGCTGGTAGTTACTAAAAATCGTGATTGTAACCATTGCTTCTATATATTAAAAAAAAAAAATCACATTTTATTAGTTACTATTGGTTCTTTTCCTTTTATAAGGAGTTATACCCTATCTTTAGGTTTCCATTAATGTAGCATTTCTTAGCTTTTTTGTCCTAGTTTTTGGGGATTTTTTTATGTTAATGGACCACTCCCATTCATTCTTGTGATTAGGAATCCTTTTTATCTTACTGGGTTACTCCCATTCTTCCCAACCATTAGGTTTTTCTTTATTTTTTTCCTATTCATCCTAGCCATTTAGAATTCTTTGATATTTCTCAAGGTAAGACATCTACTAGCTATACTAAGGTTCCATAAGTTCTTTTACATTCTAAAGGTATATATTGTTTGACATGCATGTTTGATATCTTTGAAGCTTGATCAATTTATGAGAATTATGCATATGAGGTCACAATTTTTTAAGACTTGAATATTTTTAAATCAAAATATCATTTTGTTGGTTCTACTAAGTTGCTCACAAATTGAGAATTCTCTAACATAATTTTTTGTGAGTCCTCTAAATATGAAATAGTAGTTCCAACAAGATATTTGCACAAGCCATTGTCATTTAAAAACTACTAATCTATTAAGCCTTTATGCCATATTTTAGATTGATATAGAATTAATCCTATAAGAGACTACAACATTTAATTTTTGCAACTTTAATAATCAACCCAACCAATAAATATTCTATTAAGTTAAACTAAGCCATAAACTTATGTTAAGATAAGACATACACAATAATTTATGCCAAGACATATACTTCAGTATATCAAACTAAATTATAAGCACCATAATTTCATATATGCAACATGATTACATCATCAAACTCCATACATATACAATATGATTCCATTATTTCAATTCAAGACATATACATCAATCCAAGTCATATTCCATTAATCCATATTTGCATCACATTTTACTAGGACATATCCATCATGTATTATAATAAAGTACAACTATTTCAAGTCCAAATATCATTCTATTACATAATACAAACATCACTTGCCACCAACAAATTTTTTTTTACAATTAATTAAATACAATTCAAGTCCATATAATTAAGTTTCCTTTTTAATCATTTAACGCCCAATTTAGAAATATAACTACTACAACAAGGTTTAAGAGAGAGTATCATCGAGGTATTGTATCCACCCAACCTACATAATCCCAATATTGACATTCCCAATGCTAAACTCCTCCATGAGAGTTTTTACCCTTCAATGAGGGCACAAATAAATATAACTAATAAGATAGATAGAAATGTGTACATAGTAACTTCAATAATGCATATAGCTTTACTAATGAATATATGAGTACACACTCATAAATTTAACTAAAGTTTCTTCTACAATGATCAACACTATATTGAGGATAATGCAAATTATTATGCATATTGAACATCCATCTATACTTAATTCACCCTAGTATGTCTTAGTATCTCTTGTTGAACACAACTATCCATGCATGAATTAAGTTTGAATGCCTCTGCTTTGGTTCATCTATTTTGGTCAAACACTTGACCTACTCTTTGTAACAATATTTAGGATTACACTAAAGTATACCACATTGTGCACTAGCAAGAAAATCATCATACAAGCTTAATTACATATGACATACATAGTTGCACAACCATATGAGGAAAATGTTGTATCTATTATAGAATCAATGCAATAGCACCCTTCAAATCTAAGCAAGGTATTAATGAGAATATCAAGTTTAGTCAACCATATTGTTGTGCATCTCAATAGTCATCCAAGCAATAGATATAATCAGTGAAGTACACAAGCTAATGTGAAATACTATTGATTCAACAAGCATACTTTTAGATTGCATTTATTCCATTTCAAGATCCTCTTATAGTATAAGATAATACCCATTGAAATGGCTTTGGGACTTCCTTAGACTTACAACAAAAAATACTTTTATGCAACTTAAAACTTAAAGGAGAAATATGTATATACCCTAAGTTTGGTAAGTCCTGGCTAAGTTCCTCCTCATAATTCAGGACACTCATAAAATTTGAGTAGTCTATGATATTTCAAGAGAAGATAGAAAATACTACCAAATATTTTCACGTCATTAATGTGGTAGACACTCATACATAAATATAGTTGGAAAGCATTGTAATTGAAAACATAATGGTATAACCTCTTATATATACAAATAGAGTATAAATTTAGAGACCCATTTAAGATAGCATGAACCTAATCTTCATTTCCATTCCATAAAAATATAACAACTTCTAAACTATAGAAGCAAACAAAAATGTCTCAAATAATACAAAGCTAGAACCCCTTATATGAAAAGAAAAATCCTTTTACAAGTTCCTAGACCCAGATCCTCATTACTTCACTTCAAATCAAGTTTTTGGAAAATACTCAAAACTTAATAAATTCTTCAATTTATTACCATATTTTATTATATACCACATGCATGAGGGTTCACTTAATATTCATGCAAGTTGGTTATATATATATATAACCAACTTCTAATTTGACTATTCCAAGATTTATATATTGGAAATGATATTGAGTTCAAATTCTTGTATTTTGAAAAATGGACACCCTTTTCCCTCAAGTGCTCTACCTTTTAAGGAAGACTATAAGCATGCACACTCTAGATTAAATAGAAGAATTTGCACTTTTGCATGCATATGGGGTACCAAAGGCTATAACCAGTAACTATTGGAGAAAATTAGTTGCAACACTTTATTCATTGATGTAATAGATTATGTACAAGAGAGGGTGATAACTACCTTTAACTACCTAATCTCAATATAAAAAATTCATAACATTCCTTGTCTTATTACATCAATATTGAAGTAGACATCACAATTTGAAGGACTAGATGATATCTTGGACATATACAAATGTTCATCCAACACTCCAAAAATCATGGATTAGAAGACACGCTATCCATGATTGAACAAGGACACACTTGATTGTGCATCATATGACCATGGATAAGGAGAAACATAATTATCCAAGATTTTACATAAAAAATGGGTAGGGACACACACACTATCCATCACTAAGGTTGTATACAAGGACAAACACAACAATCCATAACATCTATGTGATTATAAACACACTTAGCCAATTATAGATACATCATATTATGAATAGGGACACACAACTATTTATAAGTACATTATTTATTGCAATTCAAAAAACATATTCCCCTTCAATATCCTCTAGATGAGGTTCTTAATTATCACTTTCACTATCATAAGTAACTACTCTTGCCTTATCTTTATTTTAACTTCAATGAGATCCTTTGCTTGTTTGACATCGTTCATTATAACATGACATTTTTGTTTGCAATAAAAACACATTGTTCTTTAGCATTTGCTTTATCCTTGAGGATGACTAACCACATTTAGAGGTAATATTAATCTTATTCTTCATTAGTAATACAATTTACTTTGTAAGTGCATAATGTTTCTTGATTTAGTTTTCTTCATCAATTAATAAAGAAATTATATCTTTTAGTCTGTGATTTATCTTGTTCAATGTGAATACCATACTATCATAACTAGCAAGCATGTTGTTCAACAAAATAGCTTTGGTATCAATCGTAGCATTAATTATTGCAAGTTGATTCAATAGAGGATGAAGTTTGATTATGTTTTGAACTAGATTTTCTCCTTCTTGCATCTTCAATCCAAATATTTTTTGCTAAAGAGCAATATTTGCACTTCATGCTTATGGTTTGAAGAAAGGATTGAATCCATCATAAATTTTTTTGTAGTTTTTTAGAGGTCTATATGATGTACATAGGTATAGGAGAGTCCAAGTACGATAAGATCTATTGCTTTTCAATATTTTATGGTATGGTCAATTTAGCTCCTTCAACAATGCCCATTAGCTTTGACAAATCAATGTCATCCCACAAATCTTCTTTGATTAATATTAATTGGATCTTGACTTGCCATGTATGAAAATATCATCCTTCAAACCTATTAATGAGATTTATTTTCTCCATATGTGTTTCAAATGATTCTTCTTTCTTTAGTCAAATCATGTTAGCAATGTTAGGTTCAATAAGATCTTTAAAACAAGTATATGTCTATAATAATATAATGATCAATGCCCTAAACTATGAGAAATCAACAAGGTCTCGTTAGACCAAAAAGCAGGTACAGGAGATTGAGGTCTTTTCCCTCCAACTTGAATTTCTTCAAAGTTTCAAAGTAATAAAATAATGGGTAAATCATTGTCTTAGCACCTACATTTATTAATAGTAAAAATAAAAATAATTTTTAAAGTCTTCAAATTTTAGCCTTCTCATTGAGCATGTGGGATTTTTTTTAATTAATTATTTATTATTTAAATATATAGATGCCTCCTTTCCATATTTGGATAGTCTATTCTTTGCATATAGTGGATCAACACTTTCCCCTAATAAATTGTAGGTATTGTTGAGTGTTAATTTCACCCAATTGTGGAATTACACTCTCCCTTAGGGTTTGAATCACAAAACCCTCTCTTGAAAAGAAGTTAGACAAAACAACTTCTCCAAGGTCTCCGCTATATTAGCATTTGCCTATGTGTATTAGTAATCTCAATAAAGATATATCAATTTAATGCTTGGAACACCTTAGTGATTGCAAGTAACTGTAAAATAGGTTTATTTTACCATGCTACTTTAATGATTGTTCATGAAACCAAACAAAAATTAAATGTGAATTGGCCCTCATATGACCACGATGTAGTGTCTTAATTCCTTTTATCTTGAGGATTTTAAAGTAGATTTATCTTCCTTATCAAGTGAGTTTTAAACAAGTTTTATCTTGCATAAATTCTACTTTAAGCATTGAAAGTAAAGATTAAATCTATTTATGAATGTGAAATCCTCAATGATGAATAGGGTCTTCAAATGTAGCTTCTAATCATGGAGATTAAGCAAGCCTTTAATGTGATTGAGAAATTATCCATCTTTAGTGAAATTAATTTTCACAAAGAAATGATAATTCCTTGCCTTAAAATATAGGCTCATAAATGTCCTTTTAATGTAATTTATAAAACTCCCCCTCTTCCATGAAATCAAAATTTTCATGAAGAAAGGTGCATTTATTGCTCCCAAGATGCCAATTTGTGAAATGCCATAAAACATAACCCCTTCAATGAAATTGAAATTTTCATGAAGAAAATGTCATCATAGGCTCATACATGAAATCTGAAACTGAAAAAATGAAATTTGGCTTCAAAATGGAAATTTTGTAATTTAAAAATCTGCCTTAAAACAACTTCGGATATTTTTTAAAAATATTAAACGACTCCGAAGTAAAAACGTCTAAGAGTGTAATGGAAGTATGAAATGCAGTCTACGTGGCCATGCAATTATTTTTGGATTTTGAAATTTTTTTACTTTTTATTTTAATGTCCGAAAATTTAAAAATTTTTAAAAAATCTGAAAAATAAAATTTGAAAAACTGAAAATTGAAAACAGAAAATGCAAAATACACAACAATCAGTTTGATGCCATCCTATTCCGGCAAAACCGAAGATATGAGACATTCCATGCATGCAACCTAGCCTATTAGACCTGCAAAACAAGCACAATCAAAATAGACTAAGTGTTGGCTCCTAGGGTTCAAAATAAATTTCAGATTCAAGCATTCACATGAAGCAACCAAGAAACTTGCATTAACTTCATCTACAAGCCTAAAATCTGAAAGGGGAAAAATAGACAGTTGAATCTAGCATGCAGGAAAAATCTCCTCCTTTCTTGCCCATAAGATACAAATTTTTGAAATGTTTGGTTTTCCCAAACCAGTTCATGGAAGAAAAACAGCCCATACAGGTCCAAAATGGCCTTCTTACTTTCAAATCTGCAACTCTGCTTGCAACAGTTTCCAACCCCCAACCCCGTACATGCCTCTTTTCCGGTTTTTAAAATTTTTGGAAAGGTCTCTTCATTTTCCATTTGTCCTTTGGCTTCCATGGCTTTTCGTTTTCTTCCAATTTGGCTTTGAAACCCTTCTGTTTCACTTTCCCTCTTGTTTTGGCTTGTTCTCTGTTTTGGGCTTCCAAAACCCTCATGCGTTTTATCGCTTATTACATTCCGCTTTTCAATATTAACGCTTGGCGTTATATCCTCCACCTTTAATTATCATCATTGGCTCATAAATCATAGCCCTAATGGTAATATTATTTGAAGGAACTTTAAACTTTATTTACGCCTAGTATATGCCGCGATCTACGTTTTCTCATCGTTCATTATTTTCATGGCCCCCCCGCTGTTGATCCATGCTGCACTACCGCTTTTCGAGTGATCGGCGTCGTCTTCCCAGTTACCTTCGACACCCTGCAACGCCGTAGCCACTACTATCACTGTGCCATAATCCTCGGCTACGTCTACACTATGGTGCCCTGCGTCCATTGGTCCAAATCATCTACCCATTCAATGCTATACAAAATCTTCGCCACGTTTTGACTGAAGGTTGCCGCCAAATCTGTTGTTATCCTCCTTAATTGGCGATGCCATGTCTACGTGGAGGCACTTGTCTTTCTCTTTCACCGCCGTATTGACTGCGTTACATCCTGTGATTGAGGTCCCTTTGTCCACCAATCCACCTTGATACGCCATTAAAATCGAGGCCCTCGTGATTTTCCAAAACCACGCCGCGCTTCAGGACATTGACTTTAAAATCAAACTAACCCATACAAAATTCAAAACGAAATCCTAAACTAACGTACATGAAAGCTTTAAAATTTAAATAAAGTTTTTTTTTTTTATCACAACCTTTCGCTTTCTTTAATATATTATTATTTTAAAATATGTAAAACATATTATTATAATAATAATATATACTTTATTTTATAATATATATTTTTTAAATTTTTATTATTTTCACTTAATAGTCTTTCACATTTGTTTTCACGTCTTCATTAATAGATATGGCTTTGCTCTACCATATAAGGCCTTATTCAAAACTTTATAAAGTCAAGCCATATTGCTTGGCTTTTATATTCTTTTTAATTAATTCTTCGTGTAGACTTGGCCCATAACTCCGCCTCATCGCCTTTGTCAGGCCTAGATGAAGCCATTCATCCCCGGCTATCTACCGCTCCGTTTAGGTATGCCATGCTGTCCTCATTCGAGTCTACATCGCATGCTTCCCCGTCCGCTACGATTTCGGCAATGCTAGATATACTGCCCTTCGACGGCGATTGTCCGGTGTTTCCACGTTTCATCCGGTGTTCGCCAAGTTTGCCCCGAACTGCTGCCAGTCGTTGGGTGTGGGTCCCGCGTTGGCCACGTTGCAGTAATGCCTAAAAGTTCGTCATTCGCCGATCTCCAACTTGTCGTGCTTTATAACCCCTGTTAATGAGTACGTACATTTTAAAATAAGGGCATTACGAAACAAAAGAACACCAATATCAAATCATCCTATAGTGCCCTTTCGTTTATGGATGTTATACTTATAATTTTTTTTTTTTTATTACTTTATTTCATATATATATATATATATATATATACTATCATATTATATATATAATAATTTTATTTTTATTTATTTTTTTCCTTTTATTTATATATTATGGATGTATGAAAATTTTATTTTTATTTTTAATTTTTTTGAACTTTCATTATGTTAATATATATACTACATATATATAATATATATAATACATATATATAAGCATACTCTTATTAATTATTTTTTTGTTTTATCTATATATATTATATTTATATAAATATATATAGATAATTTTTATTTATTTAGTATTTTTATTTGTTTTGCTTGATTATTTTACTTTATCATAACACCTGAATTAATTAAAATTCAAATGTATGATTTTATTAAATTCCAAAACCTAATAATTAATGAATATCACAAAAAACAATCAAACGTCTACCTTAATGGCTTCATAAGCGAATGAAGGAGGCAACAAAACTATCACTCGAATCCACTCACAACCCTATCAACCAAGATCTTAAGCAACAATAGGAGGAAAAAAAGAGAACACACAAGTCTATCAATACTCCAAAATATGAAATAAGTCAAGAAGACGTTAATCAATAAAGCACCCTGAGACTTGAAGTATGAACATCAACAATAGAACCTGTTAACTCTTCTCCCCAAGGCTACCAAAGACTCACAAACACAAAAATAAAATGTGGGTCCCCAATTTTTGGGGCTAGTTGTGGAGCAGCCACAACAGGTACTAGGTGCTTATTTTTTTAATTAAATTTGTGGCACAAGTCTTCAAAAGATAAAATTTCATTGGAAGTTAATTTTTAGATGACTCATTAGATGCTAATTACACAATATATGACCCTCATGCATATTAAGATAGATTATTGCTGGACATCCTGTCAACAGATGATAAATTCTAACTTCACTTCAAATGATATTTTCCTTTTTTTAGTAGCTTTAGATGATAGTAGCTCTTGACAACAAGTTTAGACGACAACTCCACATGATAATAAATCTAAACAACAACTTCAGATAATAGCTCCAAGTGGCAAAAACATTGGATGATAGCTTTAGGTTCCAATTCTAAACAACAATAGCTCAAGATAACTCTAGATGGTAGCTTTATGATACCTCTTTTTTATATGGTAGCTCTTTTCTAGATGGTACCTTCAAACAAGTCCTCTAGATGACAAATTTAAATGATAATATTTTCCAGACAACATGATTGGATGAATATTCCATGCAACAACTTCATATGAAAGCTAATTGCCAACATGTTCAAACTCTAGTGTAATGTTTCAAACAACTCATTATTTTCATAGACAATAGCAATTCATTTTTAAATTTTTAGATGGAAGCAACAAGTTTCGTGACAACTCTTTTGACACATTAATTTTTTCTTATATGGCTTTGCAACTCCTTTGAGATGAACTCTTGAAATACTTCAATTTCAAGTCTTGGCAAATCCTCATTAAATTACAAAAAGAATGCTTAAAAACCTACAAATACAAATAAAATAGGCAAGATGAGTCTTCTTCAATTGACTTAGTAAATTCTTCTCTTTACTATCTCTTGCATTGGTAAATTTGGTACAACAATTCTTGGGCATTTCCTTCTTATCTATGGATTTATTTACCTTGGTTTCTTCCAAATTTTAATCCTCTTGAATATGCTTTTTCCAATTCATACATCCCACTTTGATACCAAATGTTAGAGGAAAATAGTTGTAACACTTTATTTGTTGATGTAATAGGCTATATACAAGAGAGGGCATATGTTGTTAGTAACCATCTTGCTAACAACTACCTTCAACTAAATAATATTGATGTAAAAAATTCATAACAATAACCACTTGATTATGTGTCGAACACAACCTAAGGGAATGAAAAGTGGCAAAGAGCTTTAGTGCTTAGACCTGACTCTTACCTTTCTAAATTAGAATTGGGTCAATCTTTCTCCTTCTTAGGTAGGAGACTATAAGCAAATCCCATTCAAAATATCAATTGTTCATATGACACTATTTTCTTCATGTGATAGAGCGATAGAGATGAATGTGATACATACAAGTTACACTTGATATTCATCCTTTCATTCTACATCTATTTCCCAATCTCATTTCATGAGCATGACCATCATGAGCCAAAAACATAATTTTATTTTTGAATAACAAACAACAAGAGAGATACTCATATAGATAGTTCCCCTCAAATGGAATGAGAGGATACCCTTTTCACCTTCCATCCATCCATCATTGATCCCACCTTCAGCATATTGGGAAAAAGAAGAGGTATAATTGTGGGCAAGGGAAAAAACCCATACTAGTTATTGGAACACACATTGTAATGCACACCCATGGGAGGGGAGGACCATCTAACACCAATAAGAACAACACAAAATGTTGGAAAGCGACAGACCAACTAACACCAATAGATACAACATAAAGTGTCATAAAGAGACCTTAACTTAAAAGTAACTATCTATTCATGTCCAAGCATTAGTGGATAAAAATGGATTAGAGGAGAACAATACAAATGAAGAAAGAATCTTATAACCCCTTCTCAAGTACATTCATAAGATAGACATGCCAACATCAAAGATATTTTATGGAGTCAAAGACTCAAATACTTAGTAACTCATCTCCTAAGTAAGGTTTCTTCCTTAAATCCCAACACCCATGTCACTCTTTTATGACTTTTTTTTTTAATGTAAACAAACATATAAGAAAGTTACTGTAAACCTACATATTAATTTCTTTTATAGAGATTTCAAATATGTAAAATACATTCTAGAATGCTCTGAAAATGAACACAAACCTTTAATTTCTACCCATAGAATGTTTTGTCCCTATTTGCATCCAATATTTTAACAAATGCAAGATTTGGAACATTAAATATCATAATCCCCATTTAGACATAAAAATATATTATAAACATCTAAAGTTCACACTTTCACATGCATTCTTTTAAATTTATTCTTGTAATTTAAGAAGTAACAAAATTTAAAATAAGAGCAAAGACCCATTTATACTTCTTCCATAATAAAACCAAAACAAATCTCATTTTCATTCACTCTCTTTTTCTATAGATTGAAATCAAACACAAAATAATGAAAATGTTAAATTTACCATAGAATAAATTTGAAGTAGAAACAAGACCTTCCAATCCTCTTGCTCTAGAAAATTTCTCTCTTTTCCTTCAAGCACGTCCCTTCTTTCCAATATTTTATCATTTTAAAACCATGCAATATAGAAAATGATACCTTGTAATTCTCCATGAAAGGACCTAAGAATCCAAATGTTTCCCAACAAATAATGGTCTCAAGAGTTACATATAATAACAACCATCACAAGGTATCTCCATGCTTGAGTAAGAGATGGTAGAAGATTTCAACAAGCATTCATATTTCCTACCCACAAAATGCTAAAACTCAATTAAGAAAAAAAATACGTAACATAGAATAAAGGGGATGTGAACCCTATGTGAGCACTACAACCAAGTTACTTCATACTAAATTCAAACAATCATATCACTTGAAAAAAATTCAAGGTATAAACATATGGTATCCCATATCCGATTTAAGCATAAGGTGGAGTCATTTTAAACTTTTGTAGCTTAATACAATACTTGCAAAATGGAAGACAAGCAAGTCAATTCATGCATAATTTCTTTAAGCACTTAAATCATAAATTGATTTCAACAATGTATTATTCCCTTAACCAAATACAATTATATCTTTAATTGAGACAACATAAAATTTGTACATCATATACTAAAGTTTTATATTTTTAGGAAAAACAACATGGATTGTTGAAACATTAAAGTAATTCATCCAATTCTATGCAACAAACAATTCATGCATATATAGAAAACAACTATGGTGTGTGTTTTAATTTTCCTTTATCTTTATCTTTGACTTTCGCCTGTGACCCTCTCTTTGAAGATACCCTCCCTCAGTCATTCGATGGATGTAAATCTGTCAAAAACTCCAATAAATAAGAAATATTATTCTAACCTCTCATTTTTTAACTAAGCACATTAATTTGAATTGACAATACCAAATCATTTATTGTTTAATTTCAATATAAGAATAATTTTTGTAAATAATTCTAGGATTTGGGATGTGATATACTTCCACTCTTAAAGAGTCAACATCCTAATGACTACTACAAATAAATATATTATAATATATGATAGTTTATGTACTCTCTATAGAATATTCAAAATCTAAATAAAATCAAACAAGTTCTAAAATATATGCATCATATATATTATAATCTAAATCTAAAAAATACACTATCAAGTCTAGAATAGAATGTTGTAACATAATACAACTAAGTAAAAAAATGGAATTTTTTTTTTTGAAACTCTTCATATTTTTAGGTTGTATTGTCTTTAGTATATTGGTCTCATTGAAATTTACACTGTAATACTTCTCTATTGTAGAGTTGCAACTTTTGTATAGCAAATACTTTGAATGGTTCAACTAGAACCATGTGGATCTTGCACCTACCGATACAACTAGTCTAAAATATGTGTTGCAATAGCATTATAAGGTTTCAATAAAGAAACATGAAAGACATTATGAATATGATCAAGAGTAGAAGGTAAAGGAAGCGTATATACCACTATATAAACTACTTATAGCATCTCAAATGGCTTCATAAATAGGGATTAAGTTTAGTTAATTTACCAAACTCAATAGAGCTTCTTTGAGGTTACACTCTAAGGAAAACCTTATCAAAGTAGCAAATTATCTAAGAGTTATGTTCTTTCATATATATATATAAGAATAAGAATAATAAATAAGGAACTAAAAGAGATTATAGATAGAAAAATTATATATATATATATATATATATATATATAACCTAGGTGTTGTAGGTGAGTTGGAGAGGAGAGGGAAATCCTCCAAGAGAGGTCTCAGGTTCAAATCTCCACCCTACCAAAAAGTTGAATTGGGTATCCAAAATCCAATTGATAATGTTGGTGCGGGTAGGGTCGGGTGCAACTTCCGGGTGAATTTGACGGTGTAGAACCCCCTGTTCATGGTCTCTCAGACCAAGGCGGCTCCGCAAGGGGTTTTTTGCTTTTATTATATATATATATATATATATATATATATATATATAATTTTATTTTTGAATAACAAACAACAAGAGAGATACTCATATAGATAGTTCCCCTCAAATGGAATGAGAGGATACCCTTTTCACCTTCCATCCATCCATCATTGATCCCACCTTCAGCATATTGGGAAAAAGAAGAGGTATAATTGTGGGCAAGGGAAAAAACCCATACTAGTTATTGGAACACACATTGTAATGCACACCCATGGGAGGGGAGGACCATCTAACACCAATAAGAACAACATAAAATTTTGGAAAGCGACAGACCAACTAACACCAATAGATACAACATAAAGTGTCATAAAGGGACCTTAACTTAAAAGTAACTATCTATTCATGTCCAAGCATTAGTGGATAAAAATGGATTAAAGGAGAACAAGACAAATGAAGAAAGAATCTTTAACCCCTTCTCAAGTACATTCATAAGATAGGCATGCCAACATCAAAGATATTTTATGGAGTCAAAGACTCAAATACTTAGTAACTCATCTCCTAAGTAAGGTTTCTTCCTTAAATCCCAACACCCAGGTCACTCTTTTATGATTTTTTTTTTTAACGTATACAAACATATAAGAAAGTTACCGTAAACCTACATATTAATTTTTTTTATAGAGATTTCAAATATGTAAAATACATTCTAGAATGCTCTAAAACTTCAATGAACACAAACCTTTATTTTCTACCAATAGAATGTTTTGTCCCTATTTGCATCCAAGATTTTAACAAATGCAAGATTTGGAACATTAAATATCATAATCCCCATTTAGACATAAAAATATATTATAAACATCTAAAGTTCACACTTTCACATGCATTCTTTTAAATTTATTCTTGTAATTTAAGAAGTAACAAAATTTAAAATAAGAGCAAAGACCCATTTATACTTCTTCCATAATAAAACCATAACAAATCTCATTTTCATTCACTCTCTTTATCTATAGATTGAAATCAAAAGCAAAATAATGAAAATGTTAAATTTACCATAGAATAAATTTGAAGTAGAAACAAGACCTTCCAATCCTCTTGCTCTAGAAAATTTCTCTCTTTTCCTTCAAGCACGTCACTTCTTTCCAATCTTTTATCATTTTAAAACCATGCAAGATAGAAAATGATACCTTGTAATTCTCCATGAAAGGACCTAAGAATCCAAATGTTTCCCAGCAAATAATGGTATCAAGAGTTACATATAATAATGACCATCACAAGGTATCTCCATGCTTGAGTAAGAGATGGTAGAAGATTTCAACAAGCATTCATATTTCCTACCCACAAAATGCTAAAACTCAATTAAGAAAAAAAATAAGTAACATAGAATAAAGGGGAGGTGAACCCTATGTGAGCACTACAACCAAGTTACTTCATACTAAATTCAAACAATCATATCACTTGAAAAAAATTCAAGGTATAAACATATGGTATCCCATATCCGATTTAAGCATAAGGTGGAGTCATTTCAAACTTTTGTAGCTTAATACAATACTTGCAAAATGGAAGACAAGTAAGTCAATTCATGCATAATTTCTTTAAGCACTTAAATCATAAATTGATTTCAACAATGTCTTATTCCCTTAACCAAATACAATTATATCTTTAATTGAGACAACATAAAATTTGTACATCATATACTATAGTTTTATATTTTTAGGAAAAACAACATGGATTGTTGAAACATTAAAGTAATTCATCCAATTCTATGCAACAAACAATTCATGCATATATAGAAAAAAACTATGGTGTGTGTTTTAATTTTATTTTATCTTTATCTTTGACTTTCGCCTGTGACCCTCTCTTTGAAGATACCCTCCCTCAGTCATTCGATGGATGTAAATCTGTCAAAAACTCCAATAAATAAGAAATATTATTCTAACCTCTCATTTTTTAACTAAGCACATTAATTTGAATTGACAGTACCAAATCATTTATTGTTTAATTTCAATATAAAAAATAATTTCTATAAATAATTCTAGGATTTGGGATGTGATATACTTCCACTCTTAAAGAGTCAACATCCTAATGACTACTACAAATAAATATATTATAATATATGATAGTTTATGTACTCTCTATAGAATATTCAAAATCTAAATAAAATCAATCAAGTTCTAAAATATATGCATCATATATATTATAATCTAAATCTAAAAAATACACTATCAAGTCTAGAATAGGATGTTGTAACATAATACAACTAAGTAAAAAAATGGATTTTTTTTTTTGAAACTCTTCATATTTTTAGGTTGTATTGTCTTTAGTATATTGGTCTCATTGAAATTTACACTGTAATACTTCTCTATTGTAGAGTTGCAACTTGTGTATAGCAAAGACTCTAAATGGTTCAACTAGAACCACGTGGATCTTGCACCTACCGATACAACTAGTCTAAAATATGTGTTGCAATAGCATTATAAGGTTTCAATAAAAAAACATGAAAGACATTATGAATATGATCAAGAGTAGAAGGTAAAGGAAGCCTATATACCATTATATAAACTACTTATATCATCTCAAATGGCTTCATAAATAGGGATTAAGTTTAGTTAATTTACCAAACTCAATAGAGCTTCTTTGAGGTTACACTCTAAGGAAAACCTTATCAAAGTAGCAAATTATCTAAGAGTTATGTTCTTATATATATATATAAGAATAATATATATAGAAAAATAAATTATATATATATATATATATATATATATATATATATATATATATATATATATATATATATATATATATATAATATAGAATAATGTAAGAATAAGAATAATAAATAAGGAACTAAAAGAGACTATAGATAGAAAAATTATATTATATATATATATAACCCAGGTGTTGTAGGTGAGTTGGAGAGAAGAGGGAAATCCTCCAAGAGAGGTCTCAGGTTCAAATCTCCACCCTACCAAAAAGTTGAATTGGTTATCCAAAATCCAATTGATAATGTTGGTGCAAGTAGGGTCGGGTGCAACTCCCGGGTGACTTTGACGGTGTAGAACCCCCTATTCGTGGTCTCTCAGACCAAGGCGGCTCCACAAGGGGTTTTTCGCATATATATATATATATATATATATATATATATATATATATATATATATATATATGTATGTATATTTATATATAATTTTTCTATCTATAGTCTCTTTTAGTTCCTTATTTATTATTCTTATTCTTACATTTTCTTTAACATGTCAAGTCTTATAACTACTCTAACTTCTATTACATCCCAACTAAGGGGTGTACAATACTTCCCGATCATATAGGGCTTCAAAGGGTACCATTTCTAAACTAGATTGATAAAAGTTATTATATACAAATACAACTAGTGACAAGTATTCTTCCCACCTATATTGATGATCCATGCAAAAAATGTATTCCAATATATAATTCATTCTTTTTATTTGATAATCTATCTTAGAATGATAGGAGGAACTAATATTTAGGTTGGTCCCTAAAATAACATTCAAAGTATATCAAAATATTAATATAAATTGTGTCTATATATGAAATTATTATCTCTAGTATTCCATACAATCTTAAAATTTTATGCGCAAATAATTTTGTCAACACAAGTGCATCATCCTTAAAATTTATAGGGATAAAGTAAGTTGACTTAGTGAGCTTATCACCTAAACTACATATTTGTTGGAATGTCAGCACTTGCATAAAATTCATGTTTATAACTTGCCACTTTCACTCTAATATCTCTATTGAAATGTCTAGTGGTTAAGCTTCTCTTGAGACCACGACTGACTATTTGCACTTGCATTTGCTATATGTGGGCCTTGGGTTGATGTAAACCTTGTAAAAGTTATTTTTGTAATATTTTATTCCTAAGGGTCAATATGACAACCTTGACCTAAAGGAATCATATACTTGGGTATAAATACCTCTTCTCATTGTATAAATGCAAAAATGAAACACCAATACAATATATAAAAGTAACAAAAGCACAAGTAAATGACACAAAATTGCACAAAACAGATATTATTTTATTGAATGGGGTAGATCTCCCAATTGTACAAATAATGTGCCCCAATGTGGGGTCTTTACAATGCCCTTGATACAGTTGTTACAATGTTAGGGTTTTCGAGGCCCTAATCCAATGAACGGTGGTGTCTTCTTGCTCATATTTGATCCCAACAGAGTGGTGAGTGGGCTTTGGTATCCTATGCAGGGCCACTCGAGCTTCAACAACTACCAATGAATGTGATTCTTAGACCTACACATACAAACAAATAAGGGTTAATAATATCTGTGAGGGCTCCACTATGTGAGACCCTCAAAAATGAAATCACTAAACCCTAGTTGCATAAATAAAGTTGTAAAATAGATCTAAGAATAATAAAAATACTTGCAAATGAAATTTTACCTTGTCTTCACTGACTTGTCATTTCTATCTTCATTGTTGTTGTAGAGGATGGTTACGCAGATGTGCCCTAGCGGCACCCGAGGGTCGTAGGGCTGCAAAACTAGGATGGGAAATGCCCGTGGGTGCTTGGTGCTAACTAGAAATACCCAGAGGCACTTGGTAGGCTCTGGTGGGTGCTCTGCAGACTTTGATGGGTGCTTGGGAAGCTCTAGGGGTGTTCGATGGCTGAGGAGAAGGTTGCAGAACCAGATCTAGTTCATGAGGTGGACGATGGATGCAGAGGATGCGAGAGGGAGTGATGGAGGATGGAAGTGGTGAGGATGCTTGAGAATCTTAGGACCTCAAGAACTTAGAGGACTTAGGGAATTCAAAAACTTAGGGGTTGAGTCATCAAAATGACTCCTCTTTATAATCTTCCTTAGGCATGTTAGGGTTTCAATGACACAATTTGTGTGGCCAAGATTAAAACATGATGAAGGGTGGAGATTAAAGTTGGGTAAGTGGCATGGATTAAGGTGGATGGATGGCTAGGATTAAAACATGATGGATGGTTGGGATTAATTCATACATATATACATATATTTATTAAATATATATAAATATAATATATAAAATATTATTATTTAAATATATATTAAATAAAATATATATAAATAATGGATAATATGGTGGGAAACTATGGATGGATGACAAGTGGCTAGATTTTGGTGTCTACAGATGCCCCTTTTTGTACCATATTGCATGAAACACAATGTGGTGCAAAAATACGAGACACCTAGTTTTGGCTTGATGAAGACGCAACTTTCTCTTATTGGAATGCAAAGATGACTGTGAAGATAAAAGAATTTTGATTGTGTAGCTTACCCCCTCAATTGGTGAATGAGTGAAGAATGAATCTCATGAGCCAATTGATAGATTTGTGCAAATGATTATGTGAAATGTATGGTGCAATTGTGGATGATATGAATGATGTAAATGTGATGTCATTTTTGCCCCAACGGTGGAAGGGGGTTGTTGTAAAATGCAAGTGATTGATTCTATTTTTGCCCTAACAGAGAAAAGGGGTTTTTGCCAAGTGTAGATGCCATGATCATGTAAGATGTATCCCATTGTGGGAAATCAAAATCAAATTTTTGTTACCCCAAGTTTGGGGTGATTCCATGTTGTTGAAGAAATTATCGTATGGCATCATTGAAATGCAAAGTGATGAAGAATGCAAAATATCAGGAACCAATCACCCTAAGATCAGATGATTGCTAGGAGGCTGCTCCTAGATGACTCTACATAATTCTTGATTATTGAGGAGAATGATGTATTGTAATTTATCCATGTTTCAAGCCCCACGGACAAGGCCATCAATGATAGTTGTTGAGCAAATTGGTCTTGGCATAGTTTCACTCAAAAGATGAAGTACCAAAATTGATTTTGTTTTTGAACAATGAGATATTTGATGATGAAAATGACCAAGTGTCCTTATGGTGATTTATTCATCTTACCGAATTGCATGGATGCAAATCGTTGCAATCACCAAGGAGATAGAATAAACCACTAGATACGAGGTTCACTTGAAATTGTGTATGAACTTGGAAAATGTGCAAATGTAATGATTGATGGATGAAAATGATGTGTTAATGAAAATGTGATGATGAGAAATGCATTTATGATTGAATTGAGTGATTTTGTGAAATTTTGTATTGATTTGGAGCATTTTGAAGCAATTTTTGAAACATTTTTTGCCTTGTGGGTGTAAATAAAAGTTAGTCATCCAAATCAATTCATATTATCAATAAATTGAATGCAATGATGGAATTAATGATGAAAATGGTTGTTTTGTGAAAATTTGGACCATTTTGAAGCATTTTGTAACTTGTAATGTGATTTTATGACTTTTGGTCGCAAGCAAAAATTATGAATCCAAATCGATTTTGGTTTTCACAAAACATGATATTATGATGAAATTGATGTATGGATGCAATTTGGAATGATTTTGTGGAGGTAAGCTACCTTTTTGGATCATTTTTAGTCTTTTGTCAATTTTGATAGCAAACTCCGGTGGGTGCTTACTACATGTGCAAACGCCCACTAGAGTTTGGTATTCTCCAAATGTAGGGAGGCATTTCAATGCACCTGGAAGTACCCATGGGCATTTCAATGCACCTAAAATAGCTATAAATAGCCTATAGAAGGGAAAACAAGTTCATTTGTGCATTTGTAAATTTTAGAAGTTGCATTTGAGGGAGTGAGGGAAGTGGAGTGAGTGGGTGAAGTGCTATGAAAGCTATGGTGATGGAGGGGAGATGAAGAGAGGATAGATGTGCATTTTGCTAAGGTAAGTAACTTTGAAGCTCTTTGTTTTTGTGCAAATTTTTTTTTTATTAATGTTTTACCTTTATGTATTGTGTTGCAGTTGAGGATTTTGGAGGCTCAACATCAGTTCTCACCTCTCATCCCTAGGATGAGGAAGAGTGTGAGAGGACCAGTGGAAGTGGCTAGAGGCTATGGGGCTAGTTGGGGTAGCCTGGATAGATGTGGTGAGGGTGGATGAGGGGTATCTCTCTACCTTGGTAGAGATATGGGATCCAGATAGGGGGACATTTTTGCTCCCTACTAGAGAGATGATTATGACACTTGAGGATGTATATCGCATCCTCAAGTTGCTAGTGGAGGGCTTACATGTCGAGGTTGGACATGATAAGAGATATGAGCTGAGCCACTATTTGGATATGGGTGGGAGGATGTGGATGTGAAGGGTGGAGGGATTACATACTTGTCCATGTATATGGACAAGAAGTTGGATGCCCTTCATACTTTGGTGATGTTCATGTTGGCCAACATAGTGGCCCCAAATAACACTAGTTATCGATTCCCATGGAACCTTATCGGGTTGGTGTGTGACATGATCGACACACCTCAAGTCTATGCATGGGCTCCTACATTATTGGTATAATTGTACCAAGAGTTATATGAGGTGAGGAGGTAGAAGTAGAAGGGGTTAGGTTGTAGTTTACTACTATAATGTTAGGATTGGGAGCACTTCAGTGTGGCTCGATCGATGGGCTTACCTACTACAGGATGGGATAGGGAGAAACCCTATGCTATGAGGTGGTCGATGGTAGAGGAGGTGCAACTAAGTCATCCTATTTGAATGAGTCAATGGTACAAGGATCTATGGGTTAGATTGATAGTAGCTCAGGTGATATGGAGACCATGGTAAGGTGCCATGTGGATAGGTGATGGGGAGCATCTATGATGGGTGTGATAGGCTAGGTGGGTGGTTGGGAGGCACACGAGTGAGGTGGAGTTGATCCAATTCTCATAGGTGTTACGATAGTTTAGATTGAGGTAAGGAGTTCTTGAGGCACCAGTGCTCTATAAGCATCATCAAGATGAGATGGGTCTACCTTGTACTGAGGCATGGAGGATGACTTATGAGGATGATGAGGAGATGGATCTCCCTCAATGTGGATGATGTAAGGACTACTAAGGAGTATGATGTATGGTTCACTACACAGCCACCATGGGTACCGAGTCTGATAGTAGATGGGGGAATGGGGATGGGGATGAGGTAGAGGTTGAGGATGTCGATGAGGCTCCTAAGCACCCAAGACACCTTTGATCTAGAAGTCAAAGGAGGTAGACTAGGGGTACAGTAGAGTAGGCTCTAGAGGTTGGAGGTGATGGAGGTGGTATGGAGGATAGGGAGGAGATTTTAGATGGGCCTCTTAGTTAGAGTGAGGAGGATTGGGTGAGGCTAGAGTAGTTAGTGGTAGAGTGGGATGCTATGGTAGTGGCTCGAGATACGAGATAGCTCGCTATAGGATGGTAGAGATATGCTCAAGATGTAGAGATAGCTCGATTATGTAGAGCTAGAGGTATGACCGACTATAGGTGGAGGTGAGGATAGGATCATGAGGCTCCAAGTAGAGCTACTAGAGAAGAGTCATCGATAGAGACATGATGTACAATACCTTTAAGCTCGAGATGGATATATCCAGTTGTTGGAGGATCGATTGATGGAGCATGACATTGGGCTTCCAGATCCACCCTCCTCATCCATATCTAAGTCTATTAGGCCTAGTGAGTCTAGGCATAGCTCTAGGTCTAGGGCTCCTTCAAGGTCATAGGGGTCCTCTTATAGGCATTAGCTAGTGCTTAGATGCACTTTTTGTATATGAGCCTTGGTGCTCCATTGTATATAGCCTTTGGGTATTCATTGTACATGCAATATTTATACATATATATACATGGATTTTACTTTTGTGTTATGCTTTTGTGTGAATTTTTTGTGTGATGCATGTGTATATATGATTAATGCAAATGATAATGTGTATGAATGCAAATGTTCTAATGATCATTCATAGTTTAGAATTTTCTTGGCCATGTTTAGCATTATTGTTTAATCAGGGGCACCAAACTGGTGGTATGTGAGATGGAAGACTCATGAAATGACATGGATGTTGACATGGAAGAAGATATGGATGTTGATATGGAAGAAGATATGGATGTTGATATGGAAAACTAATTATTTTGTAGAGACTCAGACATACTAGTGATATCAAACAAACTCACTAAATACTACCTAATTTCTCTAAGACCAAATGTGTGTGCAGTGAATTCATTTACCGAATCATGAGCATGGTAATGACTCGAGGTAATCAAGAACCAATGTGTGTGCAAGTGAGTTCATTAACTCATCTTGAGTAAATTGGGTGAAACCTATTATGGAGAAGACCAAGAAGCTAGCTTGTCCTTATGTGTGGTCAGAGGTCTCTTTAAAAGAGATGTGTCACCATGCATGAGTGTACTCCACTACCAGTCAAGCATCTATAGCCTCGATGGAGATTAGCTCCATAGTCCAAGAATTTTATCTCTAAGTTTTGGGGATGACTACCTAACCATATGACTAGAAATGTAGTACTATCCTTACAACTTGAGGATCAGTGGTGTGTGATGTAAAATATTTAGAGTTTTTAGGGAATATAAGGTTTTACCCTACTCTTTATTTTATTTTGAAATTTGTGATAGTGGTGAAAACCACTATTTTTGTGGACTATGTTGCATGATGGGACAAGCAAGGATTACCCTTTTCACTTCGAGGTACAACCCAAGTATGGTGTTATCCCTCTTTGACACAAGATGTTTTTAAGATGTGAAATTGTGTTTGGTTCAAGAATGTTTTAGAGTCAATTCCCAGAACTCAAGATTTTCTTAGTGAAAATTGTGTCTTGGTCCTAAAGAAAACTCGACATGTATTTGGAGGTTGCTTAAAACACTAGGAGTGGTTGAGTGATCAAAAACACCTAGGAATTATGGACATGTGGCTTTGCTAATGATAATTTGACTTTATGGAATGGTGCAATGAAATGGATGATGTTTGAAGGTGCCCCTGATTAAGGCAACATGACTTTATTGGACCAATTATTATCTAAATTGAATAAATGATCCCTAATATGAAATGTGAAATGTGTGAAAATGATGGTGTGAATGCAATGAATGAAATGTGAGTTGTGAAATGAAATGTATGCAATGCAATGTGTGAAATGAAATGTATGAAAATGCAATGTGTTTTTGTGTAATAGCCATGTATATATACATATATAAATCACATTATGCATAGAATGCTCTCAAGTGTATAACATTAAGTGGTTCAAGCTCTTCAACTCCCTCTAGACTAGCAAGCCTATAAGTTCCTTTACCCACTTTTTGAGTAACAATGTATGGACCTAACCAATTAGCCATGAATTTATCATGAAGATGCGATAAAGCATTGGTATTTTGTTGATTCTCTTTAAGAACAAGATCTCCTACTTGGAATTCATGTAGATGAACTTTGGCATTGTAAGCATGCTTTAGGTGGTCTTGATATACTCATAAATGCTCTAAAGCATTGACTCACCTCTCATCAAGGAGTGTGAGTTGGTCAAGATGTGCTTGTCTAGCAGTATCATCATCTATGAATTCTTACAATGAAATTCAATGAGGGGATCTCAAGCTCAAGAGGTATGATTGCTTCAGCTCCATAGACCAATGAAAATGGTGTTGCCCTAGTAGGCATGTGGATGCTTGTTCGATAAGCCCATAATGCCAAGGGAATTTGTGTATGCCAATCTCTATGATTTTATTTAACAAGTTTCTTGAGAATAGCAATTAAGGTCTTATTGGTAGCCTCAACTTATCCATTTGCTTATGGGTAATAAGGAGTCGAGAAACTATGTTGGATATTATATTTCTCACAAAGTGCTCGAACATCCTTGTTCTTGAAATACTTACCATTATCAGAGATGATTTTTGAGGGAATACCAAAATGACAAATGATATGATGAAGTATAAACTCCACAATTCTAGGTCTTATCATACTGGTTAGAGGAATTGCCTCAACCCACTTTGTGAAGTATTCAATGGTTATGATGATGAATGTATGTTATCCTGAGGAAGAAGGTGAGATTTTACCAATTAAATCAAGACCCCATTATGAAAAGGGCCAAAGGCTTTGAATAGGTTGTAATGCTTGTGATGGCACATGAGTTAAATTAGCATGCTCTTGACATTGCTTACAATGTTTGACATATGTGCAACAGTCGCATTCCATGGTGGGCCAATAATAACCCATGCATAAAATACACTTTGCAATGGCCATTCCACTAAAATGACCACCACAAGTACCATCATGAGCTTCAGCTATGGCTCTTTGTGCCTCAGCAGACTTGAGACAACGAAGGAGGATTCCATCATAACCACGTCTATACAACACGTCCCCCAAGAGAGTAAAATGAGCTACCTTTTGCTTGAAAGTGCATTTAGCAGTCCATGACATATCTGATGGGAGTGTTCCAAACTTGAGAAAGGCTATTATTTGGTTTGACCAAGGCTCATATGGTTCCAAATGGATAAAGCAAACATCCTTTTCATCCTTAGATTCAACATGAACAATTGCAGATTTAGAGATCATTGTGATAATGAGTGGTTGTACCTCTCCTAAGGAATCCTTTGGAATCAATGATCCAAGAGAGGCCATCGCATCTACAAATCTATTAGTCGAACATGGCAAACTATCAATTTCATACCAATCAAACTTAGAGAGCAATTTCATTGCTACTTCATGGTAAAGTTTTATGGTAGGTTCTTTGCATTGGTATTCTTCTATTATTTGTTTAACAAGTTGAGAATCACCAAATATCCTGATACACTTTATACCCATAGCTATAGCTACTTGAAGACCTAAGATTAAGGCTTCATACTATACATTATTGTTTGTGCATTGGAAGTCTAGTTTGAATGATAAGGGGATAGGCACCCCTAGGGTGTATGAAACATGACTCCAACACCTTGACCTTTTTGCACTTAGAACCATCAAAGAATAGTGTGATATCGATATCTTCCTCTAGAATGACATCTTCTTCTTGTTCAATGATAGTGAATACCAAATCATCTAGGAGCTCAATAATCAAGGGTTGATCACTAGGTAGTGGAGCTTCCACAAGTTGATCGACTATAACCTGACCTTTAATGGATTTTTGGCTTATGAACTCAAGATCAAATTCAGTGAGAAGCATTATCCATTTAGTGGTATAGGTGTTATTATAAGTGTGAGATATCATATAACGCAGAGGATTTTCTCTAGCTATGACATATGTGGTGTGACTAAGCATGTAATGTCTGAGTTTCTTAGTGGTAAAAACCACTGCTAAGCACAATTTTTCCATGTAAGCATATCTAGTTTCATAGCTTACCAATGTTCGACTAATGTAATAGACAACTTGCTCTCGATTATTTTCATTCTTTTGTGCAAGCATTGTCCCTAATGCAAAGTCCATTGCTAAAACATAAATATGGAAGGGGACCCCAAAGAGGAGGAGTTAAGACTGGTGGAGAAGTCAGGTATTTCTTAATATCATCAAAGGCTTTTTGACATTCATCTATCCATGAAAATGGCACCCCCTTTTGTAGCAGGTGATTGAATGGCCTGCATTTGTCAGAAAGTTGTGCAATGAAATGATGGATTGATTGAATATTTCCTTGTAAACTATGCAATTCCTTTAAATTTGTTGGGGGAGGCATCTCCATGATGGCCTTGAATTTGTTTGGGTCCACCTCAATGCCTCTTTTGGAGATAATGAACCCTAGTAGTTTTCCAGAGGTAACACCAAAGACACATTTCTTGGGGTTCAACCTTACATTATGCTCTAGAAGTCGATCAAAGACTTTTTCCAATACACCAATGTGTTCTTGTCGAGTTTTAGATTTTTCCAAGAGATCATCCACATAATATTTGATGATCTTATGCATGTAATCATGGAAGATGTATGTCATGGCATGTTGATAAGTGGCACCTACATTTTTGAGGCCAAAGGGCATCACCTTGTAACAAAAAGTTCCCCAAGGTGTAGTGAATGTTGTTTTGTGTTGGTCATCAAGATTTATTCGAATTTGGTTGTATCCTAAAAATCATCCATGAGAGAAAGCATTTCATGGCCAAGGCAAGTGTCGACAAGAGTATCAATGTTTGGAAGAGGAAAATCATCCTTAGGACATGCTTTGTTAAGATCTCAAAAATTAGTGCAAACGTGTATCACCCCGTTAGGCTTACGAATGGGTACCATGTTTGAGAGCCACTCAAGATAGTCAATGGGGACAATGAAACCCACATCTAATAGCTTTTGAAGCTCTTCTTTGACCAAGAGGGCAATGGTAGGATGCATCCTTCTAAGTTTTTGTTTGATCGACTTAGCATCAGAGTTTAAGGTGAGATTGTGGACAACCAAATTAGGGTCAAGATCGGGCATGTCCTTGTAGGACCATGCAAAAATGCCCTTCTTCTTCTTGAGGAGAGCAATTAATTGCTCTTGTTCATCTATGGATAAAATTTTGCCAAGTTTGACAATTTGGGGATTGTCTGCATCTGAACTAAGGTTCACATCGATAGTATCTTCAATAGACATGTGAGAACCTTCCTCAAGTTGATGGGGCATTGGGATCAGATGAATGTCATCTATGATGTCATCAAACTCTTCTGACTCAACCTTGTCTATGTCTACCTGGAAAACCTCAGGATCTGAAGGTGAAGGTGAAGGTGAAGGTGGGGGTGATGGAGGAATGTAGTTGGCTGAAGCCCTTAACAATTCCTCGAATAGGACAAACTCAGAAAAGGATGGTGGTGAGGAAATCTGGTCCATATCAATAAGGCTCATGTCAATAGGAATTGGCTTTGCCAAATTGTATGGATTATGGAGTGGGGTGAATAAGTCAATAGGATTCATGTTGACTTAAGGGAAAATGGATGGTTGGCAAGGTGAATGGATGGGTGGATCCTATTTGGTAGAACCAATGCTAGAACTCTAGGAACCTGAACAGCAACAAGCAACACAAATAAATGCAATGTACATGTAATGCAAATTTTTTTTTTTTTTTTTTTTTTTTTTTTTTTTAGTTATGTACATATATTACAAGAAAAATGGTCGATGATGTGGATCAATGGAATGGAGGTGGTGGTTCACCGATTGGGTCAACTCGCTCTTGTGGAAGAAGCAAGTGAATGATGGGTTGATGGATGGGGAACATTCTGAGGTAAAACTCATCATATTCAGTGTGTGGGATGATGGGGTTTGACTCCTCTTTAGATTCATTAGAAGCTATCGACATAAGGTCAAATTCTTCATAGATTTCATCTTTGAAGTCATCAATGTGATGGATATCTTCTCCTAAATTTAAATTTAAGCTTTGGAAATCTTGTTCAAGAGAAGAAGTGGATGAAAGTGGATGATAGCCTAAACTCGAATGATCATGCATTTCTCGATATGAAACATCGATAATTTCATGCATTCCCTATTCATGTCATCCTAGGCCATGTCCTTGCCAATTAACAATGTGAAAATATCGAGATGGAAAACCCAACATATGTTGTATATTGGTAGGTGTTGGTGGTTTGGGTTCATCTGGGGTAACTAGATTGGATGATGAATCAAGCCCTCCATATACAAAATTAATGCTATTAGGCACTGAACCCATGTTATATACCACTCCTATAGATAAGGGTGGGTCACATGGGTGACCGTAATCCTTAGCAGTTTGAATGTTGAGTGGTGTAACTATGATGTCTTGGACCACATATTCACCAATACCAAGATTAGTGAGGTGGACCTCGACTTGGGATGATGTGGATGGATTGGATGTAGATGTGGATGACTCATGGTTGGATGATGGTATCTCACAATCTATCATTTTGACTTGTGAGACATTGGTTGATGGGGATGGAGATGGATTTGGTTGGGTGGATAATGATGATTTGGAAGGAATAATTATGGAAGGTGATGATGTTGATGATGTGGCTAATGTAGATTGAGTTTGACCACATGTGCATGTAGTCAATGGTGATGAAGATGGGGGTATGGAAGTGGATACTTGATGTGAAGTGGTGATGGGAAGCTCCTCCAGAATAGGGGATTTAGATGAAGATATGGATGGGGTGGTTGATGAGGTGGTTGATGAAGTGAGGAATAGATGAGTGGAAGGTAACATGGACTCATAGGGGTTTGAGATAAAATTGCAATACTTGAATGGTTCAACATCCATCGGTATGCAATGTACTTGTCCCTCATGTACGTATTTCAAGCATTGATGTAGTATAGAAGGGACACATCTCATTTCTCTCATCCAAGGTCATCCAAGGAGTACATTATATGCCATGGATCCTTCCAAGATGTGGAACATAGTATGCAATATTTTGACCCCCACTTCAATGGGTAAAACAACAGTGCCAACTATAGAGCAGAGAGCATCATTAAATGCTTTCAAGGTGAAAGTGGATTTGGTAATGTGATCTGGTGGAAGCTTGAGATGTTGAAGGGTGGATGTGGTGATGATGTTTATGGAGGAGCCGATGTCAATTAAAACTCTTTTGAAAGGCTTCCTATCAATTTGAGCCATAATATGTAATGGAGGGTCCATCGATTCTGATGATATTGGTTTGATCTCAAAATCATAGAAAGTGATGGAAGGTTCCATACATGTTTGGATACTCCCCAAAAAATTGCTAAAGGTATTAGGATCTTGGGATTGAAGTTCAATGGACTTTAAAATATCCATTAATACCTCATGATGTGGAGGAGATTGTTGAATGAGCTCGTATATAGATAGTTTTGTTGAAGCCATTTTTAGGCTAGTAGTTAACCGACTACTCAAGGAGATGATTGGCCTTGGGGGTGATTGATGGGATGAATGGGTGGATTTGGATGACTTGGAATATGGATTGGTGGTGAAGGATTGGTGGAAATTTGGATTGGTGATGATGATGTGGTAGGTTGAGACACACTTGCTTGTGGTGCTATGGGCGGTTGAATAGGTTGTTGTTGTGCATTTTGTTGATTTGTGCATTGTTGTTGACCTCGGGTTACTACATGAATAGCACCCACAAAACCTTGGTACTGTTGCACATGATTGACTTGATTTGGGGGAGTCTTGGTGTTAGACCCTCCTATTGTTGGTTGCACTTCCTCATGATGAGGAAGTGGTGTTTGAAAGATACCAAGGTTTTGGTTTTGTTGAGCTAAGGGGTTATCAAGCTTGATGGCCCCCAATTCAATGAGATCTTGCACTCTATCTTTAAATACATGGTAGTTATTAATATCATGTCCATTTTACCTATGATAAGGGCAAAAAAAATGCTCCTAGTAATGTTTACCATATTTAGTGGGATCATCTAGTTTAACCTCAGGCAAAGCAAGTTGGTTAGTGTCATATAACCTATGGAATATGGAAGCATAAGATTTGGCTAATGGGGTGTATTGATGAGGTTGTCAAATAGATTGTCGATGTGGTCGATTTTCCATAGTTGGCACTGTATTTTGACTTGATTGAGTTGTTGAGGGAACCACATGATATTCAATTTATCATGGTTGTTGTTGCACAATTTGTTGTTGAGCCATTATCGGTTGGCTCATCACCACTTGATTAACTTGGTTAGCTTGGTTGGCTGGATTGGCCTGGTTTGATTTTGATTGGCCAGAATAATTACTTTTATATTGGCCCTTACTTTGCCATTATTTATTTTTAGGCTTAATTACACCTTCTTGGATTTTTATTTCCTCAATGATGCTAGCCTGGGCAAGAGCTTCCTCAAATGATCGGTATTTTTGCAATTGTAACAACCAAGAGATGGGTTTTAAGCAACTCTTAGTGAACAGTCTAGTAAGCTCTTCCATTGGTAGGGAAAATGGTAGTTTGGTAATAATGACCCTCCAACGGTTGCCAAAGTCATAGACAGACTCATCATCATATTGTTTTAGACCATATATATCAGATAATGAGACTTTATTTCTAACATTAAGGGAAAATATTTCAAGAAATTGGTCAATCAATTGCTCAAAAGTATAAATACTATGGTGAGGCAAGTGGTTATACCATTCTACAACATCTCCCCCAATGTCTGAGGAAATGTTCGAAGCATTAGAGCATCATTATTTTGGATTCTAAAGCATGAATGGATGAATGTGCTCACATGTTCTTTAGGGTCCTCAGTCCCTTTAAATTTGTCAAACTTTGGTACTATGAAGTCTATCGGATATGGCGGTGATGGTACCAAAGGATGAATTGGTTGATTGATCAGTTGACGTAAAGTGGGCTTCTGGTTCATCAAACCAGGAGTGTGTTGCATCAGACTATCAATATGTTGTTGCATAGTTTGGATCCTAGGGTCTTCCCCTGGAATGCGAAAACCCTGAATCACTTGATGATTCTATGAAATCACTAAACCCTCATTACATAAATATAAAATAGATCTAAGAATAATAAAAATAATTGCAAATAAACTTTTACCTTGTCTTTACTGACTTGCCATTTTTGTCTTTGTTATTGTTGTAGAGGATGGTTGCACAAATGTGCCCTAGCAGCACCCGAAGGCCGTAGGGTTGTAGAACTAGGACAAGAAACACCTACGAGTGCTTGGTACTAACCAAAAATTCCCATAGGTGCCTGGTAGGCTCTGGTGGATGCTCTATAGACTTCGATGGGTGCTTGGGAAGCTTCGAGGGGGCGTTCGACAGTTGAGGAGAAGGTTGTAGAACCAAATTTGGTTTACGAGGTGGATGGCGACGGATGTGAAGGATGCAAGAGGGAGCGATGGAGGATGGAAGTGGTGAGGATTATTGAGAATGCTTAGGACCTCAAGAACTTAGAGGATTTAGGGAATTCAAAAGCTTAGGGAACTTATCAATCAGGTAACTTAGGGGTTGAGTTATCAAAATGAATCCTCTTTATAATATTCCCTTAGGAACATTAGGGTTTCAACGACATGAAATGTGTGGCTGAGATTAAAACATGAGGAACAATGGAGATTAAAGTGGGGTAAGTAGCATGGATTAAGGTGGATGGATGGTTGGGATTAATTCATACATATATACATATATTTATTATATATATAAATATAATATATAAAATATTATTATTTAAATATATATTAAAAAAAACATATAAATATATATAAATAATGGATAATGTGGCTGGAAATTAAGGATGGAGGACAAGTGGCTAGATTTTGGTGTCTACACATTGATCATTTCATTATCTGTTGGAGTGTAATTTTATTTCCTTTAGTGAATATAATTTCGTTTCTATGGACATCCCATTATACTATCTCTTTTTTTATAGTGTATACTTCTTTTGATAAACAATACTAGGTAATGATTTATTTTAATTATTTTTCAAAACTACTGTGAAATCTACCATGGTATCAGAGTAGGTATGAATCTCATTATTCGATGAGATTTTCTTCTTCTAACTTTTTCTTAAGGATATTTTTGATAGGGGCTAGCAAAGAATATTTTTTAAGGCCGACCACATAATCTAAAGAAGGGTTTTTTATTAAAAAAAAAAACCAAGTGGACTTGGCTTGTGGGGATATCATTGGAATCAACATATACGCTCTAGGGTAAATATTCACTGATAGGTTAATTTTTCCTCTATTGCTCAATATTCTTTTTCAAATTTGTTTTATTAGATGGATGCCCTATTTCCTAGATTACATTTCTCAAGGTTTTTGAAAACCTCATTTGAATTTTATGATGTTTTTGAAAAAATCTATTTCCTTTTCTCTTTTGGCTTTTGTTGTCCAAAAATAACATTGTTTGTTAGCAATTTGATACAATTCTTCATAGGTTAATCAATTTCAGGATCATAAATCATCAATTTATCAAATCATCAATATGAATAAAATCACTCAAATTTTTTTATTGATAAAAAAATTAAGCAATGCAAAAAGTATAGCTTATTCAAGTTATATTTTATAAAGCTTTATCTCCAATATAAAGATACATGAAACCTTTCACATTACATGAATCTTTGCTTTTGCTTTCCTCAAACTAACGAGAGAACTTGGCTCTACATATGCATTTCTTACATAATACATCCCACATATTACATGAATATAAAGTATCTCATGATTGCATTTAACTCCCTACTTATAAACAAGACACATCACTTAAATACTCTTCAATTCCTAGCTAGACATCTCACATACTTAAATAAATGAAACATACACACTCCTACTATATTGACATATACTTTATAAAATCAAACTCTTACCCTAAGATAAATATTTAAAATGGGACCAAATAATGTAATACTTCCAACTTTATTGAGAGGACAGACTACTTGACTGCTATAAAAGAAGAAAAGAAGAGGCCAAATTTCTTTAGACTGACCCCTAGTGCCAGAAAAGTCATAGGTAAAATTTCAAACTTAGTAAAGACCTCTGAGCCACTTGAAAAAGTTGCAAATATTTTCTGATAACTTTTTGCTGCATAGTCTTGAGAGGAGGGTCTAATTAGTTGTGTTTAACTAAACAATTGTGTAGGGCAAACCATAACAGACATGGATGAATCATTAGGATTTTTTATTTTTTTACAAAATTTAAGGGTGTCATAGTTCAATACTTTTTTCCATTTGCCTCTAGGTACTTCCAAATTGTGTTTGAAAATAATATTGTTTTCCCTCTAAATTTTAATTTTTTAAATTTCAAAATTAGAAAATGTTGATGAATATATCATGCAATAGACAAGAAGACATTTGATTTGGTGTGTCTATGTCAACAAAGAACAATGGGGGGCTAATGGTATTTTGCATTTTTTAAGTTTATTATTTTTTCTAGACCTCCAAATCATGGCACTTAGAGAGGTAGCTAGCAGAATATATACTAAGGATTTTTCCATGGAAGGTCATGAGTTCAAAGCTCCCCTTTATTTTTTCAATAAACGTTAGGAAAACTAAGCACATGCCATTTATGGCATAAGTAATATTGATGATGTGGTTTTTATTGATGACATGGCACTTCTTGATGATGTGGCACTCATTTTACACCAACATGATGACTTCCAAGTGGTATACCATATGGACAAGGTGGCACTAGGCACATGAATCTCAAGGTAATACATGGTAGTTTGTAGAATTGACATGATAGGCCATATATGTGATATGGTAGGGGGTGAACAAATAACAAGGTGACACATGTCAGTCTAGATAGGCAACACAAGATGACACATGGCTCCTTGTGAGGGTGCTAACATGGCATGAATACCAAGGTAACACATGCCCAATGTTGACGTAAGGGCCAATATGGCATGTTCTAGTTGGGTTGATGTGGCAATTCACATAGTAGTAAATATGGTAGACAATACACCACTTGGTGTCTTTAAAAATAGAACTAGCCAATCACATTTTGCCATCTTGTCAAACTTGATAAGTAGCTCACATAGTCAACAATAGACTTGGTGGTAAATTTTAGAGCAAATTAGACAATGACAAGTGACACAACATGGTTCATAGATAAGCTATAAAATTGAACTATGGCAAGTGGTATCATGTGATTTGCTAGTAGATTTCACAGTCACTATATAGTAAGCACCCTCTTATCCATTCATGCAATGACATGGGTTAGTTTATCATTTGCTATAGATAGTAGAAACAATTTAATTTTTTTCAAGGGTTTTAGAGGTAGTTTTTGTAATTTTTGGGCTAGAATTTTGAGGGCCATAACCTTTGCATACATAAGCTTTTTGAGCATTTTTTCCAAATCACATGATATTTTGAGTTTTCTACATTGGTAGAGTTGGTTATGGTTACAGTTGCTTACATGTTTTTTACTTTTAGCATAATAATTATGGATTATCATGCCCCTTTGAAGAATGTCCCAAATTATGCCATAAGGAATATTAAGATTGAAGCTATGCTCTAATGTAAGAAGTTACTCAAATATGTGAATAGGTAAAGTAGTTGTACACAAATAAGAAGTATGAATCCCATGGTGTGATTGTACTCCATGTATACAATATTTATGACACCCATGTTAGTAGCACTATCAATCCCAAAGTACTATTTGAGAAGTTTTAGGGTTTGTGTGATCAAATTGATTCTACTCATATCACCATATTGGAGGTAAAGCTTACAACCTTGGTCATGGATTCCTTTGATAGTGTTGAAGAGTATATCAGTTGGTTCAAGAAGTTAAAATAGGATATCCAAACTATTAGAGGAATACTAAGGAGATAAGGGAAGCACAAGAAGCATTGGAGAAATAAAAGAACATAGAGTTGCTCAATATTATCTTTAATAATGTGTCAGAAACATATGAGATAGTTACTATAGTTTTCAAAATGCTTCATGTATCTTTTCCATTTTCTTCTCCATCGACCATTGGTGAGGTATTTAATTATTTATTGTATCAACAAGTTAGAAGAAATAGGCATAAGGAACAATCTATTTTTAATTAGGTACATCCAAAAGAAGTTAAAATTTAGAATGAGAAAAATCCCAAACATAATAAAAAATAGAAATTGATAAGGTATTTAAATATTTCTTGCACCATCAATCTAGAAGAAATAGGCATAAGGGAAATTCTATTTTTTATTAGGTGAAGTTAGAGGAAGCAACAAGAAGAGGGGTGTTGATGATGCTCTCTTCTATATACAAGGTGAGAACAACTATGAAGGAGAAACCTCATAGGTACATGTTGTAGTTCATTATATATATTGGACATTCATATCTTTAGATTAGTAGATAGTTGATTCAGTGGCTACTGAGCACATGATAAAGCACATGCACCTTCTTGAAGGCTATAAAAAAAATCATGCAAGCAAATGTGTCATGATTAGAGATTACTCTCCAGTGTAGGTTTATGGAAGTGGAGATATCACTATTGGATCTTCATCATTTTATTAGGTACTTCATATTCCTAATTTTAGCCCTAACATTTTATCTATTTATCATATTACTCATACAAACAATAAAGTAGAATTCTAGCCTAATAAATGAGTGATTAAGGATATAGGAAATGGGTTCAAAACTATTAATTTTGAATATTGTGATGAAATTAACTACATGTATAAGCTAGGTGAAATACCTACCTTTATTGCCACTTTTGGTAAGAAACATTTTGTTGCCATGGTTGCACATGTTGATAATGAGGGTCAAAACCAATGTAATAGGATTATCTCAATTATGGTCCCTTGAGATACATGAGTTAACATCAAATGACCATTGGGATTCCATGTATATACCCTCAGAGTGGTGCATGTGAGATATGTGTTTTAAAAAAACATCATAGGGAGACCTTTTCAAAAGGATTTGCTAGAAGGGCATCTCACCATTTGGAGATCATACATATTGATGTCTATAGACCTATGGATACAAATTCTCTTTTAGAAAAGATTTACTTCCTTCTTTTAGGATGAGGTGTTTAAGAGGTTTAAGAATTTCAATGTCCTTTATTGAAAATTAACTAGATAGGAAGATTAATATCTAAGAACAAATGGTGCGATCAATATGTTAAATATGCTTTTCACGTTCTTTTGGCCTCTCATGGGATATCATATCATAGGGTTGTTCACTACATTCCTCAATAAAATAGTGTGGGTGAAATAAAAAATAAGGTAATCATAGAGATGCCATTTTTATGATTCATGCGAAGGGACTAGACCACAAGTTTTGGGGTGAGGTGGTCACTTGTGTAGGGTATATCTTTAACAAGGTTCTTGCCAAGGCAATTCAAGGTATGATACCTCTTGGGATATTGACAAGGAACAAGCCAAATGTGTCTTGATTCTAGATCTTTGGGTCTTTAGCATGGGTTCACATACCCAAGGATCTATGTAAGGAGGTACCAAAGATCCATAAGTATATATTTGTAGGGTATTATGATACCTAAAAGGCATGATGCCCTGATAAGGAGATATGTCATCTTTGATGAGGTTCTTCTAGGTATTCCTTTCATTCATTCAAAAGTTTTAGCTATTAATTCTTCTAATTTTTTGTCTATTCCAAATTCAATAGGTTCTTCAAATATCTTGGTTGGTTATATTCCCATTAGAGCATCTTCTTATTCATATTCCTTGAGTGGTTGTTCCTTACCTATCAATTTGGAACCTTTATAGGTAACTTCTTAGGTAGTTTTGTCTTCCCCTCAAGCAAGGTAGCATGAACAGGATATAGGAGTTCAAAATGCTCTAGCCATGCATGATGAGGTGAGTGGTGATGATTTGGATTCTTCTGTTTTTGTTTTCTATGTTGGGATTGTAGTGAAATATCACTACAATTCAGTTTTTGAGCATCCAAAGGGATGCAGGGCCCAAGGAAAAAGTAAAAAGTTTGCAACCAATACCAACTTATAGAACCTCCATGCAAAAATTCACCAAGTAGATATCTCCAAAGGGTGAAGATGGGTGTAATAACCCTGATATTATGCAACCATGACTATCATCAAAACATCACATGCAAGATATTTGATAGTACTATTAAGCCATTTTGGTGATATTTGAGATGAAATCCATGATGAATGGTGTCTGATCAAACTTTTTGATGATAACTAAAGATGATCTATCATTGAAAAAGCTACAACCTAGAGGAAAACCACATATGATTTAGTCAAATTGACTATCATTCACACTTGCTTGGGTAGACAACCTCTTGCACCCCATCTATTATCTCTCCACCACACTTTTAGGGTAACATCTAGGGGGAGGAATGGCTTAGGGGAGGTCAAAATCTAGGGAAAGAGGATAAAGACTCATGGGATTTCTATGTAGTAATAGAAAACATGTCATTTATTGAAATAAAATCATTATTACAAAAATGATTAACAAATGCTCCTTTGAGCTACAAATGAGGGTCTTCCAAGAATGAAGCCCTTTTTCAATCAAGTTTTATGGCACTCCATGTCTTCTATTGCCACCTCAAAGTGCGGGTGGGTTTTGAAGCTTTGATAGCTTGATGGACCACCCTTGGTTGTATGTACCTCCAAGAACCCTACACACAACCAACAACAAACTAGTTAGTAGCACCTATTATACCAAATAAGAGGCATTAAGAAAAAGGTGAACCAATACACTAAATGACTTAAAACAAATTGAAAAGCATACTAAAACATCTTGTTCATAAAACATAAGTAAATCCTAGGGAATTCTGGTAACTTTTTGGTATGTTGGATTTTCTCTCATTTTTTAGGGGAAAATAGGTGGGGTATTTATATAATTTGGACAAGGTGAGGGGGGTGGTGAGGTGGATTTCCACATAGGCTTAGTGGAGGACAATATGGGAGGATGCATATGGAAGTGGAGGAATATTAAATTTCTAGTGGAATGGGTGGAGGATGGGCACATTTTTTCCTACATGTGAGGGGGGATAAGGATAAAGGTTGATGGGAGGCAAGATGGAAAGGAGAAGCATGGGCTCTTTTTGTCCCGCCTGTGATGGGGGATGAGGACAAAGGTGGGTGGGAGACAATATGGAAAGGGGGAGTATGGGCTTTGCTTTGCCCATGTGGGGTAAGGACAAGACTTTTGTCCTATGTGGAAATGGAGCATGAGTTAGGTTGACCATGGTTAGGTAAACCTAGGGTGAGGGTTGATCAAGGTTAAAAACTTGACCAAGGTTGAGAGATGTGCACATAGATTTAGGTTGACCATGGTCAGGGTTGACCTAGGGTGAGGATGTGTGCACCTAGGGGGATGGTCACATGGTGACCAAGGACTAGGTGTAGGAGGGGGCTTAGTGAATAGTAGGATTTTAGAAATATTAGAAAGGAATTAGAGAGGATTGGAAGAAGTTAGATGTATTAGAAGGTGATTTAAGGAAATTAGAGAGATTATGTGGATTTAGAAGGATGATTAGGTATTTTGGAGGAAATTGAGAGGAATTGGAGGAAATCTATTAAAATTTCTTAAGATGATTCTAATTCATACAAAATGACATATTTTTTGTGTCTACACCCTACATCAAGAAACCTTATCAGACATCTACTTCCCCATAAGGGTTGGGCCAAAATAATAGCATAGTTTTTGACATGGAGATATTCTAGGAAGCATCATCATGTGGTTCACACTATGTGATATTCCAAAGAGCTTTACCTTAAAATAAGTTAAGGATAATCTTCGATCATAAAGGCATGAGCAAAAAGTGATCGATTTTTTTTTGGAAAATCGGTCAAAGTGGAAAGAAAAAGTCCAATGGGATTACCTATCGTGACTTTGAAAAGCTTCAAGTGTCAAAAGGAAAGAAAAATCCTAATCAATGGATGTCATCGAGAATAAATATCCAAATAATATTAAAAAAATTGATAGGGTGGCCAAATATTTCGATAAATGGGAAACTCTTCAAAACAAAATAGGAAATATAAGTAATGGCACACAAATTCCTAGAAAAGCAGTTGAGCCAAAATGACTTACCATTATTGAGAAAGGGCTAAATCATTTGATAAAGATACTTTAGCCTAATAATACAAGGACAGGTAGATGAAATATTTAAAACAAGGAGACAACACCTGCAATAATGGCAGTTCCAGACTAACACAGGATATGACATAGGATATCCACATTTAATTTTCAGAATCCCTAGAATAGGTAGTTGAGAGGGTCAAAGTCTAAAAAAATTTAGAGGGAATTTTTTCCTAATGTAATATATAATAGTATTATCATAGACTATAAAAAATACCAGTAAGTTTGTAATTGTATTCTTTTGTAGTATTTTCCTTCATTTCCTTCTATGTAGCAATTGGCTCTTGAGCGACTTGTAAGAAAATCGAACCCCCACTCCTGGCACAACTCTGTAAGTGTATTATTTACACACACACACACACACACACACACACACACACACATATATATATATATATATATATAGATGCCTATGTTAATTTTTGGATTAGTCATATATGAATTCCTATGGACTCATTACTATATGTGCGTGCTTGTAGTCTTTACCTACTTTGGGTTTGTTGATGTATGTATGTGTGAGGGGCCTGTATAAATTTGTGGATTAACCATCTATGGATTTTTGTCTGTATTAATGAATCTCATCTATGCTTAACTATGTTGGGAAGAACAAGTGTTCATAGTTAGCACATAGCAATCAGTCTTGTTGTGCCGAGGGATCTTAGTGAATATTTTGGTACATCACTACCCTTTTTTTGCTTTTTTGTGTTGTTTACTTTTTATCTCTTGCATCCATTTTCCATTTTGAGTCCAAGTACACCACAAAGATCATATATTAATAAGGAGTCGACCTGTAGTAGCCTTTTTATGTTTCTCTTAGTAAGGCATGATTGTTTCAATTGAGATAATTGAAGATGACAATGAACATTGTGCAAGATACACATGATTCTTATGTTTGTCCTACATCCATGTGGGTTAATATACTTTCAAAGGATGTGTTGGGCATTAGGACCCTCAACTTAGCTTTCAAGCATAGTCCCTAGACTTTGACCTCATCGATGGTACCCTCACCACTAGTTTGAGATTTTGGTGCAATGATAGTCAGGTGTGTCAACAGAACTAGTTCAATTGTTGAGATTGTTCAATTCCCACAACCAAAATTTACTTACCTTAAGGTCATGTGTGTCCACCCTTGGACCTCACTACTTGAGAGATAAACTATTGGGTGTTGGGACCCTCAACTCAACTTTCACACCAAGTCCCAAAACTCTGATCTTGCTGGTGGCACCCTCACCACTAGTTTGAGCTTTTGGTGTAGTGGCAACTACGTGTGTCAACATGATGCTTAGCCTATTTATTCCCTTAAATGATATTATAAGGCTCATTTTTAATCTTTGGTTTCAAAAGTATCTTATTCATAGGATCCTCTCACACACTCATAGGTTAAGGAAAAGGCTAAATAGGAAGTGTTGGCATTTTTACCACATTCAAATTTTGCCAAAATTTTGCCTAAGTATGAAATGAGTTTCGCCAACGAAATCACCTTCTGGGCAGTTTTGCCCCTGTTCGTAGCGAAATTCATTTTCGCCCTATTTCTTGGCGAAGTCCCCTCTCAGGTGAAAGAGCGAAGATCCCAACGAAAACCCCTTTTTGGACAACAGTTGCAGCAAAATCAGTTTTTGGGTGAACTTCATTTGTACCATGGTGAAATACCTTTTTCGCCCACACTTTGGCGAAATTACTTCTCGGGCAACATCTTGGCGCATTTTTGGGCTAAAGTTTATTTTTGGCTAAGTCGTGGTGAAACCCCTTTCCCATTTAAACTTTTCCCTTAAATGAAACTCCCTTTTCACCCATCTTTCCAACGAAACTCCCTTTTCACCCATTTTTCCAACGAAACTCCCTTTTCACCCATTTTTCTAGCGAAACTCCTTTTCACCCATTTTACCAGTAAAATTCCTTTTTCACCCATGCTGGAGCGAAAGCGCCATTTCACGCTATGGCGTAGTAGGTCACTCTTTCGCTCACGCCTTGGTGAAGGCACATTTTAAGCCACGCATGGCGAAAGCCCTTTTTGGGCTTCACCTTAGCGAAATCAATCTACACCATTTTCTCCAGGTGAAAATCATAGTCAAAGGCGCTTTGAGTAAAATTTAGATTGGAGGAGATTTCAAGGCCAACGAATTCAATTTTTGGGGTGAAAAGGGGTAAAGTTTCTAGAATTGCTGCTAATAAAAATTAGGTTCGATAGATAACCAGAAGATTGCCCAAATTAAATGTTGTCCACTCTTGACTTTGGTGTGATCCTATTTTTTATCCATAGATTTTCATTTTCAAGGCACCATCATGGAGATTAAAATTTGATCGATGATTCCAGCTAAGTCCCGATATACCATCTCCTGAAATTGCTCATTGCTTCCCAAGGTACCACCAGATTGGTTCATTGATGTTGCCAAGGAGAAAATTATGACCAATCAATATATCATTTCCCAACATTTTATTTAATGAGCATTTAATTTTGGAGGTGAAATCCTCTATAAAAACTAAGAAACTTGATGTAAAAAGGGAGGAACATTCTGCTAAAAACTCTTTGAGTTTAAATTTCTGCATCAATTGAAAGACTTTTGGCTCTAGTTCCTGGATCAATTGTGTATGTGATTACTTTATGCCTATCATTTCTATTATATTCATGCCTTTGTTAGATAGATTAAATTCTACATTTGAATTTAATTTTTGATGAAGAAGTGAATGTTGAAATGTTAATTGGAAGTCATATTTACAATCTGTGATTGGTTCCTATGTTATTCTTTCTATTAAATGTTGGTTAGAACTTGATTTGGTTATTTAGTTGTTAGTTCATCCTCACTCTATTTTTCTAGCTTACAACCATATTTCCCATCTCTTTCTATTAATTTCTCTCCCTAAAATTTATACCAATTTTTAGATTAGTAAGGGAACCAACCCTCTCTAGAGATTGGCCCGAAGGACATCTCTTTCCTTCGGCCTTTCAATGTTGGTCGGGTCTAGGGCGCATATTTTTATACTTAGGTAGATTCGTGACCAATAATTTTTGGCATGCCCGATGGGACCCCAAAAGTTCCACCTTAAGCAGTATTAAGATTTGATGTTCATATTTTACTATTTGATTAGAACATCTAGTGACTCAGTTTTACCTAGAAGCCTTCGAACGTGAAGTTGGTGAAAGCTTTACTTCATGATCACAAGATCGAAGGCCAAAAATTTAGAAAATCCTATTGAGTTCTTTGAGCTTGACACCCAAGTCTTAGGAGAGCATCCTAGATTAGTCACTCCGACTATCCCATCAATCGTAACATCTTCATAGGTAGCTAGTGTGTTTTTCATTCCTTCAAGTCCCTCTAGCACTACCACTAGCTTTCCTCCTCGAGCAAATTCTCTGGTCCAAATGGCTCAAAATCCATCACCACCAAGATAGTTTCCAGCATGGAATCATTTCGAAGCTTTGAATCTGCAAGCTCAGAACCCGATCCTACCAATAGCATTGAAGGCTTTGCCTACTTATGATGGTATGAGAAAAATAACTTATGAGCATGTTCAAGATGTGGCTTCTTTGGTGACTATTCATAGCATCACAGATGAAGATGTCATGGTCAGATTGCTCATGCTCTCTCTCAGAGGGAAGTTGCTTTATTGGTACCGGTCCTTACCACCTGCCACTATTACCACATGGGACCAATTGGCTGAGTTAATGATAAAAGGCTTCAATGAACAAGTGGATCCTTTTTCTCTGTTGCATCAATTTACTAATATTCAGAGGTATCCATAGGAGGAAATCATTGAATTCAATGTTAGGTTCGCTCGAACTTGGTAGAGAGTCCTTGATGGTCTTCGATCGACTCTTGAACAAGTTACATTTTATTATCTTCGAGCCTTCAATTTTGATATTAGCATGGCCATCCATCAGTCCAATGTTGATACATTTTTGACCTTGTACTCCCAAGTGCAAAAGGTTGAAGTTGATTTAATTGCTATTGGTAAGCTCCCACCAAAGATGATGATGCCTATCTTTCTTGATCTCCCACAACATTTATATTCCAATGCATCTTCTCAATCTTTACCAATGTCCCCCATGTATCCGATTCCTTCATGGAATCCTAGTTCATCTCAAACCCCGATAGTTTCTATCCCACAACTGCCTGCTCCTTCCATTCCATAGCTACCCACTCTAGTTCCATTCCCAGCATTATCATCTCCACCAGTACCACTACCATTACCAGCTCCTCCAACACCCTCAAATCTTGATCCTCAAGAGAAGTTGTTGCAAGAGATGCAATCAATGAACTCAACAATGAGAGTGATGAGAAATGAGATCACAACTATTAAGAAAAGGTAAGTTGAGAGAGATTTCTAGCCTAGGAGATTTCAACCTCCACCAATCACCAGAGAGCAAGCAGCTTCGACCAACAAGATGCCTGAAAGGAATCCAACCATGTTGACAAATGAAGAAGTTGGCCCATCAGATAAAACGTATTGGTGTTCTACCTGCAATGATCCGCATGGTGAAGAAACTTGCATGGTTCATCTGAACTATGTGCAGACATTGGTAGACAACTCTTTCGATGGTCAGATCAACATGATTAGAGAAGTCGATCATAATTTTATGGTCCCTTCCATAGAACAAGTTTTAGTTCTCATGAGAGCTGGAAAAAGCTAGTCATAGTGGACCCAGCTGAGATGGAGCCATTGAAGGTACCTATTGAGCCGAAGGTGCAGAATGAAAAGAGACAAGCACAAGTGAAGGTACCTAGCTCAGCATCTAAGTTAGAAGAACCTATTCTTTTAAAATATCTCTTGCTCACACAAGCGAAAGAAAGAATCTCTCAAGCGAAGGTGTCAACTTCACAAGCGCAAGTTGAGATGAAGGAACAAGCAAAAGAATACCTTAAATACCCATCTTTGACCAAGCATCAGAGGGTGGAAGCCATGCAACAATATCGAAGCAAGTATGAGGTTGCTAATGAAGGAAGGGAGTCCAGTTCATCCACGTACAACATTGTTGAAGAACTAAAGAAGATTCCTACCAAGGTTAGTCTCTATGATGCATTGCAATTGCTTGGATAAGTTGATTTATTGCAAGAATATTTGAAGTTTGTTAAAGATAAAAAGAAGAATCCTACTCAGACTATGTTAGCTCAGACACTTACAACTTTGGCTACTAGAAAGAATAGACCACCACCATTTTATTTGTCTCTCAGGATGGAGGGTTGGATTGTGCATAACTGCATGATTGACTCTAGTGTTACGACAACTATCATGTCAAAGGTAGTTTGTGAAGTTATGGGTATGGAGTATACCAGGAGTAGCCCAAGAGTTTTGTAGTTGGATGGAACCCCTATAAAAATAGTGGGTGTTATCAAAGATATCCCCATTATCCTACATAAGATACCTCAAATCACTATGATCCAAGAGGTGGTTGTAGTTGATCTAGAGCCATATTTTAGTATGTGCCTCTCAAGAGAGTTTACTACCAAATTGGGAGGTTATCTCTCCTTAGATTACTCTCACCTAGAAGTTCCTTTCAAAGGGAAAAGAATTTGAATCTACAATGAGAAGCCTTCCACATTTCATATAGAGAGGATCGAAGAAGAAGAAAAGTCCATGGATTCTATCAATATGATGATTGAAGAACTAGAAGAATTGAATTTAATGGAAGAAGCTCTAGATGAGCTTCATATAGAAGATGAATTTTCAATGAATGATTTTAATGCAATGATTGAAACTGAGATTGGTTGTTATACCATTACTAAGCCTGAAAAGGTTGAAGTAAAGGTATCTGATGATCAAGATCCTATTCCAGATCAGTTGTGGAAGCTCTACTTTGATGGTGCAAGATGCAAAAATGGTGTAGGAGCTAGAATTGTTCTCATTTCCCCTTCTGAAATATAGAAGATATATTCATACCGATTGACCTAGAGTTGTACAAATAATGTTATTGAATATGAAGCATTGTGCTTAGGCTTGAAGAAAGCAGAGAAGCTTGGGATCAAACAACTCCAGATTTTTGGAGATTCAGAGCTGATTGTCAATCAAGTGACTAACAAGTGTGTCTCCAAGAAACACTATCTGAAGGTATATCACAACAAAGTTTGGGATCTATTTGAAGCCTACACGACATTAAATATCCAAGTGATTTCATGAGAACAAAATAAACACAGATCTTTTGGCATCCCTTGGCACCAACTTTTCTCTAGTTGAGCACATGGTGAAGAAACCAAAGACCATGAGGTTGGTTTACAGGCCTTCAGTTCTTGATAAGAATATTTATTGGCAAGTGTTTGAAAGTGATGAGCAGATCATGAACTTCCTGATAAAAGAAGCTAGTAGTGTGGAAGGAAGAACACTTGATGAAGAAGAACTGAAGGACTGATCCAGTTAAGAAATAATCATATCCCAAAAGGATTGATTTCGCTCGAAAGTCTCTTTGATCAGAATGATAGAGCTAAAAAACATAAGATCAAAGTAGATGAGAAGGAGTACACTGAGCTATAGTTGGAACCTGAAAAGTCAATCAAGGTTGGAACTGATTGCACTCTAGAAGAACTTGAGCAAATCAAGGAGCTATACCATGAATTTCTAGACATTGTTGCTTGGAGTTACCATGATTTAAAAGGTTACAACAAGAATGTGATCCAACATACTATTGAACTGCAGAAGGAGTGAAACCCTTCAGGTAGAAACAAAGACCAATCAATCCTAAAATTGAAGTTCTGATGAAAGTTGAACTATTGAAAATGTTAGAAGCTAAAATTATTTACCCAATCAAGCATTCTACCTGGGTAGCTAATTTGGTCCCTGTGAGAAAAAGAATGGAGATATTCGCCTGTGTGTTGATTTCCAAAATTTAAATCAGGCTTCTCTGAAGGATCATTATCCTTTGCCATAGATTGATCAGATTCTTCACATAGTTGTAGGAGCTCAAATATTTTCTCTATTAGATGGATTCTCTAGCTACAATCAGATATGGGTCAAGGATGAAGACCAATACAAAATGACATTCACCACAAAATGGGGTACATTTGCTTATCAACGAATACCTTTTGGTCTCTCAAACGCTAGAGCAACCTTTTAGAGAGCGATGGATGTAGCTTTCAATGAGTTATTAAATCGAGTCATTATTATTTATTTGGATGATATGACTATCTTCTCTCATAACAAGGAGGAGCACAACTTGCATTTAAGACAAGTGTTTGAAAAATATCGAGAGTTTGGGATATCCATTAACCCAAAGAAGTCTATCTTCTAGTGAAGGAGGGAAAGCTCCTAGGCCATGTAATATCAGAAAAAGGTTTAGTTATTGATCTAGCTAGAGTTGAGGCTCTTTTGAAGCTTCCACTACCAGCCAACAAGAAAGGTTTACAATCATTTTTTGGTCAGATTAACTTTATTCGAAAGTTTATTGTAGATTTTGCCCAAGTTGTGAAACCAATGACTGAACTCTTGAAGAAAGATGTTGAGTTCAAATGGATTGAGCAAAGGAAGCAAGCATTCAGGGAAATCAAGGAAAGAATTGCTCAAGCCCCTATTTTGATAAACCCTGACTATTCAAAGGATTTTATCCTTTATGTTGTTGGTGAACAAGAGAGTTACGCAATTGTGCTCACACAGAAGGGAGAAGATGGAGATGAGTGGCCAATCACATTTTTAAGCCAAGTCATCCAACCTCATGAGGAAAAGTACAATTTCATAGAGAAGCAAGTGTATGCAATAATGAAGTCCCTAAAGAAGTTTTGATATTTTATTTCATAAAGTAAAACAATTGTTTATGTTGTTCATCCGGATGTCCGAAGTTTCATTATCCAGGGTGAGCTTGGAGATAAGAGAGTTGGTTGGGTTTCTAAAATCCAAGAATATGATATCAAAATTTGGCCAACCAAGCTGGTTCATGGTCGAGCACTATGTCAAGAGCTTGCAAAGAGCGCTACCTTCGAATCAATGGTTTACCAGTATGAAGATTCAATAAGTGAAAGTAATCTTGCTAATCATTCCTCAGTTGATCATGATTGGATAGAGGACCTTGTCGAATACTTCAATTCAGGAAGGTGTCCTTCACATCTCAATGCTTCACAAAGAAGAAGATTTAGACTACAGACCCTCAAGTATGTTATGTTACCAAGTGGATTATTCCATAAGAACATTGATGGAGTGCTTCTGAGATGTGTCAGAGAATCAAAAAAGCAAAAAATCCTAGAAGAGTTTCATTCTGGATTGTCAGGAGGCCACTATGCGGGAAGACCCATGGCATTAAAAATTATCAAAGTAGGTTATTTTTGGCCCACCTTTTTTTAGATGCATTTAAGGTCAGTCAAAGTTGTGATAAATGCCAAAGGTATATCGGTAGGAGCAGAAATGCATCTTTACCTCTTCACCCGATCCAAGTAGAAGCACCATTTCAACAATGGGGTTTAGATTTTATTGGGGTCATTGATCCTAATTCATCTATCAAACATAAATACATTCTGACTACAACTGATTATTTCACCCGATGGGCCGAAGCAGTCCCAACTAAGAAGGTAGACCAAGAGGTAGTCATCACTTTCCTTGAAGGATTGATCACTCACTTTGGCATACCAGATGTGATTATAATAGACAATGGAACTCCATTCATCGATACCAAAATCAGTGATTTTATGGGTAAGTATGGTATTTATTTGAAAACTTCATCAAATTACTATCCATAGGGAAATGGTTTGGTTGAATCTACGAACAAGAATCTACTTAGGATTTTGAAGAGGACTCTTGGTGACAACAAGCGAAGTTGGCATTTGCTCTTAAACCAAGCTTTATGGGCTGATCGTATCTCAATTAAAAAGTCTATCAAGATGTCCCCCTATTCTTTGGTGTATGGTAAGGAAGTAGTCTTGCCCATTCACATTGAGTTGTTGACTCTTCAATCTTTGCAATTGCTTGATGATGAAGATGATGAATTTGATCCCATGAGCGCAAGGTTGGCTCAACTATTATGATTGGAAGAAGAAAGGGAGAAAGCATATAATGCTTTCATGGAGCATGCTCAGATGACAAAAAATTGGTTTAGCAAGAAGACTTCAGAGAAGGCATTTAAGGTTGGTGATCTTGTGTTAAAATGGAATGAGAACAAGGCGAAGCCAAGCAAACATCACAAGTTTGAGGTAATTTGGGAGGGCCCATTTTAGATTTCTAGTGTGAATCAATTTAATTCATATTATTTGTAGGATATGGATGATCGTGTGTTGCCAATTCTAGTGAATGGTCTTCATTTGAAGGCCTACTACCAGTAAAAAATTTAGGATCAAAAGTGTAAATATGTACATAGTTTTATAATTTCTTTTTATTTAAAAAAGGGAAGAAAATTAAGTATTTTCTAGCGAAAATCTTTTCCCTGAAAATTTTCACTAAAATTTCATATTTTCCTAGCAAAATTCTCCTCTTCTTTTTGGGCCAATTTTACCCAAGTTTTTTCAAAAGTATGCATGTTTTAATTAGTTAAAATCATCCTATTTTTAAATCTTGGCTCAAGTTGAAAAAAAAAAAAAAAAAGGATTTCACCCAAAAAGTTTGCTCATGCATATCTCTATTTTCGAGTGAAACTCAAGTTGACAGACTCCACTCACATGCTTTTCGAGGACGAAATGGCAAAGCTATTTTCAGAAAGAGAAAATGCCTTTTCACCTTGCTTTTTAGTGAACTCCAAAACATGATTTTCCCAAAAAATCAGTAAAAATGTATTTTTAGCACTCCACTTCAAAGAAATAGGCACCCATCACGTAGTTCAAAGAAAAAGTAATGAATCACATTTTTCCAAATTAACCATTAACGATAGGTTGCACCCCCAAGAAGGAAAAAAAAAGGAAGGTGAAACAACCAATCACGATGCTCAAAAAGATATGGGTGAAACCATTGAATCATTGGAAAGCGTGACATGCCCCCAAATTTAGTAGGTGCATCATAGGCATTAAATTTAGTAGGTATGATTGGAAAATTATAAAAGGGTGAACACTTCAACTGAAGAATCAAAAAATTGCAAAGCTCCTATTTGTAAAGTTGCTGAATTGCTTTTGCTCCAAGGTTTAAAATTATTTGTTGTCTACTCAAAGAAAGTTGAATATGGGAAAGAAGACCATAGAAGCCAAGAAAGAGAAGGCTCAGAAGAAGGTTGACCCAGAGAAGAGGTGAAGAAAATCTAAAGAGGAGGATGAAGAAGTAGAATTGGTGCCTTACTATGATCGCCTAGCACAAATCGATGATTATACAATCACAAACAAAGGCATGGAGAAATTGTGGTAAGACATCAAATTTACTCTTCAGAAGGTATCCATCAAAAATTCATGCACCACAACATTTTACTCCCATATTTTTTGGTATCTTTGTATACCGGTGCATTCATATCCCGAGATGGTATGGGCGATTGCATAATTTTATGATCCTTCTATAAGAGCTATTCAAAATGCCAATGGAGATAAGTTGTTCAATATTTCAGCTAGCTCGGTCAGGGAAGCTTTCGCTTGTGGTGCAAGACCTCCTTTCAACATCATGTTTAAGAAGCTCAATATTGTAGAGTAGGAGGAGAGATACCAGTCTACAGTACCTATGTGATAGTTCATGGAAAATCAATTGTTGAAGACACCATGGTTTGGGGAATTGCTAGATTTATTGATGTCACTGAGAGATTTTAAGAGCCTAGATTTATATTCGATGTTGGCATGGATTGTTGGACTACCCTCAGATTCCATAGTGCATAAGTGGTAAGCATCACTTGCATAGTGTATTTCACAAGTTGAGTTTTATGCCTCGACTACCATGAAAGCAACCACAAATCCAATTTTATTTGATTGGGTAGATTTCATAGCTCGAAGAATGCACACTCAACTATAGAAGGTGCAGAGTAGGGAAGACATCACCTTCAAGCATTGTTATTTTTTAGTATGGTATTTCTTTTATTACATGCATCCCCATTTTACCTTTATAGCAGTAAAGAAGATAGATGAAGTAGGTAGAACATTGCTAGTTTATTCATGGACTCAAAATTTGTCAAAGGAGTCCTATTATAATTTTAATCAAATGTTTTTGGGGCTCACCCTTGAGCTTATTTACAGTGTGTGCGATAGAGTGCCAAAAGCAATGAAAGAAGAGATTGTTAAAAAGGAGAAAGGTGACATATTTTTGCTGATGCAAGGAGTTGTCATTAGAATTTTTGGCTTCACTGGTAAACCTTTTCTGTTGTCGTATTTTACCATCGAACATCTTTTCGCACTGGAAGTAGCCCGATAGAATGATTTTACAAATGACACATATGGGTCAAGTAGGGGAAAGTGAGCTACATGCGCCATGCCTTTTCAATTTGGTGATATTAAAGTGACTCAATGAGAAAAATGAGTTGATTGCCAAAACATTGTATGACCATGGGTTAATTGAGCTTCCCCAACGATGGTGATATGACCCTTTGGGTATTTTTGGAAGGTTCATCAAGGCCAAGAATTTTCATTGCTACCCTAGAGAAGACATCTTGCAGTAGAGGAACAATCCCAAGGGGCACGACCTTGAGTGGCATGTTGAAAATATGATGTCGCTCCCTCCTTGGCATGATTTCTATGAAATGGAGGTCGAGTATGATCCCATGAATCATCCAGAGTAGGTTCCTCCTCATGATTTGTTCAATCAAATGAAAGTGAAATTGCTCGAATGGTCTGATGAGAAGATCACCAACTGGTGGGTCATGAGGGTTCATCGAGGGAAGCTCAGGTCAGCTTACCCATTGGTTATGGATGAAGTATTTTCGCTAATTTATGATGAGCATTGTGATAAGTACCAACCTATCTCTTTCATTGACCTGGTGCCTCGAAGTATCCAAAGTCCTGATAAGGAAGAAGATATGGTAAGAGAGAAGAAGGTATTGGTTGAAGAGAGGATAATTATCAAAGAGGAAGAGGAACAACCATCACCTGAGGAATAACTTTCACTCAGAAAGAGGAGCATGGGTATAAGGTTACCTTTCCCTAATATGGTAAAGAAGCCCAGAAGTGGTGCAATTTTTGCTCTTAGCACAAAGCCACTTTCTTCACTTATGATTGAGTAGACTAGTTTTAAGGAGATACCCTCTTCGGCTCAGCAAGAACAATAAAGCCAGATGGTGACGTTGGTAGATCTAGAAGTAGAAGAAGAGAAAGTAGAGGAAGAGAAAGATCCAATAGTGCAATAGCCTTCGTCATCGGCTCAAATGGTGTCGGAGCCCATAGGTACACATTTTCTTTCTTCTTCTCTCAATGACAAGCACTTGGTGACCATGACTTCCCCACCTACAGTTTCTACTTCCACTTCACCTCCATTTATTATACCCATCTCTTCAGCTCCCCTCTCCATTTCATAATCGTAGGTCACCAATGCTCCCCCACTTCTTCCATTCCCTCCATTTCTCTCTCTTTCAGTTCATTCACATCCACCCCAAATCCATTTTCCCTTCCATTATCCTCCATTCCATCTTCCATCCCTATCAATCTCATTATCACTATAAGTATGCAAGCCCCTCCAAGGGTAAGTGTAACTATAGCACCTTCCACTTCCACTCCCTCTATTGAGCCAAACCCTCAATAGGCCCTCTTCCCATTTTCCCTAATTTTTGTAGTACAAGAGCCACTAGCTTTAGAGAGTGGAACTTCTACCGAAGCACCCCATAGTAGAGAAGATCAATAGAGCATGACAAAGTTCCTCATAATGGTTGAAAAGCCACAAGTGAAAGGATGTGCAAGCCCCAACTAAGATAATGAAGAAGGTGACTTTTGATCCAGAGGCTATGGAGGTGCACACTATGAAGATGGTCCCTCAGGTCCAGAAACCCCAAGGAGAGATGATACCAAATGATTATTCATATCAGGTCATCATTGAGGACCTCACAAAAATTGATACGACTAAGAAAATGGGTAATATACAAGTGGAGATGAGTTCGATCTACTTGCATGATGAGCATTTCAAGGATCATTTCTTCCAAGATGAAGCAAAGATAGCAGAATTAGAAGATGCTTTGGCTGCACAAAAGGCCCAACTAGACACTACATAGTCAATCTCAGTAATGGTAACAGAAAGTGATGAGCCTAGAGGGAAAAATTGAAGGATATAAGTAGGTAGTTGAACAACATCAAGCAACATGATAGGAAGTGCAACAATAGATCCAAGCCTTGAAGGACCAACTCCAAAATCTATAGAATTAGTTGGCAGAAAAGGTGACGCAATCGATAACCCTCACAAAGGAAAAATTTAAGGAGGCTCATAGTCATTTGCTTATCGATTGTTCAACAATGGTGACAAAAGCAACATTGGTTCTCATGTTCCTTCAGGAGGTGCAGATAGTCATTTCATATGACTTGCATGTAGTGGAGTATTCAGAAGAGAACCTCAAACCAAAACTAGAGATGGCAATGAAGATCTAGGCAATGGCTAAAATGGATCTCAAATTCAACCCAATGAGCGACATGGCCCGAGCTTGGGCAAATTCCAAGATCACACTACACTTATTTTTCTAGGTTGGATCTGGTTAAAGAAGCTCGAAAGCTACTAGATACATTTGAGCAAGAGAGGCGCATTTCATTGGTCTATTTTGATACGATAGCAGCCAATGGTTTCCCTAGTTTCATTGATGATCAGGGGAATATTCTGGTAAAGAAAGACCTGGATGCGGTATGGGCTATTTTCATAGATGATACTTCAGATATTGATGACTGGGAAGAGCCCATCACCGAAGAGCATGTGCTACCATTGATGAGGAAGCTCACTCGCATCAAGTCTGGATTGCTGGAGCTCAGCCAGAGGGCCAACTATATCGACCTAGAGTAGGTTGAGACTTTTTGGTACATTGTGGATACGCTCCAGACTCATGAGGTGATTAGTATTGATGCTTGGGCTGAAGTCATCATGGTATATGAAGCTACAACTTCGCATCTCAAAGAGCAGGAAGAGACTAGTGCAAGCAGTAGACAATCAGATGCAATAGACAGTGGAAACTCTGAGCCCAATGGATAAAGGCCTAGGGTCGATTGCATTCAAGTGAGCTGAATACCCCATGAGCCACCAAAAATATTGGTATTTTTACCACATTAAAATAAATTTTAAAATTTTTCTAAGTATGAAATAAATTTTCCAAGAAATCATTTTGGCATTTAAAATTCATTTTCACTATTTCTTGGAATCCCTTATAAATCCCATAAAACCCTTTTAATATTCACAAAATCATTTTCTAACTTCATTTTACCATGAAATACCTTTTTCACCCACTTTGGCGAAATTACTTTTCAATCTTACATTTTCGAAATCATTTTTGCTAAGAAACTCCCTTTTCACAAAATCTTTAAAATCCTTTTCCCATTTAAAAACTCCTTTTCACCCATTTTTCCAATGAAACTCCGTTTTCACCCATTTTCCAATGAAATTCCTTTTTCACCAATGCTGGAGCAAAAGCACCATTTCATGCTATGGCGTAGTAGATCACTCTTTCGCTCACACCTTGGTGAAGGCACATTTCGGGCCATGCATGGCGAAAGCCCTTTTCAGGCTTCACCTTAGTGAAATCAATCTATGCCATTTTATCAAGGCAAAAATCATAGTCAAAGGCGCTCTGAGTAAAATTCAGATTGGAGGAGATTTCAAGGCCAACGAATTCAATTTTTGGGGCGAAAAGGGGTAAAGTTTCCAGAATTGCTGCTAATAAAAATCAGGTTCGATAGATAACCAAAAGATTGCCCAAATTAAATGTCGTCCACTCTTGACTCTGGTGTGATCCTATTGATTTTGAGGCACTGCCCATTGTGGTGGATGTTCATTTTCGAGGCACCATCATGGAGATTAAAATTTTGTCGATGATTCCAGCTAGGTCCCGATATGCCATCTCCTGAAATTGCTCGTTGCTTCCCAAGGTGCCACCAGATTGGTTCGTTGTTGTTGCCGAGGAGAGAATTGTGACCGACCAATATGTCATTTCCCATCATTTTATTTAATGAGCATTTAATTTTGGAGGTGAAATCCTCTATAAAAACTAGAAAACTTGATGTAAGAAGGGAGGAACATTCTGCTAAAAACTCTTGGAGTTTAAATTTCTGCCTCAATTGAAAGACTTTTGGCTCTGGTTCCTGGATCAGTTGTGTATGTGATTGCTTTCTGCCTGTCATTTCTGTTATATTCATGCCTTTGTTAGATAGATTGAATTCTGCATTTGAATTTAATTTTTGATGAAGAAGTGAATGTTGAAATGTTAATTGGAAGTCATATTTGCGATCTGTGATTGGTTCCTATGTTGTTCTTTCTGTTAAATGTTGGTTAGAACTTGACTTGGTTATTTAGTTGTTAGTTCATCCTCACTCTATTTTTTTGGCTTACAACCATATTTCCCATCTCTTTCTATTAATTTCTCTCCCTAAGCTTTATACCGATTTTTAGATTAGTAAGGGAACCAACCCTCTCTAGAGATTGGCCCGAAGGACATCTCTTTCCTTCGGCCTTTCAATGTTGGTCGGGTCTAGGGCGCATATTTTTATACTTAGGCAGATTCGTGACCAACAAGAAAATGTTATGACAATAGAATATGATGCACTAGTGAAGAATAAGACTTAAGAGTTGGTTCCTCTTATAGAAGCGAAGAATATTATGGGGTGTAAATAGGTCTATAGGACCAAATAAACATTAGATGACTAGGTAGAAATAACAAGGAATGCCTTATCGCCAAGAGTTTCTTTCAACATGAGAGTGGACTATAGGACCAAATGATCATAAACTGACTGAATCAATTTTTCTAGATCATAAGCACTACTACATTTTCTAGTTTCTAATTCACTGTAGTTCTAAATTTTCTTATTAATCAGTTTATTTAGGTGACTTATCTTTGTTCTTTCATTTCTTTATTTCTTGGAATTCATAGGCTATTAGAATGGCTTGCTTGGAAATTCTATTTGGACGATATATTTTCATTTTTTGTTGTTTTCGAGTTCATAAACTACTTTTCTTTTAAACCCTTATTTTTTTAAACCCTCGGGTAGAAGAATGTAACAACCTTGGAAACAGGTCTACCCAAAAATAAATTACCAGTGACAAACCCTTAAGTAGAATAATGTGACAACCTTGGAAACGAATCTACCCAAAAATCAATTACCAATGACCATATGAACCTGATTACTTATTTAATAGTATTTAAAATATTATTACTTATTTTTTAATCATTAAAAATTGCTCGACCTGCAATTAAGTTTTAGTTATTGTTAATATATAAACTAGATATACTAATATGATTTTGATAGGCTTTTTTTTTATATGATGAATGAGTGATGCTATTTAACATATTGCAACAAGATTTAGTTATAGTTTCTTTGTCATCATTAAATTTTACTCTTATGCATATTTAGTTATAGTAATTTACTCCTTATCCACCTTAATTTATTTTTTTCTAATAGAGGGTGCTAATAACATATAATATAATCTAGTTTATAGTCTTATGTTGCTATTAGCTTCTATATGAATCTATATTTAGTTATCCATTTTTTTAAATTCTATTGGTGAAAGGTGTATGGAGGGTTAGCTTCTATTCATATTAGCTTCTATCCATATATGTATTTAGTTATGGATTTTTTACTCTTTATTTATTTCATATATTTTTTTTTGTTGCTAGTAGAAGGTGAGTGGAGGGAGGGTTAGCTTCTATTCATATCAGCTTCTATTTGTATCTGTATTTAGCTATGGATGTTTTACTCTTAATTCATTTCATTTTTTTTGAAAATGGCTTAATCTTAGTACAAATTCAAAAAAAATGGACGGTATGGAAGCACACCCCAAAGCCTATGCAAGAAACTAAACCAAGGCCAAAAGGGTCTAAGAAAATAAAAAATGATGAACATATCATCAAGAGATATGTCATTTACACTACAGAATTGAGAAATAGAAAATAACTAGAGCAAAAAAGCTCTAAAATATAAAACTGTAACTCTGGAGATATCTAATTCATAGTGTGGTTGGTTTCGTCAAGCGTCCATGTAAGTAAATCTTTCCAAGTAGACTTAAGACCCCTAGCATCAAATGTAAATATTGGTTGCTTTGCTAAGACTCCATCGTCCTACTCTGTTCAAGCTATGCCAACGTTCTAAAGCTATTTAAATTACTAGTTTAACACTCGCCCATCGAATTTTGGATGGATGAAACCATTTTTTCACAAAGACTGTCCCCATATACTTTCCTCTATTGAGGACTATGGGAACATCAAAACCGCACAAAAGGGGAGGGATCCTCATATTTTGCTTCCTTCGTAGGAATTACCAATTCCATCGATGATGGCTCTGCATCTGATGTTGTGCCCTCATGGGCGAGGACTATGGAACGGGAAAAATAGTCATTTGTGGAAGTGAAGGCATCGAGCTTGTGATGACTACCAGCTATGGATCTGAAGACTACAAGTGTGTGACGATCACAATTAGTGGATAAAAAAATCATCGTTTGTGGAATGGAAACAACATGAGAATGTTGATTTTGCGATGGCCTACAATGGTTTTCCCAAGGATGGGCATGGAAGTTGACTTCGGCTTGGGATGTACGCATATAATATTTCACCTTATGATCAGATGCTTTGTAGCGAAAATAAGTGTTTGGGAGATTAATGTAAACCATCCTTTAACAAATCTACCTCTATACATACTTGTCAGGTCGAATGGACATTAATTTTTTTTTAGGTTCAGTGAGAACCACATGCCCAAGCACACCGACAATTTGGTCCAAACCAACCCACAAAGGGAGAGGAAGACTGGGGAACTCCACCTAGACCAAAACTTTGGGGAGTTTGTTCATAGAGACAATAAAATCATGGGTCCATGATGAGAGAATGAGCAAAGAGCTTTGTAAATGCCAGGGACCATGTTGATAAACAATTGTGATATATGGAGGGTCAACAAAACAGAAAAGGAAAAAACCTTTGGTAATACTTTGTACCAGTTGAATAGTAATGCCATTGGTGGCCATGTTGAAGATATCCAAGCCCTCAGTAATGACTCAAGAGGGATGCACCAGATAAAATACCCGACTAGGGTGTGCGATTCCATCCAACTACATGAAAATTGCGATTCCACCCAACTACATGAAAATTCAATAAACTCGAAAGGAAAAGCAACAGGGGATGAACCCTCTTTTTATTATTATTATTTAAATATATATTTATTAAATTTTATTTTAAAATTTATATATTTATTATAATTAAAATATTATATTATAAATAAATTTTAATATTTTTAAGATATACAAAACAATAAAATCAAAATAATAATAAATTTGATTGAAGATGCTCTTTGGGATTGGACGGATCAAGAGGGCTTTACTAGGATTTCTAGTGTAAGCCACATTAGGGTTTTTGGAGATTTCCATGGCCTCCAACCCTAACTATCCAACATTTTGGGTTGGTGTTGCAAGAGAGACAATTCTTGTCAATGGCACTTTTGGGGTATCCCTTGATGTTATTTTTCCTTTCGAGTTTATTGAATCTACATGTAGCTCGCTAGAGTCACACACCCTAGTCAGTTATTTTGTTGGGTATATCCCTCTTGAGTAGTTATCAAGAGCTTGGATCTCTTCAGTATGAGCCCCCCATGGCATTACTATTCAATAGGTACAAAGTCTTACAAGATATTTTTTCCTATTTTGTTTTGCTAACCCTGCACATGCCACAACTGTTTATCAGCACGATCCTTGGCATCTAAAGATCTCTTTGCTTGTTCTCTCGTCGTGGACCCATGATTTAACTGTCTCTATGGATAAACTTCCCAAAGTTCCAGCTTTTTGTTTGTGGCTTAGGTTGGACCAAATCATCGGTGTGTTTAGGTGTGTGGTTCTCACTAAACCTGAAAAAATATTCAATGTTCGTCCGACTCGATTGGTATTTGTAGAGGTAAATTTGTCAAAGGATCTACTTGATTCCATCCCCATTTAAGTGGAGGAGGCCATCTCAAAGGATGGTTTACATTAATCTCTTGAACACCTGTTTCTACTGCTAAGCACCCGATCATAAGGTCGAATGTCCGCATACATCGCATCCCAAGCCGAAGTTAACATTTGTGCCTACCCCTAGGACAACCACTCAACCTAAGGTGGATGGTTGGACCATTGTGGGTCATCACAAAAATCTACGTTCTCATGTTGTTCCCACTTCATAGACAAATCTACGTTCTCATGTTGTTTCCACTTCATAGATGATAATGTTTTTCAATCCATAGACGACAGTTGTCACATGTTCGCAACCATCAGCTCCACAACCAACGACTTTTTTTGATCCATAGTCGACGATATTTTTCAATCCACAACTGGCGAGGGTCACAAGCTCAATGCCTTCACTTCCGTAGATGACTGTTTTTCTTGTTCCACAATCCTTACCCACGAACGGTACAATACCAGATGCAAAGACATCATCGATGAAATTGGCAGTTCCTACGAAGGAAGCAAAATCTAAAGATCTCCCCCTTATGTGTAGTTTCGGCATTTTTATAGTCCTCCATAGGGGAAAGAATATGGAGATAGTCTATCTAAAAAATGGTTTCACCCATCCGAACCTTGGTGGGTAAGTGCCAAACCTGGCAATTTCAACAACTTTGGGGCGTTGACATTGCTTGAATAGAAGCCAGACAATATAGTCTTAGTAGAGCAACTAGTCTTTAAGTCTAATTGGAAAGATTTATTTTATAGTTTAGGGTTTTTTTCTCTAGTTTATTGTAAGCGACAAATCTCTTGATAATCTATTTTGAATGATCTATAAACCCTTGTTTAATTCCTTATATAAACTTTAAGGTGTACTTCCATACCATTTTTTATGAATTTATACTCTTATTATTTTAAGACATTTAAAAAAATAAAATAATAAATTTATATTAATTTTTAAGAATATAAAAAATCTCAAAAACCCTAAAGAAACCATATAGGACTCCGTCTCGACTCCAAGAAGAGTCATAAACAGAAAAAGTCAACTCTACAAAAACGAAAAGCCAACAAGGGAAAAACCAAATTCCCTTGTAATCTCAATCCAAGACTTGACAAAAACGAAAAGCTAGCGAGAAAAACAACGAAATTCCCTTCCAATCTCAATCCAAAACTGCAAAGCTACGAGGAAAATAAAATAGAAAATAAAAATACGAACAAAACGCCATTGAGAAATTCGAAGACGCTTTGCAATGAACGCAACCAACGATGACGGGAATGCGCCGGCGATCTCAGCGATAAATTCCACTGCAATTCGCCACCCAATCTCATAAATTCATCCCTTAAGACACATCTCCCAGATGTGGCACCCGCGCCGAAATTGAACGCCAATTTAGCAAAAAATCGAGCAGCATTGCGTACCAGAAAGACAGAAAGATATTCCGTCACGATGGCAAAGGAGTTCTTGCTGCTGATGGCGTTTCTGCTATTTCTGTGCCCAGCACAGTCCCAATCTCCGTCTCTGTCTGCGTTAAGCGACGGTGACGTTGCTTCTGCTTTGTTGCCGTCACCGTCTTCGTCGTTTTTGCCGTCACCAACACCAACACCGACACCGTCATTTTGGCCGTCGCCGACACCGACACCGTCATTTTTGCCCTCGCCGTCACCGTCTTCTTGGTTGCCGTCACCAACACCGACACCGTCACAGTCACCGTCATTTTTGCCGTCGCCGCCACCGTCTTCTTCGTTGCCGTCGCCGACAGCGACACCGATATTTTCGCCGTTGCCGCCACCGTTACCGACACCGACCTTTTCGCCGTCGCCTTCGCCGTCACCGACATTTTGGCCGTCGCCATCACCGTCTTCTTCGTTGCCGTCGCCGTCACCGTCACCATCGCCGACATTTCGGCCGTCGCCGTCACCATCACCATCACCATCACCATCACCGTCTTCTTCGCCGTCACCGTCGCTGTCACCGACACCGACATTTTCGCCGTCCCCGTCGCCGTCGCCATCACCTTCTTCTTCGTTGCCGTCGCCGTCCCCGACACCAACATTTTGGCCGTCGCCGTCACCATCACCATCACCATCACCATCACCGTCTTCTTCGCCGTCACCGTTGCTGTCACCGACACCTTCGTTGCCGTCGCCGTCGCCGTCGCCATCACCTTCTTCTTCGTTGCCGTCGCCGTCGCCTTCACCGACACCAACATTTTGGCCGTCGCCGTCACCATCACCATCACCGTCTTCTTCGTTGCCGTCACCGACACCGACACCGACACCGTCATTTTTGCCGTCGCCGTCACCGTCTTAGAATGCGATAATGCTAAAATGCCCATTTATTTTCTGCTGCAGTTGTCACTGGGTTGTGTTTGCTGGATTTGAACATGACATTGTGATTTTTCTTCTTTTACCGTGTTTTGGAAAATAGCCAGATTTGTTTTGCATATAATTTTTCAGGAGCTTATTAGGTACATCCTCATAAAATAGGATAAGGAGTTGTTCCTTACTATTTTCATGGACAGTTTCATATTACTGGCTGAATCAGTTTTTTTTATCAGAAGTAGTACTACATTTTCTAATTCTATGTAGTTCCGAATTTCCTTATCAATCAGATTATTCAAGTGACTTATCTTTGTTCATTCTTTTCCTTGAGTTCATAGGCTATTAGAATGGCTTGCTTGGAAATTGTATTATACTTGAAGGATATATTCTCCATTCTTTCTTGCTTTTGAATTCACAAACTACTTTGTTTTTGAACCCTTATTTTTTTAAACCCTTCAGTGGGAGAGTGAAAACTGGTCCACCGAGAAATCAATTACCAGTGACAATTTGTACCTGAACCTAATTATCAGTGACAATGGAGAGTTAAAGCTGGGATCGACAGAGGGCTTGATTTATTATCATTATTGATTTATTTCTAATCTTTTGGAAAACATGTCATATGGTTTGTATACTAAAAAAAATGTGAACATGTGGCCATTTGTGACCTTTTCCGTTAATGTACACTTTAGCTCTATAAATTCAAGCAATAAGAGGTATCTTGACTTACATGACCTACTCTAAATGTAGAGTGTCTGCTTTGACGGCCTGACTATGCGAAGAAATACCTCTAAACTGTTGTTATATCTTAAGAATTTTAAACATATTCTCAATAGCAGTTAAAGATAATGGTACTTTTATTTGGATGGCTTTAGCGCAACAATTTTTAATTTTTATTTTATTTTCTACTTATTTTAAAGATTGATGGTAATGTTTGTTAATTTATATCGGATTAATTGCATGCATAACTTGAATCTGGCTCTTCTCTTGGCATATCCAAAACCTGTGGTGCCTACCTGACCTTGTGCTTAGTTTAGAAGTTCTAAATAAATGTCTTATTTTAACTCACGAAACCAAGCCGGAGTGATGTTAATCTACATCTACATGGTTTTGACAATATTTTAAATGTACATGTAAGACATTTTAATGGTAAAAGTTATTGGGTTTTTAAAGGAGAATCAGGTTCAATTCACGGAAAATTTGGTATTTTTTCAACTTCTTCAAAAAAAAAAAAAAAGAAGTCAATTAAGAGGTCATGGTATCTGTAAATAGAAGATATGATTAGAAGATTGAGTGCTACTACACTTGATTATAAATAGAAAATATGATTAGAAGGTTGAGTGCCACTATACTTTTTTTTGGATTTTAGTGATTCAAATATAAAACCAATTTTAACTTTAAAAAAAAAAAAAATTAAGTAAATTAAGAGGACATGATGTCTATAAATAGAAGAGAAGATATGATTAGAAGATCCAAATATAAAACCAATTTCAACTTCTTAAAAAACAATTAAGTGAATTAAGGAGATGATGTCTATAAATAGAAGATATGATTGCAATATTAAGTGCTACTACACTTCTTTTTGGGTTTTATTGGTCCAAATATAAAACCAATTTAAAAACATACATAAACATGATATACACATAAATAACAATAGAAAAAACGTTAAATAATCTTTAAAAGATAATATATTTTTATTAAATAGTATGGATTTAATTAATTAAATTTGTAATTCTAAGAAAGATATTTAGATTTGTTAAATGATATATGTATAATTGCCATTTTTTATAATATCATTATATATTCATGATGTGATATGAGTGATACTCATTTCACTCTTATATAATACCACTATATACTTAAGATATAATATTTCTTTATCAAATAATATGAACACAATTAATTAAAATTTAATTATTTTAAAAATATATATTTAGGTATGCCAAAAGATAAATACATAATTGTCAAAGTTGTTACAATGCCACTATATACTCCCCATGTCATGAGTGGGACTTGATATTCTTACCTATCTTGCATGAAACATAACACATTATCCTTGGTACTGAATCCACTAACATGCACAACATCTAGACTTGGCACATTCAACACATGAAACAATTTTGATTGAAGGCTATTACATCCTTTAACAATAACACATATGATAAAAAGATGTTATCCTTGATGCTTCATTATCATGCTTTAATGATACTCATTTCACTCTTATATAATACCACTATATACTTAAGATATAATATTTCTTTATCAAATAATATGAACACAATTAATTAAAATTTATTGATTTTAAAAAAAGATATTTAGGTATTCCAAAAGATAAATACATAATTTTCAAGTTGTTACAATGCCACTATATACTCCCCATTTCATGAGTGGGACTTGATATTCTTACCTATCTTGCATGAAACATAACACATTATCCTTGGTACTGAATCCACTAACATGCACAACATCTAGACTTGGCACATTCAACACTTGAAACAATTTTGATTGGAAGCTATTACATCCTTTAACAATAGCACATATGATAAAAAAATGTAATCCTTGATGCTTCATTATCATGCTTTAAAAACTCTACAAATCTCTTGAATTAATCACCTCTATGATTCATAATTGCCTTGGATCTCGTTGTTTCCCATCACTTGAATTAATCACCTCTATGAGTCACAACTTCCTTGGATCTAGTTGTTGCCATTGATTTCATTCTTCTAAATCCATTGGTCCTAAGACTTAAATCATTATAAGATGAAGTTTTTGGAGCCACTATTTATTTTACAATAAATGAATATGTAATATTTGTAAAATTTTGCATGCTACAAGTGTAGAAAATTGTTTCATTTAAAATATTATCGAGAAAGGTTTTATCATTATGATGAAGTTAGTTATGTTTACCACATCACATCAGATTTTATGATTATTATTAACTAAACTAATAAATTCAAGTATATAATGTCATAGCAATAATAACATTAATTTATGAAGAAGAAAAGAAGAAACTCCAATGCATGTCCAAAACAAAACAAATAAAATACATGCAACTATGGGGACCAAAATAAGAAAATTATTTATATTATAAATATTATGTGTAGAGAACAATTTAAATTAATAATAACATATAGAACATACCTTCAATAATTAGTACAATTTAAGTTAATAATAACATATTAAACATACCTTCAAATAATAGTTGTTGAAGTTACAAAGACTAAACTTTGAAGGTGCTTCTTGAAGTTACAAAGATCCAAAATTTAAGTGAATGAATTTGTTGTTTTTTCAAACAACCATCCACTCAAGTTATAAGCAACTTGTAATAACCTAGTCTTTAAGGTTTCTTAACATAGCATGATTTTTTCTCTTGCTAGAGTCTAATACCAAGAACTTTATAATGTAAAAACCACAAGCAAAACATATAGTCAGAAATAAACAGTTGCTAGAGTCTAATACCAAGAACTTTATATGATTTCTCCATTAGCAAAAGGAATGCATATTTAATTCTCTATTTTGTTCAATACAACCAAAATAGACTTTACTCCATCCTTCCTTGTAAGGGTTCTATTACCTTCAAAAGTTTGAAATTAGCTCTAGAAGAGCTGCTCTTACAATATAAATGAGATAATAAAACACTAATTTCAAATTTGCATAAAGGTAAAATGAAAGCAACAAGAGACTAATATTACATAAAAATAAAAAAATTAATTAATTAATTAAAAAAAAAAATTTAAAGCTCACTAGCAAAAGCCAATAACTAGTTCATAAAAGGCAAAGATGTGCAAGAATTTTTAAATAGGTAGGGAATTGCAAAAATTATTCCAAATTTAAATTCAAATTGTTCTTTACATTTTAACCATTTGTTATCAAGAGATTCAATATCTAGTGTCAATAGGAGATCATTTACCAGAATCAAGAACTTCAATGGCAAGAAGCATCATCTCATTATTGTAATTAGACATCCTTACTTCATGCGTCTAATGCAGATCCTTCTGCTTTGTAACCAAATTTTGTATGACAATGACATTGTATCCCATGTTGGGTCTTGAGTAGCACATCATACATAATAACCAATATACATTATGTAAATTTGAATGAGTAGTGTTGCTCTATGTGCTCAATCAACTATAGCCAAAGAGTAAAACATGTTATCTAGAAATGACAAACGAAACATTAAAAAAAATAAGACAACATTTTAAAAATTAAAAATTAAATAATAAGCTACCTCCAAAAATAATATATAAGCAATTTAGGACATAAATACTATAAAGTCACTTATTAGGTTCAACAATGTACCCATTGTATAATGGTGCATTTTGGATGTTTGATGTAGACGGGCAAAATCTACCTTCCATCCCAAGTCTTTTTTAAGAAGGGTCTAAGAAATATAAGAAAATATGAATTCATTAGTTTAAAAGTGTGGTTTTAAAAAAACTTTTGAGCAACAACATTATATGCTTGTGATAAAAAATTTATGAAAAATATTTGGATACAATGAAATAGAAAAAAATAAAAACAAACAAACAAACATGTACCATATATCCTAGTATACATCCAACATGTACAAAAGAGGACATGTTACTACATGGACTAGGAAGAGGAAAAATAAAATCATTGTTTGATGATGAAAAGAGAAACATGAATATTAGGAAACGATAATAGAATCTAAAAATAATAATAAGGATGAGAAAATTTGTAAGTGTGGTTTCCATTAAAGTCAGAAGAAGAATTATTACTCATATCTACGACCATAAAGGAGTTCAAGAAAATATTTTGTGCTCCAACTAATATTAATGAATTGTTTCTTTAACCAAATTGCTCAAGTAATGCATGAGTCTGTGCAGGCTAGTATAACTTCACTTGATGCATGTACCTATAATAATAGTTAATTCATGTGTTGTAGTAGACCTTGCCTTCACGACTAATTCCCAAAAACACGATGCACTAAATCTTAAGGAGTAGTTTGTGTCTATGATGCAATCCTCTTTCACTATAGATGTGACAATACTAAAGTGATTGAAAGAGTGCTTTAGTTCCTATATTTAGACAATAGAAGACTCAAAATAAAGATTCATCAAAATACAAATATCATTTGGCAGTAAGAAGATGTTCTATTTATTGAGAAATAGGATGGGTATGTTGACAACAGAGATATAGAGACTATACCTTACTATAGGGAGCACTAAAAAAAAATGTTGAATATAAAATGTTTAGCCAATCAATTAAATTGGATGAAAATATGCTCATTAATTTAAAGGGAAAATCAAAGGGAATGAAATAGTTGATATCACTATTAAATATGATTGACTAGTTAGGCATCATGGATGTTGAGGTACTTGACCAATTTCCTTAGAATAAGTACATCTATGATGTCTGTAACATGCATTTTAAATTTAGATATTATGAGAAAATGTACATAATTTATTTTACAAGAGAAAAATGAGAAAGAACAAACTACATAAGAAAAATAATAACTTGGAATAGTAACTCCAAGGAGAGGGTGGAAATTCAAACGTTAGTAATATGTATAAGTAATTTCTATGAAATATCCACAAATACAGTGCATACCAAATCAATTTTTTGATCTTGAAGAAGCAAATAAAATCTATTGATACACAATGTAAATAAATCTTGTAAGAAATAGAGAGAAAATGGATATAAAAACACATATGAAAATAATTAAATAGAAAAATAAAGACATAAACATCAAAATCACAAGTAAAGCATAATTAAAAATCAACTGATATTAGATTCCATTAACAATAACTTTCTATGTTTCTCTATTACCAAAAGGGATGCATATTCAATTCTGTATTTTTCAATATGACCAAAATAGAATTTACTCCATCGTTCCTTCCAAGGGCTCTATTAAGTTCAGAAGTTTGGTAGGATGGACTAGAAGAAATGCTCTTGATTTATAAATGAGATAATAAATCATAAAGTTCAAATATACACAAAGGTACATTCAAAACAACAAGAGGCTAATAATACATAAAAGCAAATGAGAAATATTTCTAATCTAATTAGAAAAGTCAAATAAGTAGTTCGCCAAAGGCAAACATGTTCAAACAATATTATATAAGTAGGGAATTGCAACAACTATTTCAATTTTGGATTTAAATTCTTATTTTCTTTTCAATCATTTGTTATAGTGATCTTACATATTCACCTACTACGCAAAACACTTTAAGAGATATATTCTCTAGTGCCAATAGGAGATCATTTACAAGAATTGGGAACTTTAGTGTCAAGTATCATCTCATGATTATGGTTATACCATATTACTTCATGCATTTAATGTAAAATCTCCTCCTTCACAATTAAATTTTGTATGATATTAGGATTGTATACCATGTTGGGTCTTGAGACCACTAGTAAATTGGGGTACAACATACACCCTAGCTAGCACACATTATTCAAATTTAAATGTGTGATGTTACTCTATGTGCTCAATCAATTGTAGTCAAACCATAAAGCATGTCATGTAATAATGATAAGCAAAACATTCAGAAAGACAAAATTCAACTTCTAAAAAAATAAAAATAAAATAATAAGTTACCTCCATAAAGGACCTATATACAATTTATAACATCAATATTATGAAGTCACTTATCAAGTTTAGTAATGGACCCATTATATAATGGGATGCTTTCAATGTTTGGTGCAGATAGGCAACAAATATCATCCATCCTTTTTATGAAGGATCTAAAAAATATTAAAAAGTAAATTTGTTAGTTCAAATTAAGTAGTATGGAGCTAGAAATTTTTTTTAGTAACAACATTAGAAGCGTATAATAAATTTGTTAAACAAAAGACTAGGATACAATGAAATATGAAGAAAAATAAACAAGCAACAAACATGTTTACCACTTAACAAGAATAGTTGAATGGAAAATCTTTAGCCAATCAACTGAATGGATGTAAGTATACCAATTGATGTTAAAGAGCAAATCAAATAGATGAAGATGGTTGACCTTCACTATAGAAGATGATTGACTAGTTAGCTATTATAAATACCAAAGTGCTTGACCAATTTCCATGGAATATGTAATACCTGTAATATGTAGGAACCATTGTAAATTAAATTAGATAATTTGAAAAAATATCCATAATTCTTTGTAGAAAATAAAAACAATGAAGAACAAACTACGTGAATAAAATAATAATAAATTGGAATGACAACTACAAACAGTGCAGAGACATTCAAACCTTAGCAGTAAGTACAAGGCTTTTATATGAAATATCCACACCAACAAAGTGTCTGAAATCAGATTTTTGGTCCTAAATAATAGCAAGCAAAATATTTCAATCTATAATGTAAATAAACATTATAAGAAATAAAGGAAAAATAAATATAAACACACCCATGTTTGGAAATTTAAAAAAACAAGAACATGAACATCAAAACCACAAGCAAAGCATAAAGTTAGAAATCAACAGTTACTAGAGTCCAATACCAAGAACTTTATATGCTTCCTCTATTAGCAAAAGGAATGCATATTTTATTCTCTATTTTCTTCAATATGACCAAAATAGACTCTGCTCCATCCTTATTTGCAGAAGCTCTATTAACTTCAAAATTTTGATAGCAACTCTAGAAGAGATGCTTCTGAAACATAAATGAGACAATAAATCATGATTTTTAAATTTCCACAAAGGCACATTAAAAGCAACAAGAGATTAATAATGCATAAAAATAAATGAGAATTTTTTAAAATCTCACTAGCAAAAACAAATAACTAATTCACCAAAGATAAAGGTGTGCAAGTAGTTTTAAATAGGTGGAGAATTGCAACAACTATTCCAAGTTTAGATTTGATTTCTTTTCCATATTTTAACCATTTGCCATTGCAAGCTTACATATTCACTTACTAAGCAAACCATTTAAGATATTTATGCTCTAGTGCCATTAGTAGATCTTTTACAAGAGTCAATAACTTTAGTGGTAAGAAGGTTCATCTCATAATTGTGGTTAGACATCATTACTTCATCAATCTAATTTAGATTTGTGTCCTTCACAAGTAAATTTTGTATGATATTAGGATTATATCACATGTTGGTTCTTGAAACCATAAGTAAAGCAGGACACAACAGACATGCTAGCTAGTATGCATTCTCCCTGGTGTTCCTCTATGTGATCAATAAGCTATACCCAAAGAGTAAATCATGTCATCTAACAATGACAAAATAAATGCTAAAGATGAAAGAAAAACATTTAAAAATTAAAAAATAAAATAACAAGTTACCATTAGAAAGAAATGTTATTTACAATATTAGTAGTATGAAGTTGCATATTAGATTTAGTAATAGACCTATTGTATAATGGGGCACTCTAGATGCTTGGTGTAGATGGACGATAAATACCATCTATCATTTTTATGAATGATCTAAGTGTTAGTCTTACAATGGCACTGAGAGGGGGGGGGTGAATCAGTGTAGCTATTTAAAACTTAAATGTGCAACTCTTAAATCTGAAGCAATGAAAACTTAAAACCAAAAATAGCAAGTATCACAAGAGAGCAACACATAACACAAGATTTAACGAGGTTCACCAGATTTGGCTACTCCTCAAAAATAGACTGCTTGGACTCCCATCCAAATCCAGCCTTTGCAAAGCACCAACTTCACAATCAGTTTACCAGCACCCACTGGAAGGAGCACCAACCCCTGATTTATCTGCACCAAAGAAAGGAGCACCAACCCCTGATTCCAAGCACCAACTTGGACTTCTATTTTAAATCTTGATTGACATAAAAATGCCTTCTGTGTTACAAGACCCTCATTGGTCTATCTTAACTCAAATCAATCTCATGGAAGCATACACTCTTTTACAGCTCTACTTACTGCACACTTATAGCCCTTTCTTATAGCTTACTCTTGCAGCTCTCACAGCTCTATTTACTACACTCTTACAGCACTCTCACAGCTCACTTATAGCCAGTAGCACTCTTGCTCTCTACTTTTACACTCTTACAGCACTCTCTCTACTGCACTCTATCAGTAGCTCTTTCTCAGCTGCTCTCCCACAGCACCTCTCTCTTCGGATTTTCTCATATATATCTACCCACATAGAGCTCAACCTAACGGATCACTCTTACCGCTCTGCTTACTGTGCTCTGATAGCCTTCTCTACGTTCTGATAGCCTTCTCTGCGCTCTGACAGCCTTCTCTGTGCATTTCGGTGCTCTGTCATTCTTATCTTCTCACTTTTCAATTCTGAGCTACCTTTTCACTTCTGCATGCAACTGCCCTCGTGGCACATTTACTCTTTTTGACGACACTCTTTTCAATTATGAGCCAAACTTTTTCTTCTGCATGCAACTGCCCTTTTATAACAATATTTTCATCTTGAAACCCTAAGTCTTCTATAACTGCCATTAACCCGCATGCAGCCTATTAATGGATTTGTCTCTTGTTTTGGACTAACAGTATAATCGTTGCTCGATGGTTTCACTGTGACACGTGCCCTGTAATTGTTATTCTTCCTTTAAAGCTTTGTTCTTATTTTAGCTTGCATGATTTCTATCTGTCACTGCACCTGTAACTACAGTTCTGACTCCAGTTAACTATTCTTATTCTACTTGCATGATTTTCTTTCTGCAACTGTAGTTCTGACTCTAGCTAACTCTTCTTATTCTGGTTGCATGAATTCTTTCTGTAACTGTAATTCTAACTCTAGCTAACTCTTCTTATTCTAGCTGCATGAATTCTTTCTGTAACTACCTCTGCAGTTCACTGTTACATTTCTTTGTTTCAGTTGAGTTCTTTTTTTTCCATCACGCCAATGCGTCCTGTCGCGAAATCGTGACATTTTTGTCTCTTTGAACTCTTCTCGCCTTTCACCCGTGAAAACATGACATGTCACGAAATCATGACACTTTTCGCTTCCTTCTACTTTTCTCGGCATGCACCCACGAAATCATGACATGTCATGAAATCGCGACACCTTTCGCTGCCTTGAGCTCTTCTCTGTCTTTCACCAGTGAAAATGGAACATGTCGCGAAATCGTGACATCTTTGCTGCCTTGTGCCTTTCTCTGCCTTTCACCCACGAAAATGGAACATGTCGTGAAATCGTGACGCTTTCGCCTTTGAGCTCTTCCTCCTTGAATTTGTCACGAAATCATGATGCTTCTGCTTCCATGCTCTTTCGTTTTGCTTCTGTCACGAAATCGTGACACTTCATCCTTCGGAGTCTTCCTCTCTGTTGTTGTCACGATATCGCGACATTTCTATCTCCGTACATTCTCTCTCCTCTCTTAGTCGTGAAAATGCGACATGTCACGATATCGCGACATCTTTTCTCCTTAGCTCTTCTCTTCTCTTCAGGTCGTGAAAACGTGACATGTCGTGATATCGCGACACTTTTTCTCTCGAGCTCTTCCTCTTGCAATATGTCACGAAATCGTGACACCTTTTTATCTTGCCTTCTCTCTCCTGCAATATGTCGCGAAATCGTGACACTTTTTCTCCTTAGCACTTTTCTTCTCATCGGATCGCGAAAACCCGACATGTCACGAAATCGTGACACTTTTTCTCCTTAGCGCTTCCTCTTGCAAATTGTCATGAAATCGTGACACTTTTCCTTGCAAGCTCTTTCTCTCAAACATGTCACAAAATCGTGACACATTTTCATCCGTACTGCCTCTCTTGCAGATTGTCGTGAAATCGTGACACTTTTCTTTGCGAGCTCCTTCTCCCTGAACATGTCACGAAATCGCGATAGTTTTCTTTGCTTGCGCCATTTCTCCAAACATGTCGTGAAATCACGACAGTTTTCTTTGCCTGCACCTTCTCTCCAAACATGTCGCGAAATCATGATAGTTTTCTTTGCTTACATCTTCTCTCCAAACATGTCGCGAAATCATGACAGTTTTTCCTACATGCACTTCTTCAAACATGTCACGAAATCGTGACAATTTTCTTACTTGCCTTCTTCTCTGCCAACATGTCGCGAAATCGTGATAGTTTTTCCACTTGGCTTCTTCTCTGCCAACATGTCGCAAAATCACGATAGTTTTTCCACTTGGCTTCTTTGCCTCCAACATGTCGCGAAATCGTGATAGTTTTTCCAGCATTTTCTCTCTCCTTCGATATGTCACGAAATCGTGACAGTTTTTCTAGCATTTTCTCTCTCCTTCGAGATGTCACGAAATCACGATAATTTTGATAGCATTTTCTCTCTCCTTCGATATGTCGTGAAATCACGACAGAAAACATGTCGCGATATCGCGACAGTTTTCTTACTTGTCTTTTTCTTTGATTCTGTGAATCTGGGCCACTTTTGTCTTCTTGGAAATTCACTGTACATGCTCTGACTGACCTGAACTCTTGTTCACTTCATCAACCGATCCATCTAATGACCTCTGCACTCCTGTCCATTGCATCAACCGATCCTCTGTCTGTGTTGACAACAATGACAATACTTTGGCTGCACCTTGCACATCAAAGAACTCCTGTTCATTTAACTTTGGTTGCACCTTGCTCATCAATGAACTCCTGTCCATTGCATCAACTGATCAACCTAACTGTGTTGACAACAATGACAATACTTTGGTTGCACCTTGCACATCAATCTCCCCCTTTGGAATTGTTGGCAACACTGTAAATCTTCTCCCCCTTTGACAATAATACCAAAGGGCGGCTGCAAAACTCCCCCTGAGTCCATGCACAACATTCTCAGGCAAAAATTATTATGGTTAGCAAAAAGCATAAACATGAGCAATATGATAAACAGATGCATAAATGCTCCCCCTGAGAATTTGATCCCGATAGCTAGTCAATTCTTAGATTATTCTTGGGAATATGTGACCACTTCATTTCACTGTTTGACACCATCATGATAAGCATAAAAGGCATTACTCAGATCTATCTTCAACTGTGTTGGTTGTTGGATCTCTATCCATTGAGACTCTGTTCTCTGTACTCTATCAATAGGCTCACATAGAACCTGCTTAACAAGCTCACATAGAACTTGTCCAAATCAGCTCACAAGTCCTCACTAGAACCTGTCCAATTCAGCTCACAAGTCTTCATTAGAACTTGTCCAAATTAGCTCACAAGTCCTCACTAGAACCTGTCCAATTCAGCTCACAAGTCTTCATTAGAACTTGTCCAAATCAGCTCACAAGTTCATCAAGAAAAACTTGCTTAGCATGAACCCACAAAGAGAATTGTTAGAGACCCAATGTGATTCATCAACCTCATAGAAGCATACAGAGAATTGTTAGAGACTCAATATGTTCTATACTTAACTCCCAATCTCAATCTCAACTCAATCTCAATCTCAAAAGAATAAGATAGATGTAGTATGCTTTTCTCAAGAACATGAAACACAACCCAACAATTGCCAACCATGCAATAACTCATATAACAATGATACTCATGTTATGTCCACAACCAATATCTTCTCTCAACCAATTGGGGCATTAACAACAATGCTTATAGACAAGGTTTAACCAATACATTCAACTCAAGATTAACCTTGAAGCATTCAACCAATCACTACATGAAAAGGAAACTAGTAGACATCCTTTTCCTTCCAAAGGTATTTGAACAAAATAGCCACCAACATAAATCACCAATGCAAAGAATAACTTGCTCAAATCAATCTCAATGGAGTAAGCCCAAATCATGTATCTAGAAATCTGTCCCAGTACTGACCTCAAATATTTCCCAAAGGCCTTCTTCAAAGGCTCAAACAAACAACTCAACCAATCATCACCAGGCTGGAAACCATCTGGCTGCTCATTATAAACCTTTCCTTCAATCTTCCCATTCAAGACGCTAATTTCACATCTGTCAACAACATTGACAAGTGACTCACACTTGTACCAACTTTTGTCCAACACTGCAATTTTACTGCCAACTCTGTGCAAGCATCAAATACTGTACTGTAGCACAACCAAATTCCTTTTTATATTTACAACCTGATCTGAATTTTCTACAGTTACTACAGATCACATCTTTCTTTCAACTGTGCAAATTAGGAGAAGACATTTTGTCAAACACTTTATGGCCAACCATAGTGCACCTTACTCAGCCTCATACTTCTTAACCTCGGATTGGCATTTGATCAACAGTTGAAATGAAACTGTATGTGAATTAAATGTATTCACCAAGGCGTCATGAACGATCTAACAATCTTCACATCAAAGTGTAGAACAAATACACGCTGCTTTTATCAAAACACATATATGCAGCTAGGGCAAACCTTCTTTCCACTCAACCAATTTATCTGAACTGTTATGATCCGTAATTTTGAACAGTGGCAGAAGAATCATCAATAGTACAACAATGACATATCTCAAAACTACCAATGGTGACAACTCTTCAATTTAATCACCACCCTTCATGGCACTACCACAAACAACTGCATGAACAAAAAACACACTTTGACAGCTGTACAACAACTCCCCGACTACTTTCCTTTCATCCTCAGTTAATCGGCCAAATACATAGGAGCATTTAAAATAAGACTTTAATATTGCTCCCCCTGAGGATGTGCTACCTGGAGCTGCTTAGTGCAATAGAGGAGTAATCTCCTTCTATCCAAGGAGACATGATTTCCTCTCTTCTTTCTTTCTCCAAGATTTCTTGAACTTGGGCTTGACTTTTTCAACTGCATCCCTATTTTGAACCTTTTCATGAACTTGAACATTTCTCTTGGGTGGTTGTCTTTTGTACATCCTTGATGGATGATTCTTTTCCTTTCTTTGATGCACATAATTTCTTCTTTGTCTGTGTTGCATTCTTTGCGTCTGATGAAATCTACTGTCTTGCCTTAGATTAGATACAGACGTGCTCGGACAAAACCTTGCTATGTGCCCATGACCATTACATTTAAAACATTGCACATGATATGTCCCCTTTATGTGTTGCACTCTTTGTGTCTGATGAAATCTAGGGTTTTGCCTTAGATTAGATACATAAGTGCTTGGATAGAACCTTGCAATGTGCCCATGGCCATTACATTTAAAACATTGCACAGGGTGTTCACTCAGGAAAGCAGATGTGTTTTTAATAGCATAACTTTTTGATCTATTGTTCAATCCACAATAAATTGCCTTGTGACCATAGCAGTTGCATTTAGAACAATAGCCATTAAAAGCATTATTATTAAAAGAGTGAGAGTGAGAGAACCTCTTTTGTTGTGGTTGCTTTGTTATAGATCTTCTTTGATGCTTACTTCCTTTTGAAGATTCAACTTCAACTTTGAACTTCTTCTCTGCATATTTGGAAGATGAGGGTTGTTCAGCTTCAGACTTTTCTCGCTTTGATCCTTCAGTAGTGGACTTCTTCTTTTCTGCACTTTTGGAAGATGAAGGTTGTTCAGCTTCAAATCCAAGACCAAACTTAGTCGTGGAGCTTCTTTGTTGCTTTATCATTTTATCTAGCAACTTTGTGCTCTTCTCATATTTGAGATTTATATTGGCCTCTTCTAGTTGTTTCTTCAATGAAACAATCTCTTCTTCTTGTTGGAAGCAAACAGTCTCTTTCTCATTGATTTGAGACCTGAGAATATCTTCAATCCTTTTGTACTGTTCTACTTGCAACTTTAGATCAACAATAACTTTGTTAGATTCCTCTTCACTTTTGCTGCATACATCATCTTCATCATCCAGGTGTGTCTTCAAGGCTTCTTCTGATTTCTTGGCCTTTTGAACTTGTAGGAAGAGATCTTCAATCTCATCCCCATACTCTTCTAACTTCTTGGACATTCTTTTGTTCTTTTTCTTTTCTATACTCAACTCTTCAAGTGCGGCTACCAACTCACCTTCTAGATCTACTTCAAACTCCAGGTTTTCATTGCATACTTCAGAATCCACTTCTTCTACCTTCTCTAGTTCAGTTTTCTCTTCCACAAGAACTAAAACTGGCTGAGATGCCTTTTTGGAGGAGGATCTATTATTTTTAGCCATTGAACTAATCCAAGATCAACCCTGCCTGATTTAGCCTAAACTAGGAACTTGGCTCTGATACCAATTGTTAGTCTTACAATGGCACTAAGAGGGGGGGGTGAATCAGTGTAGCTATTTAAAACTTAAATGTGCAACTCTTAAATCTGAAGCAATGAAAACTTAAAACCAAAAATAGCAAGTATCACAAGAGAGCAACACATAACACAAGATTTAACGAGGTTCACCAGATTTGGCTACTCCTCAAAAATAGACTGCTTGGACTCCCATCCAAATCCAGCCTTTGCAAAGCACCAACTTCATAATCAGTTTACCAACACCCACTGGAAGGAGCACCAACCCCTGATTTATCTGCACCAACAGAAAGGAGCACCAACCCCTGATTCCAAGCACCAACTTGGACTTCTATTTTAAATCTTGATTGACATAAAAATGCCTTCTATGTTACAAGACCCTCACTGGTCTATCTTAACTCAAATCAATCTCATGGAAGCATACACTCTTTTATAGCTCTACTTACTGCACACTTATAGCCCTTTCTTATAGCTTACTCTTGCAGCTCTCATAGCTTTGTTTACTGCACTCTTACAGCACTCTCATAGCTCACTTACAGCCAGCAACACTCTTGCTCTCTACTTTTACACTCTTACAACACTCTCTCTGCTGCACTCTATCAGTAGCTCTTTCTCAGCTGCTCTCCCACAACACCTCTCTCTTCGGCTTTTCTCATATATATCTACCCACACAGAGCTCAACCTAATGGATCACTCTTACCGCTCTGCTTTCGTAGCTTTGATAGCCTCTCTACCTACAACCTTCTCTCACAGCCTTCTCTGCGCATTTCGGCGCTCTGTCATTCTTATCTTCTCACTTTTCAATTCTGAGCTACCTTTTCACTTCTGCATGCAACTGCCCTCGCGACACATTTACTCTTTTCGATGGCACTCTTTTCAATTTTGAGCCAAACTTTTTCTTCTGCATGCAACTGCCCTTTTATAACAATATTTTCATCTTGAAACCCTAAGTCTTCTGTAACTGCCATTAACCCGCATGCAGCCTATTAATGGATTTGTCTCTTGTTTTGGACTGATAGTATAACCGTTGCTCGATGGTTTCACTACGACACGTGCCCTGTAATTGTTGTTCTTCCTTTAAAGCTTTGTTCTTATTTTAGCTTGCATGATTTCTATCTGTCACTGCACCTGTAACTACAGTTCTGACTCTAGTTAACTATTCTTATTCTACCTGCATGATTTTCTTTCTGCAACTGTAGTTCTGACTCTAGCTAACTCTTCTTATTCTGGTTGCATGAATTCTTTCTGTAACTGTAATTCTAACTCTAGCTAACTCTTCTTATTCTAGCTGCATGAATTCTTTCTGTAACTGCCTCTGCAGTTCACTGTTACATTTCTTTGTTTCGGTTGAGTTCTTATTTTTCCATCACGCCAATGTGTCCTGTCACGAAATCATGACATTTTTGTCTCTTTGAACTCTTCTCGCCTTTTACCCGTGAAAACATGACATGTCACGAAATCGTGACACTTTTCGCTTCCTTCTACTTTTCTCGGCATGCACCCACGAAATCATGACATGTCATGAAATCGTGACACCTTTCGTTGCCTTGAGCTCTTCTCTGTCTTTCGCCCGTGAAAACGGAACATGTCGCAAAATCGTGACATCTTCGCTGCCTTGTGCCTTTCTCTGCCTTTCGCCCATGAAAATGGAACATGTCACGAAATCGTGATGCTTTCGCCTTTGAGCTCTTCCTCCTTGAATTTTTCATGAAATCGTGACGCTTCTGCTTCCATGCTCTTTCATTTTGCTTCTGTCGCAAAATCGCGACACTTCATCCTTCGGAGTCTTCCTCTCTGTTGTTGTCGTGATATCATGACATTTCTATCTCCATACATTCTCTCTCCTCTCTTAGTCACAAAAATGTGACATGTCGCGATATCGCGACATCTTTTCTCCTTAGCTCTTCTCTTCTCTTCTCGACAGACAGGTCACGAAAATGTGACATGTCGCGATATCGTGACACTTTTTCTCTCGAGCTCTTCCTCTTGCAATATGTCACAAAATCGTGACACCTTTTTATCTTGCCTTCTCTCTCCTGCAATATGTCATGAAATCGTGACACTTTTTCTCCTTAGCGCTTTTCTTCTCATCGGATCGCGAAAACCCGACATGTCACGAAATCGTGACACTTTTTCTCCTTAGCGCTTCCTCTTGCAAATTGTCATGAAATCGTGACACTTTTCCTTGCAAGCTCTTTCTCTCAAACATGTCGCAAAATCGTGACACATTTTCGTCCGTACTACCTCTCTTGCAGATTGTCACGAAATCATGACACTTTTCTTTGCGAGCTCCTTCTCCCTGAACATGTCGCGAAATCGTGACAGTTTTCTTTGCTTGCGCCATTTCTCCAAACATGTCGCGAAATCATGACAGTTTTCTTTGCCTGCGCCTTCTCTCCAAACATGTCGTGAAATCGCGACAGTTTTCTTTGCTTGCACCATTTCTCCAAACATGTCGCGAAATCGCAACAGTTTTTCCTGCATGCGCTTCTTTTCTTCAAACATGTCACGAAATCGTGATAGTTTTCTTACTTGCCTTCTTCTCTGCCAACATGTCACGAAATCGCGACAGTTTTTTCACTTGGCTTCTTCTCTGCCAACATGTCACGAAATCATGATAGTTTTTCCACTTGGCTTCTTTGCCTCCAACATGTCGCGAAATCGTGATAGTTTTTCCAGCATTTTCTCTCTCCTTCGATATGTCACGAAATCGTGACAGCTTTTCCAAATTTTTCTCTCTCCTTCGATATGTCACGAAATCGTGACAGCATTTTCTCTCTCCTTCGATATGTCGCGAGATCGCGACACTTGTGCCAACATTTCTCTCTCTCTCCTTGACATGTCGCGATATCGCGACAGTTTTCTTACTTGTCTTTTTCTTTGATTCTGTGAATCTGGGCCACTTTTGTCTTCCTGGAAATTTACTATACATGCTCTGACTGACCTGAACTCTTGTTCACTTCATCAACCGATCCATCTAATGACCTCTGCACTCCTGTCCATTGCATCAACCGATCCTCTGTCTGTGTTGACAACAATGACAATACTTTGGCTGCACCTTGCACATCAAAGAACTCCTATTCATTTAAATTTGGTTGCACCTTGCTCATCAGTGAACTCCTGTCCATTGCATCAACTGATCAACTTGACTGTGTTGACAACAATGACAATACTTTGGTTGCACCTTGCACATCACTAAGAAATATCAAAAAATGAAATTTTTAGTTCAATTTAAGTAATGTGGAGTTAGAAAATTATTTGAGTAACAACATTAGAAGTTGGAAAATATTTTACCAATAAATTAAATGTATGAAAGTATACCAATTGTAGACACCAAATCGCAGCCACTAAACCTCCATCCTAACCATCCCACCACCCACTTGTCTTCCATTCCACCTTCCCGCCAATTATTTGGCCCAAATCCACCTTCCCGCCATTTCCTAGCCTAATTGGGGTTATTTTAATATTATTTTATAATATTTTATATTTTATATAATATTTTATTATATTTTAATATATTTATTATAAAATATATATAAATAAACTCAATTAACCTTAGCCATCCGATTTCATTTAATCTCCACCATCCATTTTCATTAATCCATGTCACATTCAAAAAGTAATCTCAACCCTAGGATATGACTTAATCTTAGCCACACGATCAAAAGTGCAAGGCTAAAACCCTAAGAAAACCCTAGGTTGGATTATAAATAGGGTATTTTGCAAATACCCAAACCCTGGAACACTTGAACCCTTGAACTTGGAGATTAGATTTTGCATTCTGAAGTGATTATTGGTGAAGCCCTAGCATAGAATCCTGAAGATCTGAAGCCCTAGCCCATCGATAATACTTTTGCTATTCCAACCATCATCCATCCATCCTCACTTTCTGCCACAACCTTCCTCCATCTGCCGCTTTCATCGCCATCTCCTTGATCTGCTTCTGCAGATTTACCCTACCCTGCAGGCATTGTTCCGAGCTTGTGAAGCTCACCGCAGAGCTTGCCAGGCACCCTCCATAGCCAGCCCTATCTGTAGGTGCACCACAGAGCCTACCAAGCTCATTACAGAGCTTGCCAGGTGCTCTCCAGAGCCTGCCATATCCCCAGGTGTGAACCAGAGCCTGCAAAGCTCGCATTCGAGCCTACCGTCATCAATAAACTACATTCTAAAGTTGTTGCATCAACATATATGAAACACCATCTGCAATAACTAGTCAATACCAAGGTAATAGCAAGGTAAATCTTATTTGTGTGTATTTTATTTAGTAATTTGTTGATTCTACATGCTCTTTTATTTTATTAGTAAACTAGGGTTTTATTAATGTTTGAGGGTCTCACACTGTGGAGCCCTCATAGGTATTACTAACTCTCTTTGTTTTATTTTGTGTATGCAGATCTACAAGTTCTACATTTTATTTGATGGTTGTTGAAGCTGGAGTGGCCCAATATTGGATATTCGAAGCCCACTCAACTTGTTGGGATCAAGAGCACACCCGAATATGAAGACACTTCCATTGCTATCTAGCTAGGGTTTCGGAGAACCCCAACATCATTGTAATCTATTGTATCAAATAGTTGTACTGAACAAGGATTGTAATAAAGGAGTTTATTGGCTCCCCCATCTTATTGAATATACATTCTTTTGTGCAATCTTTGTGTCTCACTACATTATTTGATTTCTGCTATTTTATTTTAAGTGTCGTGTTCTTGCATCCACAAATGATGATCACGGTGGGACCCCACAAGGGTTTCATTATTTAGTAGATCTACCTTGCTAACTTAATTTTACTTCTATTTGTTGTAGAATTTTTAGAAGCGTAAAAGTCATCGATTTTATCGCTAGGGTTTCTGAAGCATTCTACAACACTTTCAGAGGTTACGCAGGCATTCGACAACGTCTACAGACAACCATAGGTGCTCTATTGTGCCTACACAGTGCTCTAATACACCTGGTAGCATCTAAATACAACCATAGGTGCTCTTATATGCCTACACAGGTACTCTACAGCCTAGCAGGACCCTCGTTGCACTTGGTGTTGATTAGAGGTATTCGACTGCATTTCCTACACAAACTACCCTAACTATTTTGGTCATATCTCACTCATACAGAGTCATATTAGGCTAAAATTTTGAGGGTAGGTTCTTGACATGCCATAGCATGTCTCCACAAATTTTTAAGTCAATCGGAGCAACAGATATCTCAGAATGACTTCACCAAAATGCAGGCTTCCAAGTAAGTCCCATAACCCTAGTTTGGTGTTTCATGATTTATGTATTATATATTTTTTTGCAGTTTTTTTTGCTATTTTTGGGTTATAAAAAGAGCTTAACACTAAGTAATCTAGGAAATAATCCTTAGAAAATTACATTTAGGGTTTATGTGCATCTGATTACATAAAATTCATTTCTTGTTCTAAAATTGTAGATCTAGGTGATTGTTTGCATTTTTGAGTGCATATGAAATAGAAACACATCCTAGATTTTGCATTTTAGGGTTAAATATCACTTTAATTTTGCATATATAAATAGGAACAACATCTTGATGCATAAAGTAATCCTGCCCTAGGCTGGCCCCTTTGGCAGAGAGGTGGACGAACCCTCCGGTTGCTCTTGTGATTTTAATCATTTGTAGGCAAGGGATTTTAAGGGTGTACTCTACACTCTTTAGATGAAATTTACATCTTTGTGTTGGATTCTGATTTATATTAGTGAAATTAGTAATCTTTAACATTGTCTGCACACCATAAAGAACAAGAAACATAAAATTAACATCACACACTTGCACGCTCCACTTTTTAACAATAGTAGTTGGATTTCATCACCAACTATTGCTTGAGGTTTGGTGACGGTGGCATTCATCTCCATCCATCAAATATCTGCCCTTAGACACCATAGGATTACCCCCGAGCAAACTTGTTGGAGGTCATTACCAACAAGAATCTCGTAGCCCTATCCAACCATATATTTTTCCTTTATTTCATTTAACAAATATTAGGTAACATCAAACACACCAACCACACAATTTTAAAAGGAACCACACATTAATGAAGAAAATAATACGGAATGAGGTAAGCCACACAAGGTGAAACCTAGGACTGATTGTTTTCTTTTATCTTTAAATTCCTGTACAAGTTTTTACAGTTGGTTTTATTTTGATAAGCTTTAAATATTGGGTTTAAGTACTTTATGGTATTAACAAGACATCAGAAGAAAGTAATAAACCAAAATAACTTAATGGAAAATACATTTAACTTGGCTTTACGTTAACCATTTCATCATTAACATGGCTCAACCTTATTCATTTCATCATTTCATCATTTCATCATTAACATGGCTCAACCTTAGCCATTTCATCATTAACATGGCTCAACCTTAGCCATTTCATCATTTCATCATTAACATGGCTCAACCTTAGCCATTTCATCATTTCATCATTAACATGGCTCAACCTTAGCCATTTCATCATTTTATCATTAACATGGCTCAACCTTAGCCATTTCATCATTTCATCATTAACATGGCTCAACCTTAGCCATTTCATCATTTCATCATTAACATGGCTTAACCTTAGCCATTTCATCATTTCATCATTAACATGGCTCAACCTTAGCCATTTCATCATTTCATCATTAACATGGCTCAACCTTAGCCATTTCATAATTTTATCATTAACATGGCTTAACCTTAGCCATTTCATCATTTCATCATTAACATGGCTCAACCTTAGCCATTTCATCATTTCATCATTAACATGGCTCAACCTTAGCCATTTCATCATTTCATCATTAACATGGCTCAACCTTAGCCATTTCATCATTAACATGGTTAAACCTTAGTCATTTCATCATTAACATGGCTCAACCTTAGCCATTTCATCATTTCATCATTAACATGGCTCAACCTTAGCCATTTCATCATTAACATGGCTCAACCTTAACCATTTCATCATTAACATGGCTCAACCTTAGCCATTTCATCATTAACATGGCTCAACCTTAGCCATTTCATCATTAACATGGCTCAACCTTAGCCATTTCATCATTTCATCATTAACATGGCTTAACCTTAGCCATTTCATCATTTCATCATTAACATGGCTCAACCTTAGCCATTTCATCATTAACATGGCTCAACCTTAGCCATTTCATAATTTTATCATTAACATGGCTCAACCTTAGCCATTTCATCATTTCATCATTAACATGGCTCAACCTTAGCCATTTCATCATTTCATCATTAACATGGCTCAACCTTAGCCATTTCATCATTTTATCATTAACATGGCTCAACCTTAGCCATTTCATCATTAACATGGCTCAACCTTAGCTATTTCATCATTAACATGGCTCAACATTAGCCATTTCATCATTAACATGGCTCAACCTTAGCCATTTCATCATTAACATGGCTCAACCTTAGCCATTTCATCATTTACATGGCTTAACCAATAGCCCTTTCATCACTAACATGGCTTACACAATAGCCATTCCATCATTACGTAATAGGTGGATTTGATGTGTTTTCCATTAAGTTGTTTTGACTTATTACTTTTATTTGATTTCGAGTTAGTACCATAACGTAAGTAAATCAAATAATAATAAAAAGGAATACATTTTAAATAATAATGAATGAGGTAAGCCACACAAGGTAAAACCTAGGACATTGTATTTTCTTTTACTTTTAAAAATTCCTACACAAGATTGTTTGGTTTGGTGTTATTTGGATTTAATTGCATATCTTTTGTTTACGCACTTCATAGTTCAAGCTAGAATGCAAAAGAAAACAAGTAACTCAAATTGTGTAATGGAAAACATACCCCACTCCCCGGTCACTTCGGTGGCTGATCAATTTCAAAAGGCTCCAAAGGTCTTAACCCCTTTGGTCACAACCAATTTCAAAAGGCTCCAAAGGTCTTAACCCCTTTGGTCACAATCAATTTCAAAAGGCTCCAAAGGTCTTAACCCCTTTGGTCACATCAATTTCAAAAGGCTCCAAAGGTCTTAACCCCTTTGGTCACACATCAATTTCAAAAAGGCTCCAAAGGTCTTAACCCCTTTGGTCACACATCAATTTCAAAAGGCTCCAAAGGTCTTAACCCCTTTGGTCACACATCAATTTCAAAAGGCTCCAAAGGTCTTAACCCCTTTGGTCACACATCAATTTCAAAAGGCTCCAAAGGTCTCAATCCCTTTGGTCACATCAAATTTTCAAAAGACCCCAAAGGTACCCAGCTCCTTTGGTCATAAGCTTACTATGTTAGTGGGAGTAGACAAACCCGAGCTGATGAACATCATACACTTGAAAGCATTCCATGCTTATTGTGATTACTATATATGTACATACATGGCTAAAAAAAAAAATCAAAACAACAAAATCAAATTGCATTTTCATAAGCATGCATACATATAGGCATTTGCATATACACTTCCACATTCACATTCATAAGCATTTTTCACATGCATTTCATTTTCGCTTGCATTCATACATCTAGATTCATACATTCATAATTGCATATTTCATATACATTCTGCTATAGTCATTCATAATTGCATTCATCCCATCCCATGTTCGAATGATCTTACTTAGTAATGATGATATGGCCACAAATAAAAAGTCAAAGTTATAGAAATTGGGGGTACCTAGTTTGAAACAATCATGCAACCTTTCATAAGCCAAACAACATCACATGTCAAAATCACAAAAGCCTAAAATTTTCAGTCACTCAGCCATTACTAGTGTCGAAAGCAACCTCCAAGTGGATGTCCAATTTTCTTTAGGACCAAAAGCACAATTTACATACTAAGAAAGTCTTGAGCGATGTCAATTGATTCCAAATGCAATCTTGAACCAATCACATTCCATCACATCTTAAAAACATTATGAGTCAAGGAGGGTTAGTGCCATACTTGGGTAGTACCTTGAAGCAAAAAGGGATAATCCTCGCTTGTCCCATCATGCAACATAGTCCAAAGCAAAAATAGTGGTTTTCACCACTACCTCAATTACTCTTCAAATATAAGCATAAAAACATAGAGTAGTAAGGATAGGGTCACAATTCTCATCACACTTCGGTTGAGAATCCGATTCCCCAAAGCTCTATACAAAATTAACAAATAAAATCCCAAACACCCTTGATCCCTAAAGTCGTAAGGATTCATACTACACGCCCCTGACAAGGATGGGTAGTCATCCCCAAGGCCTAAAAGATCAAATCCCATTGGACTATGGAGTGAATCTTCACCGGGGCTATAGACGCCTAATTGGCAATGGAGTAAGCTCATGCGAGGCGACATGTCTCCTTGGCAAACAAGGAGACCTCTGACCGCACATAAGGACAGGCTAGCTTTAGGTCATCTCCATAATAGGTCATGCCCAATTTACTCATAATGGGTCAATGAACTTCACATGCACACACACTGGTTCTTGATTGGATAAGGTCATTGTCACACTCAAGATTTGGTATATGAACCTCACTTGCACACACATTGGTCCTAAAGAAAGTTAGACAACCCAAGTGAGTTTGATTGATAATACTAGTATGTTTGAGTTTTTGAAAATGTTGCAGTACTCATTCCATATCAACATCCATATCTTCTTCCATATCAACATCCATATCCTCTTCCATGTCAACATTCATGCCTGCGTCATACGTCAAGTTGCATAAAGTCGTTAAAATTGGGTACCCCTGATTACAAAACAGTGGACATCAAACATGGCCAATAAAATTTCTGAACTATAAAAAGATCATTCGAACACCATGCATCCCTCTCATATAGCTTAGGTTCATTACACATTTACTTGCATCAGGCACATACATCATTTAGCTTGCATTAATCATCCATATGAGCATTAGGCACATACATCATTTAGCTTGCATTCCATAAAAACATTTTCATTAAACATGCATTGCATTCACAAAACATTAACACAAAAGCATAACACAAAAAGTATAAGCCATGTGTATATATATATCACATATGCAAATATTGCTAGAAAGTTCAAACAACATCACAACTTGGGGGTGTTCAAGGTATCACCCACCTTTCCCACCAATTCAATAAACAATTCAATCATTCATAAGCATTACATCATCATCAACAAGTCAAATGCTAGGTTCAAAAGGTTGCATCCTTTTGTCAAAGGTTGCACCCTTTGCCTTGCATTCACACCATCATTCATCATCAAAAACCCCTTTATCTGTTAAGGGCAATGAACAAACACAAATCATTTCAAAAACCCCCTTTCAACCATTGGGGCAAAAACGACATCACATTTTGCATGGTATTATACACCAACCCCTTTTCAACCATTGGGGAAAAAACGGTATCACATTTTGCATGGTATTATACACCAACCCCCTTTCAACCGTTGGGGCAAAAATAACATCATATTTTGCATGGTATTATACACCAACCCCCTTTCAACCGTTGGGGCAAAAACGACATCACATTTTACATGGTATTATACACCAACCCCCTTTCAACCGTTGGGCAAAAACAACATCACATTTTGCATGGTATTATACACCAACCCCTTTCAACCATTGGGCAAAAACGATATCACATTTTACATGGTATTATACACCAACCCCCTTTCAACCATTGGGGCAAAAACGATATCACATTTTGCATGGTATTATACACCAACCCCTTTCAACCGTTGGGGCAAAAACGGTATCACATTTTGCATGGTATTATACACCAACCCCTTTTAACCATTGGGGCAAAAACGATATCACATTTTGCATGGTATTATACACCAACCCCCTTTCAACCGTTGGGGCAAAAACGATATCACATTTTGCATGGTATTATACACCAACCCCCTTTCAACCGTTGGGGCAAAAACGGTATCACATTTTGCATGGTATTATACACCAACCCCCTTTCAACCGTTGGGGCAAAAATGACATCACATTTTGCATGGTATTATACACCAACCCCCTTTCAACCGTTGGGGCAAAAACGGCATCACATTTTGCATGGTATTATACACCAACCCCCTTTCAACCGTTGGGGCAAAAACGGTATCACATTTTGCATGGTATTATACACCAACCCCTTTCAACCATTGGGGCAAAAACGACATCACATTTTGCATGGTATTATACACCAACCCCCTTTCAACCGTTGGGGCAAAAACGGTATCAAATTTTGCATGGTATTATACACCAACCCCCTTTCAACCGTTGGGGCAAAAATGGTATCACATTTTGCATGGTATTATACACCAACCCCCTTTCAACCGTTGGGGCAAAAACGATATCACATTTTGCATGGTATTATACACCAACCCCATTTCAACCGTTGGGGCAAAAACGGTATCACATTTTGCATGGTATTATACACCAACCCCCTTTCAACCATTGGGGCAAAAACGATATCACATTTTGCATGGTATTATACACCAACCCCCTTTCAACCATTGGGGCAAAAACGGTATCACATTTTGCATGGTATTATACACCAACCCCTTTTCAACCGTTGGGGCAAAAACGACATCACATTTTGCATGGTATTATACACCAACCCCCTTTCAACCGTTGGGGCAAAAATGGTATCACATTTTGCATGGTATTATACACCAACCCCCTTTCAACCGTTGGGGCAAAAATGGTATCACATTTTGCATGGTATTATACACCAACCCCATTTCAACCATTGGGGCAAAAACGGTATCACATTTTGCATGGTATTATACACCAACCCCCTTTCAACCGTTGGGGCAAAAACGATATCACATTTTACATGGTATTATACACCAACCCCCTTTCAACCATTGGGGCAAAAATGGTATCACATTTTGCATGGTATTATACACCAACCCCCTTTCAACCGTTGGGGCAAAAATGACATCACATTTTGCATGGTATTATACACCAACCCCATTTCAACCATTGGGGCAAAAACGATATCACATTTTGCATGGTATTATACACCAACCCCCTTTCAACCGTTGGGGCAAAAATGATATCACATTTTGCATGGTATTATACACCAACCCCCTTTCAACCGTTGGGGCAAAAACGGTATCACATTTTACATGGTATTATACACCAACCCCATTTCAACCGTTGGGGTAAAAACAACATCACATTTTGCATGGTATTATACACCAATCCCCTTTCAACCATTGGGGAAAAATGGTATCACATTTTGCATGGTATTATACACCAACCCCTTTCAACCATTGGGAAAATGTATCAATTTGGCATGGTATTATAACCAACCCCTTTCAACCGTTGGGGCAAAAATGACATCACATTTTGCATGGTATTATACACCAACTCCACATCACATTTTGCATGGTATTATACACCAACCCCCTTTCAACCGTTGGGGCAAAAACGACATCATATTTTACATGGTATTATACACCAACCCCCTTTCCACCGTTGGGGCAAAAATGGTATCACATTTCACATCATTCATATCGTCCACAATCACATGGTATCATACACCAACCCCCTTCCCACCGTTGGGGTAAAAATGGTATCACATTTTACATCATTCATATCATCCACAATCATTTGCATTTCACATCATTCATTCATCAATTGCAAAAATTCACTACATCATTCATTTTCAATTGGCTTGTGAGATACATTCATAACTCATTCGCCAATTGAGGGGGTAAGCTACAAAAACTCCAAAAAAAAATTCTTTATTCTTTTGTCTTCAACATCAGTGCGCAAATCCAACAACAGAGAGAAGTTGCTTCTGTGCCCATAGCCCAAGCAGGTGTCTCATATTTTTGCACCACATTGTGTTTCACACAACATGGTACAAAAAGGGGCATCTCTAGACACCAAATCGCAGCCACTAAACCTCCATCCTAACCATCCCACCACCCACTTGTCTTCCATTCCACCTTCCCACCAATTATTTGGCCCAAATCCACCTTCCCGCCATTTCCTAGCCTAATTGGGGTTATTTTAATATTATTTTATAATATTTTATATTTTATATAATATTTTATTATATTTTAATATATTTATTATAAAATATATATAAATAAACTCAATTAACCTTAGCCGTCCGATTTCATTTAATCTCCACCATCCATTTTCATTAATCCATGTCACATTCAAAAAGTAATCTCAACCCTAGGATATGACTTAATCTTAGCCACACGATCAAAAGTGCAAGGCTAAAACCCTAAGAAAACCCTAGGTTGGATTATAAATAGGGTATTTTGCAAATACCCAAACCCTGGAACACTTGAACCCTTAAACTTGGAGATTAGATTTTGCATTCTAAAGTGATTATTGGTGAAGCCCTAGCATAGAATCTCGAAGATCTGAAGCCCTAGCCCATCGATAATACTTCTGTTGTTCCAGCCATCATCCATCCATCCTCACTTTCTGCCATAGCCTTCCTCCATCTACCACTTTCGTCGCCATCTCCTTGATCTACTTCTACAGATTTACCCTACCCTGCAAGCATTGTTTCGAGCTTGTGAAGCTCACCACAGAGCCTGCTAGGTGCCCTCCATAGCCAGCCCTATTCGTAGGTGCACCATAGAGCCTACCAAGCTCATTATAGAGCTTGCCAGGCGCTCTCCAGAGCCTACCATATCCCCAGGTGCGAACCAGAGCCTGCAAAGCTCGCGTACAAGCCTGTCGTCATCAATGAACTACATTCTGAAGCTATTGCATCAACAGATCTGAAACACCATCTACAATAACTGGTCAATACCAAGGTAATAGCAAGGTAAATCTTATTTGTGTGTATTTTATTTAGTAATTTTTTGATTTTGCATGCTCTTTTATTTTATTAGTAAACTAGGGTTTTATTAATGTCTGAGGGCCTCACACTGTGGAGCCCTCACAGGTATTACTAACTCTCTTTGTTTTATTTTGTGTATGCAGATCTGCAAGTTCTACATTTTATTTGATGGCTTTTGAAGTTGGAGTGGCCCAATCTTGGATATTCGAAGCCCACTCAACTTGTTGGGATCAAGAGCACACCCGAATCTGAAGACACTTCCATTGCTACTAGCTAGGGTTTCGGAGAACCCCAACATCATTGTAATCTATTGTATCAAATAGTTGTACTGAACAAGGATTGTAATAAAGGAGTTTATTGGCTCCCCCCATCTTATTGAATATACATTATTTTGTGCAATCTTTGTGTCTCACTGCATTATTTGATTTTTGCTATTTTATTTTAAGTGTCGTGTTCTTGCATCTACACCAATCAAACTTAAATGGTAAATCAAAGGGAAGAAGATGGTTGACCCTCACTATATAATATAATTGAACATCATGAATACTAAAGTACTTGACCAGTTTCCCCGGTATATGTGATGCCTACAATATGCAAGAACCATTGTAAATTTAGATATTCTCATAAAATGTCCATAGTTGTTTTTAAAAACAAAACAAGAAAGAAAAACTACTTAAATAAAATAATAATAAATTGGAATGGAAACCACAAAGAGAGAGAGAGTGGAGATTCAAACCTTAGCAGTAGGTATAAAGCTTTTCTATAAATTATCCATACCTACAATGTGTATGAAATCAGTTTCTTGGTCCTAAAGAACAAACATGCATGGAAATTTAAAAAATAAAAAGAAAACATAAACATAAAAAACACAAGCAAAACATAAAGTAAAAAATCAATAGTTATTAGAGTCTGATACCAAGAACTCTATGTGCTTCTCTATTAGAAAAAGGAATGCATATTCAAATTTTTATTTTGTTCAATATGACCAAAACAGACTTTGATCCATCCTTTCTTGTATAGGCTCTATTAATTTTAAAAGTTTGATAGTATGCTTTAGAAGTGATGTTCATGAAACATAAATGAGACAATAAATTTTCAAAATTCAAATATACACAAAGGTACACTAAAAGCAATAATAGACTAATAATACATTAAAAACAAGGAGAATTTATTTTAATCTCACTACCAAAAGCTAATATTTAGTTTTTCAAAGAAAATATGTGTAAATAATTATAAATACATGGATGTTCCAAGTTTGGATTCAAATTCTTATTTGTATTTCAACCATTTATTATAGTGATCTTACATATTCATAAAATAAAAAGAGACTTAAGATATTTATGCTCTTGTGCCAATAGGAGATCATTTACCAAAATCAAGAACTTCTATACCAAGAAGAACCATCTTACAATTGTCATCAGACATCATTTCATCATGGTGATCAAACTTGCTCTTAACGAAGGTAGTCATGAGACAACATTCAAAGGAACTTTCATGTAAGATAAATATGCTATCCAAAAAGTAGAATTCCATAGATAGCAACTCAAGTGAAACAAGATCTTTTTTTAGCCCCTCATACAAGTACAATCAATCATATTTGGAGTTACAATCTCACTTCCTAAAGTGGCACTAATAACAAGATCAAAAGTCAATCCTTTGTCATGTAGCTCCTTCAAAACACAATCATTGTCATGACTTCATAATACTTTTCATAATATAGGATACATTGACCTTTATCCATTTTATTGTTATCTAGTTTGACATTCTAGAAGACACACTTAAATGGTAGCTTACATTGTGCTTTTTGTACTATGAATTCTTTAGGTCAGCTCTAAAATTTTCTTGTGATGTTATTTTATCATAAAAGATAATACGATTTTGTTAGAGCATCTCACAGTAGTGTGCCATGATAGTGCAACTATTTTTTTATTAAAACAACTAGTAATTATGCCATCAAAATAGCATATGCGAATAACATGAGATTATTTATAAGAGTTTGATTGGGAAACACTTGTAATATTTACAAAAACCACTTTAGTGAAGATAGAAAAATCCATAGATTTATCCAATACTCCAGAACAAAATTTTCGAATAAGCATAAAATTGCTTATGAATGTGCATTACTTATTGTACCTCAATTATATAAGTGAACATCATTAGTCTTATAAGATATTCATAGCAAGAAAATTATCCACAAGCAAAGGAATAGTTGTAACCATGTATTGTATGTCTACCTACAATATCAATGGATTATCCAAACACCTATATAAGTAGTTGCTTATTCCAAACCAAAAGAATAAAGGATAACATTGAACCCTGCTTCCAAATATGTATTGAAATTGCTAACATCATAACAAAATGGCACAAAATATATATTATCTAAAAATAAATAATATAGATTCACATACTTATTTCAAAATAGAAAAATTGATTCTAAAAACCCCTTGTGTTTACTTGAGAGAATGTTTTCTTCATAATCTCCAATTGTTGAACCAAGGGAATAAAAACTTCAAGACAATATCAACTTTTTAAAAGTATTTGTTCCTCCATCTCCTATTTACTATAATGTACCTCCAAAACTTGCTCCCAATGAAAATCCCACTACAATCTTGTACCATGGAATTTCCAATCTTTTCTCTTGTGTGTTAGAAGATGTGGGAGGAGGAGAAAAAAATCGTAACCAAGAGCAATTCTTTGGAAGGGGACAACCCCATAAATTTGGATTCCCTATATATGATGATTCTACAAATGTATTTAGATTTTTCCCTTGGGACATATTACCTAAAATTGTTGTTGTTCCCAAGGAGTGTAGAGAGTCCAACTCCATTGGAATTTTTCTAAATAGCTTATTTGTAGAAAGATCAAGTGAGTCAAGTTGAGTCATTGCTCCCAAACTATTTGAAATAGACCCCATTGAATAAATTAATTAAATTTTTGATTGCCAAAGTCGGGAGAGCGCAGTGCGAAGTGCGAAGTGCGAAGTGCGAAGTGCGAAGTGCGAAGTGCGAAGTGCAAAGTGCGAAGTGCGAAGTGCGAAGTGTGAAGTGCGAAGTAGGGAGGGCCTAAAGTCGGGTTGCACATGGATCGAGGTGCAAAGTCGGGTTGCGCATGGATCGAGGTGCGAAGTCGGGTTGCGCACGGATCGAGGTGCGAAGTCGGGTTGCGCACGGATCAAAGGTGCGAAGTCGGGTTGCGCTGGTCAAAGGCAGCGAAGTCCGACTTCGCTGCGAAGTTGGGAGGACAACTCCAGACTTAGCCAAATTTTTGCCTTGCAAACTTTTGTTGTCCGGAGGCTTGCGCGGCTACGGCGTTGGTTTCCCTGGCTTGGGAAGAACTGTAAGGGAGGAGAAAAACACCGAATCTGAATGCAATATTTCAGATCTGAGCTCAAACTTATAGAACCCGAAAGAAATCACTCTGAGGCGATTTGTACAGAGAACAACAGATTTTAGCACATAGAGATAACTGCAAACCCTACAGATGCCTTAAAACAACAACAAATTTTATTCATATAAGACGAGGGTTACAAAAATCCTCAACTGAGGAAAACTAACATCTGCAGACTAAAGCTGCAGGATAAACTGAGACGGAAAACAAATGTCGAGTCTGTTGCTCGGACATTAAATAGATGAGCCACACTGCTCACTGAAACGATCTCGTCTCCTACTCTATTGTTTCTCCAAATTTCCTCCCGCTCTCCTCTCTTTCTCCGCTCTCTCCACACATATGTCTGAAGACCCGAACTACCTTATATAGCCGCGGGGAGAGGAAGATAGGGGTTGTCCTCTGATAGGTTCTGACAGACCCTCAACTAGGGTTTCTGACCAATCGCCGAACTGGCATTAACTTCTGCGGTGATCGGATCTGTTAGACGTCACATCTGTCAGAGGGTAGGTGCGACGTCATGTCAAACTTTTGTCGGGATCCCTGACTACGCGAGCGCAGTCCGACTGAGGCGTGAAATCTGGGTTAATATTTCTAACACCCTCCTTTAAACTTGATTTCACGAGCGCTTTGACTCCAAGTTGCTCTCGCAATCTGCTGAAGTCTTCCTCCTTCAAAGGCTTCGTGAAAATATCTCGCCAACCGCTCCTTGGATCTGCAAAACTACGTAGTTGAATTTCTTCGGATTTCACCAACTCTCTGATGAAGTGATAACGAATATCGATGTGCTTTGTTCGGCCATGGAACACGGGATCCTTTGACAAGGCGATGGCCGAATTGTTATCACAAAAAATTATTGTCGTGCCTTTCGGAGGATAGTTCAGTTCACTCAGAACTCTTCGCAGCCAAACTGCCCGGCATGCGGCTGACGTGGCGGTGACATATTCTGCTTCGGCTGTGGACAATGCAACGATGGGTTGCTTCTTGGATGCCCATGAGACTGCCCCTGATCCGAGATGGAAAGCATACCCGGAGGTGCTCTTTCGATCGTCGGTACTACCAGCCCAGTCACTATCTGTGAAGCCGACCAATTCCAACTGGTCCTGTCTGGCGTAAAATAGGCCATTGTTTCGCGTCCCGTTGACATAGCGCAAGATCCTCTTGCCTTGCTTTCCAGTGCGTGTCCTTCGGAGTCTCCATGAAATGACTGATCAGACTGACTCTGAACATCAGATTTGGCCGAGTTGCAGTCAAATACATCAGACCACCAACTAGCCTCTTGAACAAAGTTGGATCTACATTCCTCCCTGAATCCAGCTTGCTCGCCTTCAAACCTGTGGCTCCAGGTGTGATGGCAGATTTATTGTCCTCCATCTTGAACCGCTTCAGGACATCCTTCGCATACTTGCCCTGAGAAATGAAGATGCCATCTGCCGATTGGTCAACTTCAATGTCGAGAAAATACTTCATCAGCCCTAAGTCCGTCATCTCGAACTCCTTCTTCATGGTTGTTCTAAACTGGGAAAATAGTGTTGTGTTGTTGCTAGTGTAAATTAAATCGTCCACATACAGACAGACGATTATGAGCTCACCTACATCATTTGTCTTCATGTACAAGGTGTGCTCATATGGGCATTTTACAAACCCATTTTGCTAAAAATAACTGTCAATCCGGCTGTACCAAGCCCGGGCGCCTGCTTCAAACCGTACAGGGCCTTCTTCAACTTCAAGACTTTGCCCTCCCCGGCCTTCAATTTTGTAACCTGGTGGCTGGTCTATGTAGACTTCCTCCTCCAACACTCCGTTGAGGAAGGCTGACTTGACATCCATCTTTGTACATCTTCCAACCCTGTTGGGCTACCAATGCCAAGATCATCCTGACTGTGTCAAGTTGGGCTACAGGCGCATAAACCTCATGGTAATCGATGCCTAACTTCTACTTGTAACCCTTTGCCACTAGTCTAGCTTTATGCTTGTCAACGTCTCCTTGGGCGTTGAACTTTGTCTTATACACCCACTTGACCCCAATGGTCTTCTTCCCTACTGGAAGATCTGTCGGTTGCCATGTATCATTCTTTTCAATGGCTTCAATCTCCTCGTCCATCGCTTGCACCCATTTCTGATTCTGACTTGCGTCTTCGAACTCTACTGGATCAACTTCAGTAAAGAATGCAAAGTCAGAGTACTCTTCATCTACATGGGTTTGGGTTGCCTCGTAGATTTCTTGCAAGCTCCTTGTCTTCGTTGGCGTCACCAGGTTTTGGATTCTACTTGCACATGGAGGCGACCGAGATGGAGTGGTTGTGCTATTGTTGGCACCGTTGCTGCTATTGGAGGTTGCAGGTGGTTGCACACTTCCTTCTTCCAAGTCAACAGACTCTACCATCGCTGGCTCGATCGGTCAGTCTCTTGACTTCCAGTTCTAGGCTTCATCTTCAAGAAACTTCACATCACGGTTGATGATGAGCTTCTTCGTCACAAGGTTGTACAACCTATATGCCTTCGCCTGCTCACTATACCCTATGAAAATGCACTTCTCAGCTCTATCATCCAACTTCTGCCGCTTCTCTTCTGGAACATGTGCATATGCAATGCACCCGAACACACGTAAGTGAGCCACACTTGGCTTCACACCGCTCTAGGCCTCCTGAGGGATTTTGTCCTTCACGCTTTTGGTGGGACATCTGTTTAGCAGGTAGACTGCACATGTTACAACCTCTGCCCAAAATTCGTGCGGCAATCCCTTCGCCTTCATCATGCTTCGTGCCATCTCCATGATGGTCCGGTTCTTCCTCTCAACTACGTCGTTCTGTTGTGGCGTGTATCTAGCAATGAACTGCCTTCGAATTTCGTGCTGCTTGCAGTAGTTATGGAATTCGTTGGAGATGTATTCACCTCCGCCATCTGTCCTGAGAGTCTTGATTTGATATCCGCTCTATTTCTCCACTAGAGCCTTGAACTCCTTGAATCTGGAAAATGCTTCTGACTTCAACTTGATGGCATAGATCCAAGTCTTTCGACTGAAGTCATCTATGAACGTTAAGAAGTATTTGTTGCCGACAAACGTGTTGGTCTGCATCGGACCGCAAATGTCTGAGTGCACCAGCTCCAATGGTTGTGATGCTCTCCAAGAATGACCGAAAGGGAACGAATCCCTATGTTGTTTGCCGACTAAGCAGCCCTCACAAACTTGATTTTGTTGCTCTATCAGGGGTAAACCCTTCACCATCTGCTTCTTGTGCAGTTGATTCAAGCCACTGAAGTTTAGGTGACCAAATCTGAGATGCCACAGCCAGGTAGCATCTTTCACAACTGCACTTAGAGACATCAATGATTCATTTTGAATCTGCAGTGGAAACATTTTATTCTTCGTCATGGACACTGTAGCAATCTGCCCATGCGACTTGTCTCTGATGGTGCAAGCTCTATCTTTGAACTGGACCGTATGTCCCTTCTGCACGAGCTGTCCAACGCTCAATAGGTTATGCTTCAGGCCAGGCACATAGTAGACATCACAGATCTTCTTTCCTTTGTCGTGCCTAGTGCGGATGAGGATCTTTCCTTTCCCCATTACGGGAACCTTGTTGTTGTTCCCCATCTTCACCTCAGATTGGACTATTTCATCAAGTTGGGAGAACATCTCCTTGTTCCCCGTCATGTGGTTGCTGCACCCTGCACCCACTGTCTAAATACCAGACATTCTTCTGGCACTCTTCCTCAATGTTGCAAGTCAACAGCACATTTCCTCCTGTCGCATTTTCGGTTTCATCCATGTAATGGGCTTGCTGCTGGTTCTCCTTGGCCATCTATTTTCTGCATTGTGAGATGTAATGGCCGAACTTCTTGCAAAAATAGCACTGGACCTTTGACATGTCCTTCTGACCAGATCCAGCTTGCTAATTTTTTGAACTGCCTCTTCCACCTTGCTGATGGAAATTACAGTTGGTCTCTCCTTCGCTAGGGTTTGATCGTCCTCCTTGCTTGTTACCTTTCCCACGCCTGCCTCTGCCTCTTCCTCCGTGAGAACTAGAGGCGCCATGGTGGGAATCTTGTCTGCCGCTGTCTCGAAATGAGACCTGAGCCTTGAATGCTTGCTCCAAAGAGGTCTGAGACGAACGGCTCAACCTCTATTCATGTGTCTGCAATGAACCCATGAGCTCGTCTGTCGAGAGGGTTGTCAGATCCCTCGACTCTTCGATTGCTATCACAACCGAGTCAAACTTGGCAGGCAGACTTCTCGAGAATTTTCTCCATGATTCTCTAGCTCTGCATAATTTCTCCGTTCAACCGCATCTGGTTGATAATGTCCATCGTCCGGGTGAAGAAATCACTCATGGACTCGGACTCACTCATCTGCAGATTTTCAAACTCCCTCCTGAGCATCTGCAACTTCACCAACTTTACCTTATTGGTGCCCTGGTACGAGCTGGCCAGAATCTCCCAGGCTTGCTTCGCCTTGGTGGCTGATGCGATCCGTGGGAAGATGGACTCCTCGACCGCTTGCATGATGTAGAAGAGGGCCTTCTGGTCCTTCTTCGTGTTCTCTTTCAATAGGTCCTTGTCTGCTTGAGAGAGGGCAGCCAGTGTTGCTGCATCTGTCGGTTCTGGGTAGCCGTTCTCGACTAACTCCCACAACTCCTGAGATCCAAACAGGATCTTCATCTGGATGCTCCAATAATCGTAATTCTTCCCATTGAAGCACGGGATCTGCAACTGCAAGTTGTTGCTACTGGAAGCCATTCTGCTTCGGTCTTCGCGTCAAGGGATCAGTGGCTCTGATACCAATTTGAAGAATTTAATTAAAATTTTTGATTGTCGAAGTCGGGAGAGCGCAGTGCGAAGTGCAAAGTGCGAAGTGTGAAGTGCGAAGTGCAAAGTAGGGAGGGCTCGAAGTCGGGTTGCGCACGGACCGAGGTGCGAAGTCGGGTTGCGCACGGATCGAGGTGCGAAGTCGGGTTGCACACGGATCAAGGTGCGAAGTCGGGTTGCGCTGGTCAAAGGCAGCAAAGTCCGACTTCGCTACGCAGTTGGGAGGACAGCTCCAGACTTAGCCAAATTTTTGCCTTGCAAACTTTTGTTGTCCGGAGGCTTGCACGGCTACGGCGTTGGTTTCCCTGGCTTGGGAAGAACTGTAAGGGAGGAGAAAAACACCGAATCTGAATGCAATATTTCAGATCTGAGCTCAAACTTATAGAACCCGAAAGAAATCGCACTGAGGCGATTTGTACAGAGAACAACAAATTTTAGCACACAAAGATAACTGCAAACCCTACAGATGCCTTAAAACAACAAGAAATTTTATTCATATAAGACGAGGGTTACAAAAGTCCTCAACTGAGGAAAACTAACATCTGCAGACTAAAGCTGCAGGATAAACTGAGACGGAAAACAAATGTCGAGTCTGCTGCTCGGACATTAAACAGATGAGCCACACTGCTCACTGAAACGATCTCGTCTCCTACTCTGTTGTTTCTCCAAATTTCCTCCCGCTCTCCTCTCTTTCTCTGCTCTCTCCACACACACATTTCTGAAGACCCGAACTACCTTATATAGTCGCGGGGAGAGGAAGATAGGGGTTGTCCTCTGACAGGTTCTGACAGACCCTCAACTAGGGTTTTTGACCAATCGCCGAACTGGCATTAACTTCTGCGGTGATCGGATCTGTCAGACGTCACATCTGTCAGAGGGTAGGTGTGACGTCATGTCAAACTTTTGTCGGGATCCCTGACTGCGCGAGCGCAGTCCGACTGAGGCGTGAAATCTGGGTTAATATTTCTAACACCCATGAAATTGTTCATATATAGATTGAGAAGCCTCAAGCCCTTCAACTTTTCAAAATCAAATGGAATATCTCCACTCAACTAATTGTTTCAAAGATTTATGGATGTCAAGGTGGAAATAATATATGGGCAGTATTGATCTATGCCTTTAGAAGTTATATACAACTCATCATAATATTGACATCTCATACCAAAATAATTTACAACATATTTATTTGATAACACAAAGTTATTTTGACTTCTTATGGCCATTGACGTTGGGCAGAATAAAACCTGGTATATAATTGGAAGAAAGGTCCAAAATTTAAAGTCATACATTTCTAAAGGAATATTGCTCGTCAAATTTTTCTTCCTTATCACCAATATTGTTAACTATGAGAAATTTCCAATCAAATTTGAAATAGGCCTGTAAAGTAGTTTTGCTCAAAGTCAAAAACTTATAGCCTTATACAATTTGTTACTAAAGGAAGGATTAATAAAGTTTGAGGTATTCGTCTGCAAAATATTTTTTGCCAAATTCAATAATTGAAGAAAAGCATAGTTGGCCAAGTTGAATGGGATGTCACCATCTAGATTGTTGTTGGCTAGACTTAACATTTGGATAAACTGTCCAAGTGGGAGAAATGTTTCCCATAAGCAAATTATCATTAAGTATTAAGAATGTCATATAGTTGGCCAAGTTGAATGGGATGTCACCATCTAGATTGTTGTTGGCTAGACTTAACATTTGGATAAACTGTCCAAGTGGGAGAAATGTTTCCCATAAGCAAATTATCATTAAGTATTAAGAATGTCATATAAAGAGACCATAGTGATGGGATGCCCACAGTCAATGCATTCTTTGACACGTCCAAGTAGATAATCTGCACCCAAGCTGAAGTATTTGTAAAAAGTCAGCCTTCTAAGTAATTTGTCGTAAGATTTATGTATCGCAAGGAATCAGGATGGACTAATATCCCATTCCCAAAAGGGAATTTCTCCAATAAGGTTGTCCTTAGCCAATGTCAACTCCTTTAAGTGAGTATTGGGTTGAAATCGAGAGTGGAATTTGTCCGTGAGTCTTACTTAATACCAAGTGCAGACTGTCTGATTGAAAAGAGGTACACATTTGGATAAATACAAGTACTTTATTTTGGTGAGGTGGAAAAAAGATTGTAGAGGGGCAGGGAGAGAAATTGTATGGAAGATAACAATGCTGAGGAAGGAATGCTTTCGTTGAATCCATTGCTATGAGCATAGAGCTCAGTGAGGGACGAAAGCCGAGCAAGGGAGGAGGGAATGGTCCCACTTAGTTGGTTAGAGAAATATTTAAGTAAGCGATTAAAGAGAGATTGCCTAAGGAATGTCAGATATCACCCTTGAACTGACTGGAGAAGATACTAAAGAGTTTTTAGAGACGAAAGCCTTCCTAGAGAAGACGGTATACTTCCGCTCAATTGATTGTGGGAAAGACCAAGAGACTTTAAAAAGAAAGTTTACCTATACAAGATGGTAAACTTCCATTGAGTTGGTTGGGAGAGAGCAAGATAAGTAAGATTGGTAAGCAGACAAATAGTAGGGGGAATTGTCCCAATAGCTTAAACGTAGATATTGAAGATCAGAGATATTTCCAAAACAGAAGAGTAACTATTAAATTATTATAGCTTAGATGAAGATATTGAAGATGAGAGAGGAAGAGTACCGTTAATTTATTGCCCGAATTCGAGGCATGTGAGAAAACGAAAGTACGCACAAGCTATGGGATATGACACCACTGATCATAGAAGAGCTAATATTAAGTGAGAGCACGTGGTTGGTTGGTGTGGAGATCACAGGATATGTCGTGCTACTAGCAACAGTCAGTTCCGTTGAGCCAGGAAATGGCATTGTCACAGGAATCATTGAGGCGGGGTTTGAAGTGGAGGGGGGCTTGGGATTCCTTGTGATGACACTTATGCAGCCCATGGCACCGGGTTGCACAAATGCAAAGGAAAACAAACAAGAGGAGTTTGTGAAGAGCGAGGGCCACTTCACTGACAATCGGAATGGGGCAACAAAGACGATAATACGATGAAGGGTGAGAGAGTTGAAGTGAAAATGCATAGCGTGTAGAAGACCATTTAAAGAAGCGAATATTGAGTGCCCATTAGAAGGCTATTTATTATTGCTAGAAGCATTTTACGGATTGTAAATTGTACATATGCTTTTTCTGCTTGTTATTGACTTCTTTTTCGGGTTATGGGAGTTGGAAATTGATGGGACATATTAATAATTCAGTCTAAAATGTTTAGAAGAAAGAGAAATAGATGAAGTTTCAAGCATCGTAAATGGGATTCTTTGGCTATATCCACGTTAAACCAAAAACAATAAATTAAGTTTATGGAGTGATGGGGATTTATAAATTTTTTATTTGATTTTAAATAGGACTTTCACTCTTCGATTTGATTAAGTAATATTATTATATAATAATTATGTAATATGATTGGAGTAGTAGATGAGGTTTAAGTATACATTAGAGATATGACCACAATCAAAGATGCAAGGGAGAAGTTGAAGATAATATTTGAAGCCAAGAATCAAAATCATATTTTATTCCTCCAAAACTAGCTCTATTTTTTAAAGATGAAGAGTGGAGAAAAGTTAGAATCATTCATGAAGAGAATTATAGAATTGTGAGCATCATTGTAAGTATTGAGAACTAAGGTATCTAGTGAAATGTTAGTTTATGTTATTTTGAGATTACTCCCAACAAAGTACAATATTTTTGTGACTACACTAAATATTATTGAGCAAACACCAAGTTTTGAAAAACTAGTGAACCTACTTCAAAAATTAGAGGCCTCATATACTATAGAAGAAGAAGAAAAATTACTAGTTACAAGTCAAAGAGGGAAGCAACCATTCAAAAGAGACATGAGACCTCCACAATGCTTCCAACAAAGAAATAATTTTTAGAGATTTTAGAATCAAAGAAATTATTCTCAAAGAGGTACTTTCAACATGCAAAAGACGTGTGAACATTGTAGAAAAAATAGACATACCATGAAGGATTGTTGGCATATTCATCAAAAAATAGATCACCTTCATGAGAGATGAGCCAATAGCAAAATAGGTCATCCTTAGAACAACAAAATTTGAATTGGAGAAAGGAACATCAATGTAATATAGCCACGGAGAATCAAATTAAAGAAGAAGAAAGAAATCAAGAAATTAAAGAAGAACATGTATTTGTTGCACAAGTAGAGACAAGACAACACAATAATGTTTGGTATGAATTCAAACATATGATAAATTGAGAAACTTAGATGCATTGAAATCATACAAATTATTATTAGAATAATGCAACTACAAATATTAAGAATCGAACACCATTTAGAATGTGATTCTTCACCATAATAAGAATTTGAAGATAATAAATAAAATGAGAAACCAATGCAACAGGAATTGAAGATTCAACCATCAATAACACATCAAAGAAAGAATGAATATATTGCTTAACACAAACAATGTCTTCACCAGATTAACAATGTCAAAAATAAGTAGAAGATGATTGGTCTCACTCCATCAAGATACAATCAAAACGTAAAATGAAAACTAGTTTGAACAGAAGAAATGACAACACATAAAAAGTATTAGAAACCTATTAATTATGTGATTGATATGGGATGCATAGTAGTGTGTCACACTAAATATCAAAGGAAGTAGAAATACATCACGCATCATGAGCGAATAAATGAATCCATAAAAAATAAGAAGAGACACGAGACAATTGATCTCACCATAGTAGAAGACAATTTGGGAATAAGTCTACGCAACAGGTGAAATTTCATCTTATCAACACCTAACATATTTAATATACGTCCTTTACATGGAAAAAACACATGCTTCACTTGAAGATATTGAAGAACCACACTTCAAGCATTGAATAAAGTATTTTGTAATAATTATTTTTAGAGTGCATGATCGATAGAACCTGACACTTCTAAAGTATCTAAGTAGTAAGTCTGCATTAAGGGAGAAATTTATCTTTCAAAATCCAACATCACCCTAGATATTATTGTTTAGTCATAAGAAAAATAGAGCTTTTGACTCTGATGTAATAAGGGGGATATGTTATGAGTTATTACATCACAAACCATGTGAGAAATCAAGTGGTATAACCATCCCTCACAAGGTACATGCATGTAGTATAGGACAAGATAAATGTAAGTTTGTTTGAGGGTTTATTATGCATAAATTAGTCATCCTATGTATTTAAATACCCTTTACTACCATAATATAATCATTTAAAGAATTCAGATCCAACAATTCTAATATGTTATAATTCCCCTTGCCACTCCTTTTGAATCCACAACATCTCATTCACATCTTGCCTATATTGTTTTTATAGTTTTGGAAACTTCTTCCCTTGTCATTTTAGTTTCCTAGATACAAAAATTATTAGGCTTATTACTTAAACAGAGGTCCCTGATACACATTTTATTTGAGGGGTAATTAGCACCCATGAGATGGTAATCATGTCTCATTAGAGGTTGTTGGCCCCTCCTATGAATTACCAATATCATTTTATTATTTGGTAAAGAGAATTTCAAGCAACATAGATTGTATTCCTTTTTGTATGTTTTCTCTTACTTCCTTGGCTCTTGCTTGATAATTTGAAGGTTTTCCTCTTTTTCCTTTCCAGTATTGGGAGTAGGTCTTATTATTCTATTCCTCAATATTCTTTCACAACTTTTCTTTTCATTAAATTTATCCTCTTCTAGCTCTATTAAGGAAGCTTTTGACTTATCTTGATCATTTTTTAGTATTTCCTTGTGAATGATATTGTATTAACGTCTAACATTGCATTTTATCAACCACATTCCTTCTCCTAAATGATGCATGGTACTTCAAGAGAGTCTTCAAAATTTGATGAGGCACATTCATTAGGTTCAGTAGGAATATTCCCTAAATCATCATACTGAATGTTTGAATCCTTATTAATATTATGATCTTGGTGTACATGTTCGCTAAACTCTAATTTGATTTTTATTCATACGATACAGCCTCAAAAGAATTAATATTTTTTCCAATATCATTATTGATCTCGGTTTGTTTATTTAATTTCATCCATCTGGACCTATTTTTTGTAAGTTGAAAATCATCCTCATCCATATCCATTTGTAAGTTTATTTTGTGGTTTTTTGCATATGTTTCTATTGGAATATTCTTAGGGCATGATCTATAAATATGCCCCACCTCATGACATCTACATTTAAAATATATCTTTTTATAATCCATGGTTTGGGTCCACAACTTACCCCCACACTTAAGAATGATTGATTCTAGTAAAGGTTTACTGATATCAATCATGACCAATATCTAGGCATAAATAGCCAAGAATTCATCTTTTGTAGTTTCTAAAATCTCAAGGAATTCTTCCAAAGTGTTTCCTATTGCCTTGAAGGTATCCATTTCCTAGAATTCAATGAACAATCCATACATTCATGTCCAAAATGGTACTAGGGATAGATTTATGTTCAAGTGCAACTTCATACCAGTAGGTAAGGAAGATTCATGCTCTTATCATAAGCCAAGGAACTCCTTTAAGGATGCTATCTCTTTCTTCCTTAGAACATAAAATATCTAGGAAGAAACCTTTAGAAATAAAGGATAGACTCACTCTTGGAGACTTCCATCTCCTATCAATCCATTTTCTAATAGTTGAAGCCCTTAGACAAGACTACTTAAACTTACCAATGAATGCCTTATCTTTGAGCAACATGGATTTTTGCTCTGTGAGGTCCTCCCTTGCCTCTACTACTAGAGATCATTCTAAGGATTTAGATGTAAATCGATCTATGGGAAGAAAACTAGAACTCAATATCTATTGAATATCCTATAGAAATTATGTTATTTGAAAATAAATCTATAATAATCTACATGAAAAACTTCTAAGATAATGACAGGATAAGTAAAACTTATCTAAAAAATTATATGCCTAGACAGAATGTCCCACCTCGTTAATTCCCTAGCCCTCCATTTTTCCTCCTATCATCTAAACCTTGGTTGATAGTTATGTGCAATTTCATTTCCTATGACTTGAAAAATTATCAGTGTCCTTATTGCGGATGGTTGACTTCATAGAGTACCTCGATACTGCTAAGATTTCTTCATATGACCAATAATTTTAAAGCTATTCAAATTTTGCACAAATTGATCCAAGAATCATCTAAATCAAACAAACCTTTACAAATATGGCTTCTAAAATATGAGATGTCCTTTTGGAAAAATTTACCCTAACATTGTTTTTGTTTTGAACGACTATCTTCACATGGTCGTATCTCCCTCAATAGTGCTTGGATTATTTTATATGGCCACTCATTTCAAAGCTCTTCAAATTCCACAAAAAATGGTACAAAAACTATGTAGTGAAGAATCACTACACCAAGAAAATCTTGTTGAGAAAGCAATTTTGACTAAGACATCATCTGAAGCTAAATAAGAAAGGATAGGATGAGGGAGCCTAAGGCCCCTACAACCTATGAAGTATATGATGCTAGACCATAAAAAGTGCAACCAAGAAAGAACTTCCATCACAATCTCATGTTGAATCTAAAGCTCCCTATACCATGAAGCTTAGTTGACCAACCAAACCAGAATATCAATTGTTCACAAGACTTTTCGATGGCAACTAAGGTGAATTATATCATGATCTAGAGTGCTAGAGGCTTTTCAATGATAGCTAAAGGGGATCCACTCTTTGCAAGAATATGTCCCATCTAGTGCATGTAAAATATTATTTCCTTTGGAAAGGAAGTATCGCATGCCTAGCTCTCTTCCATATTAGATGTTGTTTGTAGCTCCCTGGTTTGATCACAAGTCATCATTAGTTAGCGATCCTAGGGGGAAAAACCCATTGAACACGGAGGAAAATAGGAGAATCAAGGTGACCAAATAGGAAAATGATAAGACAAGCTCTTATTCCTCCCTTAAGAGAAACTTAAAACTAAAGGGTTTACAAAGGGTAGGGTAGCTTGAAGATTTCAAATTGTGAAGCCCTCACTAAACCTTTAGGATTTTTGGCCCCTATGAAGGTCACCCCAAATATCTATGGTAAAGTAGCAAAAAGTAGAAGAGAAAAAACTAGAAGGGTAGGACACATTAGATACACCTGCCAAAGTGAAGCATATGATACTCCTAGTCACCGTTGGAACATCAAAAAGGAAGCAACAAATGGGTCAGTAATAAAAGAGGTTCCTATATACTAGAAGAAATATGGGAAGGCAAAAATTGGGATATTAAAGGGAATATAGAGGACTTCACCAAAGGAGTTGGTTGGGATGCAAATGGGATAAAACATTGGTCATTACTGGATAAGCACAACAATCCAAGCGACTAGACGTAAGGAGAGGGACAGTGATCTAGTTCTAGATTTACCACTCCTAACAACTGGAAATGGCTCTTGAGGTGACAATTGACGCATTTAAGATGATAACATGGAGGTAGCCCAAAGGGTAACATCAAAATTAAGAATATTAATGGAGAAAAATCTCAAGGGTCTAATTGCGACAGATCTCCAACATGGGTGATCAAGCAAAGTAGCAAGAGAGAACTGTGTCCCATTGAACTAACCTTCCCTATATCATTTGTCTACAGATCCAAAGACCTCAAGATTACCCAAAGTTGACGATAAAATTTAAGAAAATATTTGAACTAGACAATTTTGAATCCACACACAAGTATTGGAGGGAAATTTTCTCCCTTTTCTTCTTATAAATACCTCCTTTTTCATTTAAAGGATAAAAAATTATTGTATCTATACCTATTATCTAGCCTTTCATACAATATTTCTTTCACTCTCATTATGTATTAAGGCCTAGCTCAAGCCCCATGTCATTTTTTTAACAAGCTTCAAGCCCCTTTCTTAAGCATGAATCTAATCAGGTTACCATATATGTAAGAAGTTGTTTATATTTCCTCTTTTCTATCTTATTTCTCAATTATATGTAATTGTGTGGTTATTTTTTGATAAATAGTGTGTTCCTTGTGCACTATCAACAACGATGCATGTGTTCATTCAATCTCATAATAATACAAATAGGTTTAGGATCTTGGCACTTTGACACCTATATCTTAGGCTAGATAGCTTTACTAGTTTTTTTATCGCTTTTCTCTCATTCCTTTTTTCAAATAAATAAACAGGTAGGCTAGAAGATATTAGGAAGAAAAGTGTGGCAATATCACATCCAAACAAGGAGATGGCCTTGGTAAAATCTTAGAGGTAGTCTTCAAAGCCATACCCCATGCTCCCTAAATTTTTTTATTATGCACTCCATACGAGGTGCAAGCATTGAACATACTCAACAAACATAATAGGTGGAAATTGTTCTAAGAATGCACAACTGGAACTAGTCCTTGGATAGTTTTGGTTGTCCAATAGTTAAATGGTATGCCTAGTGGGATGAATCACATTGAAAGGAGCTTAATTCAAGACTCCAATAAAGGTCTAGGTATGTTACTTGTTGAAGCATATTCAAGTATTCACTTGGTGAATCCAATGACTGAACAACCCAAAAGTTTGATGAATCCACTGAAAAACGATCCTAGAATCAACCATTAATGTATTTCATAGGTTTGGATTTTGATGAAGGTTCCAACATATATCCTCTATTGGATCATTTCTACCATTCACCTGGTGACTCCCCTTCATGACCTAAAGGTCCTCAAACTCTTCAAGTGCAATAATTATGATAGGATCCCCAACCAAGACATGATCACTCATTATAATTAACCAATCAGAAGGTTCCCAATGTGAAATGATAGAGGGCCCCTAATTCCCCCTACCCAATCTACTATCTAGGGACTAATCCCAACACCAACTCTAAATTCATTATCAAATTGCATCAAGGAAGATGCAACCACACCATTGAAACACTTGTATCACATGGTGGTCATGTGCATAATACATAACATTGAGGAGTAATACATGGCACTAATCTCCTAGAAACATCGTTCAAAGGCAAAGCACGAGAATGGTACATAACCCTTCCCTCATGCTTAATCAAGATTTGAGACCAGTTGGCTGACCAATAGGTGGACAATTTCAGGGAGAAGGAAGATGGAGCATCCTTACTAGAGGAGTTGACAACTATCAAATGAGCTCCCATGGAGATGATGGACAATTTCAATACCCAATTCCACAAAAATGGTATAGAATTTTGGATGATATCTGATCCCCCGAGTATAACACTCGTATACTATCTCAAGTCTTTTCACTCAAATATCTTCATGATGATCAAATCCTAGGGAGGGAACTCCTTGCCAACTGCCCATTGGATAACCATCCAATCAAATAATGACCTCATCTACATAGGAATTCTACTACCTAGGCCCCTAATAACATTAGTCTCAAAAGTCTAGACTGCCACTTCCTATCTCATCCTAGTTGTAAACCCAGTTATAATTATTGACTCCTTTCATCTAACCTCAAACTCCCAACCTACAATCAAGACAGAAGAAATGAAGGGAAGGTTTCAAGCCCTCTTAAAAGAGGTACTTGTCTGGATTAAGCAACAAAATGATTAGAGGTTCCAATTTCAAACTACCTAAGACATCAATATCAACAGCCTCAATACCTGATCTAGGGGAACAACTAGTAGATGAAGCATGTCCCATTGTAGTAGACCCCTCCTAACCATGTTAAGGGCATTTTCCTTGTGCAAAACTGCCTAAGGAATATTGTTGTATGGTTTCAAAAAACTCACCCCCACAACATCCATCTTAAAGGGATTTTTGATCATCTATAGCAATTATAGAGAAAAGGGCACCCATTTAGGCATCTACCCACCTTCTAGAGGTAGGGACACTGACTCAATGCTAGCTAGTCTACTTCCCAACTTTCAAAATCCTAAATATCACCTATCCAAAGTAGTATTTGGTTGCTTGGGAGAAGGAAGGAGCTCATACTGATGCCCATCAAGTGATCCCAACACTTAATGAACACCAAGCCCAAAAGGACTTCAAAATGTCCCTCAGGCTCGGGATGACTGGAGGACTTCACAAAAAATGATCGATAGGACAAGGAGGGTTCATCACTGCTATGAACATACTGTGCCCAAAACCTATAAAAATTTTCAAGAACAACAAATGCAATGCCCTATGGTATCCAAGCACTCTATAGTTAGCCAAGGATGAACTTGAACTACAACCATTGCTAAGGGTCCTATTGAAATAGAATCTAAAGTAAACCTTGGTAGATCCTCGACCTAAAAATATGTGTAGATCCTCGATCTAAAAATCAAGTGAATCAATATAGAGCTCTTTCACTTGACTCTGATATGTAGGGACAAGTTGGGCACCAAAATGAACTCAAAGGAGGGGGAGGAGCAAATCAGACCAAGTGGGTCCCTGGGTAAGGCACATCCGATCCACAAGAAGAAGTGACAAATCACTAAAATCTATAACTCTGGTCTTGATAAAGCCTTTCAATGCACTGGTATGGGATAGCATCTAAAATAAGGGTGAACCATCGATACTTCCCAACCCTTTATTTATTTATATATATATATATATATATATATATATATATATATATATATATATATATTCTTCTCTAATGTATTTATCTAGATGTTGCAAGACACAAGCAAGTCTAGACTTACAGCTAGATTGTTATCATGCTTGAAGGATAGCCTTCATAGGGGTGATATGAGCACAGGTTTTCTTGAGATTATCATCGAATACTATCAGATAAAAATAAGTACAACTACCATAAGCAATATTGAGAGGAAATGAAGGATAATGATATCCTCATTGTCTAGACACAAAGGAAAGAGTCATATCACATATCTTCATTAGAAGAAGATCAATGAAATGAAATATGGAGAGAGGTGAGCTTTAGGAGTCATCCCAAGGGATATGGACTATAAAAGGAAGCACTTCCCCCTTAGGTTTTCACAAAATCCCAAGTAAAACTACTTTTACCACCATATCTTTCTCTCATTCATCATAGCTATATAAATTCTTAGAATTATCCCTCTTATGACTCCATGCCCAATAGATAAGGCCCTCATTTTTGGATTCCTTATCTCCTACTAGTAGGAGATCCCCTATGAGTCACCAAAGCTATAGTGAAGAATCACTACACCAAGCAAATCCTACTGAGAAGGCAATTTTGACCAAGAAGGAAGGATAGGATGAGGGAGCCTAAGGCCCCTACAACCTACGAAGTAGTTAATGCTATAATATCATCAAAAGCGTAGCCAAGAAAGAACTTTTATCATAAACTAACACTGAATCTAAATCTCCCCATACCATGAACCTTAGTTGACCAACCAAATTAAAATATCATGGTTCACAAGCCTTTTTAGTGGCAACTAAGGCAAATTCTACCATGAGCTAGAGTCCCAAAGCCTTTTTCGATGATAGCTAAAGGGACTCCACTCTTGGTAGGATTTTATCCCATCTAGCGCATGTGGACTCTTCTTTCCCCTGGAAAGAAAAGGCCATTTGCCTAGATCTCTTTCATGTTTGATGTTGTTCATAACTCCTTGGTGTGATCACAAGTCATCATGAGTTAGTGATCCTAGGGGACAAAACCCGTTGAACATGGAGGAAAGAGGAAGACTTGAGGTGACCAAATGGGAAAGTGGTAAGCCAAGATCCTATTCCTCCCTCAAGAGAAGCTTAATATTGAAGGGTTTGCAAAGGGTAGGGAAACTTGAAGATTTCAAGTTGTGAAACCCTTGCTAAACCTTCAGGCTTGCTAGACCCTATGAATATCATCTCAGAGATATGTATTAGAGGAGCAACAAAAAGTAGTAGAGAAAAAACCAGAAGGGCAAGACACCTTAGACACACTCATCAAAGTGAAGCATATGATACTCCTAGTCACCATCGAAACACTAGAAATCAAGCAACATACATGTCAATGACAAAAGGGGTCCCTTTAAACCAAAAATATTGCAAGAAAGCAAAAATATGGATCTCAAAAGTTGCACAAAGAAGGACTTCACCAAAGGATTTAGTCAAAATGCAAAGGGGATAAAACATCGACCATTATTGGATAACTACACCAATCCAAAGCGACTGGACACAAGAAGAGGGGTAGTGATCTAGTTTTAGCTTTACCACTCCCAACAAATTGATATGACTCCCGAGGTGATAACTGGCACATTTAAGATGACAACATAGAGGCGGTCCAAAGGGAAACATCAAAGTCAAGAACATTAATGGAGGAAAATCATAGGGGTATAATCATAATAGATCTCCAACATGGGTTATCAATCAGAGCGGTAAGAGAGGATTGCATCTCATCGAATCAACCTACACTTTAGCCTTTATGGCTACAGATCTAGATACCTCAATATTTCCCAAAGTTGATGACAAAAACCTAGGTAAAAATTTGAACTAGACAATTTTGAATCTCTACACAAGTTTTAGAGGGAAATTTTCTCCTTTTTCTTCTTACAAATACCTCTTTCCTTATAAAGGATCTAAAATTGTTTTATTTGTAGCTATTATCTAGCCATGCATATAGTCTTTCTTTCAATATCATTATGTTTTGTAGATTGGCTTGAATCCCTTGTCATTTTTTTGATAAGCTTCAAGCACCTTTCTTAAGCATGAATGTAATATGGTTATCATACATTAGAAGCTATGATTATTTCTCCTTTTATATCCCATTTCTCATTGATATGTAATTATGTGGTTCACGCTTGATAAATAATGTATTCCTTGTGTGTTATCAATAACGATGCATGTGTTCATTCAATACCATCGTAATGCAAAGAGGTTTAGGATCTTGGTGCATCGCCACTCGTAGCTTAGGTTAGATAGCTTTACTACTTTCCTCTCATCCCTTTTCCCAAATAAAAAACAAATAGGCTAGGCTAGATTAAGAAGAAAAGTGTGTCAAGATCACATCTAAACAAGGAGTCGACTTTGGTAAAATCATGGAGCTAGTTTCTAAATCCAAGTCCCATCTCCCCAAACTTCTTGACTGTGCACTCCATGCAAGACACAAACATCAAACATACTTGACAAACACAATAGGTGATAATTGTGCTCAGAGCGCATGATCGAAACCAATCCCTAGGCAGTTCAATTGCCCAATAAATAGTTTAACTCAGACAAATCTATGCAAATATATGGCTCCTGAAAGATGAGCTTTTTTTGGAAAAAATTTCCCTAGTTCTATCAATTCATAATTTTTTGATATTTTCATAATCATATGATAATTTTTAAGCTCAAGACATTTGATTTGAATGTTAAGGTTATTTAATAAAATTGAAACCTTGGTTTATGATGTAAAAATTTTCACTTCCAACCATTTGTATTATTATACATGTATGTTCCTGATATTTTAAAAATTCACATTAATATTTTAAAATTTATGGGTATATTGCCAAGCAAGATTTGAACTTGGATATGTGCATTTAAATTTCATGTATTTAACCACTAAATCTTGTGTCATTTGACTTTATAAACCATTAATATCTATAAATGGTTAAAACAAGTTTTTTTTACATAATGGAATTGGTAGCCACCATGATGATTTGGGTACGTTGTCTACCTTTATGGCTGCCATGGTATTTCACGTTGTCCATCCTGAAAGTCATCGCACAGTACTCTGTGTAGTCCACCCTTATAACCACCATGCCACATTCATTTTAAACATTTTACGCCACTGAACGCACCAGGAAAGGGACAAGCATTCAATCCAACGAGGCCCGATATTTGAACCCTGGGTGTCAATCCCCTTATGGGGTTTCATCGCACCAATTGATCTACACCTTGGACCTAATGGTTAAAATAAGTTAGTAAAAATTTCAAAAACTATTTTTTAGTATATATAGCAAAATATCAAAGAAAAAATACACTAAGGAAAAACTAAAATATAGACTAGATTAAGTGAAGTAACCTAAAGTTAATTTATCAAAATAATTTTATATAAAGAATAAATTATTGACAACATATAACGTGAAAATCATTAGTCATTAAATTTTGTATTTAAATATGAAAAATTGTCATGGTGAATCTTATAAGATGAAATTATCATCATATATTAAGGTCCTTGCACATACATGAAAATAGTCATCATTAATTACTTAACCTTTGTTATGGACTCATTTACAAGGGTACCATTCTTCTTATTTTTAATTGAATAATTTATTTTGATTAAACCTAGGAAGCATAATAAAAAAAGGTTAATCAAAGGGCTTAGCACTAGTATGTTCACTTATACATCATTTCATAAGTTGATAATTCCTTAGGAGCAAAATCTCAAAACATCTCAAAAGTCATAGTGCAATGTCCTCAATTTAAAAACTAAAGAAGAAATCCTAAATATGAAAAACAAGAAAACATTAAGCTAATCAGTTGTAAGAACTAATATTTCTATTGATGAGCCACCATTAGGATATCCTAGGGGTTTCCATGTTACATAGGACATCTTTCTAAAACTGTAACAAATGATGAAGGTGCTCTAGCTCCATCTACACCTTTTAAGCTTGTACTAAAATCTATAAATTCAAAGAAGAGATGAAACATAGAACATCTTCCCTTCCAAACTTATGTTGTTCATTTTTTAAATTTCTTATATTTATATAATTTCATAGGAAACATAATTTTAATTTGGGTTATATGTTAATCTTTACACTTGCACCGTTCCTAGATGTTACCCATTCCAAGAACAACCATAACCTAAGTAATTTGAAAAAGATTCTAAGTTTTGAGAAAACAAGAAAGACCAAAATATATGCATTGGATTTTCCACATATTGGCACACAAAGTAGAGTAGGGGAGCAAGGCTAAGATGGTTGAGTTGACTCCCCACTAGGAGACCTCCCAATAAAAGAGACCATGCAAAAACTTCCTTCTTTGGCTCGACTAGCTGCAACTCGACTGTGTATATATTTTGACCAAGTTTCCTAAGAAAGATTAACTTTCAAGTACTTGTTAAGTCAAGTGTCTAAGCTTGGGGATGAATAGAGCCATTTGTAGGCTTCTTTAACATAGTATGCAACAAATATTTTATGATCAAACTAATTTTAGTCTTCAGTCTATTGATAATTCGGTATAGATGGGACACAGGATTTTAAAAAGTCTTTTGGGAGAGAGTATTTAATAGTGTTAATATAGGTAAGATCCCTACTATCCACTTTATAATATTGTTTTTTTAAGATTCATTCTCATATAATTATGTTTAACAAATCTGCCAAAGATCTAATATACTTCCTATTTTTACTAGGATATACTTGTTGAGGGCAAACAAACCAGAATTGCTTGTGAAATAGGAGGACCACCATAGACTTTGAAAAAGAGTTGAAAACCCTTTTCTGGAAGAGAATCCTTTTACTATTAAAAAACCTTAAATTTATTCCAAGCCTACCAAATGCTCGGCGAAATAAAGACACCAAAAGTCTTTATCTGGCTTGGCCAAAACAAGAGCTTGAAGGCTAAGGACTTTTGCCTTTCCATTAAGATAATAATTTTGAATAGGCCTTAAGAAGTGTATTCCTAAGAAATCGCTTCCATGACTCATTACCTCTAGCTATACAAACCATCCATTTTGTAGCTAGGGCCAATCCTTTTTTTTTCATATCAATCAAACCCAGGCATCCCATGTCTTGAGGGGTATAATAGAGGTCCTAATTATTTATGTGAAAACCAATGTTGCCATCATTTTTAGCCCATAAAAAAAAATCTTATAATTTTCTCTATTTGTTTATAGGAAGCTAGAGAGCCTACCCAATAAGATGAATAGTAGACATGAGTATTAGTCATAACTTTAAACAAATCTAGAATTTCCTAACCAATGAAAATGGTTTAAGAACCCATTTCTCCAACTTGACCATAACTTTTTTCACACTATTCCATAAAAATGAGGGATGATAGTCAAAGGGGAGTTTTTAACAACACTTGTTACAATATATTCTTGACCTTCCTCGATAGTTACAAATGTGTCATCGATAAAACAACCATAAGCTAAATAATGACAAAGGTTAACGGTTGGTTTATGCTAGTTTTCTCCAACTTTTAGTGTGGAATAAAATGAAAAGTATTTTGAATGAGCTCTCTTTAAAATTAGAATGTGATAATGCTAAAATTCCTATTGATTTGCAGCTGCAGTTGTCACTGGGTTTTGTTTGTTGGATTTGAACATGTTCTTTTACTGTGTTTTGAAAAATAGGCAGATTTGTTTTGCATATAATAATTCAGGAGCTTATTAGATACATCCCATAAAATGTGGATAGAGTTATTCCTTACTATTTTGATGAACACTTTTATATGATTGGTTGAATCATATTTTCTGAGTACTATATTTTCTGATTCATTGTAGTTCCAAATTTTCTTATCAGGCAGTTATTCAACTGACTTATTTTTATTTTTTCTTTTTCTTTGAATTTAGAATTAATAACTCAAATTAGGAGAAGGAACAACCTTCTCAAAGATATTAAAGATTATATGATTTGAATAATTATACTTTCCTATTTAGATCTCATAAACCATATTTAAATTTCGCAACCCTAAAATAATATTTATTTCATTTGGCTATTAAAATGGCTTGCAACGAATACTTTATTTATTTATTTATTTATATTAAAAAACTCGAGAGGAGGAAGATACCATTCAGGATTCGATCTCGACTCGACAAAAGCAAAGCCAAATTCCCTTGTAACCTCAACCTCAAATCTCAATCCAAAACTGCAAAGCTACGTGGAAAATAAAATAAAAAATAAAAATACAAACAAATCGCCATTGACGAAATCGAGGATGCTCTTGCAATTAACGCAACCACCGACGGAAATGTGGCGGCGATCTCAGCGATAAATATCCACTGCAATTCGCCACCCAATCCTATAAAATCATACCTTAATACCCATTTTCCGTCAATTGCCGCAAATATCTCCGTCAGAAAACTCATTGGGCTGTCCCAGATCTGGCACCCGTGCCCCAATCGAACGCCAAATTAGCAGAAAATCGAGCAGCATTGCGCACCAGGAAGACAGAAAGATATTCCGTCACGATGGGAAAGGATTTCTTGCTGGTGACGGCGTTTCTGTTACTTTTTCTGTGCCCAGCTCAGTCCCAATCTCCGTCTCTGTGTCCGTCGCCGACGCCGTCACATCCGCCGGCCGCTTCCACTGCCAACGTGAAATCTCCGTTCTCGACCCCGGCGCCGGAGCCAGAATCCCAGGGCTACGGATTGGGGGACACGAAGGTGGAACCCGGCAAATCTTCCCGCGGGATGAGCGCCGGGCAGAAGGCGGGAGTCGCCATCGGCGTCATATTTGGCCTCGCTGTCGCCGGACTGGTGTTCTTGATTTACCGGAAAAGGCGGGAGAATGTTCGCCGGGCGGGGTACGGCCTCGGAGTGCAGCTGGTGTAGCTGTGATCTTGATGGGTACCGAGATTTTGGAACTCCTTTTGATTTGTTGATGATTTGGGGCCCCAAGTTTAAGGGAATTGATTTGTTGATGATTTGGAAATAATATTTGGTCTAGGTGGATTGGTAAGTGTTAGTGTTGTTGGGCACTTATCAAGAAGAGACTTAGGTTCAATTTTTGGAGGTGTCATTTAGTAAAGGAAGTAGTCCTCCTAGGTTCAAACCTTGGGGGTTCCATTTAACAAAAGAAGTAGTCATTTGAATCCTTTGAGTGTATGTGACTGGTGGTCTTCATCTCATACCGGGTTAACAACAACAAGACGACTAAGTTTGTTGGAAGCAGTCCCTGTTACTAAAAATAGTGGTTGTAACCAACTCCCTTATGTAACCCAAAAATAAAAAATTGTGTTTTGTTTAGATATGTGGGAAAGCAATGTGGTTTAATGTATTGGGTGGGATTTGTGGCACTAGGGCGGAAAAAAATCAATGGCATCAAATTTTCCACACTATTTGGATGCCATTGATTTTTTTTAGATCTTTTCTTAGAAAGTAGTAATGTGAAAATTTTGATTGTTAGAGTTGTAATGGACAATGGGGCCACTTGAAAGATGGCATTGTGATTCAGTTTAGGTTTATGGAAATTAGTCACATTCTTTTGTAGATGATAGAATTTGTATTGATTTTTTTTTTGGATTTTTGGTGTAAAATTCTAAATTATATAGGACAATGGGGCCACTTGAAAGATGGCATTGTGATTCAGTTTAGGTTTATGGAAATTAGTCACATTCTTTTGTAGATGATAGAATTTGTATTGAGTTTTTTTTTCTTTTTTGGGATCCTTGATGTAAAATTCTAAATTATATAGGGTTGTGTTGGAGAAAAATTTTGTCTTTTAAAGATTGTTATCTTGCAGAATTTTTTGAATTCAATTAGCACTGTGGACTTTGGTAGATCCACTTCTTTTACTCAAGAAAGAATTACGAAAAGCTTTTGATAGACCAAGTAAGGTAAGGAAACCCTAAAATGAGCTTATATTATTAATGTTTGTGCTTGACCAGATTTAAAAGAAAAATAAAATTCAATTAATGTTCGATCAAGAATGACAATATAAACTAATATGCTTGGACTTTGGTAGATCCACTTCTTTTATTCAAAAAAGAATTACGAAAAGCTTTTGATAGACCAAGTAAGGTAAGGAAACCCTAAAATGAGCTTATATTATTAATGCTTGTGCTTGACCAGATTTAAAAGAAAAATAAAATTCAATTAATGTTTGACCAAGAATGAAAATATAAACTAATATGCTTCGATCAGTAGACTGGTGCCTTGTCCATTATTAATTGTAGCAAAGTATTTAAACGATTTGATGAAAAAGAAAGAAATAGAGAGAAGAAACTAGGTTAATTATATCCATTCAAATGATGTAACATATACAACTAAGATGCACGAGAGAAAGTGTCATTTACACATTCAAATAATGTAACATGCAAATGTGACAACAAACACAATTGAACACAATATTGCCCAAAGGTGGAAGCAAGATTGTATTCATATAAAGATATATTTTACAATGGGAGTCTAGTCTGAATAACCCAAATCTCGCTAAATCAATACAACTTGAAGTTGTGTTCAAATGATGTAACATAATTCAACATCCCTTCGTTCTAAAAGTAGTAACAAGGGGACTCTTGACTTTCGATCCAACCACTAGAAATGATCTTAGCAAACTGGGTACTGCCTAAGCAAAACCTACATAATTATAGGAAAGAATAAGAAATGGCTATAGAAGACAAGACAAAGGTAAAATACAACTGATAGGAAAATGACACTCTAGAATGTGAGACAAGCAAAGTCTCTCCAAGATCGAAGAATGCTCCACAAGATCAATCACACACAAAAGAGGAAAACCCACAACACCAATATTAAATGGTAAAACCCTACTTCAAATGAAGAAGGAAAACATCCACTATGAAACTCACTATATTACTCAATGATTCAACAATACAAGAATGTTTCAATGTTATGCAACAATATGCATCAACATGATATGACAAGATGTAGTAGACAACACCCCTAATTAAAGAGAAGCTTTTCTACTACAACCCTAAAATTATCCTAATCTTATCACAATCTTATCTTGATATGTGTGACAAATTTTATCACAATATTATCTTGAGATGTGTGACAAGTGGCATCTATCACATATTAAAAAGTGATTGGTTACTTTTTAATATTTGCTAAAAAGGGAGAAATAACTTTTTTCCACAAATTAAATATTCTTAGCACCCTTATTTTATTTATTAATTGAGTGGAAATATTTTTACATAAAATAGAATTATTTTCTAATTCAAATATTATTCTTTAGACTTTATATTTTAGTCTAAGCAAAACCTTAAAATGAACACTAACTTACTAACTTATTCACTATCTAACATTTAACAAATGTTTTATAGTTCAATTCAAGTTAGTTTATTTTGTTGCAATATGATTGTTATGGTTAGTTACCTTCTTATTGCAAGTTAATCTATTGCAAGTTGATCTTGGTTTATTTTATTTATTCAATTGCAATATGGTTATAGTTGTTTATTGCAAGATGGTTATAGTAGTTCATGATGATGTTGATTATCTTTCATGATGAAAATTAGTAAATTGCAAGTTAGTTGGTTAGTAGATTATGTAGTAGCAAGTTAGTAAGTTAGTAGTTAGATTAGTTGAGATGCAAAAGAGAAAAACCCACAACACCAATATTAAGTGGTAAAACCCTACTTCAAATAAAGAAGAGAAACATCCACTATGAAACTCACTATATTACTCAATGATTCAACAATACAAGAATGTTTCAATGTTATGCAACAATATGCATCAACATGATATGACAAGATGTAGTAGACAACACCTCTATTTAAAGAGAAGCTTTTCTACTACAACCCTAAAATTACCCTAATCTTATCGCAATATTATTTTGAGATGTGTGACAAATCTTATCACAATCTTATCTTGAGATGTGTGACAAGTGGCATCTATCAAATATTAAAAAGTGATTGGTTACTTTTTAATATTTGCTAGAAAATGAGAAATAACTTTTTTCCACAAATTAAATATTCCTAGCACCCTTATTTTATTTATTAATTGGGTGGGAATATTTTTACATAAAATAGAATTATTTTATAATTCAAATATTATTCTTTAGACTTTATATTTTAGTCTAAGAATAATTTACACAATGTTGCATTACATATTCCAACACTCCCCCTTAATGCAATATTGGAGAAAGGAATTATGAAACAAAAAAACATTCTCCCCCTAAAGATACAAACGGGAATGAGAATCAAATGAGTAATATAGTTATAATGAGCTTATGTGACCAAGAATGGTCTACAATAAGGCACCAATACAAAATGGGCCAAAATGAGACTACAAGCCACCAACGAAGTAGCTTCAGATACAAGCAGCTTACAAAGCCATCCATCAACCACAAGTGGTTGCAAATGACAAGAAGAAAACATCACAAGGGTGTCTTCAGTAAGCCTGTAAAATCCCAAACGGAAGTACCGCAAGCTACAAACGACTCAACATAAGATCAGTTAGATACATCCTCATAAATATATTCACCACAAAGATATATGAATATCCAAAGATGATAACAAAATTGATCTAACAAATAGTGAACTATAAGTCATCACAAAAAGATGCCAAACCATACTTATAGTCACGTGCTATATAGTTGATCAAAAAATATCATGTACAAATTTGCATAAAGCAAACAAAGAGTACCATGATAATGCAAACTCTAAAGTACCGTTACAAAAGTAGCACAAGGCTAACAAAAAATTACTATGTACAAGAGTTGCATAAGGTATATGAAAATAATAAAGTGTGCACACCAGTTGCATAAAGCCAACCATAAAATATCATGTACAAAAGTAGCATAAATTCTAACAAGAAAGTACCATGATAAACCATTTGCATAATGCCAACTACATAAAAACATGTACAAAGTTGCACAAGGCAACAAGAAAGTGCCATGTAAAAGAGTCGCATAAAGCAATTGCATCATATACCATAATTGCACAATGGCATCTACAAAGTAACATATACAAAATTTGCAGAAGACAAACAAGAAAGTACCATATTCAAAAGAGATGCAAAAAACAATTATACCACCAAATATCAACTCATATATATAGCACAAAACACCTTATAAGGATGAAGTTTTCATCACACAAGTGTAACTACACTTCATTCCCTCTTGAGGACAACTTCACCAAACCAAGTGAGTCCCTCAGCTTACAAAACTGCTCCTTCGAAAGAGGTTTGGTAAACAAATCAACAGAATTAGAAGATGATGGGCAATAGTCCAACTGAATAGTCCCATCCAATACCTTCTCTCTAATAAAGTAGGCTTGGATTTCAACATGCTTTGTCCTTTGATGCATTACATGATTTTTAGCCAAGGTAATAGCTAATTGATTATTGAAGAGTAAACATGAAGGACCAAATTGCTCAAAGCCAATTTCCTTCATGAGGGTACGAAGCCAAATCGCTTCTTGTGCAGCTGCTATCATAGCCTTATACTCCGCTTCCGTTGTAGAAAGAGCAATTGTATATTGCTTCTTGGAAGACCAAGAGATAGCTGCAGACCCAATACTAAAAACATATGTTGTGGTAGACTTTCTATCTATTCTATCCCCTCCAAAATCAGAATCAGCATAGCCGAAAAGAGCAAAGGAAGGAAGCCTAGAATACTTGAGTGTCAAATCTCTAGTACCTGAAAGGTACTTCAAAATCTTCTTGGTAGCTTGTAAGAGCTCAATATAAGGTTTCTGCATGAACCAGGCCATCATACCAATTGCAAAAGCAATATTTGGCCTTGTGATGGTAACATAAAGAAGGCTACCAATGAGCTGCCTAAACAATGTAGCATCAACCAACTGAGATTTTGTACTTACTTCCAAGTTAACCCCTATAGAAATAGGAATGGAAGTAGGATTGCCATCCTCCAAATCAAACCTCTTAAGAAGATATTCAATATACTTGGATTGACTCAAAAAGGTACAATCCTCATGCTGATAAACTTGCATGCCAAGATAGTAGCGTAGAAGACCAAGGTCAGTCATTTCATACTCAGACTTTAATTTGGAGATGAAATCAAAAATGACCTCATTCTCATTTCTAGTCATAACAAGGTCATTAACAAATAGAGCAATTAAAATGACCAAGTTATCCTTCCTAAGCACATAGAGATATGTATCTTAATATCATTTATCAAAACCAAGAGACAAGAAGTAACCTGAAATCTTCATGTACCATGCTCTAGGTGCTTGCTTCAGATCGTACAAGGTTTTATTTAGTTTATACACAAGTGTTTCCTTACCTTGTACAAAAAATCCTTGTGGTTGACTCATGTAGATATCCACATCCAAATCACCAATAAGAAAGGCACTTTTCACATCAAGCTGAAAAATATGCCAACCTTGAGCAGCAGCAATAGCAATGAGAAGTCGAATGGTGGGCATTTTGGAAACTGGTGCAAAGGTTTTAGCATAGTCAATGTCATTTTTTTGAGCATAACCCTTAGCAACCAATCTAGCCTTATACCTTTCTATCTCTCAATTAGAATTGTACTTGATTCTATAGACCCACTTGTTCCCAATAATATTTCTCTTATTAGGATAAGGCACTAGATCCCAATTTTTATTCTTTAGAAGAGAATCCATCTCAACCTTCATGGCATCAACCCAACAAGAGTGTTGTGAAGCTTATTGGTAAGAAGTAGGCTCATGATCATTCTCTATCTTAGCTAGAAGAGACATGTTAAGGGTCATACTTCTACTTATCCTTTGGCTAACTGAATTATGCTCTTTAGGACCCCTAGAATGATCCAACCACTTGGTCCTTTTGACACAAGGCCCACCCTTTTCTAACTAGAAGGTCTTCATTTAATTTGACATCTCTTGAAATAAACACAATGCGTGAAGAAGGTGAGTATAACCAGTAGCCCCTATGTTCTGCATCATAGCCAACAAAGATGCATTTTTGAGACTTTTTGTCCAATTTCTTCCTCTTTTCAGAAGGAATATATGAAAATGCATCACATCCAAACACTCTTAAGTGTGACAAATTCGGCTTCTTACCATTCCAAACCTCATAAGGAGTCTTCCCCTCAACTGATTTTGAAGGACACCTATTAAGAATGTAGATTGTTGTATTGGTTGCTTCACCCCAAATAAATTGAGGTAAGTGGTCACCAAGCATGCATCTTACCATCTCCATGATTGTCCTATTTTTCCTCTCTACAACACCATTTTTTTGAGGAGTGTATGGATAAGTAAACTGCCTTTTGATCCCATGAGAAGAACAAAACTCATTGAAATCATTGCTATTGTACTCCCCTTCATTGTCACTTCTAATAATTTTGATCTTTGCTCCCTTTTGATTTTCTATCAAAGCTTTGAACTCCTTGAATGTCTCAAAACAATCTGATTTATTCTTAAGTAGATACCCAAATATCATTCTTGAATAATCATCTATAAAGGTGAGAATATAGGATGCACCACCGAGTGATCTAACATGTAATGGACCCATAGTATCTGTCTGAATGAGTTGAAGAATTTGTGTGGCCCTTGTTGACTTGTCCTTTGCAAACTTTTGTTTGCTCATCTTGCCTAAGATGCATGTTTCACACAAACCATGAATAGGTGAAATGTTAGGCAAGCCTTCAACCAATTTTTTTGGACTTCATCATTTGAATATTTTGATAGTTTGTATGGCCTAACCTTAATTTCCAAAGCTTGCTACTAGGAGAAACATTAGTTGCTAAACACACTTTATGAGGAGCATCACCTAACACATAAAGATTATTCTTCACATAACTTGCAATGATTGGTAGCATGTCTTTCCTAATGCTCCATGAAGTTGCATTGAACTCAATAGTGTGATAACTTCTAGCAACTTGCAAAACTGACATTAAATTTCTCCTAAGGTTAGGCACATATAGGACATTATCAAGTAATTTCCCTTCAATTACAACATTGCCAACACCTTCTACTTGAAGTCTAGTATTATCACCAATGACAACTGAATCTGAAGAGTGCTTATGAAATTACACAAACTTATCATTTTTAAAACACATATGGTTAGTGCATCTAGAATCTAACACCCATTCATTAGAAGTAGATGAGTCAATGGAGTAGAGGGCACAAACAAAGGCATTTTTATTAGAATTTTGCTTTACATTGTTGTTCTTTTTCTTTCCCTTGCCAAACCATTTCTTAGGTCCTTGTCCCTTAGTCTTTTCTTGCTCTTCCTTTTCTGCAATCTTCTTCTTATTGAAACAATTTTGTTCCTTGTGGTCTTTCTTGCCACAAAAGTTGCAAGTGAAATCAACTCTAGGCTTGTTGAGTTGGAAATTTTGATTTTTCCTTCCCTTGTATTTCTTCTTGAAGGAAGCCTTAGTGGCACTCAAGGCAACATTATTCTCCTTGACTCTTCATGTTGAATCAATAATTGTGAAAGAGTGTTGAGAGGAATGCCATCCTCTTCTTGCTGTAGCCTAGTCTCAATAATGGTGACAAAATTCTTGAACTTGCTTGACAAGTTCCTCAAAATGATAAAGCTTAAGATACTCTCACTTATCTAATCATAATTACAAGCCAATAGTTGAGTTCTCATGTCTTTCTTCTTTGAGAGGAATATCAAGGCACTTTCTTATTCACCTTGCATAGTGCTAAGAATTTTGGACAATAAAGTGAATTTCCTTAATGTGTTGGACCCTATATGGACTTGTTTTAGCAAATCCCATGCATCTTTAGCATGCTCACAATGGCTTATAGTGAGCAATATCTCATCACTCACACTATTGATAATCATGGAAAGTGCAAGGTGACTCTTGTTGTTGTATGTCTCAAGTGCGCTTGCCTGGGTTGGGATTGCTTCATCTTCGTTCACAATGGGCCATAACTTTCTTGCTTGAAATTTAGCCCTTATCCTTGGTTCCCATATTCCAAAATTTGATCCATCAAGGATGTGCTTAGGTGTGAAGGATATTCCATGATCAGCCATTCTAGAAAGTGAACATAATAAAAACATAAGATGCATTGACAAAGGAAATAAATGATGCAATAATAAAGTAGATAAACATACTTGCATATATAAAAAAAACAATCACTTTAAAGTAATTTACTTTTCAATCATCAAAGATAATCATCATGAAAGATAAACATCATGAAAGATAATCAAAATTAAGCATCATCAAGAGAGATAAGCATCATCATGAAAGATAATCAACATCATCATGAACTACTATAACCATCTTGCAATAAACAACTATAACCATATTGCAATTGAATAAAGGAAATAAACCAAGATCAACTTGCAATAGATTAACTTGCAATAAGAAGGTAACTAACCATAAAAATCATCTTGCAAAAAAATAAACTAACTTGAATTGAACCATAAAACATTTGTTAAATGTTAGATAGTCAATAAGTTAGTAAGTTAGTGTTCATTTTAAGGTTTTGCTATAGCCTAATGAATTGCCAATTCATCTCACCCAAGGTCAACCAAGCTACCCAAAAGGGTACGGGTATGAGGACCCAAAAAGGACTTGCTACCAATAGAGCATATTCTTTTGGATTTAATAGGTGTTTAGAAAATATAAACTGTGTTGCAAGATTAAGTAAATTTTAATCAAATACTAAAGTTGTGGTTAGTAAGTTAATTCATTTTTAACCTTCTTGATTAATATGAAAATTAGTAAATTGCAAGTTAGTTGGTTAGTAGATTGTTTAGTAGCAAGTTAGTAAGTTAGATTAGTTGAGATGCAAAATAGGCAAAACACAAATACACTCTCTCTCTCACTCACTTGCATTCTCTTTTACTTTCATTATGAGAGATACAAGTTAAATTTTTACATTATGCTTCAAGCAAATGTTTGAGAGAGATTAGAAGAAATTAATTAAAATAGGGGGAAGAGTGAAAAAGTTGATTCAAAATTGCCTTGTATACTCCAAAACATACTTGGATAACCTTGCAAAACAAGCAAACTCACAAACAACCATTGTTAATGTGAGAAAACAATGAATATAAGGTCTAAATTATTTGACAATTTGACTAAAAATTTGCCAAAAATTGCATAAAAGGATTCTAGTTGCATTATACAATAATAATAAATGCATTTCAATTTATGCAAAAAAAAATTACTATTAGGTCTTAAAATAAAATAAATGACTTTTTTTTATTAAAAAACAGAATAATAAATGACTTTTTTTTATTAAAAAACAGAATAATAAGAAATGACTATTTTTTTTATTAAATGACTATTTTTGTTTATTAAAAAATAGAATAAAAAAAAATTCAGACTGTACAACAAAATGGGTGGGGGCCATTTGGCCCCCAAATAAAATAAAAAAATACCTCAGATTTATTTTTCATCAAAATAGGGCAAATAATATATGGAAATAGGGTTTTTGGGCCTTTCGGACGCAACCATGGGGCCCGTTTGGCTCTAAAACCCTTCCAGCAAAAGCTCAATGTCAAAAATTTATAGATTTAAAATAAAAACACCATTTGCAAAAGATCTAACAACTAGATAAAAAATAGTAATAAATCTATAAACCCTAATTGCATATTTGCAAAATAAGTTTGCCCAAATATCAAATGCATAAAATACCCAAATATCAAATGCATGCATTAAAACAAAAAAAATATACCTTAATGGGTTTTTCACCTCAAAGGATTGAAGACACTTAATGGAGATCCCAACCGCTCTGATACCAAATGTGAGACAAGAAAAGTCTTCCCAAGATCGAAGAATGCTCCACAAGATCAATCACACACAAAAGAGGAAAACCCACAACACCAATATTAAGTGGTAAAAATATGCATGTATTCTTAGCACCGCTTATTTTATTTATTATTAATTGGGTGAGAATATTTTTACATAAAATAGAATTATTTTCTAATTCAAATATTATTCTTCAAACTTTATATTTTAGTCTAAGAATAATTTACACAATGTTGCATTACATATTCCAATATAGAATACTTTTGGCAAAAATTAGCGATGCAAAACTTGATTCTAGTATGGCTGATGCAACGCTTATTTATAACCTGGGGATGACAATTCAGTTGTAACTACTTCTATATGATTTCTTCATCTGGCTACATCTGCACTATTGATCTTGTTATGGCTTACAAATAGGTTGTAGTTGTTTTGCACTATCTAAAGAACACAAGCTTATACTGAGAGGGGGGTGAACAGTATAAAACCACTTTTTACTTTTCTTTCCCAATCAATATTATGCAATGTATAGATAGCAATATCAATAGCAATAATCAAAGCAATGCACAAATCACCACACACAATAGAGACACCAAAATTTACGTGGTTCACCCAATGTGGGCTACTCCATGGAGAAAAATTTTCACTAAAATTTTCTCAATCAATCTCTTAGGAATCCTTTCCCTATTACAATGTTTATGGATCTCTATCCAAAGGAGACACCAATCCCCTAATCAAAGTTCATGGATCTCTATCTACAAGGGACACCAATATTTTAACTCTGCTTTGGTTGGTGATCCTCTAGAAGACCTTTGCCTCCACTACCCTTAGCAAATGGAACTCTATCCACATAAGACACCTGTCTTCCCTACTCTGGCTGGAGATATTTGTCCTCAACTCTGTCACCTCCAAAGCTCTGTCTCAAATCTATACTAAACACAGTCCTTTGGTCTAGCACAAATATATCCTCAATATTTGTCTCTGGTCTGGCACAAACCTGTCCTCAAATATTCACCAAAATCTATCCTCGAATCTGTACTAAACATAGTCCTTCGATCTAGCATAAATTTATCTTCAATATCTGTCTTCAAGCCTTAACTCAAAGCTTGACTCAATATCAAATCAACTCTGCTGGATCTTCCCCAAACCTTAACTCAAGGTTTTAACAAATCAATCAATCAACTCTGCTCTCAAGTATTCTCAAGTACTTGTCTTAAATATGCCTTGTAAGCTTCCACAAAAGCTCACACCAATCTGTCCTCAAGTCCTCTCTAGAAATTTTCCAATCTGCTCAATAAGTTCTCACAAGAACTTATCCAAATCTATTTTCAATCTGTATTGTAAGCTTCCATAAAAGCTTACCCAAATATATCCACAAGTCTTCTCAAAGACTTACCTCAAATCTGCTCAACAAGTCCACACTAGAACTTGTCCAATCTCATAGAAACATAAAGAGAATTGTTAGAGACTCAATATGCTCTATACTCATCACAATGCTCAATTACTTTCAATCACTCTTTTAGAAACATACAGAGAATTTTTAGAGACTCAATATGATTCACAATCACCTCAATGCTCAATCACTTTCAATCACTCTTTCAGAAACATACAGAGAATTGTTAGAGACTCAATATGATTCACAATCACCTCAATGTTCAATCACTTCCTCAAATCAATTCAAAATATAGAATAGTTTGTTTTATAGAACTTGAACAATCACTTCACACATCCACTTGACTAGGCTCAACCAACTCTACTCAACCAAACATTCAATGAAATAATCCTTGCTTACAAACCCTAGTCCAAGCATATGAATCTTCACTCAAAAAGTTTCTAAAAATGCTTATCAACCAATCTCACATAACAATGATACTCATGTTCTTTTCAAACCCTAGTTCAAGTTCTTCACTCAACCAATGGCTTCAACAACAATGCTTATAAATCAATCTCACATAACAATGAGAATTGTGTTCTTTTAAAACCCTAGTTCAAGTTCTTCACTCATCCAATGACTTCAAAAACAATGCTTATAAAACAAGGTTTTAACAACTCTTTATTCCAGAAAACCTTGAAGCATTAACTCAACACACTCAATAATGAAATCAAATTAAATCCTTTTCACTCCAAACTTGTTTTCCAAAAAAACCAACCAATCAACTCAACTATGGAATAATGTGCCCATACCTTTTTCTTGATGATGAAGGAACCTCAAAAATCTACCACAACCACAAACACTTCTTTGCCAAGCTCAAAGAATTTATAAGGTGATAAACTCTCTCAAAGATACAATGTAAATATCAAAACTTACATACACCTTATTACTCCATCTTAAAGAAATCATCCATCAACAATAATTGACCAAACACACCTTACTCTTCTCAATATTGCAATAATTGATTAAGTCACTTTACCAAATATATGCAATAAATCAATTTTTAATTCCCTAAGGTAAAAACAATATTACCCGAGTAAATTCTCATTTACCACTTAGGTAAATATCATAACCAATTTACCCCTTATCTCTCCCTAGCCTTAGCAAAGCAAAGAATAATTTGTATTTCTATTAACAACCCTTATCACTCCACAACCTTAGTAACTTAATCAAAAATTAAATAAAAAATATAAAAACCTTTTATATCTCCCGCTTCGCGTTTCATGGGATTCGATCTTGCACTCTCTCCCTTGCTAGCACCTTGGTTATGGCTTGCTAGCCGTGTGATCCAAGTACTCACGTGCCCACTAAAAGCGAAAAAGGTGCTTTAATATTTCATCGAATCCTTTAGAGCCCTTGGCTCCCTTCTCCTCTTGCCACGTAGCGTGTTCGATGCGTTCCTTTCTCACTAAATGCACGAGCCTTTTGTTCGCTGCTCCTTGGCACTTTCTCCACAAATATTAGCACGATTTTTGGCATGGAAATAATCGAAAGAAATTTGAATGCTTGGTTTTGAACTTAGGCAAAGGTTTAAATACCTTTTGCCTTCCAAATATTGCACGTCGACGATGTATTAAACTTGGACGTCGACACCTTTATAATATGCATAATTAAATTATAAATCATTTAAATTCTATTTAGAATTTACTTTTTATAAATTAACTTTGTAACCTTTGGCTTTATAAAAATTAAAGCCTCCTTGGGGGTTAAATAAAAACTTTTTTTTGCTCATAATGATTTAATAAAAAATCATTTTGCCACCATGGTTTTAATAAAAACCCTTTATCTTGCCTCACATAATATAAAAATAATATTATGACATCTTTTCAATCAACCTCTCGCATTATTCCTTTTGACCTTTTGACATCAACTGTAGCTTATTCCTTGACATCAATGACAACTTTGACTCAAAATATCCAAAAATATCCCCCTTTGTCATTGATGGTAACCCAAATTCTTTTTACCAAAAACTTAACCTTTTCTTTGTTTTGCTCCCCTTGGGACATTGCTCCCCTTGGCTCAATGCTCTCTTAAAATCTCTCCTCTTTACTCAAATACCAAATCTCTCCCCCTTTGACATCAATGGCAAAGGGTCACCTTTGGGGCTTGGTGCTAATAATGAGTCTCTTAGCTTAGCCCCTCCTCCACCTTCTCTTGATGTGGTTAATTCTAGGGTGGGATTATTTCTACTCCCAAAAAGCACTGGTCTTTACCTTTATCCTCTTTTCTTCTTATCTGATCCTTATGATTCCTCTAACTGTTCCTTTCCATGTCCATGTTCTTGTCCATGTCCTTTTTCTTGTTCTTGTTCCTGTTCCTCAAATTGTGTATCAAGAAGATAGATTCAAGAGAACCAGTTCAACAAATTGTGTATCAAGAAGATGGATGTTGTCAAGAAGAATTTTGTGAGGAATCGGATAAAGAAGAAGAAGAAACACAAAGACTTCTTCCCAAAACTCCATCCAGGTATGTACAGAAGCATCATCCAAAAGAGCAGATCATCGGAAATCCAGATGAAAGACAGATAAGGAGAAGAATAATAAAACCATCTCAACAAGAAAATTTTCCTTTGCTTTCTAAGATTGAGCCAAAAGACTTCACTCAGGCAAGTGAGGATAAATTTTGGATTAAGGCAATGGATGAAGAATTAGATCAGATAGAGAAAAGCAAAACTTGGGAACTTGTTCCACGACCAAAGGACAAAAATGTGATCGACACAAAATGGGTATTCAGAAACAAGTTAAATGAATATGGACAAGTGGTCAAAAATAAAGCAAGGTTAGTATGCAAAGGTTATGCACAGGTAGAAGGAATTGACTTTGATGAGACATTTTCTCCAGTTGCATGACTTGAAGCTATAAGGATGTTTTTAGCTTTCTCAAGTTTCAAGAACTTCAAGGTATATCAGATGGATGTCAAGTCAGCATTTCTAAATGGTGTTCTAGAAGAATAAGTTTATATTGAACATCCAGAGGGATTCATACTAGCGGATAAACCAGATCATGTATGCAGATTGAAAAAGGCAATGTATGGTTTAAAGCAGGCTCCGAGAGCATGGTACTCAAGATTGGATAAGTATCTTCAGGAATAGGGATTCATAAAAGGAATAGCAGACAGTAATTTATATATCAAAAATGAAGGGAGTGATCTTCTGATAGTGGTTGTTTATGTTGATGACATAATTTTTGGGGGAAACAATGATAAGATGTGTAAAGAATTTTCTAAGAACATGCAAAATGAATTTGAGATGTCTATGCTTGGTGAATTGTCCTTCTTTCTTGGACTTCAGATTTCACAATCGAAAAGAGGGGTGTTTCTCTCACAAGCCAAGTATATAAAAGAAATGTTAAAGAAATTCAGGTTAGAATATTGTAAACCAGTAAGTACTCCCATGGTCACAAGATGCAAGTTGAGTAAGGATGATGAATCTCCAGAGGCAGATCAAAGATTATATAGATCTATGATTGGTAGCTTATTGTATGTTACAACTACAAGACCAGACATAGTACAATCAGTGGGATTAGTGGCAAGGTTTCAGGTAGCACCTAAGGAAACACATGTGGCAGAAGTAAAAAGAATTTTTAGGTATCTAAAAGGGACTATGGATTTTGGGCTTTGGTATCCCAAAAGTGACAGTTTCACACTAACAACATATACAGATGCAGATTGGGCCGAAAGCATTGATGATAGAAAAAGTACAAGTGGAGGAGCATTCTTTCTTGGAGACTATTTAGTCTCTTGGCTAAGTAAGAAGCAGGTTTCAATATCTTTATCTACAGCAGAAGCAGAATACATTGCAATAGTAGCCATTTGTACACAGGTGTTATGGATGAAGAGAACTCTAGAAGACTTCAAGATAAAGCATGATCATCCCATTCCTATACTATGTGATAATACTAGTGCCATAAGTATCTCAAAAATCCAGTAATGCTCTCCAAGACAAAGCACATTCCTATTAAGGACCATTTTATGAGAGAACAAGCAATAGATAAACAAGTCAAGTTGGAATATGTCACTACAAAGGAACAGATAGAAGATATTTTCACTAAGCCACTTTCAAAGGAAACTTTTGAGTATCTTCGAGGAAAATTGGGAGTGAGACTCCCACCCCAGAATTAACCACCTCAAGAGGAGGTGGGGGAGGGGCTAAGCTAAGAGGCTCATTCTTAGCCTCGAGCCCCAAAGGTGACCCTTTGCCATTGATGTCAAAGGGGGAGAGATTTGAGTAAGGGGGAGAGATTTGGTATTTAAGAAAGAGGAGAGAGCATTGAGCCAGGGGGAGCAATGTCCCAGGGGGAGCAGAACAAAAGAAAAGTCAAGTTTTTAGTAAAAATAATTTGGGTTGCCATCAATGAAAAAGGGGGAGATTGTTGGACATTTTGAGTCATTAAGTCAAGTTGTCATTGATGTCAAGAAATGAAGTCATCATTAATGTCAAGGAAATTGTCAAGAAACAAAGTTGTCAAGAGTTGTTATTGATCTCCAAAAATAAGCCACTGATGATGTCAAAGGTCAAGAGGAATAAAGCAGAGGTTAAAGGCAAAAGGGCTCCATAATATTTTTAATATTATGTGGAAGCATAAGTTAAAAGGTTTTTCATAAAAACCCAAGGAAGACTATTGCAAAGCTAAAGGAAGGTTTAATATTTATTTAATAAAATATTTAAATTCAAAGTGAATTTAAATTTTATTAATAAATATTATTTATACCAAGGTGTACAATGGAAGATGGTCTTAATAAAACCAAAGGGTTTTAAAGAATTAATTTATAAAATTTAAATTCAAATGAATTTAAATATTTTATAAATTAATAAGCTCCAAAGGAAATTCGAGCATCGACGTCTAATAAGGTTGGAGGAAATTCGAGCATCGACGTCATGCATGAAGGAGGGAAATCAATATATATACCAATGCCTAAGAGGTATTTTAATTTATCCTTTTGCTCGGAAAATAAAGCATGCAAATTGTGTTGATAGCTCGTGCAAAAAAGAGAAAGAATTATGTGTTTTATGTGCACGAGAGAATAAGGTTTAAAGAGGAAAGCACTGAACAAGTCCAAGCCCATCTGGGCAAGCATGGCCTAGTGGCAAGGAGGCATGTGGTTAAAGTGTTTGAGGCGCTAGGAGACCTGCATTCGAAACTGTGGCAACGAATTTTAGTGGTTGCATTGGTAATTGAAAGTGCCAAAGGAAGGCGCACATTTTTGTTGTGCTAGGAAAGTGGGGAGACTTTTGGAGCACGTGGTGCTCGCTAGTCCCCAAGTGAGCGCCTAGCTCATGTGGTAGTTGGAGCCATGGCTAGGGCATTGGTTGAGGCTGTGTTGTGAGTTCGAATCCCATCCAAGGCAAGGTAATAAAAATTTTGTTTAATATTTTATGAGTTGCCTAAAGTTACTGAGATCTTAGGGAGTTAAAAGGGTTGCTTAAAGGATTGTTAGTTGGATAATTAATATTTTGATAAGTTGGAGGAATAAGGTGCTTAGTTTATTTTAAATAAAGTGGTTGTGTCACATTAAATTGTTTTAAGTTTCAAGAGGATAAAGGGAACTTCTAAGCATTGAGTTATTTTTAAAGAAGAGTGCATTGAATATTATTTTAGTTGGGGAGATCATAAGGTGTAAGTGGTATATTAATTTTTGTAAATGTTGATGAATGATTTCTTAAAGGTGGAGTGATAAGGTGTATATTTGTCTTGATATTTACATTGTATTTTGAGGAAGATTATTATCTAATAATTTCTTTGAGCTTGGCAAAAGAGTGTTTATGGTTGTGGCAGATTTATGAGATTCCTTCATCATCAAGAAAAAGGTATGAGCACATTCTTCCATAGTTAAATTGATTGGTTGGTTTTCTAGAAAATAAGTTTGGAGTGAAAAGGACTTGATTAGGGTTTCCTATTGAATGAGTTGAGTTAATGCTTCAAGGTTTTCTGGAATAAAGAGTTGTTGTTAAAACCTTGTTTTATAAGCATTGTTGTTGAAGTGAGTTGTTGAGCAAAGAACTTGAACTAGAGTTTGAAAAGAACATGAGTATCATTGTTATGTGAGATTTGTTGTTGAGCATTGTTGGAAATATTTTGAGTTGAGTGATCATATGCTTGGACTAGGGTTTGTGAGAAAGGGTTGTTTCATTGAGTGATTGGTTGAGTAGAGTTGGTTGAGCCTAGTCAAGTGGATATGTGAAGTGATTGTTCAAGTTCCATAAAACAAACTATTCTATATTATGATTTGAGTTGAGAAAGTATTTAGTATAGAACATATTGAGTCTCTAACAATTCTCTTTATGTTTCTATGAGATTGGGCAAGTTTTGTGTGGACTTGTTGAGCAGATTTGAGCAAGTTTTGTGTGGACTTGTTGAGCATATTTAAGCAAGTTTTATGTGGACTTGTTGAGAAGATTTGAGCAAGTTTTGTGTGGACTTGTTGAGAAGATTTAAGCAAGTTTTATGTGGACTTGTTGAGAAGATTTGAGGACAGATTTTGGTGCAGATTTGAGGATAGGTTTGTGCCAGATCAGAGATAGATATTGAGAATAATTGTGCTAGACCGAAGGACTATGTTTAGTATAGATTTGAGATAGAGCTTTGGAGGTGACAGAGTAGAGAGGATAGTAGTCTCTAGTGGATAGAGATCCATTAGCTAGGGTAGTGAGGATAGGTCTTCTAAGTGGGGACAAGAGTCTTTAGTGGAGAGAGATCCACAAGCCAATGTAGTGGAGGCAGTAGTCTTCTAGAGGATCACCAACTAGAGCAGAGGAGAAGGAGTTCTCCTATGGATAGAGATCCATAAATTTGATTTAGGGGATTGGTGTCTCCTTTGGATAGAGGTTCATAAACATTGTAGGGAAGGATTCCCAAGAGAATTTATTTGAGAAAAATTTATAAGAAATATTTTCTCCATGGAGTAGCCCGCATTGGGTGAACCATGTAAAATCATGTCTCTCATGTGTGTGATGCTTTGTGTGATGTTTACTACTTTAATATTGTTGATGTTATTATTTGGATTAAAAAGCAAAAATTTTTATTGTATATTGTTCACCCCCTCTCAGTATAAGCACATGTTCTTCAATTGGTATCAGAGTGGGTCCCTCCATGAAAAGACTAACATCTTGGAGGAGGATCCATAAGTAGCACACATGACTTCAAAAAATGAAGAAGAGACTATGTTTGACATAAAAGAGGAATTATTTTTTACTCTCAAAAAATTGGAAAGACTTAGAGAGAAGAATTCATGCTTGAAGGAACAAGTTCAAGAAGATGAAGAAGCAAGGATGGAACTTGTACAAAATCTCATAGAACTCAAGATTAGGGTGGAAGAAGGAAAGAATATTGAGTAGGACATGATAGATCTATTGAGATCCAGGGAAACAGAATGTGAAATATTGGAAGCAGAAATTTTCCACCTAAGGAATGAAGTTGAAAGGACCAAGGCACTACAAGATGTAGAATATGAGAAACAGAAAGAGGAATCAATTCTTCAAAAAGTAGAAACTTCAAACAAGGATAAGCAAGCAAAGGATATAAGAAAGGAAGAAAGCAAAGGAGAACCCTGGATAAGAGTTAATCACAAGAGGAAGATTACTTCACCACAAACTCCAAGACATCCAAACAGGTTACATAATTTCTTCCATGGTCATTGCTTTTCTTGTAATAAATATGGTCATAGAGTTGTACACTGTATTCATCATGCAAGAAACAATGTCAATAGAAATTTCAATTCCTTTGCACCTCTCATGGATGATGATATTATATGTTACAAATGCAATAATTTTGGGCACAAGGCTAGATGGTGTAAAATGATGCTTCCTGAGTCTAGAAAAGCAATTTCAACAACTAGGAAAGATGAAAGGGAAAATGTTAAGGCTAGATCAATGTTAGTTCAAACAACCCTTCATGCTCAGGATAAAGAAGAACAATGGTATCTTGATAGTGGTTGCTCTAGTCACATGATAGGAGACAAAGACAAATTCATTGTACTAAAAGAAACAAATAGAGGATCAGTTAGTTTCGGTGATAATGGATCAACAAGGATTGGTGGAAGAGGAACTCTAAGTTTAGATAATGGGAAAACAAAAATAGAAAATGTATTGTATGTTAAAGGGTTAAAACACAACCTGCTGAGTATAAGTCAACTTTGTGATCAAGGGTACATGGTTACTTTCCATCCAGATAGATGTGAGATAAGAAAATCAGAAACTAGAAAAATCATTGCAAATGCAAGAAGAACTCCAAACAACTTATACATGCTCAATGAGATCAAAGGGGAAAAGTGCTTTCTATCACAAGAAGATGAGAGTTGGCTATGGCATAGAATATTGGGTCACTTGAATTTTGACAACATAGTCAACATAAGCAATAAACAGATGGTCAGAGATTTACCCAAAATAAGGAGACCTCAAAACACAATCTGTGCACCCTGTCAACATGGAAAGCAAACTAGGACAACCTTTAAGTCAAAAGGATATATGTCATCTGAGCCATTGAGCCTAATACATACTGATCTATGTGGTCCTACCAGAACACAAAGTATTCAGGGTGATAGCTACTTTATACTATTTATAGATGATTATTCCAGAATGGTTTGGGTAGCCTTCCTAAAAGAGAAGTCAGAGGCCTTTGAAAAATTCAAAGCATTTAAGGAATTGATTGAAAATGAAACTGGCAAAAGGATTAAGTGTCTGAGATCTGATAGAGGAGGAGAATTTACTTCAAATGAATTTGTAGAGTTTTGTGAACAACATGGGATCAAGAGAGAGTACTCAGCAACAAGAACTCCTCAACAAAATGGGGTAGTTGAAAGGAAAAATAGGACTGTTGAAAATATGGCTAGGGCTATGTTAAATGAATCTAAGCTATCAGATGGTTTTTGGAGAGAAGTTATAAATATAGTAGTATACATAATCACTAGGGCTCAAATGAGGGTAAATCATCACAAGACTCCATATGAGCTTTGGAAAGGAAGACCTGCCACTGTAAAACACTTCAAGATTTTTGGAAGCAAATGTTACATAAGATAGGAAGATCAAAACTTAGGCAAGTTTGATCCAAGATGTGATGAGGGAATTTTTCTTGGTTATTCCACAAGGAGTAAAGCCTACAGATGCTTCAACAAAATAACATGCACTATGGTGGAAAGTATGAATGTAACAATTGATGAGAAGATAGATTCAAGAGAACCAGTTCAACAAATTGTGTATCAAGAAGATGGATGTTGTCAAGAAGAATTTTGTGAGGAGTCAGATAAAGAAGAAGAAGAAACACAAAGACTTCTTCCCAAAACTCCATCAAGGTATGTATAGAAGCATCATCCAAAAGAGCAGATCATTGGGAATCCAGATGAAATACAGACAAGAAGAAGAATAATAAAACCATCTCAACAAGCAAATTTTTCCTTGCTATCTAAGATTGAACCAAAAGACTTCACTCAGGCAAGTGAGGATAAATTTTGGATTAAGGCAATGGATGAAGAATTAGATCAGATAGAGAAAAGAAAAACTTGGGAACTTGTTCCACGACCAAAGGACAAAAATGTGATCGACACAAAATGGGTATTCAGAAACAAATTAAATGAAGATGGACAAGTGGTCAAAAATAAAGCAAGGTTAGTATGCAAAGGTTATGCACAAGTAGAAGGAATTGACTTTGATGAGACATTTGCTCCAGTTGCACGACTTGAAGCTATAAGGATGTTTTTAGCTTTCTCAAGTTTCAAGAACTTCAAGGTATATCAGATGGATGTCAAGTCAACATTTCTGAATGGTGTTCTAGAAGAAGAAGTTTATATTGAACAACCAGAGGGATTCATACTAACAGATAAACCAGATTATGTATGCATATTGAAAAAGGCACTGTATGGTTTAAAGCAGGCTCCTAGAGCATGGTACTCAAGATTGGATAAGTATCTTCAGGAACAGGGATTCAGAAAAGGAATAGCAGACAGTAATTTATATATCAAAAATGAAGAGAGTGATCTACTAATAGTGGTTGTTTATGTTGATGACATAATTTTTGGGGGAAACAATGATAAGATGTGTAAAGAATTTTCTAAGAACATGCAAAATGAATTTGAGATGTCTATGCTTGGTGAATTGTCCTTCTTTCTTGGACTTCAGATTTCACAATCAGAAAGAGGGGTGTTTCTCTCACAAGCCAAGTATATAAAAGAAATGTTAAAGAAATTCAGGTTAGAATATTGTAAACCGATAAGTACTCCCATGGTCACAGGATGCAAGTTGAGTAAGGATGATGAATCTCCAGAGGTAGATCAGAGATTATACAGATCTATGATTGGCAGTTTATTGTATGTTATAGCTACAAGACCAGACATTGTACAGTCAGTGGGATTAGTGGCAAGGTTTCAGGAAGCACCTAAGGAAACACATGTGGTAGCAGTAAAAATAATTTTTAGGTATCTAAAAGGGACTATGGATTTTGGGCTTTGGTATCCCAAAAGTGATAGTTTCACACTGACAACTTATACAAATGCAGATTGGGCCGATAGCATTGATGACAGAAAAAGCACAAGTGGAGGAGCATTCTTTCTTGGAGACTGTTTGGTCTCTTGGCTAAGTAAGAAGCAGGTTTCAGTATCTTTATCTACAATAGAAGCAGAATACATTGCAGCAGTAGCCAATTGTACACAGGTGTTATGGATGAAGAGAACTCTAGAAGACTTCAAGATAAAGCATGACCATCCTATTCCCATACTATGTGATAATACAAGTGCTATAAGTATCTCAAAAAATCTAGTGATGCACTCCAGGACAAAGCACATTCCGATTAAGTACCATTTTCTGAGAGAACAGGTGACAAATAAACAGGTCAAGTTGGAATATATTTCTACAAAGGAACAGATAGCAGATATTTTCACTAAGCCACTTTCAAAGGAAACCTTTGAGTATCTTCGAGGAAAATTGGGAGTGAGACTCCCACCCTAGAATTAACCACCTCAAGAGGAGGTGGGGGAGGGGCTAAGCTAAGAGGCTCATTCTTAGCCCCGAGCCCCAAAGGTGACCCTTTGCCATTGATGTCAAAGGGAGGGAGAGATTTGAGTAAGGGGAGAGAAGTATTGGAGAGAGCATTGAGCCAGGGGGAGCAATATCCCAGGGGGAGCAGAACAAAGGAAAAGTCAAGTTTTTAGGTAAAAATAATTTGGGTTGCCATCAATGACAAAGGGGGAGATTGTTGGACATTTTGAGTCATTAAGTCAAAGTTGTCATTGATGTCAAGAAATGAAGTCATCATTAATGTCAAGGAAATTGTCAAGAAACAAAGTTGTCAAGAGTTGTTATTGATCTCCAAAAATAAGCCACTGATGATGTCAAAGGTCAAGAGGAATAAAGTAGAGGTTAAAGGCAAAAGGGCTCCATAATATTTTTAATATTATGTGGAAGCATAAGTTAAAAGGTTTTTCATAAAAACCCAAGGAAGACTATTGCAAAGCTAAAAGAAGGTTTAATATTTATTTAATAAAATATTTAAATTCAAAGTGAATTTAAATTTTATTAATAAATATTATTTATACCAAGGTGTACAATGGAAGATGGTCTTAATAAAACCAAAGGGTTTTAAAGAATTAATTTATAAAATTTAAATTCAAATGAATTTAAATATTTTATAAATTAATAAGCTCCAAAGGAAATTCAAGCGTCGACGTCTAATAAGGTTGAAGGAAATTCGAGCATCGAATTCATGCATGAAGGAGGGAAATTGATATATATACCAATGCCTAAGAGGTATTTTAATTTATCCTTTTGCTCGAAAATTATAAAGTATGCAATTGAGTTGAGAGCTCGTGCAAAAAAGGAAAGTGATTCCTGTGTTTTATGTGCCAGAGAATAAGGTCAAAGATGAAAGCACTGAAAAATTCGAAGCCATCTGGGCAGCGTGGCCTAGTGGCAAGGAGGATTGGTTAAAGTGTTTGGGTGCTAGGTGACCTGCGTTTGAAATGCGATAGCAACAAATTCTGGTGGTTGCATTGGTATTGGAAGCGCCAAGGGAATGACACATGTTTTGCTTGGGAAAGAAGGGAGATTCTTAGAGCACGTGGTGCTCTCCACTCCCCAAGCGAGCGCCTAGCTCGCGTAGTAGTTGGAGTCATGGCTAGGGCATTGGGTGAGGTTGCATTGTGAGTTCGAATCCCATCCAAGGCAAGGTAATAAAATTTTGATTAATTTTTTTATATTGCCTAAAGTTGACATGAGGTCTTAGGGAGTTAAAAGGGTTGCTTAAAAGATTGTTAGTTTGATTATTGATCTTTTGATAATTTGGAGGAATAAGGTGCTTGGTTTATTTTTAAATAAAGTGGTGGTGTCACATTAAATTGTTTTAAGTTTTAAGAGGATAGAGGGAACTTCTAAGCATTGAGTTATTTTTGAAGAAGAGTGCATTGAATATTATTTTAGTTGGGGAGATCATAAGGTGTAAGTGGTATATTAATTTTTGTAAATGTTGATGAATGATTTCTTAAAGGTGGAGTGATAAGGTGTATATTTGTCTTGATATTTACATTGTATTTTGAGGAAGATTATTATCTAATAATTTCTTTGAGCTTGGCAAAAGAGTGTTTATGGTTGTGGCAGATTTATGAGATTCCTTCATCATCAAGAAAAAGGTATGAGCACATTCTTCCATAGTTAAATTGATTGGTTGGTTTTCTGGAAAATAAGTTTGGAGTGAAAAGGACTTGATTAGGGTTTCCTATTGAATGAGTTGAGTTAATGCTTCAAGGTTTTCTGGAATAAAGAGTTGTTGTTAAAACCTTGTTTTATAAGCATTGTTGTTGAAGTGAGTTGTTGAGCAAAGAACTTGAACTAGAGTTTGAAAAGAACATGAGTATCATTGTTATGTGAGATTTGATGTTGAGCATTGTTGGAAATATTTTGAGTTGAGTGATCATATGCTTGGACTAGGGTTTGTGAGCAAGGGTTGTTTCATTGAGTGATTGGTTGAGTAGAGTTGGTTGAGCCTAGTCAAGTGGATGTGTGAAGTGATTGTTCAAGTTCCATAAAACAAACTATTCTATATTCATTTGAGTTGAGAAAGTATTTAGTATAGAACATATTGAGTCTCTAACAATTCTCTTTATGTTTCTATGAGATTGGGCAAGTTCTATGTGGACTTGTTGAGCAGATTTGAGCAAGTTATGTGTGGACTTGTTGAGCAGATTTAAGCAAGTTCTGTGTGGACTTGTTGAGCAGATTTGAGCAAGTTCTATGTGGACTTGTTGAGCAGATTTAAGCAAGTTCTATGTGGACTTGTTGAGTAGATTTGAGGATAGAGTTTGGTGCAGATTTGAGGATAGGTTTGTGCCAGATCAGAGATAGATATTGAGCAGAATTGTGCTAGATCGAAGGACTATGTTTAGTACAGATTTGAGATAGAGCTTTGGAGGTGATAGAGTAGAGAGGATAGTAGTCTCTAGTGGATAGAGATCCATTAGCCAGGGTAGTGAGGATAGGTCTTCTGAGTGGGGACAAGAGTCTTCAGTGGAGAGAGATCCACAAGCCAGTGCAGTGGAGGTAGTAGTCTTCTAGAGGATCACCATCCAGAGCAGAGGAGAAGGAGTTCTCCTATGGATAGAGATCCATGAATTTGATTTAGGGGATTGGTGTCTCCTTTGGACAGAGGTTCATAAACATTGTAGGGAAGGATTCCCAAGAGAATTTATTTGAGAAAAATTTATAAGAAATATTTTCTCCGTGGAGTAGCCCACATTGGGTGAACCACGTAAAATCATGTCTCTCATGTGTGTGATGCTTTGTGTGATGTTTACTGCTTTAATATTGTTGATGTTGTTATTTGGATTAAAAAGCAAAAAAAATTATTGTATACTGTTCACCCCCCCCTCTCAGTATAAGCACATGTTCTTCGCTTGCTTTGACATTACATTCATGGAGGCACTGCTATCAAGCATACAACTATGAATAACATTTTGGTCACCATAGCCTGATGTGTACCTTAGGGTATGTAGAATGGTTTGACTAAATATGGGTCTTTGACTACATTATTTTAAGGATAGATAGGGCTTTCAAGTTGATTCTTTGATTGGTCAGATAGCTTTAAATCTTTATAAACTTGTTTTCTATATTTTGGGATAGTCATCAACTCTCCAAAAGTAATGTTAATTTTTTTCTTGGAAAATTCTAGGCCAGCATCAAATTGGTATTTCTTGTCATCAAATTTCTTACTAGATTCTTGATTGAGTAAATCATTTTGTTGTTTCTAAAATGCTTCTTCTATATCATTTTCTTTGGGAATAACCTGTTGTTTCATTTGATTGGCCATTTTCAAAGAAATTAACCCTGTGGTTTTCTCTTCTTGGATAAATTTATTTTTACTTGACTATTTGTGGGTCTCTTATCAATTTTATCCCCTACTATTTTGTTCCTGATATTGATAGCATAAATTATTTTTATAGACTCTAATTCTACCATTGGGATAAGTTTTCCTTGTTTCATTCTATCAAATATAGTATTAGCAAGCTTATTTGAATTTTGTGCCTCTCCAAAGATTAGGGCTCTTTGTTTATGATTAGTGGCACAAAGGTCAAGATATTTTTCAAATTCAACTTCTCTAGCCTTGTCTTCTTGAGTCCAACATAGATTAACTCTAATATCTTCATCTTTAGAGTCATCATTTAAATCAACATTGGAATATGTATTAAGATATATACCACAATCAGTAGAGTTATGTGGTGCATAACAAGCAAAAGGATAATCAGATGCTATATTATTGGATAGAATTGGGTTTGGAACAGAATTAAGGTCCTTTTTAGCTTTTTTTTTTAATTTCCATTTCAGTTTTTGTTCCTCTCTTAATTTCCTTTATTGTTCCAATTTCTATTAAAATTCCTTCTGAAGGAGTGCTTGTTTTTTCCTTGTTGTCTATTATCACTTTGAGACTGTGAAGCCTCGACATTGTTCTCTTTACCTCTCTCAATTCTAGCTAGTCTATTGTTCAAATTAGTGAACATTTTACTCAATTGATTAGCTATCTTGTCCATCGGATCATGCTCTTTTTCTTAGAAACAAAGAATTCAACCTTCTTAGGTTTTCTTTCAGGTTGACTAGGCTCCAGAGAGTATGCTTTCATATTTTCACTGTCAATCATATTTCTCTCTATTTGAATAGTCATATCCATACATGCATCAATGGTTTTTATTGCTCTTTGCCTTAATGCATAATTAAAATCTATAGGAAAGGCATTCTTGTAAAAAAAATGGATTGGTCATCATTTGGCCTTAGTCCTACTAAGATCTTATTTTTGAGTTTAGTAAATCTTCTAGTGAATCATTATCTTTCTTTTTCATAATGGCTAATTTTGTTAATAAAGACTACTCATTCTTCATTTCCCTATATCTTTTAAGGAATACAATTTTCATGGTTTGAAAATCTAGGGTGGATCCATTATGAAGGTTGTTAAACCATTGATGAGCATCTTTATCTAAATTATGAAAGAATAGCCTAAGGACTACATCCTTTTCATCAACTTCTAGATTATCAATAGAATTCAAGAAATATATGATATGGTCTTCACCGGTAACAACAATGTTACCTTCAAATCTGGGCAAGAATTTACTATCTTTATTGAGAAGAGGGTTTAGGTTCTAAGGTAGGTCAAAATTTCTATATCTGTTATTTCTCCATCTATTGATATTACCATTAGGATAAGCAGCTATCATATTTACTACTAGTTGACTGACTATGGGTATTTGATTAATAGCAAGGGATGACTGGTTTGAACTTGAATTGATATTGGAAATAAAAATAGAATGAATTAAAATTGTAGAGATACTGTAATATTTGAAGAATACCTCTGGGTTTAGCACTTCAAAAATCAATTCCTTACTGCTTATTTTTGTAGACACCAGATCCAAGTTTTTTCTTCTTTCTTTAAATTTTGGGTTTGATCGGAGTCACTAGCACAAGTGTGCAAGAAAGAATATGATCCTCTAAGGATCCTTCAACCAATATTGCTTGGCTTAGTGTCTCAATTATCACAAAATTTCTCTCAAGGTATTTAAAGGAATGGTGACAAACCCTAATGATTGACAAAACCTATGACCATTGGTTATTGAATTTTGAAATTTTGAAAATGGGAAAAACCATGAAAATTTTAAGAAAAAATAGTACGTAGTCTTTTCCAACAATGACGTCAAAAATTATTGGCGTATGTTGTCGCTACAAGGTATTCAAAACAGTATTTTAGGTCCTCAAATCCCCGACGACAAGAATTCAACTCCTCAGCAATGACGCCAAAAATTATTGGAGAATTTTTTTGCATCCCTTAAATATTCTCACACCACATAATTTTTTAAATTCAATCAGCATTATGGACTCTGGTAGATCCACCTCTTTTACTCAAAAAAATAAAAGCTTCTAACAGACTGAGTAAGGTAAAGGAACCCCAAAATGAGTTTATATTAGTAATGCTTGTGCTCAACCAGATTTAAAAGAAAAATAAAATACAATTATTGTTTAACCAAGAATTATAATACCCACTAATATGCTCCTATCAGTAGACCGGTGTCTTGTCCATTATCAATTGTAGCAAAGTATTTAGATGATTTGGTGAAAAATAAAGAAAGAGAAAGAAGAAATTGGGTTAACTATATATCTATTCAAATGATGTAACAGACATAACTAATATGCACTAATGATAAAAAGTGTCATTTACATATTCAAATAATGTAACATGCAAATGTGATAACAAACACAACTGAACATAGTATTTCTCAAAGGTGGAAACATGATTGTATTCATATAAAGATATCTTTTACAATGGGAGTCTGGTCTAAATAACCCAGATCTCACTAAATCAATACAATTTGAATTTTGTTCAAATTATGTAACACAATTCAACATCCTTTCATTCTAAAAGTAGTAACAAGGGGACTCTTGAATTTCGATCCAACCATCAAAAATGATCTTAGCAAACTAGGTACTGCCTGAGCAAAAACCTACATAATTATAGGGAAGAATAAGAAATGGCTATGGGAGACAAGACACAAAGATAAAATACAACTGACAAGACAAAAACACTCTATAATATCTTTGGAAAAAATTGAAGATGCAAAAATTCATTCTAATATGGTTGATGCAACGCTTATTTGCAACCTAGGGATGCCAATGCAATTGTAACTACTTCTATCTGACTTCTCCATTTGAATTCATCTGCACTGTTGATCTTGTTATAGCTTACAATTGGATTGTAGTTGTTATGCATTGTCTTATTTTGAAGTTGATATTTAGCTACTTCTAAACTATAGGATTCTTCAATGGAGTATAACTATTTTGAATTAGGGCTCTATAGTTGGTTGTCTCTGAATCTATCGGTGCTTCATCCTTCCTCAACTCTCTCTTTTCGATCGTGTGTTATTTTAGCAATTTTATAGCACTTGATGAATTTTGTAGCTTTGAAAAGACCATTTTATTTTCTTTTATGTTTAATGTCTTGGATAGTCTCCCTTTAAACCCGACACGTTTTGAAATGGAGAAAAGAACTAAAAGTTGGACTGAGAAACAAGGAAGATGTAGGGATCGTAGAAAGTGGAAGATAGGAGATGGTGAAGAGGTATACATATAAAAAGGAGGTAATACTGTGATAAAGAGGAAAATATTTGAAGAAAAGTATAGGGATAAAACATTATATGAAATAAACAATGGATGAACACCAGAAGAAGTGATATTATAATAAGAAGAAAGGGAAGAAAATAAGGGGGCATAGTGAAAAGGGGTGTCTAGATCATGAGACACCCCCAAAAAACTGTATTACCATGAGTATACTTCACTACAGCTAACATTTGCTTCAGATCTAGGCAAGGTACCTTGAGTAGAGATTCCAGGCACTTGTAGCCTAGTGTCAATTTCTACGACACTTTCTCTTTCTTATACAATCTAGTAGGAACCTCCTCTATAGATCATTCTTTGCCCTGTGGATCTTCACTTGTGCTTTCAGACTCATATGCATATTGAGAGATGTTTTCTTATTGATTATAAAAGGATTCCAAGCCTTACATTGACTGAGCTTTGAGTGATGGTCCTGCTAGTGGGTACTTCTACAATTATTACAAATATGTACCTTTTATTTGAGAGTTTTTTCCAAAAAAATAGCCTTTGGTGAACTGTCTATTCACATCCTTTTTCTTGTCAATCGAGCTCCTTATTTTTTAGTTGTTTTCCATGTAGTTGATACCATATCAAATACATTATGACATGTAATTTAGCTCGTAAGAAATTTTTCAACTTGATTATACCATTCCTAAACTACTTTTAATTTTACTCATAAAAGTACATAATTAGTGAAACAAATATGGTTGTGCTATGAAAATATTTAAAGTTAATTTTATTTTTTCTACCAAACTCTTGCTACACTTATCAGTCTAACTATGCTGCAGATTACTTGTTGTGATAACCTTACTTTATGTACAAATAGATACATATGACAACTTGTTTACTAATTATCTGTATTATGGTTGTACCACACCTTTATTCACTTGTTGCCTAGTCACATGAAAAATGTTGCATGTCTATTCTTCTTTACTCCACTCGTCTATTATTGCTCGAGTTTCAATTCCTATCATTGAACACGGTCATAAAATCACTCAGTTATCTATGCCTCAATCTTGGTTGTCGATTGGAATTTTTGAGCAAATCTAGGACGTCGATCTTAATGCAAAAAATCGATGGGGCTCCTTACGGCTAGGTCAAATATAATTCATTCATTTCTATTGATTGCAAGCCATTGATTTAGTCTCCCAAGATTGACTATTTTATATTCTACAATCTGTTGATTCCTCTTGACGTGGCATGATGTGGATTGTCCTTGTTATATTATCGATAAATGTGAGCATTGATCTTTTGTCTACATGGCAAAACACGCATTGTTAATATGTGGCTTTTGAATTTTGTTCCAGATATCTTGTCTTTTTATATAGTGCAATGTGGTCTGTTCATTCTTTATCACGAGTTAGTGCAAGTCATAGATTTGTTTAGACTTTTTGCATGTGTCAAATTATTTGGTGCTTCTACGTGTCTCATATACATTCGTTGATGTAAACATCCTGGAGAAATGTGGACCATTCATCTTCCTAAGACTTAGGGTATTTTTTTGTCAAGAAATATGAGCTATACATTTGGTGGGCTTCCTACAAACCGTTGATTTGATCTTTAAGACTATCGTAGATTGTTGATCTGAGCACACTCCTAGATAAAGATTTAGTGGAATATACATGGCCATTGCGGACTATAGATGAAATTGTTTGGTACACTACAAACCATCCATTTTATCCATAGAAAAATGTATTGACCTACTCTTGCTCTTATTCTTTGTTTTGTATCCCACATGTCTTCCTTCGGGCCATGGGTTTCAAATTTGAGAAGTCATGTTCATTAGATATATTAAAGAAAAAACTAATCAATTTGTAAAATCTTACCTGATGAACCGCGGTTGTTGGAGATCTTCTAATGAATGTAGACCATTTATCTACTTTGATGAGCAATAAATATGACTAAGCATCTCTTAAGAGCATGTGGAGCATTGCAGTCCATAGATATTGTCATTAGATTAAGGTGGGACATTGATCTTTCTTTGTTTATGGAGTGGCACGCTTTTGATGCAAGAATGGTAAATAAAGCAAAGTGCTTTGACTTGTGTGACAAGACCTTTGACTGTATTGCAGGTCATTCATTTTCTTGGCAAATTCAATGCAGAGTGTCCTGTAGAGGGGGATAACAGCCCCATCATGTACAATTCCAAAAATCTGGATCCGCAAGAGAGAAGACTTTGGGGTGAACCGCTAGGGCTATGTGGTTTTTTTTTACACTTGGTGCTAGGGGGGATGGGTTCACCAGGAACGGTTTAAGGACTTGCTCCAAATCCACAAGAATTTCAGGAATGTTTGATGTATTTGATTGAAGATAAAACACCTAGATTTGGCCTTTCTAGATCTATGTTATAAAAGATAAAGAACAATGCAGAAATACATAAATGTAGGAATATAATAACTAATATTAGAATGATTCTTTCTTTGAATGCTTTCTAACCTAGGGTTCTAAAAAAGTAACCTTTAAGCAAGGGCTCAAGAAGAGATGCACAAACAAAATTAACCCTAAGTTCATACTATATGCTATTTTCTTTTCAATAACTAGAATTAATTAAATATACTTAATAAAATCAGATCTAAAGTTTTATAATAGAAATAAAAGCACTCAATAATCAGCCTAGAAGACTAATCAAAATACTTAGCTTATCCGATGTTTTATCTTTGTATTTATACCTTTGTCCAAATCTATTGATAATACATGTTCCTACAAGATAACTCAGTAAACACTTAAAAATGGAATTAGCATTAGGGGCCTGATTATGCCACTGTACAACAGTGCTTGGAGGCACAATAGTCAAGCCCCCTAGGTCTTTTTAGCTAACATTTTATAATTAACAACAAAAATTGACCTTTAGAGGAAAACAAGCATTAATGCAATATAGCAGAACAAAATACAAAAATCACATAACAGAATATTCCACTATGCTCTAGACGCAAATCAGAATGCAATGGAGAAAACAGGGACAGTAGATTACCCCTAGTTTGATCTCAAGTGAAATCGCACACCGTAATGGGCGACCGCAATAACGCAAAGCGAAATCATACCCCGTAATGGGCGACCGCAATAACGCCAAGTGAAATCGCACCCTAAAATATGCGACCACAATAATTCCAAGCACAATCGCACCCCGTAATGGGCAACCGTAATAACACTAAGTAAAATCGTACCCCATAGCAGACCAGACACGATTTCGCATAAACTATGCAAAAATAAAGTATGAATGTATAAACTCGATTACATCACTCAAAAAACCTAAATGTGCATGCAGAAGAGCGAATTCACCTGGCAGAGAGTGCAAAAGCAAAATAGAAGGGTTTTAGATCTCCCAAATGGTCAATCTCCCCTTAGGGCTCCAACAACAATCCATCGAGAGCGAAGAAGAATAATGCAGCAGACAATCAAACTCTAAACTCCAAAGTTGCTTGTGAGAGAAGAAGAAGGATGTAGACCAAACAAAAACACTTTGCAAGAAATCAAATGCGAGCAATAAAATCATTAAGTTCCGAATAAAATGAAAGCATGTTAAATTGTGTGTTATCGTGTGATCGTGTGTGAAAATTGAATTCAAACCCTCCTTATATAGCGTATTTGAAGGCAAAAAAAGCGAGAAAACCAAGGAGAGCCAACGTAAAACACGCTAACCCAAAAAAAATAGGGTTTTAATGCATAAAATCCTAAAAAGGTAAAATTGCACCGCATCCGAGCCGACCGCGATATCGCAATGCGAAGTCGTGTCCCATCAAGGACCGAGCGCGATTTCGCATAAATAAGGAAAACAAGCAAAATAGAGGGGGGAAAGCCTTGTCCTTGCCCTAGGCAAGTCTAAGGGGTCCCCCTAGAGGGCTTAGGTAAGATTGCCCACTAACGTGGGTAAATTTTTTGTCTACATTTTGCCCCCTCTTTGATGTATTTATGGCCTAATAAATATGTCAAAGAAGATATGTAAACACCCACAAACAAACAACGACAAGCAGAAACTGGATGGCTAGTTTAGAAGAAAGGGATGGTGCAAAAATTGTGTTACTTCGAACACTTTCAAATTTATACATAAGTCAAGGCATTAGGGACATTAATGCCTCTAAGGCCATGGTGCCCCCTCGATTTTTATGAGGGACATGATCGTCATAAAAAATCAAAAAAGGTAGACTTAGAAGAAGAAGAAGTGAGAAAAAAAATGTGCAAAAAATAGGGTTAAAAAGTTCAAAGGGGGAAAAACCCTAATTGATTTTAACCGCTTGAGGAAGAAGAAAGGGGGCTTAGGATAAATGGAGGAGATGGCACTATCGATACACTATTCAGTGATCGTGAGGGACAAAGCTGGCATGGAGGCAGAACATGCGTAGGTAGGATCGAAAACCCTTCCTTGCATGTCAAATTTTTTAAATTTTTGCATGCATTTTAGTGGTTTTCCGTAAAAACCGGTGGTTTTGGTGCGTACAACTTGAACGTGATTTCACGGCCTGACTACAATTTCGCCCTGGGAAACAACGAAAAAATCATGCCTAGAAAAAATTGACTAGGCGCGATTTCGTGAAAACGCACCTAGCGGGTGCGATTTTGCGAAAACGCACCTAGCAGGTGCGATTTTGCGAAAACGCACCTAGCGGGTGCGATTTCGTCGAAAAAGGAGAAAAAAGAAAAAGAATAAAAAAATAAAAAGAAAGGAAGGAGGGAAAAGGAAGCAAGCAAACAAATTTAAAGATATAGAATTTGATGATTCTATGGATTTATATTAATTTTAAATTAATTAATTAATTAATTATAATGGATTAAAATATTTGATTAAATTTATTAACGGAAAAATTTTATTTTATTGTTATTGCAGCTTAGGGTACTCGAGAGTCGTGAGTGGAGAGCAGGCTCCTTAGAGGTGGAGCTAGAGGCACTCAAACAGGTAGAGAGGGACACTTTAGTAGAAGTGGGGCTAGAACACCTAGCGAAACTGCCTCTGGTAGAGGCAGACAGGGCTTTGCTGACAGCATTGGTAGAGAGATGGTACCCGAAGTTGTCTACCTTCTGGTTACCTACGGGAGAGATTACCGTCACACTGGAATATGTGTGGTGCATCTTGCGCATACCCATCAGGGGGAGAGTAGTTTACAAAGCACGAGGATGGCTAGCTACCATGCAACATTTATTAGGAGGCTGGACCCACCAGGTGTGAGAGAGCAACATAGTCATGGATGACCTGGCGGGGCGGTTTGGGGCAGACCCATTGATGAACTTGCTTTGTGAGGTGGTTTTGGGTATGCTGATGTGCCATACTAGTAGGTAACATCTATCATGGGTAATGACGGGTGTAGTGGTAGACATGTGAGACCAGAGGTCTAGGTTCGCATGGAGTCCATATGTGTTGGCCCACTTGTACAGGATATTCTACAACATTGTGTAAAAGCGGCATCAAGGTCTAAAACCAAGACCAGGTGGAAATAAGAAAAAATTAACAGAATAAATAATTCTTTATTTATGATCTCACAGAGCTATTACAATCCTTCATCGAACATAGGAAATACCTACATATTTATATGAAGGGAAAGGAAGTCGAAGGAGAAGATGGAATGGAGGCTGGAGGAAATAAAGGAAGGTAGGTGGAGTGATAAGGGAGAAGAGGGAATATAGGATAATGGAGGGATAAGGAGGACGGATAAGGAATGGAGAGATATTTAAAAAATATCATGCCAACTAACTTAGCCGACCTCTTTGTTGACCACTTAGCTGACTAACTTAGCCAAGTGTTCACACTTGCTACATTCTCCCCCTTAAATTTGAGAGGACTGACGAGACAGTATCTCAGCTTTACAAATTGAGCTTTGGCCAATGCTTTGGTGAAGATGTCTGCAACGTTCTCCAAAGTGTGGCAATAGTGAAGCTCAACAGTATCAGTTTCCACCATATCTCTGATGAAGTGGTACTTCATATCAAAATGCTTTGACCTACTATGGTGGACAGGATTGTATGCCAACTAAATGGCACTAATGTTGTCATAGAATATCCTTGTTGGACCACTTTGCTGCACTACTGTCTGCTTCTTGGAACTCCAAGTTATTAGTCCAGATCCCAGACTAAAACAGTTCCCTGAGGTTGATTTTTTGTCATCAATGTTGCTACCCCAATCACTATCACTAAAGCCTACAAGCTTGATAGCGTTACATTTATGGTAATGGATTCCAAAATCCCATGTACCCTTTACATATATGAGAATTCTCTGAGCTGCCTGTAAATGCAACTCATAAGGGTTAGACATAAATCAAGAGACAAGAGAAACAACATACTGAATATCAGGTCTGGTGTTGGCGAGAAACATCAAACTCCCAACCATGCTTCTGAAAGTGGTCACGTCAACTTTTGATGCTCCATCATCTTTGCTTAATTGGATCCCATGTCCAACTGGAGTTGCAACTGGTTTGCAATGCTCCATATCAAACTTCTTAAGCATGTCCCGAGCATACTTATGTTGACATATGAAGATCCCTGTATCTGACTGATGAACCTCCATTCCAAGGAAGTAGTGCATTAAGCCAATATCCTTCATCTCAAACTGCTTCATCATGGAGTTTTTGAACTCCATATTCATTTTTTCATTACTACCCATGAATATGAGATCATCCACATACAAGCAAACTATGAGGATGTCATTTCCTTGCTGGAGGTAGTAAAGGGTGGGTTCATTTCTACTTTTTGTGAACCCAAATTCTTTGAAGTACCCATCAATGCATGAGTACCAAGCTCGTGGTGCCTGCTTGAGGACATAAAGTGCCTTCTTCAGTTTGTAAACAAGATGTTCCTTGTCTTTCTATTCAAATCCTTGTGGTTGCTCAACATACACTTCTTCTGTCAAGTAACCATTTAGAAATGCACTTTTCACATCCATGTGTTGGACTTTTCATCCCTTATGTGCAGCTAAGGCAAGAAGCTGTTCTAATAGTCTCCTGTCTGGCTATAGGAGCAAAAGTCTCTTCATAATCAACTCCATATTTCTGAGTGAATCCCTTTGCAACTAGTCTCGCCTTGTGCCTTTCAATGCTACCATCAGCATTAAACTTGGTCTTATAGACCCACTTACATCCAACACATTTATTGCCTTTAGGAAGCTTTACCAGCTCCCAAGTGTCATTGTTTTTTATAGAGGTTATCTCCTCTTTCATGGCATCTTGCCAAATTTTCTGAGTACATGCCTTCTCATAACTAGAAGGTTCAAGTTGTGCACTAGTTAACAAAGCATAGTTAACTTGATCTCCCCTAGGTTCCTGTTGGGAGACATCATCACCATACAGGTGCATACTTTCTAATCTGTGTAAAACAGAATCCATTTCACTAGCTTGACTCCTAGTGTATCTTCTTGAAAAAATTTATCCAACATATGATATGATGGATGATACTGTAGAGTTCTCTTACCTCTGGATGGAGAATCAATGTCCATTGGTGAGGAACTTACTGATCGCTGCGGAGGATTTGGTGAACAAGTTGAATCAAAAGATGAACTTGGATTTGCAGGAGGAGACTGCTTTCCTTTCTGTGGTGTCTGTTGTTGCACCTGCTTAGAAACTACATCAGTGGATTCAACATCATTGAATATTTGGGGCTTACCCCATTCTCCCCCTTCATCAAAAATCACATCCCTAGAAATCACAAACTTTCTAGTCCGGGGATTATAGAGTCTGTAAGCTTTTGTATTCTCATAGTATCCTACAAAGATACATGCCTGACTCTTTGGATCGAGCTTCTTCCTAAGCTCATCAGGAATGTGAGAATAGGCCAATGAGCCAAACACTCTAAAATGCTTAACATTTGGCTTTTTACCATACCAAGCTTGGTAAGGTGCCAGCCCTTTCAAACTTGAAGTAGGACTTCTGTTTAAGATATATACGCTGGTCCTGGCAGCATCTGCCCAATATGAATTAGTCAAATGCTTCGTCTAAAGCATAGACCTTGCCATCTCCACAATGGTGCGATTTTTCCTCTCTGCGACACCATTCTGCTGTGGAGTGTAGGCAGCAGTGAACTGCCTCTTAATGCCATGTTGCTTACAAAAATTCACAAACTCATTAGAGGAGTATTCTCCTCCCCTATCTGATCGAAGACATTTTACAAAATATCTACTCTCACTTTCAACTCTTGTTTTGAAATCGATAAAGCATTCATATGCTTCATCCTTATGTTTCAAAAAATATATCCAACACATTCTAGTATAATCATCAATAAAGAGTAGAAAGTAAGAGTTGTTACCCAGACTCTGTGTCTGCATCGGACCATAGATGTCGGTATGCACTAGCTGGAGTGGATAGCTGGCCCGCCATGCTTGTCCATGAGGAAACTTTGATCTGGCATGCTTCCCAAGAGCACACCCTTCACAGACTTTGTTACTATCCTGGACTTTAGGAAGTCCAGTGACCATGGCTTGGGAAGTTAGCATTTTCAAACTAGCAAAATTCAAATGGCCATATCTCAAGTGCCATAGAACACTTGGATTGGAAATAGCAACACTTGCTAACTTATCTCCCCCTGGCTGGCCAAACTTTAAATGAAATAATCTATTCTTTGTCATTGGCACTTGAGTAATGATTCTATTATTGTTATTTTTATCAAAAATAGTGCATTTACCCTCATCAAAAAGCAACTTGTAGTTATTTTATAACATTTGACCAACACTTAAAATATTATGTTGGAGATGGGGTGTATAATAGATATCACTTACTTGTTTGACTCCTTCTCTAGTTGGAACTGCCATAGCTCCAATGCCTTCAACTGCCAATGATTTATCATCTCCCAATTTGATGCTGGATTTGTAGGAGTTTAGAGTAGCAAAGAGCTCTTCTTTACCACTCATATGGTTTGAACATCCAGTTTCCAAGATCCATGTATCATTCATGTTCTGATCTGCCTGACCATATGAGAGAAAGAGATTTGTGGCCTCTTTCTGATCTGCCTGACCATATGAGAGAAAGAGATTTGTGGCCTCTTCCTCTTCTCCAAAGTTTCCAAACTGACTGCTCTAGCTGCTACTAGCTCCTTGTGAAGTCTTAGTCCAACAATCACGAGCATAATGGCCAAGTTTGCCATAATTGTAGCAAGATTGTTTTGACTTATCTCCTCCTTTGCCTCTGTCTGATTGTTTCCCTCTATTTTGTTGTCCTCCTCTATTCGGTTGTTCACTATTGTTTGAAAATCCTCCTCTGTTCTGATTTCCTCCTCTGTTAGGAGTTCCACCTCTCTGATTATTTCTGCCTCTTCCTCTATACCTTCCTCTGCCATGACCTCTACCTCTGCCTTCTTGAGAAGCAAAGGCTTTATCATCTCCTCCATAACTTGTGGAAGGAGTTGGTGTAATCTCTCCTCATGTGAGAGAAGTGAGCCAATGAGGGTTTCAAAAGACAGAGAAGTTAGGTCTTTAGATTCCTCTATAATTATTGCAACTGAATTCCACTTAGGAAGAAGTGTCCTCAACACTTTCTTCACTATAACTTCAGGCTTTACATCATCTCCTAAAGTGACCATCTTATCTACTATGGCTTTCACTCGCATGCAGTAATCACCAACCTTTTCATTTTCTTGCATTTTAAGAGTTTCAAACTCTCTTTTCAAGGTTTGGAGTTTAACTTGTTTGACTTGGTCACTACCCCTATAAATTTCTTTTAAAGCATTCCAATTAGATTCAACTGTTGTAAAAGAAGCTATTCTAGGGAAAATACTTCTATCAAGGGCGGCTTGAATGCGATAAAGGGCAAAAGAATTATTCTTCTGAGCTTCCTTTTTAGCCCTTTTATCAGCAACACTCAAAACTGCCCACTCAGCAGTTGAAGGTTTAGTATATCCCTCTTCAATCACATCCCAAAGACCTTTGCCAATCAACGGAGTTTTCATTTTAATTGACCAATACTTGTAATCACCACCATTGAACTCAGGGATTGGTAAACTAGTATTGGAAGCCATTTTAGAAAGCAAATTTTATTTCAACTTCAAACAAGTTGTAAAAAGAAGTACAAAATAGATCACTGATTTAAATCAAATCTAGCTTTCTTAAAATGCTCACTAATTTGGCGTTCTTCTTCTTGAGGATTTCCCAAAACTGGAAAGGTGAAATTGCCTGCTTTGTCGTCACTGATTATAATGACTTCTTTTCTTTGTTGTTGCTGGCTCAAGACGCCTTTTGAGAACAACTCATTCTTCAATTGCAGGTTTCACCTCCACTGGTTCTTTTTCATACTGCATTGCTTCTGCTTCTTCTGGTTCTGAATCAGGAGAGCGAGGTGTATATCTCTCACTTGTTTCAACTTCAGGCACTATAGGAGTATAACTGTCACTTGATTGTCCTTCAGGTACTGTTTCAAGCGTCTTAGATTCAACTACTCTTTTCTCAAAGATATTATCTTCAAAATTTGCCTCGTATCCAGAATCTTATTTTCTCTGATGTGCTATCACTTGGTTTTCCAACGGACAAAACACTGTATGAAGTCCACTCTGCTGGACTTTCCTGTCAAAGGAATCAGGAGTCTCTCTTCTCAATAGAGAGAGCAATGCATAATAGCATCCAGATGATCGAATCATCTACCCAGAATTACACCGCATGAACTGGGTTACAATAATGATGCCAAAAAAAACTTTTTACCCTTTTAATTCTTTTTAAACAATTTTCCAAAATTTGTTTTAATAAAGCCCTTAAATTTTTTTTAACAATTTTCTATATATATTTTTTAAATTATTCTTTTTTTTTAAATAAAAGTTTATTTAAAAAAAACATAATAAAAAATATATAAATAAAAATTATTAAATAATTTTTAAAACCTTAATTAAAACTAAATAATAAAAAATTAAATAGAAAAAACCTTTTTTGTTTTCGAAATCCCCGACGGGATTTGATCTGCTGACCTCCGCTTCCAACCCGAAAGCACTAGCCGCTGCACCACGCAGCTCCGGTGGTAGGAATGCAGACCTCCGCCTTCTTAAACCCTTCGGCTTCCGGCGATGGCAAAAAAAAACTTGTTTTCTTTTTTACCCCGACGGGATTCGACCCTGGGACCTCTACTCTGCAAACGGGTGATCTGACCGCTAGACCATGCTAGACGGACAAGATACAGAAGAGAACAGCTTATATTTAAATATGACGGCTAAAACAGTTTTAAAAAAAAAAACGTTTAGTCCCACATGTAGTAGGAGAAAGGCAAAGAACAGTTCTTATATGCCCGCGAGCACATGTAATTTCGATTGCCTTCGGGAAATCGATTACGCCACCATTTTGCTCAACCACGCGTAGTCAAGCTCCGCCATGTGGCACTCTCGGCTCGCCTGACTCGTCCTCGTCAGCTCCTAGTTCCTGCCATGTCAACTCCTAGTCAGCACTCTGTCAGCACCTGCCATGTCAGCTTCAGGTTCCTGCCACGTCAGTGCCCAGTCATCACTCTATCAGCGCCTACCATGTCAGCTTCAGCCACGTCTAGCATCCACATCACCGTCCACCTTGAGCTGCGTGTCTGCGTCAGCTGTCTACTCTGCCTCAAAATTTGTGCCCTGCTTTGTCGTGCCCAGCTCTGCGCTCTACCACCTCCTTGATCTGATTGCCCAGCTCCTAGATCATGGTGTGCCCTCAGGATACGTGCCCAGCACGCTCACCATCCAGATCACCGTGCGTCCTAGAGATTTGTGCCCAGCACGACCTCGCCTACCGAGCTCTGATACCAAATCTAAAACCAAGACCAGGTGGCAATAAGAAAAATTAACAGAATAAATAATTCTTTATTTATGATCTCGCAGAGCTATTACAATCCTTAATCGAACATAGGAAATACCTACATATTTATATGAAGGGAAAGGAAGTCGGAGGAGAAGAGGGAAGGGAGGTTGGAGGAAATAAAGGAAGGGAGGTGGAGTGATAAGGGAGAAGAGGGAATATAGGAGAATGGAGGGATAAGGAGGAGGGATAAGGAATGGAGAGATATTTAAAAAATATCATGCCGACTAACTTAGCCGACCTCTTAGCTGACCACTTAGCTGACTAACTTAGCCAAGTGTTCACACTTGCTACAAAAGGGATAGTGTGTACGATGATGCTCTAGGTGTGGAGTTGGGAGCACATAGCGGTGCAGATATCGAATAGACTACCAAGTTCATTGCCTAGTCTGAAGTGATCAACAGCATATAGGTGGCCCAGATCCTTAGAGTAAGTCACAAGGACCTACATCGAACATATGCCACTAGCAAGGCAGATAGTAGACAAGCTTAGGGAGGCCAAGATAGTATGGCAACCCCGATATCTACACCCAATATGGACCAAGGATAGAAAAAATCTGGCGAGGATCAGTAAGATTAGGTGGTTGAAGACGAAGAAGGGGGAGCCAGAGGTCTTTCGATTTGATCGAATCCTAAGGTAGTTTGGAATCTTGCAAGGCATCTCAGACCTAGGGGACTACTAGTACAAGAGATTCTACCAAGATCTAGCAGGGGTGGGAGGTAGACACGACCTGACTAGGTGGGTCGAGGAGGACCTATACAATCCTCCTTATGTGGATCCCAAGGTGGACGATGCATAAGTGGTCTTCGACTACTAGCAGTCGTACAAAGGAGCCATACCCCGTAGGGTCTACCCACTAGTTCCTATACAGAGGTGCCAAGTGATGGACCCAGACATGTAGCGAGCATTTTAAGAGGTTTCTCGTAGGGCTATAAAGAGGGCTCAGCAAGGACAAGTAGCTCTTAGACAGAGGTAGGCTCGAGTCAGAATTGAGTTGGTGTTGGAAGACACCAGTTCTATCGAGACCGGGAGGTAGGGCAACTAGAGTTTCCCCCACAGAGGCCAAGGTACTACTTGTTGGAGGATCAAGAGAAGCCTCCACATCAACAATGGCTATCCAAGCTCCACGACGAGGGGATCTGAGGGAGGAGGCAGAGACACTATAGGCTTAGGTGACTACTCTGCAAAGATAGGTGTACCTACTCCAGGAGGATAGATCCAAGAGAATCAAGGGACTACGAGACTTGTTAAGCACTGCAAAGAGAGATATGCAACTCGAGCAGAGGATGATCATCTTCAAGGAGGGGTGAGCCAACTAGACATAGAGCACCAGAGAGCTCAAGCAGAGGGGATGGCTATCATTGAGAGCAACTAGGCTAGCAATAGAGTCTACCATCTACAGGTGGATCTACAGAGGGTAGGGGAGAGGATGGTGGTGGCCATTCTGTAGACTACCTTTTATGAGACCATGTATAAATACCAGTGGGGCAGAGAGCGACACTCCCTCCATCCCTCTAGTCGGTTATCAGGTCGCGATCTCGATCATGGATATTCTTGGCATCTCTACCCATGGATATGCGGCTGCCTAGACCACCTCCTCCTTTGGGCGGAGCAGAGGAGATAGGCTCTCAGAGCTAGGCTAGGCTAGGCTAGGGATCGAGATGACATGCCAATTTTTATTGTGGCATGCACCCCTAGGGATTGGTTGAGTGTACTAGGACTGGACTATGGTACACCAACCAGACATGACTAACTCTCTCTTTTCATCGAGTAATACATAGTTGCTTTCTCTTTATGTTTTGTGAATGTGTGCATGTGAATTTAATGTTATCTTAGATGTTCTTTAATTTGATGTTTTATGAATGCAATCTATCTTAAATGCAATGCTATATGAAATGCATGGATGAAAAAGGAGGGAAGAAAAGAAAGAAAACATGAGACGAAGAAGAAGAAAACAAAGAGGAAGACGAAGAAGAAGACAAAGAAAAATGATCCAAAGGTCAACCATCTAAAATAGAGAAGGATGGGTGAAACATAGTATTGAAATCAACATAGGTTGCAAGGGACCAATGTGACTAAATACTATGAATCATACCAGAAAAGAAGGGAGCTAAACCCGCTATGGGTGTAGTGCTCATCGAGAGGGATGAGGTGTTGGAGTCTGACCCGCTATGGGTGGTTGCTCACTTATTGACTACTATGGGGTGATTACCCACTAGGATGTATGCCGAGGCCTACTAAAAATGGCCAAGGAGCTTATCCTGTAATGGGGTGTTGAGCCCACTGAGTCAAAAGGGAGTATAACCTGATAGAAGATCATATCCGATAAGATACCCGCTAGGATGTATAGTTATCCCATGTGGGGTGTAATATAAGGATTAAATATATATATATATAATATATATATATATATATATATATTATATATATAATATTATATATATAATGTGAGTGCTACCCTCGATAGGGGTTTAGAGTAGAAAACAAGCTAGTGAGTGTGTGCAGTTGTGCCAAAAGATGACTTTGAAAAGAAAGAAAATAAGGCATATGTATTTCCTTGTTTAAAAGCAAAGGAAGACAAAGAAAAGAAGGCAACGAAAAAGCGACAAGGAAATATTGATGAATGATCATCCTTGATCTAAGAGATACTCTCACTATTTCCAAGATCAAGGAAGATAAAACTTGAAGAGGCAAAAAGCAAGAAAGAAAACTGAAGAAGAAAGCCCTAGGTGGGGATCTTACTAGGCATCAAAATCCTAGAGAGAGTGCAATGCATGTGAGCTACGACCTAACTAGGTATCATCACATGCCATTGTCGCAAGATCCCCATAAATCTATATGATCAAGTAGTCATGAACAAGCAATCATGCAGAATATGACATTCAAGCATGCAAGTTGGATTAGATGTCAGGCAAGCAATGCAAAAGGATGACAAACAACAATGCAATATGAACAAGCAGATGGATGCAATGGAAATGCAAATGCATAACTAAATGATGATTAATTGATTGATGCAAATTTTTATTTTTATGTTTTGTTATTAAGTAATTTAAATAACTTAATTTAAGCAAGCAGAATGAAAGTCGACACAACATCTAAGTGTGTCACCTTTCTTAACAAAAATAATAGGCGTACCATGGGTTGTTTTGTCAAAGAAATATCTAAAAGGTAAGCCTTCTCGATAATTAGAATTATGGAGAGGCTCCTTCATAGCTCTTTCTTTGGTAGCCATAGCACGATAATCAATGCACTCACGAACATAACCATTCTTTTTAACATAAGGAGGAGCAATTCCTAACTTCACAAGATCGCTATAGGACAACGAAGTAGGATCCTTTGCTAAAACAGAAGGTTTACTTTTAGAACACACAGAATCAATCATATTGTAAAACAAGACACTAGAAGAATAAGGGGGACCATCATCCTCATCACCCACTCCTGACTTTTGATAATCCATATATTCAACATAAGTCATAAGATGATCATCATTATCAAATGGTAAAGGTTGGTCTTTACTAGGTATAAAACCTATGCCACATCTCCCAGGCTAGATTTTGACATCCAAAGGCTCTTGAATGCCCTTTTGTTGTGGCCCCAAACCTTTACCTACATATCCCATACTAGATAGGATCTATTTAGGAAGTGGGTAGTCATTGGAAAGGTAACAATGAGCAAAAGAATGCTCAATGGGAGAGGGGTTGCTACCACGTATTTTATCCTCGAAGGTAGTTCCTACGAAGACAAAGGTACACATGCCAAAGTGTACAACATCACCTTTCTTATGGGGCAAACCCATGGCTCTTGGTGATGGTGGTAGCTTGGCTAGATCCAGAAGAGGTGATTGAAGAAACTGATTATCATGATCCTGAGATGAAGAATTTAAGATATGTTCCTCACTCATTTTTTAAATTTAAATTTGTTATGATATCTGAGATGAGGAACATAGAGAAACCATTGAAGAGATTGAGGGACATAGGTTGAACTCAGATCGAGCTCGCTCTATATTTGAACAAAATTTAAATGGTCGAGGGTCACCCGGAATGGTGATAACTTGATCTTTAAACTCAAATTTGAGACACTGATGAAGAGTAGAAGGGACGACCTTCATTGCATGGATCCAAGGTCATCCAAGAAGAAGATTAAAATATGCAGGACAATGTACCACATAGAACAAAGTATCCAATATTTTAGGCCCAACTTTGAGAGGAAGAGATATGACACCACAGGCTTCTTGGGACTCATTGTTGAAAGCTTTTATAATGATATCAAATTTTGTTAAGTCTTCCTCTTTTAATCCAAATTTTTGAAAGAATTGATATGTACACAAATTGAGGGAAGAACCATTATCAATCAAAATTCTCTTGATAAAAGTATCCCCAATAAGTGCAGTGATGTAAAGTGAAGAATCTTCTTGCAAGTTTGAGGAAGGTTTATCATCATCCAAAAATGAGATATGATGTATCCCAAGAGAACCTACGACATCAACTATAGCATTGGGTGAAATATCTGAGGGAACCGATTGTTGCTTTAAAAATTCCATCAAAGCATCTCTATGATTGGGAGAAGTTTGAAGGAGCTCTAAAACTGATATCTTTGCAGGAGTGCTAGCCAACTATTTTTGGAGATCAAATGAAATCTTAGGTTATGGTCTCAACACAATAGGTGGAATCCCTGTATCTAAAGCTTTTCCTTGATTATTCCTCAAAACTGAATTGGGTTGTAACACAAAATTCTATCCTTGTTGAGGATGTTGAGTTTGAGCTTGTCTTCTTGTAGTTACCCCAACCATACCAACCATATTACCATAAGGAGGAGGCTCATTCTGATGGGCCACCTGATTTGTTGCTTGTTGATTATGTTTTGGCAATGGATCTTTAAATATTCCCATATCTTGATTGGTAGTCACATTTTGTTGGATAGGTACTTGATTATTTACTGTTTGAAAATTGCTTAAGTCAATACGTCCTGCATCAATCAGATCCTGAACCACATGTTTCAATTTTTTACAAGAATTCATCCAATGTCCTTCCACTCTATGATATGCACAATGTTGACCTACCTTATACCAATGAGTTATAGTATCTGGTTGTCTAATAGGAGGTAACTCAATTGCCTTAGCTTCTAAAAGTTGTTTCAAAACTGCTTCCATAGACATATTAAGCCTTGTAAAATTTCTTTGTGGAGGTTTCTGAAGTACTATCTTTTGTAGGTTGTTAGTAACATTATTAACAGGCCTACTATCCATTCCATTGTCACCTCCTATGTGCTTATTCTTGTGTTGAGACCTAGTAGGTTTCTCTTCCTTAACTTTGAGTTGACCTCTCCTGATGAGAGCCTGTTCTACTTTTCTTGCTAAATCAATTGCTTGATCAAAAGATGAAATAGTAGTAGTCTCTAATGCATAAGATAATTGTTCTTGTAAATTACCAATAAATATCTCAAGCATATCTTTAGGAGGTAAAGTATATCTCAAACGTCCAACTAAACTTCTCCAACAAGCTAAAAATTCTGAAAAGCTTTCTTCTTTACTTTGTTTTAAATTATAAACATATTTCATTGTCACTTCTTTCTCAATGTAAGCACCAAATTGTTGAACAAATAATTTTGTTGTTTCTTCAAAATTCTTCAAAGAATAATTGGGCAACCGATAATACCACTCTAATGCCATACCACCAAGACTCTTAGGAAATGTTTTAAGCAACAACATATCATCATAGATGAGATCATGGCAAGTTGTTCTAAATCTTCTTAAATGCTCTATTGGATCTTCTATACCCTTATAGATAGGCAATACTGGCATAGGAAAATGCTTAGGATAAGGCCTAGCAGCAACAATAGGATCCAATGGTTGATTACACATTTCCTTATAACTGTAAGTAAAACTTGAAGGTTGAATCATCTCAACTTTTGAAACCAACTGTTTCACCATATTTGCCAAATTTTGTACTTCTGGATTACTATTATGTATTATTCCTAGATTCCCATATATGTGTTGAGGCACCAATGCTTGATTCAAGTTGGAAGTATGGATATTATATGTGGCACCTTGTGAAAGTGGACAACTAACATTGGGAAGAATAGAAGCAAAAGTGTTGATATTAGAAGATTGAGGAAGAAATTGAGAATAGTTTTGAGTGACACTACTAATTGGAGGAGCTTGTATATTCCTTCCAATGTTGGTGGTTGTAGTAGTATCAATAGTTGAGTTCAACTTATCAAGATGTATTGATTTAGGCAAGGAGTTTTCTTGGTTAAGCATAGGGGAGCTTATTGGAGGAGGAGAAGGAGTTTCATCTCTATCAAGGTGAGCTTCTTGCTCCATGCCTCCCAATATTCTATCCCTATTAGCTTTCATAAAACCCCAAATATGCTCAAATGATGAAAAGACAAAGCTACCATTAGGTCCCTCATAAGGATCAAAACTCATCTCAGTATCCATGTTATCTTGTTCTTCTAGATCTATGTTAGGATCCTCTCTATCAATCTGATCATCTTCCAGAGGAACACAATCAGACTCAAGATGCTTTCGTTGACTTCTAAGGACAGGAGCCATTAGAGAAGCGAAAGGATAGAAGAGAATGCTAACAACAGAAACAAAAATATTTTTAAAGATATTATTAATATTCTCCAACCACACAAATAAATTTAATGATCTTGCTTAATATTTTAAAAAGAAAAGGAGGTGTTCACGTCGGGTTCACCAAATATGTAGAGGGGGAAAACCACCCCACTGCGTACAATTCCCAAAAGGCTGGATTTTCAAGAGAGAAGCCTTATGGGGTGAACCACGGGGGCTATGTGGTTGTTCTCTACACTCGATGCTAGGGGGAAAGGGTTCACCAGGAATGGCTTTAAGGACTCGCTCCAAGTCCATAGGAATTTTAGGAATGTTTGATGTATTCGATTGAAGACAAAACACCTAGATTTGGCCTTTCTAGATCTATGCTATAAAAGATAAAGGACAATGCAAAAATACAAAAATGCAGGAATACAAGAGCTAATCTTAGAATGATTCTTTCTTTGAATGCTTTCTAACCTAGGGTTCTAAAAAGATAACCTTTAAGCAAGGGCTCAAGAAGAGATGCACAAACAGAATTAACCCTAAGTGCACACTATATGCTATTTTCTTTTCAATGCCTAGAATTAATTAAATATACTTAATAAAATCAGATCTAAGGTTTTATAACAGAAATAAAAGCACTCAACAATCAGCCTAGAAGACTAATCAAAATACTTAGCTTATCCGGTGTTTTATCTTTGTCTTTATCCCTTTGTCCAAAGCTATTGATAATACATGTTCCTGCAAGATAACTCAACAAACACTTGAAAATGGAATTAGCGTTAGGGGGCCTGCTTAGGCCATTGTACAACAGTGCTTGGAGGTGCAACAGTCAAGCCCCCTAGGTCCTTTTAGCTGACCTTTGATAATTAAAAGCAAAAATTGACCTTTGGAGGAAAACAAGCATTAATGCAATACAGTAGAACAGAATGCAAAAATCACAGAACAGAATATGCCACTATGCTCTAGATGCAAATTAGAATGCAATGGAGAAAATAGGGATAACAGATTACCCTAGTTTGGTCTCAGGCAAAATCGCACCCCGTAATGGGTGACCGCGATAACGCTAGGCGAAATCGTGCCTCGTAGCAGACCGGGCACGATTTCGCATAAACTATGCAAAAAATAAAGTATGAATGCAGAAGCTCGATTACGTCACTTAAAAAACCTAAATGTGCATGCAGAAGAGTGAATTCACCTGGCAGAGAGTGCAGAAGAAAAATAGAAGGGTTTTAGATCTCCCGGATGGTCAATCTCTCCTTAGGGCTCCAACAACAATCCACCAAGAGTGAAGAAGAATAATGCAACAGACAATCAAACTCCAAACTCCAAAGTTTCTTGCGAGAGAAGAAGAAGAAGGATGCAGACCGAACAAAAAACACTTTGCGAGAAATCAAATGCGAGCAATAAAATCATTAAGTGTCGAATAAAATGAGCGCGTGTTAAATTGTGTGTTATCGTGTGTGAAAAGTGAATTCAAACCCTCCTTATATAGTGGATTTGAAGGCGAAAAGAGTGGGAAAACCAAGGAGGGCCAACGTAAAACATGCCAACCCAAAAAAATTAGGGTTTTAATGCATAAAACCCTAAAAAGGTGAAATCGTACCCCGTTCGGGCCGATCGCAATATCGCAATGTGAAGTCACACCCCGTCAAGGACCGGGCACGATTTCGCATAAAGAGGGAAAACAGGCAAAACAGAGGGGGAAAGCCTTGTCCTTGCCCTAGGCAAGTCTAAGGGGTCCCCCTAGAGGGCTTAGGGAAGATTGCCCATTGAAGTGGGTCAATTTTTCATGTCTACACGTCCATTTTTAGTCAAGAGAATTCTGAAGCAAAGGACTTTAAATGGGGAAATGTTTTAGTGGCTAGGATTTAATAGCAATGCTTGGAAGGCTACAGACCGTAGATTATGACTGAATTTGGCCGACCTATAGTGAAGATACCTTTTGACAAGTCAAAGGGGGATTATGCATTGCTAATTACTGACGGCTCGGATTCACTTATGCTTTGTGGGCTGACGCGAACCATTGATGATGTGGGAAGATACACGACTTATAGCTTAAGGAGAGAAATAATTTGGATGACTCGAGGAGACTTTAAATATACGAACTAATGCGAGCAATGGATGATTGGGGAAGATGTATGAGATTTAACCAGAGGAATGTGCCAAATGAAACAAGGAGGGATTTTGAAATTTTGCGAGAAGGATCAATCGAACTTATTCAAATTTTAACAACTTTGTGACCTCTTTATTGAAAAAAACAATTAAAACGAAAATGAAACTAAATGAAACATTTATAAAATAAAAAATGTACTAATGAGATCAATAGACTAATGTGTAAACAAAAAACGAATTTCCATAATCTAATAAAATCTAAGGAACAGTTAAAATTATAACAAAATTGAACATGAACGAATTATTCAGGAGTTTGAGACTAGGAGTATTAGATTTTATGAAATCTAACAGCCTGATGGGTTGGATTTGAAGGAATTACATAATAGTTCAATTTTTATTGGAATTAGCCAAATATATTGGTGTAAAATCCTAATTTTACTTGGGGCTGGTAGGTTGGATTTGAAGCAGTTTTTTTTTAATAGGTTTAAAAGTTGGGGTAATGTCGAGGCCACCTTTCCTGTGAATTGAATTTAGGTCTTCGTTAGGAAAGGCCAATGTCTTTTGCCGTTGTGGTATCCCTGTTGGAACAGATCTGAAGCAGTTGCATTGAAATTAGCTACATTTATTTAGCAGGTAATATAATACAGGGTTTGGGTCCAAGATAAGACAATGTAAACTCTGTTTATCCTTTTAATTTCTAAATCTCATATGATTGGAACACTTGTGTATCAATTTGGATATTTCTTAACAGTTGGTTTATGCTAGTTTCCTCCAAGTGGAACAAAATGAAAAGTATTTTGAATGAGCTCTCTGTAAGATTAGAATGTGATAATGTTAAAATTCCTATCAACTTGCAGCTGCAGTTGTCACTGAGTTTTGTTTGCTGGATTTGAAAATGACATGGATTTTTCTTCTTTTACTGTGTTTTGGAAAATAGCCAGATTCGTTTTCCATACAATAATTCAGGATCTTATTAGATACATCCCATAAAATCAGGATGAGGAGTTATTCCTTACTATTTTCATGGACACTTTTATGTTAAAGGCTGAATCAGTTTTTTCTCGATCAGAAGCACTACTGCATTTTCTAACTCACTGTAGTTCCAAATTTTCTAACTCACTGTAGTTCCAAATTTTCTTATCAATCAGTTTATTCAAGTGACTTATCCTTGTTCTTTCTTTTCTTTGAATTTATAGGCTATTAGAATGGCTTGCTTGAAAATTGTATTCTAATTGGAGGATATATCTTCATTCTTTGTTGCTTTTTGTTCTTAACCTATATTTTTTTAAACCCTTATGTGAGAGAATGTGACAGCCTTGGAAACGGGACTCACCGAGAAATCAATTATAGTGATAATGTGAACTTCATGGTTTTGGTTTTTTAGAGATCCAACATTAAAATTAGGGTTGATTTAGTGATAATGTAAACTTCATGGTTTTGGTTTTTTTTAGAGATCCAACATTAAAATTAGGGTTGATTTAGATGGGAATAAGCTAAATAATAATTACTTCAATACGTCCTAAAGATTCAATGGTGTTACGAATTTTTTATTTTTTATTTAAAAAGACAAACCAAACCTAATTATCAGTGACAATGGACAGTTAAAGTTGGATTTGGGATTAACAGAGGGCTTGATTTATTATCATTATAGATTCGTTGAGTACATTTGGAAGAGGTGTGAAGCTTTGAGTGCATAAGTCAAAGCGGTTTCACTCTGAAGTTTTGAGTGCATAAGTCAGAGCGGTTTTAACCTGAAGAGTTGACTATGCTGGTCTCTCTTTATTTTTCGTTAATGATTGTTGATTTTGCTAATGAAGCTACAAGCATTTCTACAATCCAATCCTTTATCAGTGAAGGTCATCCAACTACCTTTGGGAACAGTTAAACCATTTCAGGATCAGTTGAGTGTAACTGTTCCTTCAGACCTATGTTCTGGATCGAACTACTTTCTAGTTCATCTAAAGACTGATGGTAATGTGCTAATTTTTGTTAGATTAACTGCATGCATAACTTGAATCCGGCTCTTCTCTTGGCATATTCAAAAGCTGTGATGCTTACCTTACGTTGCGCTTGGTTGAACAGTTCTAAATAAATCTTTTGTTTTAACTCACCGAACCAAACCGAAGTGATGTTAATTTACGTCTGTATGGCTTTCACAAGAACTTTCTTTCAAACATGCATGTAGGTTAACATAGTGATAGAGATACAAAGAAGATAAAGATATCCTTATTAAGGATTACGTAAGATAATTAAATTATAATTAAAAAAATTATATTGGTATAGTATAGGAAAAGATTTATTTACTTAATAAAAAGATACAAAATTTTTTAGTTAGAGATCAAAGTGAACAGAGTATTTTAGAAACAAAATATGAAACAAAAAAAGGACATCATTATTGGAGTTCTCGTTATCCTCGCATACTATTCCTGTATTTTTGCTTCTTGATGATGCTTCTTGATGATTAGGCGGCAATAACCAAAGGTTATATTTATAGTCTGATTCACTAGTGTGTCAGCCTCTTTGTTGAATTCTTGCCTTACATGTTGATAGGATATTTTGCCAATTATCCTACCTAGTTGTCTATCTTGAATAACCTCCAGTTGTAAAGATCTAAAATCTTTATTTTTGGCAAGAGTTGTTATTAATAGTTTAGAATCTCGTAAACTGTGACCTGAGTGATTCCTTGCTTTGCAACCAATTTTAAGTCGATTTTGCATGCAATAGCCTCTACCACATTGTTAGATGTTATTTCCAAGCTGATCATGTATATGAGCAGGATCTCATTGGATCCTATAAGAATCAGTCCCCTTGTCGTTGCTTGACTGGGGTTAGACTCGGAGGCATCATCAAAGAAGAGCATCGAAAAACAAATGTCAGGCAAGGAATTATTTGTTATGTAGCCTCCCTGTGTTAGGAAAGCTTGGAGATTAAGTTGGTAGATCATTCTTCTTTCTGTGGATGATAGGTGTTCTTCAAACTGATATTGATAGAAACTAGATTTGACATTTTAGACTAATTCTTCTTTTATCCTTCATTTTGAGTTTTGTTGTCCTTACCGTTGCCTTCAAAAATCCTTTAGTTTCTGTCCAACCAGATGTTCTAGATGATAAATTATGGTATAGAGCTCCACATATATTTCAGGAGGGGCTTACCTGCCAATTTACCTTTATATTATTTGTTCCACTTGGTAAAACATGTGTCTATGGTTAACCTTCTAGAGTAGGAAGTGCCAAGAATTTTGGTTATTCCTAACCAAATTGAAATTGCCTTCGGGCATTCAAACAAAAGATGAAAAATTGTTTCATTGTTTTGCATGCACATGTAACAAACATGAGGCCTTGCTATACTCCTCTTTTGCATATTATCACCTATTAATATTTTATTTTGAGAGACTAGCCAATTGAATACTTGCAGTTTAGGTGGTGCTTTATTTTTCCACACTATCGATAGTTTTTTGTTGGCAGACCCAATTTGTTGATGTTGAACTCCTAGATGCACTATGTATTCCCCATTGTTGTTGATGCTACCCCAAATAAGTTTGTCTGGTATCATGGGATGAAGAGGTCTAATGCTTGCCACACGGGACTTAAAATAATCCCAATCTCCTTGAAGCTGGGATGGAATGGAAGGGGAGATCCAATTCAGAGTCTGAGGTCCAATAAAACAAGTCACCTAATTTGAGTATTCTTTGGCTTTCCAAATGATTATGCAATTTGATTGGAGTTCTCTCTCTTAATGATGGATTTCTTAATATCAAGTCCTCCCATAGATTAATTGACTTACCATCTCTCGATAGCCAAGAATTTGTATCCTCTATTATGCTCTTTGTTGTCACTATATGTTTCCAAACCAATGAGGCTTTGGGAAGTTTGTCTGTGTTTGAGCATTTGAATACTCATTTGATTATTTACATACTTGTTGAGTAGTATGCGTTGCCATGCTCTATTGTGTTTAAGCATGTTCTAGAGAAGTTTTGCTCCTAGTGCTTGCAAAACTATCTCCATTTTTTTGATTCCCAATCCTCCTTGAATTTTACTTTTTGTGACCATCTCCCAATTGACCAAGTGAAACTTTTTTCTTTTTTATTGCATACCTCCCTGCCATAGGAAGTTGCGTATAATTCCATCTGCCTTTTGCAAAATAAACTTGGGAGCATGATACACTAATAGTTGATAGACTGGAAGAGAAGCTAACATTGATTTTATCAATACTGCCCTTCCTGCAAGACTAAGCCAACTATTACTGTAAGTCTATATCCTCCTATCTATCTTGTCTAATGTTGGGGTTCAATAGTCTGAGGCTTTGAGGTGGAAGATCATGGGCATTCCTAGGTATCTGAAGTATTTTTTTATGCCAAACCAAAATCATAGGATAGTGCAAAAGAGTTTGACTATTATTGTTGTAATATTTTGTGTATAAAACTGACTCTCTTGAGTGTTTATATGAGCCTCGATAGTTTGTGTGAACCAATCTAGGTATTGCTTAAATTATCTAACATTTTGCTTGGTGGCCTCGCCTAGAAGAATGGTATCATCTATAAATTGGGCATGTGTTACAACTTTGCATCCTACTGCAGCCTCTATCCTTGTTATTTTTCTTCCTCTTTGAATATGGTTAATTAATCTTCCAAGAGTCTCAGCTAAAATGATGTAAAGGTATGGTGATAATGGACACCCTTGTCTAATTCCCCTTGTAGCCTAAAATAAATTTGTTGGTTCTTCATTTATTAAGGGGGCTATCCATGGGTTTTTTATGCATTCTTCGATCCACTTGATGACCTGATGTGGGAGTACAAACTTTTGTAGGACCTGTTCTACAAATTGTATATTAACTCGATCAAAGGAGTTTTTCATATAAAGTTTTATAAAATTTTGTTTCTTTTTTTTATTTTCTACTATTGTGGAGGGCTTCGTGCACCATTATGCTATTATCATATATTTGTTTTTCAGGCATGAACCCCCCTTGCTCTTCTAATATTATTTTTTTCAATTTTCTTCTTCAATAATGTCTCTTTTTATTATTTAAAATTTTTTTTACCATTATTTTAAAATAGTGTAATATTTTATGGAGGTTGAGAATTCTTATCACTTAGATTAAGGAATTGTATTGTGAGGAAGTAGATGATGTGATTCCAGTTTATGTAGATAGATATCTAAATAAAGTGGTAGACTTTCTGGCTAATATGGGTATCGAGAAAGAGGTAGGGGTGAAGTGGCACAGTGGCATGGCTATTGAGGATGAGAGGATTAGGCAAGATGGTGAGAAAATCTAGTGTTTAGCTAATTTGGACAACCATTTTAGATATATGGTTTAGGAGATTTGGCTCCAATGCTGATCTTATTTTACTGTTTAATGTTCTCGCCGACTAAGACTAGGAGAAATCTCATCCCAACTTGTGAATGATCTTGTTTTTTTGTTTTAATATAAGTTTTTTTTTTAAAGTAGTGTGACATTTGATTTAAAACTAATGAGTGTAATGAAGTCTTTATTATAATTTTTTGGGGGTGATCTACAGTTAAGGTTGTGTAGTTTGATAAAAAAAAAAAAAATTAATTAGTTATATGAATTTAAAATGTTTAACATAACTGTATTGTAATTATATATTAATATTATAACAATTTTAACAATACATATATCCTTGTCTAGAAATAAAACCTATAAGTTTTCTACTTAACCTTTTGGTATTTAATAATTTTTTTTGAAAAGGTAAAAAATTATATTGATAGAACAAGAATCAAATTACAGTCAGGTCTGCCACTTTTTGCAAGCCCTAAAATCCGAAGAAAACTCATATTAACATCTCCAAAAATAACAAAAAATTGAGTACCATCTACAGAGCAGAAACTTTGAACATGTTCCCATTTTTGCTTTACACTAATCCTAAGAAACCTAGCAGGCTTGACAATCATGTGAACACTACTCGTGCTATCCCAAAAAGGGCCAAAGAGTGTTGTAAAAGGTAGCAAAAAACCCAATAAAAAATTGTTCATCCTCCATTGATCCACAAGACTCAGTGGACTCTAGACCTATCCTCATCCTTAGCTAAGTCTTTGTTGGCCAATTTAAGAACCATTTGGTTCACCTCTCGCCATTCAGAAGTGTCCCTATCTTGATTAGAATTCAGCATGTATCCAACCAAACTTTCACTGCCATGTTTAGCCAAAAAGTCAATCATTGCATTATTTTATCTGTCAACATAGACCGAGATGGAATCCTCAAACTATTGCCAAATGGACTTAATTTGGCTCACAATATTTCTTATCCTCCAAGCCTTTGGTCTAAAATTTCTAATAGCATCCAAAAGCCCCACCATAATTTATGAATCAAACTCAACTATGATCTTTCTAACCCCATTATTCCAAGCATTGAGAGAACCTTGTCTAATAGCCAGGCCTTCAACTTCATTATTACTAGCCCTTCCAAGACCCTCTAGCTCCCAATGGAGGATCTTCCCTTTCAAATCTATTCTGAGAAAACCAATGCCTGTAGCCCTTGGGTTATCTTTAGTTGCACCATCAAAATTAATATTTTTCCAACCTGGGGGAGGGGGCTGCCATGGTCCCAACTTCTGTGGCTTGGGAGTCCCCTCATTCACCTGAGTTTTCTTATCCCTAAAGTTAGCTCTGACAATTTTAGAAATCTTGTTAACAATTTTATGCCAAACCAACTCCATTGGATTGAACTCCTCTCTAAAAATTCTAGAATTTCTTTCCAACCAAATGTGCCACCAGATGAAGCTCGAGCCTAGGGACTAGCCTAGCTGAATGGAGGTATTCTTGAATTTTTGTGTTTCTAAATCTCCCAAATATTAGAAAGAGTCACCTGAAAGTTTAGGTGAACCTTAAAGAGGTCTAACCACCTTTTCCACAAATCTCTTGCAAATGTACACTAGAATAGTAGATGATCAAGTGTCTCCTCCTGGGAGTTACACATGATGCGGTTGGAAGGTCCATAAAAACCTCTCTTCATAATATTATCATAGGTGAGACAGCTCCTATGCATCACTTCCCAAGAAAAGAAATTAGTTTTAGGTCAGTCCTTAGCCACCCAAAATCTATCCCATGGGGCATCCTCCAAGATCAATGGAGGAGGGAGCAAAGAATTATAACCATCATGAAGAGTGAAGACACCTAGAGTACCAAGGCCCCAAGCAATCCTATCCTCTTCTTCTTTCCCTGTAATGCACCTTTGCTTGAGGATCTTATCAATAAGAGGCCTTTGATGAAGGGACATGAATAGGCCATTCTTCTAACCTCTTCTACTAAAAGAAAGAGAAATCTCCAATTTGTCGAGAAGTAATGTAGGAAGCCATATTTATTCATATTCTACCCTAAAGGCTTTGTTGCAAGGGTTGCAACTCTGAAAACTTAGAGATTAAGGGGGCATGTTGGTCCCAATAATCACTCCAAAAGTTAGTTTTGTCTCCTTTACCTACTTTCCAAAAAAGTTTAGATTTTACCAATTGTTCACCAAATTTCAAGACCTTCCAAATAATGGAGCCAAGGCCCCTTAGAGGAATGCGGACAACTTCTTGATGAGGGATAGAACCCAAATACTTACTAGTGATGACTCTACTGAAGAAAGCCTCCTTGTTGGATATCCATCTCCAATAAAACTTCCCAACAAGAGCTTGATTGTTTAAAGTTGCTTTACAAAAACCAAGACCCCCTTGAGCTTTAGGCTAACATATTTTATCCTAACTAACTAGAGCCCACTTCTTACCCATCCTTGGGCCATCCCACAAAAAATTTCTCATAAGCGAATCCAACTCTTTGAGGAATCTCATAGGAGCAGCTAATCTGACTGTTAAATGAATTATAAAACTTATATTTTTCTTTAAAAATATAAATGAAAGATATAAGGCAAGTACCTCTATTTTCCTTAAAAAAAAATTAAATTTTACACACATTTTTGCATCTATCAAACTATACAACTCAAATCAACATTTATTAAATATTATGTGACAATCCTATTTTATATATATATATATATATAAAGTTTAAGTGAATGAAGAGGACATGATATCCGTGAACCAAATATATGATTAGTTAGTGACAGCCACGTTAAATTTATAAATAAAATTTTGAAAAACCCTACAGAACTTTAATGAAATATTTAAGCATTTTTTTGTTACGCAGGAAAATCGATAGTCACGTTTTTATCAATTTATTCTTGTGACTCATTTTATTTCAGAAATTTATCATTATAACAGTTCACGGTTTGATTTCGGAAATCTACCATTATAACATTTGCCCTGCCTCGCTTCAGTATACTTTTACTCTAGGTGAGGGGACCTCAGAGGAGCTCAGGATTGGAACCGGTGATATTAAGTTGGCAAAGCCTCAATTAAAACTAGTTGATCTACTACCTCAACCCAATATTTAAGTAAAACCGTTGACTTTAAGTTGGCAAACACTCAATTGAAACTAGTTGATCTACTACCCCAGTATAATATTTAAGTAAAATTTATATGTATATATTTATATTTTTTGTAAATATAATTTTTGCCTAGAACAGTGCATTGGTTAGGGTTTTGGCTTCTCTTTAAGGAGTTTCAAGGTTCAAACCACGACATATCCAGAAGGGGATAGGTTGAATGATAGTGGCCACGTGTTTGTCGGTTGGTTGTTGGCTACCTTAGTTTGATGCCTTATAAAGTTAGGGTCCCGTTGACTTTGTTTAACCCAACGAGCTAAAGTTTATAGTAACAACATCGAATATCATTATTAGCTACAATCTTACTGCAATGATAAGTGCTTTGGCCTCTTTTTGAAAGGTTCAAGGTTCAAACCTCATTCAGTATGAGGGGACCCTGATCCCTCATAAAAACTTGTATAAAATCATTAAAAAATATATTATATTTTAAGTCCCAAAGGCTGGGTGGATTGGTAAGTTATGGTTCAGTGCTTAAGAAGCACTTGCATTAGGCTAATAACCTCTTGCAAGGTGTAAGTCTCAACCGCTTAATTGGGGGAAGTACATGGGCTTATAATTTTCCTAAAACTCATTATGAGGAGTACCCCAAGAACCCCAGAGTAACTGGTTTGAGTGTGTCATCATTGAAAATGTCAACGACCCTACACCCTGTTACTAATATTTTTACCCTATGAGAGTATACAAAGAGTTATCGTTTAGAGGTAAAACCATGGTTGATTTCTCATCAATTATTCCTTAGGGAAATATTGTTGGTAATCATAGAGTGGTACTCGTTTAGACAACCTTTGTGGTTGGTGATATTTACCTTAAGCCAATAGAAAGCCAAAGTCTGAGACCTAGTTCATTCTCATAATTTCTATAAAAGTGTTATACAATCGTCAACAATAGCTTCAGTAGAGCAAAAATTTACCAGTACAAAAAACTAGTTTGTAGTTGATAAAAACTTTTCAAACAAAAAAAATTAGTTTACAGTCTACCAACAATCCAAAAGTGGCAGTTGTTTAAAAAATAAAACAGAGAGAGAAGTCTCAGTCTGGTCACAGTAAAAAAAAAAAAATCATAGAGCAAGTTGTTATCAGTATTAAACAAAAAAATATGCATAGTAGTAGCTTGCAGTTTGGTAGTAGTCCTTAGAGTAGCAGTTGCGTTTGGTAGCAATGTTAATATGCTCAGTCCGTAATTTGGTAGCAGTTAAAAAAAAGAATGTTTGAAGTGTGGTAACATTTTTTAAAAATTTTGGTAGCAGTTTGGAAGTGGTAGTTTGTTATATATATATATATATAATTTGGAACAATTCAAAAAAAATTCCAAGCTTTGAAATTTTTTGCGGAGATTTAAGGTCATGGAGTTGCTAGTATTCACTGGAAAAAAAGATATTGATGTTCAAGAATGGTAGATGAATTTTAAATCTCTATATTTTGATGATGGTTTTTTTTCAATGGGTTATATGGGATTGGAATAGGCCCCACCCATATTACATCATCACCACATAGTGGTATTACAACAAAGCTTGGATACTATCCATGTATCATTTGGCAAGATTTGAACCTAGGTCTCCTTGAAATGTTGAGGAATTTAACTGATTGAGCTAATGCCACTTGATATTTTGATCATGATTATTAGATAGTCTACCTTGGTAGACTTTTAGAAAAAGAAGCTCTTTCTTGGTGGGTAAGTTTTATTAAGGAAAAAAATAAATTACACTTGGGATAAAATGGAGCAAGCATTTTTTAGTCAATGGGACCCATATAACAAGAAAGACATAAAAGAACACAAGGACACATCAAATGAAGGGCATAAGAGTGAACATCATGCATAAGAAAAACACTTGGATGTCAAAGGAATCAAACAATGTTCAAAAGGATCTATGTCTACCACAATGTATAGAAGAAACAAATAAAATAAATAGGCAGACCAACAACTGTGTAGAAGAAATAAACAAGCATATAATTTGTGATATAGGTATGTAATATAATTAGGAGAGACCCAAGATACTTCAAATAATCTTAAGATAAAACCAAACAACTCCTAAGAAAAATGATATTCCAAAAACAGATGTTTGGTATCCTCCTAGATTGCTTTACATAAGTAGCACCTGTTGGGTATGGCCATACCTCTTTTATGTAGATTGTCAATGGTGAGAATCTTATTATGAATTGCAAGCCAATAAAATAAATTAATTTGGGGATAAGACTTTTAAACCGAGATATTTTGATCGGAATCCACCCCAATTATCTTCCTCCAATAGATAGTAAGTTTATTTCACCATGAATAAACCACCTTTATCAGCCTTCCATATTAGAGAGTCATCCAAGTTGATGTTCTTGATGAACTGGGTACTCAACATTCTATTTAGCTCTCTCAAAGCTTGCTCACCCCTTTGATCCAGTCCATCTAGGTGGATAAGCTTCCATTTTTTCCTTCCTTCCATTTCTTCTATAAATTCTGCCACCTTGTTACCAAAAGTCTGTGTAGTTAGAGGTTCTAAGCATGCTAGATTTAGATTCTCAATCAAGGGCATATTCAAGATCCAACAATCCCTCCAAAAATCAATTCTCTTCCCATCTCCTAGTCTCCACCTTAAACCTTTTCAAATCAAGGATTTGGATTTATGAAGATTGTTCTTGAAAAAAGATCCTTTAGGTGGTTCTTGCTCCTAAAGGAAATTTCTTCCCTACCTGAGATATTTAGCTTTGAGAATTTACATCCACTTAGTGTTGTCTTCCCTCAGGAGTTTCCATCAAATTTAGCCATGAGCGCCTAATTCATCTGTTTAATCTTCCTGATCCCAAAACCACCAACTTCTTCTCTGGAGTAGACTTGGTCCTAGGAAAGATATTTGGATTTGTTCAATCTTTTGGCTAATCTTTGTTGGCATCTTGAACAAAGACATACAATACGTAGGAATACTTTCAAGAGATTATTTTACTAACTAGGTTTTACTTGCCTAACTTAGGAGTTCTCCCTTCGAGCCAGTCATTTTTTCCTAATTCTTTCAACCACCAAGTTCCAAAGACATTTTCTCATTTTACCTTTAAAGAGAGACATACCTAGATAAATCGAGGGCAATTCTCCAATCTCACAACCAAAAATTATTGTGATTCTCCCTTGCCTTCTAGGAGGAGGATTAAGGAAAAAAATTGATTTTTAAAAAAAATTATATCCTGCAGCTCTATCATAAGTACGTAGAATATTTTTGATCTCCTTAGCTTATGATATGGAGGAGATCATCACTAAAATGGTATCATCAATGAATTGTTGGTGAGAAATAAGATTGAGGGAGGTAGCTGGTCTCACACCATAAATTGTCCCCAAAGAAGTAGCTACTCCAATTTTTCTCCCCAAAGCTTCCACCAGGATTATAAACAAGTACAAGGACAAGGGATCACCTTGTCACAAGTAGCTCTTGGCCTTACAAAGGGTCATAGTTGAATGGAAATGTTCAGCCCTAAATGTCAATCGTATAAGTTTCTCATAATCAAATTTGGAAAAAAAATCTAAATTAAAATCCCATATTTATCCAAGGAGTATTGAAATCTTTATTGGTTTATTGTACATGCCCTTGTTTGGCTACAATATGTGGGATAAAGTCTATTTGCAATTAATTAGCATTTTTTCAATAATTTTACACATGTTTTTATAATAAATCTCGATCCTCTGATTTTGAGTGGGATTTTATATCTTAAACAATATTTTAAAAAATAATAACATGTCATCTTATAAGGATTTTTATTAGCCTAATAATTAGAGGAAATTTGTCAAGTCTTGAAGGCCCTCTATAAATTGTTTTTCTCTTGTTGTTCTTAGTAGAGAAACTAAATCAATTCTTAATTTGACTCCCAACAAAATTAGTGGCACATATACAATGTTAATATTTTTATTTTTTTTCTTTTTGTCTTTTTCCTTTTGTCTCATTGCATAGCAAGCTTTTTTTTCTCCAAGCGTCTTATTATGGCCAAATTCTTTTTAACTATATGTAACTCATACTCAAAATTTCATAATTAAAAATTAGATCAAAACACTCGAATACATTTATTTTTAAAGGATATCCTTAAATATTAAGTTCCCCCCTTTCAATACATTAATAGATTTTAAGTTTTAATTATAGATTCACATATCCCCAAATTTACTTAAGAAAATTATTTTCAACAATTATGAAAATATGGTTATAATTATATTTTATAACATTATCTTTATTTTATAGCCGTGGTGAGGGTAAGTATGTGAGGGGGATGGGTTTGTGTTTCCCTGGTGGAGTTGTTGTAACAGGTTGGAGATTCCTGGTCAAAACCCCATATCTTAATATTACCCCAAAAAAAAAAACATTGTCTTTATTTTATTTTGTTTTTAATATTATAAATATTTTTTTTAAAACTTGCTAATTTCAATTGCAATAACTTACAACATATATAATTCATTACTAACTTACAACATATATAATTCATTAAGAAAATAAAATTCAAATTTAAGCTCTTATTTAAAAAATGTAAGTTTAAATTAATAAGATTGATATTTATGAAAACAAAAATAAGATTAAATTTTTAATTAAAAATTAAATATGAAAAAATATTATATTGTAAATAAAAGATAAAATGATTTTGCAGGAATACTATAATGGTAAAATTTATTGGGCTCTTTAAACGGAGACCCAAGTTCAATTCACGGGAAGAGTGGGAAGGGTGGTCCTTGATATGCCCCAAATGTTCAACGTCTTCAAAATTAAATAATAATAAAAGATAAAATATTTTAAATTTTTATAAATTTATTTTGTAGACACCTAAAACACGTCATTTTGAGAAGACTGCCTATATGGACACCTTTTTAGGCCATATGACCCACCTGGGGCAGCCTCAATGCTTAACAATGATTTTTATCACTTCAACAAGAAGGATTCTCCCTTTACAACCTGGACTGTCATACCTAGGGATGACCTCCAAAGGCCGTTGTACCCTGGGACGATGAGCAGTCACGGTCGCTCTACCCTAGGATGGTCACACCTATAACAAACTCAAAACCAGTGCCACGGGTAAAAATAGTTTCAACGGCCAACCAAGCCCAACGGTATTTGCAATCAATTGTGGGAAGCTTCTAGAATGGTTTGTTGCCCTTCTTGATCCTAACCATTTCTTGGCTTCTCAAGGAAGCCAAGATTCCCATTGGGGAAATCTATAAGAAGACACCTTGCCTTCATTAAACTATCCGGTTGTTTCATGCAATGAAGTGCTGCCAAATTGTTCCTGAGTGATTTCTTGCTAATTCTACACAATGAAGTGTTGCTAGATTTCAGTCATGGAGCTCTCAATTGCAACAATGGAGTCCCTTGGAGTTTGAAGACCAAATTCAACACTCTTTCACCATCAAACGTTCTGATTTTATGCCAATTTCTATAATTTAATTGTGCTTCAAAGAGTATGACCCTTGAACATCAATTTGATAGATTAATCTCGGTATTTCCTGCATCGATCATGAAGAATTTCTCCATTGTTCAGTGATCGCTTCACCCCGAGATGGCCCACAGGCATCGCTATCCTACCCTAGGATGATCAATAGGCCAGATCGCTCTACCCTAGAATGACCTCTCGGTGACATCTATTTTTACTATTTTTCTTAGTTACAATAGATTTAGCAGCATTTCATTTGTTTTCTAACATAGTTTAATTCAGTTTTCATGCATTTGTTTATCATTTTCAACATCTCTTTTCAGTTTCTTATCATGGATATGGACCTCATCATGAGAGGTTCCTCATTTTCTATTAACATCTTGTGAGTGTTCTTGTGTGCAGATTTTAGATCTTGGTAGGAGCTATCAACATAAAGATTCATCAATCTTTATCTCACATTATGGAGGTCACAAGAAACTCCTCCCCAAATCAGTTTTGAGGGTGCAAATATTATGTAAGATACACCTACCATTGGTTCTTTATTGTAAATTGTATCAAATTGGTATTAAATCCCTAAGAGGGATATCTTTGTAACCACCTTGTGAAGGATAATTTCAATATTAATGAGAAGGGCACCATTTCTTTATTTCTTATTTTGATCTTGATGGTTACATGATTGTATTATTCAATTTGATTTCATATAATTGCATAGGTGTACGATTTTTGCATACTACAGTGGCGATCATGGTGTGGGACTCTTTCCACATTTCATAAAATCTATCACTAATTACTTGTTTTCTTGATTTTCTTGAATTGCAGGTACCACCATCTTGGGTTGGAATGGTTAGCAGTAGTAGTCATCGTATCCTATGATGGCCAGTAGATCTCGTCACTCTGCCCAGTGACGACCTCGAAGTAGAGTTCAAAAATTAGAGAAGCAACACCTCCATCATATGTAGGCTTCACTGTAAGTTTATATGTCCCTATTTCTTGCTATTCAATAAAGAATTCATATTTTAGTAGAGAAAATACATAAATATTTTAGTTTGCAATAGCCTATTAGTGACCACCCCTGGGTTCAACGGCCTCTGTTGTTAGTCGCTATTAGGTCAGGCAGTTCCTATTTTTGACCACCCCTGTGTCATACAAACTCTTCTATAGACCATCTTACATAGAGATAACCTCTATTTGCTTATTGTGTGGATTGTGTGCTTGCTGCCTGTGCAAAGGCTGACATCATATTAGGGTTTGCAATTTTAGATTTCTAAAACTAAAATATTTTTATTTAGGAATCTAAAAAATTAAATATTATTTTATGCATTAGCAAAAAGACATTGATTGCTCTATGATTGCATTTTTTTTTGCATAAAATAAAATGAACCCACACACACCACGCATCATATTAAACATCAGTGAGTTGGAATTCACACCCAACCATTGATCAAGACCAATGACGGTGGCCTTCATCACCACCTCATTGGCTTGTTTGTGGTTATTTTGCACCCTATTTTGGCCAAGGCTAGTCCAAGATCTATCATAGGTGAGGACTGGTAGGACTTGGACTCCCTCACCGAGTTTGGACTTCATCACCAAAATTTGGTGGGTTTCACAGCTTGGACTTCATCACCAAGTCTATGTGTGAGAGTATACAGGTGAAAACCCTTAAACCGAGTAATATCATCAATGAAAGCAAAAACTCGAACAAGAAAGCAAAAGCAACAACAAATCAAAACACACCAGACAGTTTAGGACTCACAAAGAAATTTTTAAATGAGATAATCATTTTGTATACTTTATTTGTTTCCTTTATTGTTTGCTTAATCAACACATAATGATAACTACGCATAGTCGAGCTCAACCACGAGCTGATAAAGTGAAAAACTTACAAGGAGGCCCTGAATACCTCCAATATAATCCTGAGGATCTCCTCATTCCTACACGATGCCCTAATAGTCATCATAAGGCCAAATCCTCACATAGAGGATCAGACCACCAAGATACCTCTACCAAGAGGAACATCAATGGGTTATCCACATGATCAAGTGGATGATTTTGTTAGCCAATGTCGACCCCGGACCACCACCAAACATAGCCGATCTATCGAGGGGTCTAGTAGGGAAGTCCACATTCCTTCTATATCATGGCCTTCACCACCCCGAACTCCCATCCAAAGCCCACCAACTCAACCGATGGTCACAATCAAAAGTAGGCCTATGCGAAGTCCGCATACACCATCAGCCAACATGACCATGAGCGAGTTAATACAACAATCCCCCAAACATCAAGAAACTCTCATGAAGATTTTGAGTTCAATTGAATTACAACCCCATGATCTTGATGCTTTCACCAAATTTGTGGGACATATACAAATGTACAAAGATCCTGTTATAACCTTTCAGGATCACGAGATCAAACTCGTGCCCATAAATATACCTGACCCTCCTTTGCACATCATAGCATGCATCAATAGGATCCCCTATAAATGGGTATTGATCGACATGAGCTCCACAATAAACATTATTACCACAACCACATTGAAGCATCTCAACATTCCACCTTCACACATTGCAACATCCACATTCACCCTACAAGCATTTAACAATGTTGTATCTCCCACGGTTGGCATGATAGTCCTCCCTATTCAGGTTGGATAGAAGACTATGCCTACATTGTGCTACATCTTGGAGGGTTCAAGACAAGTACAACATACTACTTGGAAGGCCATGGATGAGAGCCATGGAGTGCATCCCATCCATAGTTCATCAACACCTCAAATACATACATGAAGGTAAGGTCCATGTGGTTCATGTCGACCCAGACCCTTTCAAGTATTACAATAAGGTTGATCATCCGTAGGAGCCTACTCTATCACCCATGCACCTGGACACTAAACCCAATGATCTTATCTAGAGTCTAGATTCAACCCTACGGTTAGTCATGGAACTACCTCCACCATCGCCATTACCATTGATTTCTCTTGCTACTCCTTCATCCTTGATTTCTCCAAGCAAGGATAAGTCAACAAAGCCAACCATGAAGATTCCCATAGCCATCTCAAACATATTAGTAGAGGACCTCCCCACTCCTACCAAAAAGGAAGAACCCATTGTTGTTATGGATGAATTAGATCATATCATACCATCTTCATCCACCACATCATAGGTCATAGTTCACTTGACCAATCCTAAACTCGATGAATACATAGCAAAAAATGTTACATTTACGCCTATCATCGAGTCAATCAAGGATTTAGGTTGACCTCTTATCAAGTCACCACCCATCGATTCCATCCTTGATTCTTTACCTAAACATGGGGGACAAGTAGATCACCCTAGACAAGTTGATGAGACATCCATGACTTGTCCAAATGCCAATACATCTTCTCATGAGTTTGTGGGAATGGTCAATGTTATGATAGGGAACCAAGTTTCTCTAAATCAATCAACACAACTGGTAGCTCCATTAAACATTGCCTCTACATCAAAAGTGCTACCACCACCAAAACTAGTCACACCTAGCTCATTTCACCCAACATCTTCACAAAAGCAAGAACAAGTGTATCCTTTACACCAAAATGGGGGTACTCAAGTTATCATAGTTGAGCACTCCAAGGTGGAACAAGAGCATGAATTAAGTAAAAAATAAGAGCATGTGGACATACCCACTAAACAGGATCATTATGATACATCCATATCTCCTCAGATAATGGAGACCTGTGATTCACATCTACCTAGTTGTTGCATGCCAATTCCATCAACAACTATTCAATCATCATCCCCATTAGTCTTACAACACATTCTAGATCGTCTAGCCAAAGTTGAGACACAAATGGGTCACCAAAATGATGCTTTGTAGCAAATCATGCATCAACTCACAAACATGGAGCTCCAGCAGCAAATCACACCCATGGCTAAATCGCCTCCTCCACAAACACAAAATGGACCCCTAAAAAATTGGACACTAAATCGACAACGCCATCCACCTCGCATTTACATGCCATTGTCTGAATCTTTGGCATCAATATTCAATCGATTATGTGAGGTAAAGACCATTACTTTTCCTGAGATTCACCCCTCAGATCCAAACCACCCAAAATCTAAAGGGCATAGAGAGGATTTATACTATTTATATCATAGACAAAATGGTCATGATATACAAGCATGCTATACTTTCAAAAATATAGTACAAGACATGCTTGAGAAGAATCAACTTCAAACAGATAATCCTCTCACTACCGAGGATCAAAAAGTAGGCATAGTTAATGATTCATTACCTACGCCAGAAAAACAAGCAGAGCAACCTAAGCAGGTGACTAAGATACATACAACCCAACCACCTCATCAAACTGATTTACCACATCCACCTCACTTAAAATGCCAACCTCGTACCTGGACTCCATTATCCGAGCCCATGTCAACCATTTTCCAAAAGTTGCAAGAAGCAAAGGCCATTATCTTACCTAACATACACCCATTAGACCCAAACAAGACTAAGCCTAAGGGTTATAGGGAAGATCACTTTTACCTTTATCATCGAATAGAGGGCCATGACATTAACAATTGTTATGCATTTAAAAATGTAGTCCAAGACCTTATTGATAAGGAGGCTTCACCCATAAATGGTTCACTCACTTCACCTCAACCTACCATAATTCAGGCCACATCATCATATATACAACCCCAAGATCAATCACAACCTTGTAAGCTTGACAAGCTACCTCATCGATACGTCATATTTTTGATGACTACTTCGACCCTATTTCAAAAATTGTATGAGGCACATGCAATCACATTACCAAAAATCAAACTAAGAAAACCTAAACCTGGGTCAAACAATGAAATCCTCTATTGTACCTATCACCATATGAATGGGCATGACATCCAAAATTGCTACTCATTCAAGAATCTAGTCGAAGAGATGATAGAACAAAATGAGCTCCGCATAGATGGTTCGCTCATTTTACCCCATCAAGACATTGGCATTTCATAAAATTTTATGCCACAATAAGGGGTCGATTTCTATCACTCCTCCTAGCCAAGCCAATCACATTGCATCAGAAAAAATGCACACTAGGGGTCTTCAAGGTGTCACACCTTCCCCACCATCCACATCACAAGCGATGAAGAAAATTGAGGATTTTGAAGGTATCACACCTTCCCCACATTCATCCAATCACCACACACATTGGGGGTGCATAAGGTATCACACCTTTCCCCTAAAAATCATAAAACAATAAAAATTACAAAAACAACAAAAAAAATTATCAAAAATACCAAACAAATCAAAAAACATAAAAATCACAAAAAAACAATACAAAAATATTTACATTATGTTATCATGCATTTCATTAATTAGTTGCATTAGGTATCTTCATCCATTGCACTTGCATTAGGACAAGTCGTGTTTACATTCTTACGAATGACACCATGTTTGTATGCCAATCATGAACTTCCCTTTCTTCTTTTTTTTAAATTATTTTTCCACATATCATTATCATCCACATTTCCCTTGTGAGTAACTATGTTTTTCAACACAACTAATGAGTTGCTATAGGGTGTATACTAGGGTTTTCGGTCATTCAGCCATCCCTAGTTATCTTTTCAGATTTTGTAGAAATCTATCTTGGATTTTAGAAGGTAAGGTCTCGCTTTGATAGTACCTTGCATATGTCAAAATCCCAACACAATTTTACACATTAACAATCTGAGTCTGAAAAAGGAAAGATGACACTACAAAGTGGTCCTTGTCACCTTAAGCGAAAGGTTTCCCTTGCTCATCCTATTATGTGCATGGTCTAGAATGCTAAGAATTGAAAAAAGGACAAGCTCCCCCCTACCCAAACAATCCCTTTGCTCTTCCAAAAAATGAGCAAATTCCCAAAATAGAACAAAAGAAACAATGATTTTCATCACTAAGCAAATCCCTTGCTCTAAAAAAAAATAGTGGTTTTCACCACTAAGCATGAGCAAGTATCCCAAGTAATCAAAATAAAATAAGGGGGTAACAAGCTTGAATCCTTAGAATACTCAGTATTCAAAAGCCATGGGGTAATCTCCATTACAACAATGGGTTGAATGAAACCCACCTGGCAATGGAGTAGCCTTACGCATGGTGATATGTCTATCACATTAGCGACCTTCTTTTGTATAGACCAATGTCAGCTTATGGTTGAGCTAGCTTTTGGTGGCTTGTATTGCCTAGTAGTCTAGTCTAACTACGTCCAAACTCAGGATTAGGATGACCATAGGGTGATCCTCATTACAACAATGGGTTGCATGAAACCCGCTTGGCAATGAGGTAGTCTTATGCCTCATATAATACATTCACTTTGCACACATAGGGATATTGAATATCTAGGTCTTCTTAACAGACTTGTATCTTTCAAGAGTCTTGTGTAGTCAATATACAACTTTTGATCAATCAACTAGGGTGTTTGAGTCTCATGAAAAACCTCAAAATCCCCTCATAGCACCAAATCATCTCATCAACAATCACAATTTTCCTTATGAGATTTTTCTTATTAAGGGGTCCTCATAAGATAGGATAGATACCGGATGAATATCAACAATGATATTTAGATAACCACTGACTATTTTATGCACACCTTTTAGTTTACAAAAGCTTATGGGGAAAACCCCTACATCTCACATATTTCATCTCATATACAAATGTATAACTCTTGTGATAAGGTTAACATTTTAATTCATGATTTTTATACATTTTGTGGTGTCTGCCATTAGTTTGTTAAACACAAATTAGATTCATTCATTATGTTTTAAATAATTAAAGCATACATGTACAATTTGCATTAGAACATCCACATAAAATTAATGCATTACATACACATTACATTCGTCATATCAATAACAAGAATTAAATGCATAATCAATTAAATAAATTTAAAAACATGCATTTAACATTAAACATTGCATCCATATACACATACATAATAGTGCATCCATACATCTAGACTACAAAATCTAGTCATACATCCATCACCTAATCATTGCATATCATTAGTACATCACATGTATAAATCAATACATCATATAATCATCACATCCATCAATGCATCCATAACATAAAATCAAAACACAACATAAACACATGATGAGCCATAAATGAGATATCATATATATATATATATGTGTAATGTCAAAGTACATAATGATACAAAAATTGCCCACAAGCTACAACTGTGTAGGTCCTCAGACCTTACACCCAAAAATAATAAATACATAGAGATAAGTCAAACAGGGCCTACACCCCCAGAGTCACCTCCACCCTCGGAGGTAACTCTCTAGATGAGTTGATGACTGTGACTAGGCTACACTAATGACTACCTAGACTCATTGTGCTAGCTCCGCTGAGATCCCCCCTATAGACCTCTCAGGTAAACTACCACCATGTATCCTGACCTAACCCTCTAAATCAACTATATAAGCTACATCAGATCGACGTTGGGCCAGATACTCCTCTAGAAAGCTTTGTAACCTTCTAATCTCAGCATCTCCACTAGATTTTGTCTGCTCCTAAATGGTTGGAGTAGAGAGTATAACTTGACCTACAGTCACGGTGGCTAACAAAACTTGTAGAACTCTTTGTTGTCCTAGCCTATCGCTTTGTTATCCTGGTAGTCATCTGGGTCTACAAAGTGTCCCGCTCTGCTATGGATTTTTCCCCTTTAGCATTAACTCATTCAATATCTATCTGAGTTGTGGCTACCTGGGCCTTGAGGAGATATCTCTCCTCAGAGAATCCTCTCCACTATTGCTACCCACTACCAAGCTGACTCTAAACTATACTTAGGGTAGTCTCTTGCTTCACCAGCTACCCCTACAGAGTTTGTACCTACGCTCTTAACTAGGTTATCTCATCTATAGGTTCATCCTCATCCCCCTCACCCTCATCTTGTGGATCCTATGCCTCCTCTGTAGTCTAGTCCCACTCCCCATCTATCTTGCGATGCACTCGTCACTCAGCCTCATCCACACCCTCCTTATTTACTACCTTAGCAGGCTTGCCCATTGATCCACCTCCCTATCATGGTTAGGTGATCCACCACATATCATACTCATCATTGGTGCCTAGATCTGCCAATATAATCTCAACTACCATCAGATCCTCCTCATTTGCAAGTGCATCCACTCGTGGCCACACCAGTTGTATCTCATCTCTACACCTGTGATAGATGATGGGCTCCTTCGAGACATCCTGATAGAGGATAAACTAACATCTAATGCGAAAGTACTAGAAGTACTCTCGCTCAATTTTGTGGTGCCCAATGAGCCACCATTTGTGCCTCACTCGCCCTAGATACTCCGTGACCTCTACTCAATGAGGAAAATCCAAATAGGGCCTCCAAACTACCTGGTCTGGTTGTAATCCCTCCAAGGATCCTATATAATGAGATAATATATCTGCTTATGGTTGGCTCTAACCTATCTCCTGTGATCGTCTCCATCAAGTTGTGTACCCGATATCATCATCTACCATATCTACTCATGATATAGGTAGTCATGTCGATCGATCCACTTGGATGTGCTCCCATCCCCAAATCTGGAGGAGCAAACTGCAACCCAATATTGTGCGACTTCAATGTTGTATCTCATACAACTCATCGTAGAATTATGCCAATAGTTTTCTATCCCATGCCATGATGATCATCTCCTCACGGTCACACTCAATTAGATCCTAAACCATGTCAAGGAGATTCCAGGTGAACCTCTCTCCTAAAGAATTTGATAGTAGGATGTTCGAGATAATGTACATCACTACTACGTGTCATCGAGTGAATACCTAGGGATCATACTATGATCCGATGAGTACCTTGCCATGATCTATCCATTGCAGTACTCTCTCCTGTTGTGCAAAGTGAGTGGAGTTAATGAGATGTCCTTCAATAGTAATGCAAAATATCCTATAGATGTCCTCCAATGTCACAATCATCTCACTAGTAGGGAGATGAAAGGTGTTAGCCTTGTTGTCCCATCAGTGAGCCAAGGCCATTAGATAGGCCTCATCCGACATTACTATGGGGATATGCATGACCTATTTGAGGCCAATCACCTCAAACCATACCCAATCCTCATTCATGAGCTGACGTCGCAACTCCCAAAACAATGTGGGTTCCCTATAACAGGCCATCAACATCTAACGTCCAACAATCACACAAATCAACAAAATAATTCAAAAAAATTAGTTTTAAAAAAAATAATAATTTTACCTTCAAAATGCAGTTGCCTTAGCCTAAAACAGTCTACAGGTGAGGTCGCCCTACCCTGGGACAGTCGTCCCAACAGTAAAAAAATTTATTGTTATGTTTTGAACGTGGTCACCATACCCCAGGATGACCCCCAAGATACCAAAGGGGAGCCACCCCTACCTAGGATGGCCCCGCAGTGGCACCCAAAAAAACACCCAAAAGCATAAAAAAAAATCAAAAAAATGTTAACCTACCCCTAAACTAGCCTAATCTAGATTGCCTAATATAATGTGAGGTTTATTGCTAACAAGTTTAGTGAGGTTCATTTTAAATTTACAAATTAACAAGAGAATAATGAGATTTCTACCTTCCTAGCATCGACTCCTCCGCTCATAGAAGCCTCAAGTTGATCCATGATCATTTTGGGTCGGGTTTCCAGTAGCGTTCCATGTCAAATATTCTCTCCTCCACCTCACCTCTCCTCTTCTCTCACTGTCAGCTATGAAAATGACAAAAAATTTGCAAAATTGCTTTTATATATTCAGATTCTAAGACCCCTCCCCTATGGGGCGATCACATTTTGGTGCAACCGTCGTACCTCGAGACAGCCCCAGAATTTACAAATTGCATCCATCATACCCTAGGATGACCTTAAAATTATAATAAATGCAAGCATATGGTCAGCATCATTAACATCAATTTGGGCATTTAACCACATCTAATGGTCCAAAATCTCAAAATTGCAAATCACACAAACATTTTCAAACATCAACTGGGGCATTATCAGTATCATACTTCTCCCAATCAACAATCAAACAATCAAGCAACATGGAGCAAATCAAGGTAGCATGCCTTCCCGATCAAGGGTCTAATTCAATCCAATCACCAATCAACCATTAGGTTTCAAAAGGTTGCGCCCTTTGCCTCACATTCAATCAATCCAAACATTTCAACTACTAGGATTAAAATGTTGTGCCCTTTACCTCACATCTAATCATGATAAATCAATTGCCAAACTTAAAAGGTTGCATCCTTTGCCTCGCTATCTCAATCTCAAAAGGCCCCAAAGATGCCTATTTCCTTTGGTCAAATTTCAAAAGGCCCCAAAGATGCCTATTTCCTTTGGTCAATTTCAAAAGGCCCCAAAGATGCCTATTTCCTTTGGTCAATTTCAAAAGGCCCCAAAGATGCCTATTTCTTTTTGTCAACCGCAAAATACTCCAAAGATGCCTAATTCCTTTGGTCAATTTCAAAAAGCTCCAAAGAAGCCTATATCTTTGGTCAAATCAATCAAGTCATCTTGGTCAAGCGACTCATCGCTTTCATCACTTTTCATCTCCTCATCAACTCGTCACTTGAGGGGGTAGTCATAATCACAAAATCAAAGTCAATAATAAAACACTCAATCATGCTAATTATATTCATCCATGAATCATTACCAAAAATAATCATGTCCTTTTTGCTTGGGGTAGATAACAAGCAAAAATTTAAACTAAATAGATATCTTGGTATTCTTACACTGGAATAGTGTACCAAGATCAAGTATACCTCATCAAAAGGTTTACTTGAATTAAGCTCTTTAATTTTGTTAGAAGCAATGACTCAAAGATGCATGCCCTTTCATGAGTGGGGTATTTAACATTGACTAAATCAATGAACATCCATCAACCCTAAACTTGTTTTTAGGTTATCTATTTTTGCTCCACGTTGTGTTTTCACACAATGCATCCCAAAAAGGGGCATCTGTAGACACCTAAAACACATCATTTTGAGAAGACTACCTATATGGACACCTTTTTAGGCCATATGACCCACCTGGGGCAGCCTTAGGGCTTAACAATGATTTTTATCACTTTAGCAAGAAGGATTCTCCCTTTACAACCTAGACCATCATACCCTAGGGATGACCTCCAGAGGTCGCCATACCCTGGGATGACCAGCAGTCATGGCCGCTCTACCCTAGGACGGTCGCACCTGTAACAAACTCAAAACCAATTCCACAGGAAAAAATGGTTTCAATAGCCAACCAAGCCCAACGACATTTGTAATAAATTATGGGAAGCTTCTAGAATTTTTTGTTGCTCTTCTTAATCCTAATCGTTTCTTGGCTTCTCAAGGAATCCAAGATTCCCATTGAGGAAATCTATAAGAAGACACCTTGTCTTCATTAAACTATTTGGTTGTTTCATGCAACAAAGTGCTTCCAAATTTCTCCTGAGTGATCTTGCTTATTTGACACAACAAAGTGCTACTGGATTGCAATCATGGAGCTCTCAATTGCAACAATGGAGTCCCTTGGAGTTTGAAGATCAAATTCAACACTCTTTCACCATCAAACATCCTTATTTCATGCTAATTTCCACAATTTAATTGTGCTTCAAAGAGTACGACCCTTGAACATCAATTTGATAGATTAATCCTGATGTTTCTCGCATCGATCATAAAGAATTCCTTCGCTATTCAGCGATCGCCTCACCTTAAGGCGGCCCGTAGGTGCCACCATCATACCCTATGATGATCAGCAGGCCAAACTACTCTTCCCTAGAATGATCTCTTGGTGACATTTGTTTTTACTATTTTTCTTAGTTATGGTGGATTTAATAGCTTTCCATTTGTTTTCTAACATAGTTTAATTCAGTTTATCATGCATTTGTTTATCGTTTTCAACATCTCTTTTCAATTTCTTATCATGGATATGGACCTCATCATGAGAGGTTCCTCATTTGCTATTAATGTCTTGTAAGTGTTCTTGTGTGTAGATTTTAGATCTTGATAGGAGCTATCAACATAAAGATTCATCAATCTTTATCTCACATTGTGGAGGTCACAAGAAACTCCTCCCCAAGTCAGTTTTGAGGGTGCAAATATTCTGCGGGATACACCTACCATTGGTTATTTATTGTAAATTGTATCAAATTGGTATTAAATCCCTAAGAGGGATATCTTTGTAACCACCTTGTGAAGGATAATTTCAATATTAATGAGAAGGACACCATTTCTTTATTTCTTGTTCTGATCTTGATGGTTACATGATGTGTTATTCAATTTGATTTCATATAATTGCATAGGTGTACGATTTTTGCATACTACATATTTATACAATAATATAAAAAATAATAATACAAAATTTTTAAATTAAAATAATGAAATGATAATTAATATTTAATAAAAATATTTTTTTGTGTATTGATAGGAAAGGGGGTTGAAGGACCTTGACCCTTTACAAAGAGCTCGAAATATGTACAAGAAAAAACAAAAGAAGATCAAACAAATGCAAGATATCCCTATATTAGTAAAACAAACAAACCTGGGTTAAATCTACTAATGGAGAAGCTGAAATAATATCCCTTCCGCTATCTTTCTATTTGACAAGGTTTATGCAGTGCTCAATGCTTTAAATAACTAATAAAGAAACCACTGATAGCAATGTAATTTAGTGTGCTTAAATCCTTCATTGCATGATCCCAATAAGTATTCTGCTTTTCTCTACCCTCTTTATCTACTAGCTTCATTATTAATTCTTATAATATCTTTCAATTCCATGGGGGTGTATGACCAAACCTTGAAATTCTCAGATCTAACTATCATTTCACCATTTTATAGGCAACTTTATTTCCCTCTCTATAAATATGTTTAATTTGAATTTCTTTTAGGTTTCCCAAAATAGTCCTCGCATCTGTAATTATTTGTAAATTACTAGAATTATTTAAATGGATACAATTTTGTTAACCTTTAATAATATTTTTTTTTATTTCATTAAGGTTATTATAGAACAATAATAAATGGATATAATTTTATGAGTACAATCTATGTTCAAAACTTTATAGTGTGATGGACACTCCTATAATAAGACAAATTGTGATAATACAATTTATTGAAATGTAACAATATGTAGTCATGACTTAATGGACCCCATATTTGATGAAGAGTAGAATATATTTCCAAAAAATGATAAATGCACATAATCATACAAGTGCAACCTAAGTTCAAGTCTTCGTAGTTTTTAAAAGGGTATAAAAACTTTTATTGATTTGTGGGACATGCATTTCTTAGCTAAAATATATAGGACGAAATCTAATTAGCATGTAGATCACAACTAGTAGTTAGTTAACGTATTATTTATATATATGAGGAGATGATTGCTAATCATCTTTACTTTAAGTTCTCTACTATTATTTATTATAGTCCATGGAAGGATTTTCAATGGTCTAATGACTACAACAGGGTCATCCTTTGAAGACATTCTACAAATTATTTTCCCTTTGTTGCTCACTGTAGAAAGACCAATCAACATTTAATTTGACTCTTGATGAAAATAATGACATAATACAATGTTAGTAGTTCAACCATTTTTTTTGTAATTGAATATTTATTGGTGGCATAGTGAGCTTCTTTTTCTACAAGCTTCATACTATGGTCAAACTTCTATAATTGGGTGTCACCAACAATCAATATTGCATAATTAGTAATAGGATGAAGACACGAGGATATCCTTTAGCATTAGATATGAGATATCCTCCTTTTCTTAAGTAAGCCTTCACCTTTCAATATGTGTATAGATATTAAGTTTAATTCTATTACCACTAATCCCTAGATTTTACTTGAGACCAATGATACTCAAAGGGGGTGGAAGTATGATTATATTTGTGTTTTATAATATTATTTTTAATTTGAGTAAATAAATTTACTAGTCTTTAGATGAGGATTTTTTTTAGGGTGCAAGCGAAAAAGTGACCTATTCTTTAGTTGAACATCACCTTTAATATAATACTTAGGGGACCTCTAAACGTAGTGAGGTAATTGAAACCCCTAACGGGTCTTGGCTATCGAGCAAATTGGAGGGAAGAAGTAGAATAAATATGGATATTATAATGATGGGAGGTTTGATCCCTCCCTTAGAGGTATCTTAACTAAATTAAAGTAAAAATTTAGTCCTCTTACTACCTCAACCAAAATAAAGTTAATATGTTGATCTAGAGGCTACTTACTAAATGGAGTGAGGTGGTCGCCTTTAGGTTATGAGATACTAACACAAGTAAAATAATAATCTAACCCCCAATCCCTAAAGATATTTAGGGGTGCACACATGAAAAAGCATTGCCCATGCATGACAATGAAATACACCAACAAGCCAACACAAAGCCCCACCCAATGAAGTTGTTGCCCAAGACTCACCTACCAATAAGCTAATAATATGAATCCTAGGTGTTGCTACACAAGACTCACCTCTTAGCAAGCACAAATTCCCGTCATGGTTGGAGTTTCCCAAGAATCACCTCCCAACAAGCTAAGAATCCAAAACCTAGGTTGTTGTTACCCTATTCTCACTACAAGCTACTAGTTCAATCTTGGGTTGTTATTGCCCAAGTATCTCGATAAACTATGATTCTCAATATTGGATTGTTGCTTCCCAAAGCTCACTACCAACAAAGAATCCCTTCATGGTTGCATTTGCCCTCCTACCTCCTCCCATTGCAAGCTTAGAACTCAATTAAATCAATAATTAGTAATCAAGTTCAAAATAACAACAAAATCAACAATTTTAAAATTATGCCTAAAATATCTTAAACCTAATGCATTGAAATATATACATATGTATAATTTACATTGAATGTTGCATTAAGACAATGTTGATGTAACAAATTAACTAAACACAAATAAACTAAATATAAGAAAGAGGTAAGATTACCAAAATGATCCTTTTGTATTAAATTTGATACAATGTTACAATAATTTTGGATTGCCCCAAATGTGTTGGGGGTAATGTTACAATGCTTCTTTCTCTTTCTGAGATACAATGTTTTGATAGAAGAGATGAGATCTTCCAACTCCTCAACAATATATGGTGTTCTTCGTTCCTCTATTATAGCTTCAAAGGGTGAGTGGGCTTTGGTATCCAGCAAGGGACCACTCTAGCTTCAGTAGCTTATCCAAGGTACCTATCACCTGCACACATTTAGACCAACAAACGGATTAGTAGCACCTATCACAATCCAACAATAAATCCAATGCTACACATAAACCCTAAGCTGATGCAAATGAAAAGCATATTAATAAAAAATAATCAATAACTAATGCCTTGCTAACAACTGATATACTAATCTTTGCTCTATGTGATTTTTGTTCTCGGGATTGTGGAACCATGGACGTGTGATGGTGAATTGGAAATCATGGACCTACGGTTGTGAAACCACGGACGCACGTTTTCGACTGTGAAATCGTAGACGAGCAATTTTAGCTAAAAATAGGTTGCCTTAGGATCTGAACTAGCAGTACGGAATGATTCTTGTGCTCGCAAATTATCTCCTCGTCTGGGTCGATTTTGGTAGCCTGTCGATATGAAAATTCAGCTCCTTTTCTTTGTTGACAAGATGGTATTTTTATAAGCTTCCTAGGGCTTTGGATGGAAATGGGAGGTGGCAAGCCTGACTTTCCAAGTGGCAAATCTGAACTGCTAGGTGGAATGGGATAACTACCACCTCTCCTCACTTGACATGTGTCATGGCCACATCACCATCACTCCTTTGCCACCTCTCATACACCCTTGTCCCCTTTTTCCCTTCACATGGGGTAACCCTCCACACTTCACTCCACTTCCAACTACCCACTTGCCACATCTCACACCTCACTCCACACTTCACTCCACTTCCAACTACCCACTTGCCACATCTTACACCTCACTCCACATTTAACTCCACTTGCACCTACCCACTTGCCACATCTCACACCTCACTCCACACTTCACTCCACTTCCAACTACCCACTTGCCACATATCCCTAGTTAAGTGAGACACTTCTAGTGAATCACTGCAACTACCCAGGATAGGTGGCTACCCAGTCCCTGCCACTTGGCAGCCCTGGCTTGCCACCTATCCTTCCCTCCAAAACCCTCAAAGGCCTATAAAAGCACCATCACATGACCAAGAAGAGGAAAATTAAGAAAATGCTAATGTTATGCTGCTCGGATTGTGTTATGTAAGCAATAATCATACTTGTTTTTTATTTCCATTATGCATTAGTCATTTAGCCATATTCATTGTTCATCTTCTTCTATATTCATTTTACATTAGTCATTTCATTTACATTTCATCTTATTCATGTTGACAGGTGCTACTAAACCCTCGTCCATTTTCATGTGTGCAAATTACAGGTTCAGGTTCAACAAGCTTGCATTCAACATGGTGGTCACGAAAAACCCACCTCCGACATTGTTGTAGCATGAAGAAGTGAATGACACCATTTTTTATTGTAAAAGATGATCACCCCCTTCGAGCATTTTTATTATGAAGCACCCTACAAAGGGGCTTATTATATTCAAAACTCATTTTACGAAATAAATGCAATGCTTCATTTTTTAATTCAATGGTGTTCTTCTTTTATGTTACAAATTGGCGATCACGGTGGGTTTTAATGTGGGACCTGACCAGAAGTTTATGTGGATTTTCTGTAACATAAAAGAAGAACACCATTGAATTAAAAATGAAGCATTGCATTTATTTTGTAAAATGAGTTTTGAATACAATAAGCCCCTTTGTAGGGTGCTTCACAATAAAAATGCTCGAAGGGGGTGATCCCCTTTTACAATAAAAAAATGGTGTCATTCGCTTCTTCATGCTACAACAATATTGGAGGTGTGTGTGGGCGAGTGTGTGAGGGGGTGGGTGTGTAATGGATGTGTGTTAAATTCCTTATTGATAAGCATAGCTCTTGGCTTTACGAGGGGTCATGGTCGTACCCAAATCTTTAAAAAAAATGTAATCAAGAAGTGTTAATACTTTTTGTTCTCGATCGTAGAAGAAACTCAAAAACTAAAAGATGTCGTAGTAGAAGTATGATACCCTAGTTAGGGATAATAGGAAGAACGAATATATGGCAAACCCTATCCAACTAGCATATACTACACCAAGAGTGATGATCAAATATGAGATGATTAAACATGATATAATGGTTCTTAAAACTAAAGGCTTAATATGTAAGTCAAATTACTTTATGACTTGTATTTCGAAAGGATTTTTACTCGTTATCTTTTCTAGTTCATAAATAAGGGATAAAATAATGGATGGAGGTCATTGGTTTAGTGATAAAGATGTATTATATTTAAGACTATGGAGTGAGATTTTTTTTGTGGAGATTAAAAGCCTTGTGATGTGGATTAGGCTTTTTGGACTTTCTTATCAACTCATCAATAAAAAGGTTTTTAAAAATATTGACAATACTTTAGGTAAATTCATTTAAGAGGGACCAACTACTAAATAGAGAAGGTAGGTTGTATACACTTGAATATGTGTTGCTATGAATATTTTAAAATTTTTACCACAATCCATTAAAATTAAATTTGAATTAAGAGAAATATCCTAGGGATAGCTCTTCTCATGGGGTTAAGAGCAAAAGCCCAAACAGTTGCACTTCTCATGGGATTAAGACGAAAACCCCAAACAGTTGCACTATCCCTTTACAAGCTTTTATATACTATTATCATTTGAACATGTTAAGTTGATATTCACATATTTTCATTTTTGTTGTTTTATTTTATTTATATATTCTTTTTCTTAGTATAAATCTTATTCTACTATAACCTTTCATAGGCTATTTGCATCTATCTTTATATTTTTTAATTATTTAATAAATAAATAATAGTAAAAAAAAGTTTGGTTTATTATAAATATTTAATATGGAACTAAAAGTTTTACATTGAATTTGCTTGTAATATATATTTTTTTAATTTTTGGTTGTATATATATTTTTAATTTTTTGTAATTGTTTTTTAATGAATTTACACATGTTTTTACGAGGGGTCCTGATCCCCTCGTATTTAGTGGGGTTTGAACTTTGGACCTCTTAAAAAGAGGTCAAAACCCTTACCACTACAGTAAGCTTACAACTTTAATTTTTGGTACTTGTTTACATTTTAATTTTAATTATTTTATTTGCTTCATAGTAACGCTACAAACCTCAATAAAACTGGTATTATTTTTTTTTGCTTGATAATAAGAGGTTGTACTCAGGTCCCCGACCCTTGATAAATCACATCTCTCTTCTCTAGAGCTTGAGAGTTTACAAATACATACACTTCTCATCTCAATTGAGATGCTATAGCTAAAAACCTACATCATTTTACATAAAATGTTTGAATTCTTGATTTTCATTTTCTGGATATTTTCAAATTTATGTATGAATACAATTACTTCAAAATTTAGCATCTTTCTTGACATTTTCCTATAGTAACCTTCACAATCCCAAAACTTCACCTCTACTATCTATGCCTTGCATCTTAGTAGAGTAATATTTCCAAAACATTGCACTATCATAGTCTACTTTACCCAATCTAAATTGCTAGTTTTCTTCCTCGCTGAAGTCATAGCCCTTCATTGCTCTTCCCATCGTTCAAACCCTAGTTGGCAAATATTTGCAATTTCATTTCTCGTGACTTGAAAAATTGTCACTACCTTTGTTTCGAATGGTTGACTTCATAGGGTTTTATCTCCTTCAATATTGCTCAATTTTTTGCATATGAATACTCATTTTAAAGCTATTCAAATTTTGCACAAGTTGGTCCAAGAATAAAATGAATCAGATAACTCTTCACGAAGATATGGCTCCTAAAATATGAGACATTTTTCAATAAAAACTCTAATCCTTCGCACTTTGCAATTTTGTTTTTTGTGACTTGAAAAATCGTCACTACCCTTATTCTGAATGGTTGACTTCATAGGGTCGTATCTCCCTCAATATTGCTTAAATGTTTGCATATGCCCACTCATTTTAATGTTATTCAAATTCTGCACAAGTTGGTCTAAGAATCAACTAAATCGAATAAATCTTTGCGAAGATATGGCTCCTAAAAGATAAGATGTTTTTCAAGAAAAAACCCTAATCCTTCACACTTTGCAATTTTATTTTTCTCATTGTAAGCAGCCTTCCACACTCCTTCAACCTTCCCAACCTTCCACTCAACATCCTAGCCTTTCGTTGCAGCTCCTTCAATCGACCTAGCCTTCCACACTCCTTCAGCCTTAGCCTTATCGACCTTCCACGTTCCTTCAACCATCTCAGCCTTCCACCCAACATCCCAACCTTTCGTTGTAGCTCCTTCAACTAGTCTAGCCTTCCACACTCCTTCAACCAACCCAACCTTCCATGCTCCTTTAGCCTTAACACTCTAAATATCAACTCATAATTCAACCTTCCACGCTCCTTCAATATTTAGCCTTTCACGCTTCTTCAACCTCCAACCTTCCACACTACTTCAACCTCCAGCCTTCCACGCTTCTTCAACCTCCTTTAATCTCCTTGATCGTGAAAGCACCAGACCATGCCAAGCCCCATAAAGAGCAACCCCTATGAAAACTTTTCCTTAGCTAATATATTATAATATTATAAATTGTTATTAATTTTATAATTCAAATTTAACTAAATTTTAAAATCTTAACATAAATTATATATTAAATCCATTTGAAATATTAAAATTATTTAACAACTTATAATAAATATTAATTATTATTTTTCATGCATGGGCTTAAATGCTTAAAATTTGGATGACTAGAATGCTTACAAAATAAAAAAATATATATATATATATATATATATATATATAATTATAAAAATAGTAAATAATATTTATTTTTTTAAAGCTTGGTATAACTTCTATAGAGAACTACTTCCACGAAAATAATAAAATATTATATCATGTAAATTAAATCATAATTAATTTATTTTTTTATTAAATTTATTCGTTATCTTCCTAAATTATTATAAGAATATATATATATATATATATATAATTATAAAAATAGTAAATAATATTTATTTTTTTAAAGCTTGGTATAACTTCTATAGAGAACTACTTCCATGAAAATAATAAACTATTATATCATGTAAATTAAATCATAATTAATTTATTTTTTTATTAAATTTATTCGTTATCTTCCTAAATTATTATAAGAATATTGAAAATTATTTTATATATTAATATATTGTTATTTATAAATAAATTTAAATAATATATAGATTATATTTCAGCGGCTTAAAAATGTTTAAAATAATTGTGGTATGATGGTTATAGAGGCGGACTGCGCAAAGATCTGTGTGACAGCTTCCAAAGCGAACATCGCATAATACTGTGACGACCATAAAAACTGGACAACTTACCCAAATTCGTGGCGACTTAGATTTAAAGCCTCTAACTATTCTCTTTAAACTCCCTTTCTAAATTCATAATAAAAAATTATAGTCACTCCAAAATTGTTAAATTCAAACCATGGAGTGGGCGGGCTATGTGAGGGGTGTGTATGTATTTTTTTAAGTAACACTTCTTATATACATTCACCGTGGGTATTGAACACGGGTCACATCATCGACAATGCAAGTGACATCCTTGTCGGTAGACCACACTCACGGGGATAGTATGTGAAATGAAATGAAAGATTTTAATTACGTCTGCAAGACCCAAATATGGTCTATGGGACCTCAAATATGGAAGTACAACTGCTCAAATCATATCATATGATCTTTAATATCTTTGAGAAGGTTGTTCTTTCTCCTGCTGATTTGGGTTAGTAATTCCTCAACTTTTTTTATTTTATTGTCTTCAAATAACTCTGTCATAGACCCGTTTTCAAGTGTTTCTTTGTATTTGCCACGGATGTCTAAAAAACTTGGGCACTTATAGATGAAGTGTTCCTCTGCCTCTACTGCCCTTATGCTGCATAAAGTACATATCCTTTCTTCCCATTGTTCTTTGGGTGTTGTCCATCTCCCTATTTCACATCTAAGCCTATGAGAGCTAGTCCTTATCTGAGCAATGAGGATTTTTTCCTTCCACTTGATTTCAGCACCTATATATGTTTTTTCCTTGTGGTCATGTTGGGTTAAACTTTGCAATATAATATTGTCTTTTCATGCTTGCATTTTTCCACATTCCACTTCTAAACTTTTCATTCACATAGCTTTTGATGTCTTTGTTGAAATTTGGGCATTCATTTATGTTGATTTCTCAAGGTTTCATCCATTTTTTATTTTGTTTCATCCATGTGTTCTTCCGCCTATGCAACTCTTCGTCCTTAGCTGCCCTTGGCCATATGTTGTTTTTCATGTTTTCTGTTTTTTCAAGTAACATAACAACCTAGTCATAACAATTGCTTCTAAAGGAAACATTCCAGTTTCAGCTAGAATAATTTCATAAGGGGTTGTGGCCTTAATTTTGAGAAAATTTGTGATTAGATATTTTTGAATCCTTTTTATTTGCCTCCATTTTGCCTTTGTTGTACCACTAGCCCACACCTTGCAACCATACAACAAAACGAGTGTAACAAGTAGTCAAATAAAACCCTGGTGGTCCTCCAGTCCCACAACTCGACATTACTACACCTATTTTGAAGTGCATACAGTGCTCTCCAACCGCTTTGAGTTATTTTCATCCTACATGTATTCCAATTGAGTTTGTCATGAAAGTCTATGCCCAGGTATTTGTATTCTACTACTACCTCAAGTGGTTCTCCTGCAAACTAAAATTTGAGCTGTTGCTTCTTCTTTTTTGCTGAAAAAATCATGATTTTTGTTTTGCTTGTGTTTACCTGCATCCCAACTTCCTTACAAAAGAGTTATAGAGCTCGAAGGTGATCTCCTAGATCTTTGGCTTTTTTGGCCACAAGAATTACATCGTCTGCATACATGAGGATTTTTACCACATATTTGGCTGAGTCCCTTAATTAATTTGGCGGGCCGGTTTCCTCGGCATCGCTGCAGGACGCATATGCGTTCGAATTTTGTGCAAACAAGAAACCAGCGGTTTTCATACTAGAAATACGACCGGTCTTCGTAATGCGGGAAAAATTAAGGCTGTCCACTGAAACAATAATGGTTATGCATAGGGTGGAAAAGGTAAGGGGTGCCTTCAAGCTACGGCTCTGTGAGCATGGCAGTCGCGTTGGCTGTGAAAAACTGGACAGATTGATAAAAATTTCGTCACCTGCAACGCAGAAGTCGGCATTTCTAGGTACATTTTCATTGTTTTTGTCAAAAAAGTGTTGTGAAGAGCATTTGAGGCGAAGGTAAACTGTAAAGATTTGGCCTAGAACAGTGTTTTTTTTGGCTGTGAGAACCTGTAAAGCAGAGCGTAGTGCGGATTAGTCTAAAACAGCTGGTATTTCAAGTTCTTCATGGACGCTTCTATTGTTTCTCTGGATAAATGTTTGAGAATGTATGATGCAAAGTATGAAGTGGTTTAGTTTAAAGCACCACACATGATCGCTTGCATTTGTTCTCTGGGAAAATGTTTGTTAATCTTTGATGAGAAGAATGGAAAGGATTTACTCAAAAATAGCACATATTTCTTGTGCTCAATATTTGAGTGTGTACACTGAAGCAAAATGGACCGGAGAATTTAGTTGCATTTTTGTTTTTACTCTGAGAAAGTTCATGAGAGCAGATGGTAGAAATAATAGTGTAGATTTTGTGTAAAACAGTGGATGTTGCAGTTCTTCGTTTATGCAACGTGTGCATTTAAGTTTTAGAAACAAAATGTACGGGAAATGGACGTGCATTTTCGTTATTCTTCTGAAAGATGTGCTTGAGATGCATAATGAAAACAATTGCAAGGATTTTGCCAAAAGCAGAAGATATTTCAGTTTTTTCAGGTCCGGAATAAGTTTATTTACGTGTTAGAAGAAAAAGAGACTGCAAAATCTAAGTGCATTAATTATTTTTTACCTGGCAAAGTGGTTGACAGCAGATGAAGCAGAGAATAGTTAAGATTTGGTCTAAAATAACACGTATTTTGAACTCTTCATGTTCGGAATATGTACAGCTAAGTTTCAGAAGCAACATTTTCCGGGAAAATTATTGTTTCAAAGCTCCGAGGTTGTGCTTCAGGCTTTTTTAATTTTTTGGTCATGTGCGATGGTTGAACTTGAAATACTTACTCTGCACTGCTACCAGAAGCTGGAGATACAGAATACTCTCAGAAAGATCGAACCTTTCTCCAAGGTCATAGAGTTTTTATGTGAAAATCTATTATAAATGAGCATTCAGACTTTCAGACTTTCAAATGGTTTATAGTCAAACCCTCAATGGTTTGCTACTTCCCTGTGATCTAATTGCTAATCGATCCCTTTCTACTATTCGTGTTGTAGCCACTGCCTAAGTGGCTGCTAGTATAGCCTTCAAGCTCTCCACCTTCCTGGTTAGGACATCCTGATTTGTCTCAATGACTGACTGAGATGACTTGCTTAGTCATGCCTCATTGGTTTTGTTCGTAAGTAGAGCAAGTAATAGACGTCTTCCTATTGTTGCCTATGCTTATGTCTCTTGTTCGTATCGATGCACCAACACTAGCACTACGTCTATTACCTTTCTATTAGTTGTGCCCCTACATCAATCACCTACATTGACCTGATGATCTCGTATCATCACTAGTAGTCATGGGTCACTGTAGGATCATTGTGCCCAAGGTCTAGTATCATAGGGCTATCGAGATCCACCTCCACATAAGAATCTAAGTATGGTGGTCCATCAAATCCTTTCTGCCATGTAATTTTTTTTTTTTTTAACAAAACTTGCCTTGCTAGTACACCTACCCATTGGTATATTCGTATACATCTCTTAATTTTGGTTATTAAGTCATAGAACACTTTTTGATCACAAGCAGAATCATAGATTTTGGTGGATCTACAATTGTATTTTTGGAAAAGATTATCAAACTGATTCTAAACAAACCGAATTGGGTTAGGATACCATGAGGTAAGCTTATAATATTTCTTAAAAGGCTCATGCTCATCGAGATAAAAATGTAAAAGTTGATATTGTTTGACCAAGATTATACATAAACTCTTTGATTATGTCTTAACATATGATCAATGTCTTACCCATTATTAACTATAGCGGAGTTTGTAAACAAATTAATTTAATAGAAAGAAAAGAGGAAAGAACATGTTGAGTCAATTATTTTTATTCAATTAATGTAACAAGTATAACTAATTATCAATGCAAGAAGGCATCAACTATACATTCAAATAATGTAATATGCAAAAGAGACACATAGATACATAATTGGGCCAAAGAAATGTCCATTACGAAGCTCGATTTGTATTAATTTCTTGAAAAAGATATTACAATCTGAGTTTGGAAAAATGCTCAGATCTCTTTGAACAGATGCAAAGGGTTCTCTCCGTTTAAATAATTTAATAGAGGAAATTTATTCTTCATCCTAAGAATAGTGACAAAGAATCTCCAAACTCTCAATCCAATTGTTAGAAATTATCTCAGCTAACTAGTATATCTTGAACAAGACATGCACAATCAATGGAAGGAATAAGGGATGGAAAATAAGACACAGAAGAAAATATAATTAACAGGGGAAGGGCACTCTAAGTATACCTTTGGCAAAAAATGGCTATGCAAAAAGCTTGATACTTTTCTTGGTTGTAGCAGTCCCTTTTATAGCTTTTGGATGCCCTGTTCCAGTTATAACCAATTTCATTTGAGCCCTCCATCTGTCATTGTCCTTAGCCCTTAATTGATTGAGTGTGCTACAACAAAATTACAACTGGCCTAAGTTATTTCATCAAAAACATCTACCCCTTGGCTCCTGTTGGGACTTTGGATAAAATTGTGATACATTTGTTCTATATATATATATATATATATATATTCTTTTTATGCTTTATGGTTTATTAGCCCCTTGGTTGGTGTTCCCTTCTATGGTGGGCCTATCGCTGACTTCTTCAGTTGTGTCTATTCGTGAGTTCTGCCCTGTCTCATTGTTCTTTTCTTGGAAAGTTGTGGTTGTAGAACTTTTAAGGCTGTTTTTTCTAATGTACTTCCCTTTATTTATTTCATCTTGGAGATATTTTACATCCCTATCAATTTATTCCTAGGTTTCTCTGCAAAAAGTCATAATAAACTTAAGCATGTTTAAATCTTGTATGATCTTATTCTTTTGAATTTTTTACCATTCTTTGTTGTCTTGAGAAAGTGTGCACAAGCGATCAATTGTTTCTGAAAGAAAGTTAGCTTGCCTGGCCAATTCTTTCTCATTATCAGGATCACAATCGAAGTCTTGTATTCTATTTAGGATGAGATCTTTGACATTGGCCACTTGTAGGAATTCTTCTAGAGTGAATCCTACTTCAGATAGCTCATCATTAATCTCATATTCCCATTCAACCACCTTTCTAGTCCAACTTTGCTAGCCTGACTTATCTCTCAAAAATATTGAGATCTTTATAAATTCTTCTGCATAAAAAATTATGGGACCATCATCCATCATTATCTGTCCTTCACTCATCTCTTCATAGTATTCTTCAAACATTCAAAAAGTAGGATATATTTTGTTTACCCTTACTTATGTCTACTCTAAGAGATGTTTTAAATTTTTTACAGAAATCTTAACTAATCCAATGTTGTAGAATATCCCCCTTAGATCCTCTATTCTGAATTTTATTTTGTATTTATATTTTGTATTTGAAGATAAAGTCAGAGCAATCAATGTTTTTTATGATGATTTAAGGTTTTGTTCTTAAGGCTATAGCCTAGAAATTCAACATATGTTATCTTAGGTTGTCTACTTCTACCTGTAACTTCTCATTTTTAGTTTGAAGCTAACGTGTTTTAGCAGTCAAAACTTGGTTGCTTTTATAAAGGCTCTCTATCGTAGCCACATGAGATTGAGCTTGAGCCCTTGCTAAGGCTAGAGGATTAATCTGATATTGGACTATTGCCTCCCCCCTTATCTTGTCTAGTTGAAGGGATGTGATAGTTGCTTCTACTATTACAAGAGGCTCAGTTGATACTTGAGTGCCCTAGTTATCTAGCTCTTCTATTCTATATTGAGACTCTTTTAGATGTTTTCATGCATATATGGCTTGTATCTACCTCTCTTCTTCAAGATCAAAATGTATTGTTTCTTCTTCTACCTATGTCAAGGTGAGGCTTTCATCCATTGCTGAAGAAGGAAGGGCCTCTAATCCTGGATTTTTTCTCCTTGGGGAGCTTTGAGGAGAAACAAACTTGATTTGATGTCCCCTAAGTAAATTGGATAACCCCCCTGCTTGTTGATCCTCTCGAGCACTATTAAGGAAATATTGCGTTTCTCTTTGTCTATTACTATGCTGGTGGGAATTACTTGAGGAATATTCACTGGTAGTTCAAGCCTTTTCTTGGGAACCATCAATGCCTTAGCAATTTCATGAGGTCTAGCATGTATGTAATGTCCCTTTTTTAGGAACAACAAACCCTTACTATGAAAATGCAAAAATTAAGTATAGCAAGGAAATAACTTAGAAATTGCTCATAAAATAACACAAGTATGAGGAGAAATCAGCCAATATCATATATTAAATATTGCCAAACCAATATAATAGCTGGAATGGACAAATGGGTCCTCAAGGAACTCAAAATACAAATACAAACTCCCACAAGTGGGACGAACTAACCCCAAGGTTGAACAGATGCAAAAACTCCTCAAAAATAACCCCAACTACAAGCGTAGGGTTTGGGTCTGCTAACAGATGTGAAACACATGACACAAATGCTCCCAAAAATGCCACGAACTCCTCAAAAATGCCTCTTTTTGTATTTTTTATATTTTAGGGCAATAACACCTGCAATGATATTGCCAAGACCCCAACCATGCACCTCCAATGCACTATGGGAATGAGCAAGACCTGCAATCTCAACTCATGGAACCTCTAGGGTTTCAATATTCAATTTTGATATCAACATAACATGCCCAAAATGGGACATCTCACTCCCTTATATAGGGTGAGGTTCTAATTTGGAGTTGACATCTCCCAACCCTAAAATCACTTAAAGTGCCTTATTACAACAATAAAACATAAAACATAAATAAACATAACTTAAGTTATGTCTCGTAGTCACATGAACCCCTTTTTCACTTTTATAATTAAGTGTAGGAGACATTTACAAAAAATATTTATTTTTGGGACATTACAAGTCCACCCTCCTCAAATTGATTGTCCTCAAGCAAAGTTCAAAGCTGGAGCATCTAAAATTTTTGCACCTTCCTAAGTAGCATCCTCCATAGGCAAGTCCTTCCACTTCACAAGATATTATTTGACAGTCCTACTCCTAAGCTTTCTCTCCCTTATCTCAAGGATCAATTCAGGTTCAAGAATGAGCTTTCCTTCATCATCAAGGGGTGGCAAATCTGAAGATGGCTGAATATGTTGGCCCAAGGTCTTCTTCAAACAAGAAACATAGAAGACATTATGTATTTTACTTCCACTTGGAAGTTCCAAAGCATAAGCAACATGTCCAACCTTACTCAACACCTTGTAAGGTCCATAAAATTTGGGTTTGAGTTTTTCTACTCCACTTCTTTTCAATGTAGACTGTTTGTAGGGTTGCAACCTAACATAAACCAAGTTTCCCACCTCAAATGAACGCTCACTACGCTGCTGATCTGCATACTTCTACTGATTTTGTGTCGTAAGAATATTTTCCTTCAAAGCATTAATAATATCTTGATATTCTACTGTAAAGTCTCTAGCTTTTTGGACCCTTGAATCACCAAAAATCAGATCTAAAAAGTGTGGGGCATCATAACCATAAAGTGCCTTGAATGGAGACATTTTTATGGACATATGATAAGTAGAATTGTAGTAATATTCACCAAGGTGGAGCCATTTAACCCATGCCTTTTGTTGACCTGAAACATAATTTCTCAAATATCCTTCAAGCCATTTGTTAACAATTTCAGTTTGCCCATCATTTTGGGGATGGTAGCTAGTACTAGGAGTCAATTTAGTACCACATAGCTTAAAAAATTCTTGCCAAAACATGCTCAAAAATTTTTTGTCCCTATCACTCACAATGGATTTAGGCAAACCATGCAATCTGAAAACTTCTTTAAAAAACAAATCAGCAACTTGTATGGTTGTACAAGTTGTTGAAATGGCATAGAAATGAGCAAATTTTGTCAATCTATCAACAACAACAAATATACAATCCTTCATGTATACCTTGGGCAAACCAGGAATGAAGTCCATGGAGATACTTTCCTATTTCTGATTGGGAATAGGAAGTGGCTGAAGTAAACCAACCGCAAATTCATGTTACCCCTTGTTTTCTTGGCAAATAACACATTCCCTGAACATGCAAGAAGACATCCCTTTTCAAACCCTTCCAATAGAATCTTTCTCTAACCTGTTTGTAAGTATTGCAGAAACCTGGATGGCCTACAAGTGGAGCATCATGCATGGCTGTAATTAAAGCTTGTTTCAGCTTCGATTCAGGTACTAAAAACACCCTTCCCTTGCAAAAAATCAGTCCTTCTTTATGGATGAACCTGTCATCTTCAACTTGCCCATTTATTAGTTTAGAACAAAAATCATTCTTTGCATATTCAGCCATAATTTTCACCTTCCAATCAAAAAAAAATAATGGAAAGAGAATGAAAATTAGGGTGCCTAGAAAGTGCATCAGCAGTTGAATTCTTCTTACCCTTTACAAACTAAATTTCAAAATCATATGATTGCAACTTTGTTACCCATTTCTTCTGTCTTTCATTCAGTTCAACTTGCCCTAAGAAGTATTTCAAATTGTTATGATCAGTTTTGACCACAAACTTGCCACACACTAAGTATTGCTTGAATTTGGTCGAGGCATGCATGATAGCTAACATCTCTTTATCATAGATGCTAAAAGTTTTCTCCACATTTGAGAACTTTCTACTCTCATAAGCAATGGGGCGTCCTTGTTGCATAAGTACAACTCCAACTCCAACACTTGAAGCATCACAAGCAATAGTAACAACAACAGAAAAATCAAGAATAACAAGTAAAGGAGTGGGAGTCATTACATATTTTAGCTTTAGAAAAGCTAAAAGAGCCTCATTAGACCATGAAAAGGCCCCTTTCTTAGTTAATTCAGTAAGGGGGGAAACCAAATAAGAAAACCCCTTAATGAACCTCCTGTAGTAACTGCATAAATCCACAAAACCCCTCAATTCCATTAGGTTGGATGGTATAGGCCATCTTTGTACAAACTGAAACTTTAGTTTGATCAACCTTCACCCCATCTTTGCAAATAATGTGCCCACTCTCAAGTAAATCAGCAATGGTCTTTTCAATATCATCTTTGAAAACCTTAGGATGCCTATAAGGTTTAATTATGATAGGTTTACTATTTGCTTCTAATTCAATAACACGTTGAAAACCTCTACTAGGTGGCAAACCTTTAGGTAGGTCAAAAAATACCTTAAGATGTTTTTGTAGTAAACCTTGAATTTGAGGATGATAGGTGGCTGATTTTTTCCCTTCTGAACTAAAAATTACAGCTGCCCACTCAACGTCCTTATGCCTTATCATCTTCTCCATTCTTTTGTATGAAACCTCCAAAATTTTGCAAGAATATTTTGACCCATTTTCCTTGATTCCTTGCAACACCACATCTTTCCCTTCAAGCACAAATTTCAGTTCTAATTTCGATAATTAGTAACATAATCACCAAGTGAATACAACCATTGCACACCCAAAACCATATGTGGAATACCTCCTAAGGGAAAAACAAAGAATTGCTCATCTACTTCCATGTTGCCAAAATTAATTTTTATGTTTCTTACCACTTTGTTGCATGTGATAAGATCACCATTGCCAATAGAAACACTAAAACCAGGAATGATAGTTGTAGGAAGATTCTTTCTAGTGGCAAACTTCTCATCAACAAAATTGTAAGTAGCACCACCATCTATTAAAACAAGAACCTTTTCATCAAAATATCTACCGGTACCTTAATAGTGCGAAACTGATTCAGCGCACTTAAAGTGGCTAGAGAACCTTCAGGAACTTCCTCATACTCCCTTTGTGCTTCCTCTTCCAAGGGTGTCTCATCTGCCTCATAAAAATTAGGATTATCATAATCAGAATCAAAATGTAATTCAATGATTTTCATACCTCCTTCTCTGCATTTATGACCTCTTTGCCAAGGAGACTTGCAAATGAAACACTTGTTTTGTTTCCTTAGCTCATATTTCTCTTCTTGTGTCAAGCGCGGGCCATTTGGGGGCTTATTAGGTGGCTGAAAACCAGATCTAAAACCTTCTCCATGCGTGGGATTCCTGCCATAAAAATTTCTCTAATTTCCACCTTGTTGTGTGAGGTTTCCTTGCTGCCCATACTGTTGTCCAAAAACTATTTTTTTGGCTACAAAATGTGGTCTAACAGGTGTATTATGTGCAAAAAATTTCTATCTAGGAGGTAAAATAGATTCTAAGCTTAAAGCTCTCTTAATGGCATCTTCAAGAGTGGTTGGTTCAAAAGCTTTAACTAATCCCTTCACGGGTTCCAACAAACCATCCATAAAAAAAAAATTACCCTCTTGGGTGAAATATTTTGTACCTGAACCGAAAGTTGTTCAAACTCCTCCACATAGGCATGAATGGATGAAGTTTGCTTCAAAGTGGCAAGCTCCTTGAAATACTCTTCCACATTCCTCCTTTCAAACCTCGTTCAAAACCCCCGGTACAAAATTCATCAAATGTATCAATATCACCATGCCCTTGGGTTACTAACCCATGATGCCACCATGAGTAAGCACTATCCTCAATGTGGAGTGTAGCAATCTAAACTGCATCAGCTTCAAAAATAGGCTCCAAGGTAAAATAAGTCTGCAATTTTTGAAGCCATGCCCTAGTTGTAAGACCATCTTGACCATTAAATGAGGGAATGGTCACCTTTTGATGCAAAAAGGGCTTCTTTTTCTCTTTTTTAGCCTCAACAACAGATTTACCCACAATCTTCAAATATTTATCAAAAGAAACTGCTGCCCTAAAACCCTCGGATTTATTACTATAAGTAGTAAACCATTCATCTAATTCATCAGTTACCTCATTTTCCTCTGGTGGAGGTGGTGGAACAAGGAACATAGGCTTGGACAGCCTAGGCAAGGGAGGGTGTGAGTTAGATGATGACTCATGCCCATTGTTGTTGCCTCTCATTTCTCCTTCCCTCCTTGTGCCATTTGGGTTGCCCAAAGCTGCCCTCAATTCTTGCTAATTTGTCTCTTGTAAGGACACCATTCTTTGCAGCATGTCAAGTAGGGCATCGAATTTTTGCTCAGTCCTATCAACTGGCCTTTGGGGCTCCTCAACCTCTTCCATGTTTGACATTTCCAAAGCGAGTCTATTTCTCCTAGTAAAATACTGATGAACAGGAGGACGATGCATAAAACCCTATCAAACCCTAAAAAGATGGAAATCTGAAATTCTAAAAATTCTAACCACCAAAAAAAAATTTTGAAACCACAGAACTACAAAATTGGTCAAAAGGGTATCCAAATCTGTAATTTTTATTTTCTAAAAAAAAAAATCCCTAAAAATCTGCGAATCCCCTAAAAATCAGCAATTTTCACTAGGGCACAACTTTTCACCACAGAAACACACTTATCACCACGAATCACAGGCTGGCAAGATTCCAACTCTGATACCACTTGTAATGTCCCTTTTTTAGGAACAACAAACCCTTACTACGAAAATGCAAAAATTAAGTACAACAAGGAAATAACTCAGAAATTGCTCATAAAATAACACAAGTATGAGGAGAAATCAGCCAGTATCATATATTAAATATTGCCAAACCAATATAACAGTTGGAATGGACAAATGGGTCCTTAAGGAACTCAAAATGCAGATACAAACTCCCACAAGTGGGATGAACTAACCCCAAGGTTGAACAGATGCAAAAACTCCTCAAAAATGACCCCAAATACAAGCGTAGGGTTTGGGGCTGCCAATAGATCTGAAACACATGACACAAATGCTCCCAAAAATGCCATGAACTCCTCAAATATGCCTCTTTTTGTATTTTTTATATTTTAGGGCAATAACACCTTCAATGATATTGCCAAGACCCCAACCATGCACCTCCAATGCACTATGGGAATGAGCAAGACTTGCAATATCAACTCATGGAACCTCTAGGGTTTCAATATTCAATTTTGATATCAACATAACATGCCCAAAATGGGACATCTCACTCCCTTATATAGGGTGAGGTTCTAATTTGGAGTTGACATCTCCCAACACTAAAATCACTTAAAGTGCCTTATTACAACATAAAAACATAAAACATAAATAAACACAACTTAAGTTATGTCTCCTAGTCACATGAACCCCTTTTTCACTTTTATAATTAAGTGTAGGAGACATTTACAAAAAATATTTATTTTTGGGACATTACAATCTACCTGTGTTGAATAAGTAATAACAATTTATTTCCCCTTTGTTGTGACTAAGGCAGTGCTCTGTGAAGATTGAGTGGTTGAAGGGTCCTTTGTTTTTTATTCTGTTGAATTTGTCACATCCATCAACAATTTTATTTGCTCAGGGTCTCGATTGATTATCTCCAAAATAGAGTCTTTGTATTCTTTATGATATATTACCCGGATTAAAGGGGCAGCTAATTCAACTATGGCCTTTCTTAACATGTTTAAGTTGGTAGGGTAGTTGCCCGCTATCTCTACCTAAGTATGTTGTCTACTTTTTGAAGAATCCTACCATATAAGTCCTAGAGAATCACCTTTTCTTAAGGCTACCTACATTGTATCTTCAAAAAAATCCCCTCGATGGATTGTCACCCAATTTGGCAGTTTCTTCATAATAGTATTATTATAATAGTCGTAAGTGTCGCATGGCCTCCAAGTGATTTCGACAAAATCCATATGAATCCATTTTCTATAGAGATGCTAGCAGGCTATGATACCCTTTATATACATAATGTCCCATTTGCAAGGGATGGTTACCCAGGGAATTAGAGATTCTTTCTTCGCTGCCCTTATTTTAGTATCTTCTACAATCTGCTTAACAATCTCTAATATTGTGATCGACATAGAGAAAAATTTGGGTAAGGCCTTTAGGGGAATTTTTTACCCGTATATCCTTATGTAAGTGACATCTTCGTTGAAAAAGTAATCCCTTCCATAATTTTCATGTAAAAACATGGCCATACCTGATTCAATTCTATGAGAGTTCTTACCAGAGAGCTTGGTATAGGCAACTAAGAGGAATTTACCAAAACAATTAGTATAAATGGACTCACCCTCTTGTATCCATGGGAGCCTCTCTTGAACAATTTCTTCATACACTCCTCCCCATTCTACAATTCCTATCTTACCCATATGGCCTACTATTAAGTGTATAAGGAAATAATAGTGTGAGAAACGAGGCATGACCTCCCTTTGCTCTATAATAGCTTTATGCAATTCCTGGAGTTCTTTGTCCATGATGTCACTGAGCATGTTTTCCCAATTGTACATGGTTGGTTTTCCTTTTCTATTAAACTAGAGTCTTAAATACATGATCTCTTTTTCTACCCAGTTTAAATCTTGGCTCCCCATTAGTATATTGATTATATTGGTATAATATTTTACCCAGGGATGAAGTGCAAACTTAAGTACAAGTAATTGTGATGATACTTTCTCATTGTAATCAAATAACTTTGTATAAAAACTAGTGTCAATCATATATTAGGATTAAGAAGTCAGTACTTTTTTATCCAGAATCCTTATGATTTTTGTTAGCTAAAATATGTTGTTGATATTTTTCGAAGTAATTCTGAATAGAGTTCGATTTGCATGGTCTTTTATCGCCCTTATCTTCGGGTCATAGGCCACTACCAACCAAGATAACAGGTCATAAGATTAATAGACCTTAGGGTATATCAGTCTTCCAAAATTGAATGTCAATCTATTATTGTATTGGTTGGGCCCGTTTCAAGCTTGGTATACCCTTTTGAGAAGTTCTTTGAGTAAGGAAGGATGGCATTGGTAGTCTTCCTTGGTAGGGTAGTAACTAAAAACTATAGTCTACTCTACTAGCCACTATTGGCCAGACATGTATTGTTGGTCTAAACTTGACTTCGTTTCTTTGTTAGAAGTTGTGCCCCACAACTGTTGTCATGGTGACGCACCAATTAAGTCTTCAAACTTCATCCTGGTGGCTGGAAATCTGGAAATAACATTGGAGAAAGCCATTTCATTGTGTTAAACTTTCAAAAAGGTTTTTGCAACAAACAAAAATTCTCAAGGTTCTGTATATTTGTGGTGTGACTATGAGTGGCAAGTTAGACGGGAATTTATGGTGTTTTAGGATATTTTTTGCATGCTTTGTAATTAAACCTTTAACCATTATCTTCTTTTTTTTGCCACCCAACAACTGCCACCTTACTTCTTATAATGACATTACTTATAGTGAATTATCTTTTCATGATTTTTTTATAATTGGTCATTGATATGTACACTTGTTCAAATCTAAACTCGTTGGCAAATCTTAGTTGTTTTAAGGTGCATGCCAAATAAGGTCTGAGAAACATAAGTACTCATTATCATACTTTTGGTTTGTGTGCCTTCAATTTTCATTTGATAGTCTTGTCTGAGTCATTGTCATTTGTTCTAAAACTCGTTCCAGTCAGCTAGCCATCTTAACTTCGTTGCTTGATTTGGAGGTCTTTTTAAATATTTTGCTAGTTGTGACTATCAATCTTGAATTTTCCTAGAACTGTAAGTTCTTTACAAAAATTTGTAGAAGTTCCTTATAGAAATCTTTTTGACCCTGTGGTACAACATATTTATCCTTACCTCAAGAAAAATTGATCGATGTTAGTTAAAACAATTTGAAACAATGAACTTACAACTTGTTTCACCATGGTACAAATCCTTTATCATTTTCTTTTCGCCAATCAGTTGCTACTGCCCAAGCTTCGATGAGCCATGGGTCATCCACCTTCGTAATAGTGAGCTAATGAGAGTCATTCATTTTGGGACCAATTTCGATGAGAAAATTATAGTTTTCCACCTTTCTTTAGAAACGCGATCTAGACCGCTCACTTTCGTTCAATCGGATCTCAATGTTGAGGTTGTGGTGCTTGAATCTAGGTTGTTTACATTTGCTCTAGTGACGTGAGCCAGACCACTCACTTTTAGACCAATCTGTAGACACCTAAAACATGTCATGTTGAGGAGACTACCTATTTGGACTCCTTGAAGACCATGTGACCAACCTTGGGTAACCTTAGGGCTAAAAAAGTGGTCTCCACCACTCAAATAAGGTCATTTTCCTTTGCAACCATGACTGTCCTACCTTGGAGCGATCCCCATTCAAGGTTTCTCTACCCTAGAGCGGCCCCCAATCAAGGTCGCTTTACCCCATAGCAGTGAATAACACAAGCTTATACTGAGAGGGAGGGTGAACAGTATAAGACCACTTTTTACTTTTCTTTCCAATCAATATTATGCAATGTAAATATAACAATATCAACATCAGTAACCAAAGCAATGCATAAATCATCACACACAATAGAGACACCAATTTAACGTGGTTCACCCAATGTGGGCTACTCCACGGAGAAAATATTTCACTAAAATTTTCTCAATCAATCTCTTGGGAATCCTTTCCCTATTCCAATGTTTATGGACATCTGTCCAAAGGAGATACCAATCCCCTAAATCAAGTTTGTGGATCTCTATCCACAAGAGATACCAATCTCCTAATATTTACTTTGGTTGGTGATCTTCTAGAAGAATTTATACCTCTACTGCACTGGCTAATGGATCTATATCCACTGAAGACTCTTATCCTCACTCAGAAGACCTATCCTCATTGCCTTGGCTAATGGATCTCTATCCACTAGATACCATCGTATTCTATACTTTGTCACCTCCAAAGCTTACACTCAGCTCTATCTCAAATTTGTACTAAACATAGTCCTTAGATATAGCATAAATTTATCTTCAATCTCTGTCTTTGGTCTGGCATAAACCTATCATCAAATCTGCACCAAATTTTGTACTCAATTTTTGTCCTCTGATCTGTACTAAACACAGTCCTTCGGTCTAGCACAAATCTGCTTCAATATTTATCTTCAAGACTTTACTCAAAGTTTGACTTCATCTCAAATCAAATCTACTCGATCTGCTCCAAACCTTAACTCAAGGTTTGAACAAATCGATCAACTCTGCTCTCAAGTCTTCTCAAATACTTGTCTCAAATATGCTTTGTAAGCTTCCACAAAAGCTCACACTAATCTGTCCTCAAGTCCTCTCGAGAACTTGTCCAATTCGGCTCAAGTCCTCTCTAGAACTTGTCCAATTTGCTCAATAATTCCTCTCAAGAACTTATCCAAATCTGCTCAAAATTTGTATTGTAAGCTTCCATAAAATCTTATCTAAATCTGTCCACAAGTCTTCTCAAAGACTTACCTCAAATATGCTCAACAAGTCCACACTAGAACTTGTCCAATCTGCTCAATAAGTCCTCTCAATAACTTAACCAATTATGCTCAATAAGTCCTCTCAATAACTTAATCAAATTTACTCTCAATTTGTATTGTAAGCTTCCACAAAATCTTACTCAATTTTTTCCACAAGTCTTCTCAAAGACTTGCCTCAGATCTGCTCAAGAAGTCCACACTAGAACTCATCCAAATCTTATAGAAACATAAAGAGAATTGTTAGAGACTCAATATGATCTATACTCATCACAATGCTCAATCACTTTCAATCACTCTTTTGGAAACATATGGAGAATTGTTAGAGATTCAATATGCTTCACAATCACCTCAATGCTCAATCACTTTCAATCACTCTTTTAGAAACATACAGAGAATTGTTAGAGACTCAATATGCTTCAACTCAATCACTTTCTCAATTCAATTCAGAATATAGAATAGTTTATTTATATGGAACTTTGAACAATCACTTCACACATCCACTTGACTAGGCTCAATCAACTCTACTCAACCAATCTCTGAATGAAACAATCATTTCTTACAAACCCTAGTCCAAGCATATAAACATCAACTCAAAATGTTTCCAACAATACCCAAAAATCAATCTCACACAACAATGATACTCATGTTCTTTTCAAACCTTAGTTCAAGTTCTTGACTCAACAACTCACTTCAACAACAATGCTTACAAAACAACTCTCACATAACAATGATACTCATGTTCTTTTCAAACCTTAGTTCTTTGCTCAACCAATGGCTTCAACAACAATACTTATAAAACAAGGTTTTAATAATAACTCTTTATTCCATAAAACCTTAAAGCATTAACTCAAACACACTTAATAAGGAAGCCCTAATCAAATTCTTTTCACTCCAAACTTATTTTCAGAAATACACTCACATTCATCATTTTTACACATGGAGGAATTTGTCCATACCTTTTTCTTGATTGGAGAAAGTCCTCTCAAAAATTCCTTCAAACAATGCCTTCTTATTTTCCAAGTACCAAGTGTTATATAACAAGTGTTATACTTCAAAAATACAAGTATAGCTCAATTTCATGATACACCTTATATCTCCATCTCAATAGCAATATTCAACAATAATATCTTCACAAAAATTAACCTTTCAAAATACACCTTCAATTTCTTAATATCACAAAATTGATATCCCAACTCAATTTTTTATCTCCTAAGGTAAAAATAATATTTACCCTAGTAAAATACCTATTTACCACCTAGGTAAATAATTCCTATATTACCTTATGACTCCCTAACCTTAGCATAATAATCCAATTGCATAAAACACCCCTTATACCTCCTAAACCTCAACAGACATGCAAAATAAAATTTAATTTATAAAAACCTTTGTAAAATCCCCTTCCACAATTTTTGAGGATTTGACCCTGTGCCTTCTATTCTATTGGCACCTTTGGTGCGGCTAGCTAGCCGTGTGAGCCAAGTGCTCCACGTGCTAGCTTAAGCACCTTGGCTAATTAAGACCTTTCAACAAAGGCTTTAAAGCCTTTGGCCTCTCCTTTGCCTAGCCTCTCTGGATAGACCACACGAGCCCTCTCTTCCGCCTTACCACTTTGCCTTTGCTATCTCTTACTCCGCAATTTTTGTGTACACCAAATTTTTGTATTTGCCTCAAATCGAATAATCAAATTTCCTAAGATTTGCATTGGGTTTTAAATACCTTTTATTGCCTTTGCACTTCACGTCAGCGAATGTTTTGATTTTGATGACGTCGACACTTTATAATTTATAAATTATTAAAATTCAAAAGAATTTAAATCTTAGAAATTATATTTATAAACCTTAGACTTTAACAAAAATTAAAGCCCTCTTGAGGTAAATTAAAACCTCTATTTGCTCTTCAATGATTTGATGAAGATTATTCCACCACCATGGTTTTAATAAAAACCCTCATTCATTTGCTTCCACATAATATTAGAGATATTATGAAGCTCTTTTACCATTAACCATTGCATTGTTCTTCGTGACATCAATGATGACTTTATTCCTTGACATCAATGACAACTTAACTCAAAATTTCCAACAAGCAGCTCCCAATAAATTTCATCCTACCTCGAAGTAGTTGCGCTAGAAGTGGAACAAAAAATATAGAATCCATGTGTGGGTTGGCTGTGCCAATTTCATGCATGCTTGAGCCCAGTTTAGCAGGCACGCATGTCCCAGAATAGCATTGTGTAGGTCAAGATAACCAAGTGGCATTGCATGGGCTTTTGGAATGAACATACAGGCCACCTCTCCCATGCGAATATTCTTTGCCAATAATAGGTTTCTTTTGAAGGATCTATAAATTGGCATTCACCCTCAATTGAAAATATCCCAAGTTTTAGAGTTCGCAAGCAACAAAGTGTTGCTAGAATTAAACCACGAATTCTCTATTTATTTATATTCTTTGTCGTTTTACTATAGTTGCAACTTGTTTCTACGCATTTGATCATCATGTCTTAGACATTTATCACTTTTTTTTTATATTTTCATCCGCATATGCTATTAACTCTTTTGTGTTCCTTGTATGTAGATCGCATATTTTCTACAAGGGAAGAGGAGCGCAAGAGTTTAACATCATCATCGCTTACCGAGGTCATGAAGAAACCCTTTGCATGATGGTTTGTGGATGCGAGAAGGCCACATAGTGCATCGAACTATTTTAGAGAGGGTTAAACCTCTTGGATTGTGTATTTATTGTATCGCACTATTGAACTCCCTAAAGAGGATGTATTTGTAACCCATTTTGATCAAAAAAAGTTATTATTAATATAAGGGATCCGATTTATCATTTACTTGTTTTATCTTAGTGTGTTACATCGCATGCTTCTTGTGTTTATTTATTGCAATCATACATTTTCAAGTTATTGTGCACTAGTTTTTGAGCATTTCACAATCGTGTTGAGACACCATACTTTTGACGATCGAATTTGATGACGCCATGTGGTATAATCTTCCCTTTTAATTCTTTAGGTATATATGGCCGAAGTATTGAATTTCCAATTGAAGGGGGCGTGTAGACATGGGAAACTTTAGACTTTAGAAAATTTTGATACCAGCACCTGTCCTAGGTAAACTTTGGTTTAGGGTGGGCACCAAAGAAACCCTTAAACCCTAGGTCACAACTAGCGAGGAATGGGTTTTTTGCGTATCTACAGGAGGGAGTGGGAATCGTACCCAGGTCGACCACAACCAACACCCTTTGTTAAGTTCCCCATTGTGATCAACCCTTTGTACACTATTTGATCAAAGAACGTACAATTATGTCTAGGATTGCATGGAAATTATAAACTTGATAACAACTAAAATTTCATGTGATGGTTGGCTCTAAATAATTGCTAGACCTTATAAATTCTAATTTATTTTTCATATGGGCCACCTACACATTAGCATGGGCCAAGGTTTCATTAGAAAGCAAAAGAGATCTCATATGTCGATGGGTCCCACATATCATAATTCTTCTTTCCAAGGGTTCTTAGAGAGTTTGCTAAAAGATAAAAACATGAAAAATTCGAGAGGAAACAAATTTTGTTTTCTCAATGTTGGAGACTCAATTATTATTATTTTGAAAGTTATCCCCAAGGGCTAGATGGATTGGTAATTTTTTGTTTGGCCAGACACTTACCAAGAAGAGACCTAGGTTCAAACCTTGGGGGCATACTTGTTGCAAAGGTAGTATTCTGATCTGAACCCTTTGAGTGCACGCTAGACCGACAATGATAGTACAAACCCCGAGCGATTGGTGGTCCCCCTCATTCTAGGTCATCAACAATGAGGTGGTATAGGCTTGTTGGGAGTAGCCCCTGTGGTTTGAACCCTACACTTGGCAGTTACTAAAATTAGTGTGGATGTAACCAAATCCCCTATGTATCCAAAAATAATAATAATAATTTTTTAAGTTCTTACTAAACTTAAATATACCTTAAGTGGAAGTATGGATGTACCTAGATACCTAGATACTTTAAGTATTTGTTTAAAGGTAAATCAAGTCCTATGGGCTAAACAAAAGTATTTTAGACATTTGTTTAATGGTAAATATTTTAATTTTATGTTTGTACATACTATCTTTCATAACAAGCTAAAATGAATTCCTTCAAGAAAAGCTAACTAAAGTTCCCTTGGCAAATATCTAAGCATTTTTAGATATATAGTTGTATATATATTTATATACATCTCTCTTTATTATGTCTTAGCTAAAGTTCACTTGGGACAATCTATATCTGTACATAGTTATATATAACTATATTATAGTGGTGCCTCTTTGCATCATGCAAATGCCCTCTTGGCACATCATGCATCTCATCCTACATCTATCTCCATCTAATATAAATCATCATATCATCGGTTATTTCATCCTTCTTCATTATATGTCATTCTTAACCTTTTCCTAATCTTTAATCAAATTAACCATAATGACATAATCATTAATCATCCATCTCAAAACTAACTCATCATTTAAACACACAATCCCCATCTTAATTAAACTATCCATCATTAATTTATTAACATGCAAATCCATTTAATTACCATGCCATAATAAAATTAATAATCACAAATCATTAACTAAAACATCAAACATAAAGCAATTAAGATATAAACACATCATATCATAACATCACGAGTCATCCATAATAAAAAATCATTGAACCCATAAATGCTATATGTCTTGATCTCAAATTATATATATAATGTACGTACAACATCATGATACAATAATACAATCATGATATACATCATCATTCTTGTTGTGAGTATTACATTATTTGGTCTAATGTATGTGTCACTTTGTGAAAGTGAAATGCATCAAAAGAGAGATGAGAATGAAGAGTCATATTAACATGTGGCATATTGAGAGCTTGTCTTAATGACAAGAATGTGAAAGATTGCATTTCTCAGATTTGTAGAGGAGAGCAACAGTTTGAGGACTAAAAAGTCATGTATTGCATTATATTGGAGATAACTCTCCATTATTGGACCATACCTTGAATATGGAAGCCTATTACAATGAAGATATCTCTTTTGTGATATACATTTGTGATATCTTGTGTCTATATTTATGTGTGTTCTTATTGTGATGTTGTTATGTTTCAATGCATAATATTATGATCCTGGTTAATATTTTGTTAACATGAAATAGTGTCATGTTCCAACATGGTATCAGAGCAAGGTTGAGAGAGTTGTGGAAACCAGAGAACCAGAAAGTCATTGAGAGTTTAAGTGAATAGAGTTTTTGGGACAATTGTCGCCATCTGACGACATACCCATTTAAGGTTTTGAAGGTAAGGAGATTTGTGAGACCAGAGTGTAGAGAAAGGGAACTCGAAAAAAATAAAAATAAAAATGGGAGGTGCAAAACCGAGACTTTTGAGGAGGTCACTCATCTGAGTACTACTCCAACACAAAGTGCTTAACTGTGGAGTTTTTTTGATGGATTGAAAAACATCAAGTCACTTGGTGGAGTTTGAAGATTTGGTTGAGGGTTTGAGATAGTGTAAAAAAAAGGGTCGTTTCTTTTTATGCTTGTAAGGAAGACCCCTAGACTGCAAACGGTTGTTTCTTTAGTGGAGATTGTATTTTTTTGAACCAAAGGTTACCCCAAATGAAAAGGGCTTGCATCTGTGGCTTAAAAGAAGAGGTGTTGTTTTTGTTCCATAGTGTTCACCCCTTTCTTAAACTATGTTGCTCTAAAAACTAGGTATCCTTGTAATCCTATCATCGACCTAAAACCCTAGGTCTGTGAAAATTTGCATGCTGGAGAGGGTCGACTATTTTTTTCTTTGTTGTTTCGAAAGAGGAATCCCTACGTTCAAGAAGGAACATTATTCCCGTTTGCTGTTGAAAATCTGTTTGTGCAGATGTCTGCTGGCGGTTTGCAACTTTTGAGAAAGGAGATATTCCGTCATCGAAGTGAAAACCACCTTGTGATGCCAGCACAACATACCAATTAGAGTGAAACACTCTGGCAACTACGGAAGCAAAGTCATTTTTTGTTCAACTTGACCAGGAAGCAAAACGGTCGTCGATTTCTATTCTGCAGGAGACAGACTTGAACGCATCAATTTGACCATTGATATCAAAGGGTGTAGCATAAGTTTGATTCATGTGGTTCTCGGTGAAGTTTTCCGTGTGGTGTCAACAGAACTTGTGACACTGAGTGCTAGTTTGAGCACCCTGTCCGTTGAAAAAAATGAAGGCAATTATTATTTTTTTTAAAAGGAAGAAAAAATTGAGTGTTCGAAGAAAGGAAGATAAAACGACACAACAAAAGAAAAAAAATTCTTCCACCACAATACTGATGCAATAAAACTCATCTTTGCTTTACATGGTTGTAGACAACCATTCAGAGTAACCAGGGTTTGAATTGTGCGAGGTTGACAGATAGTGGTACACTGGCACGACCAGAAGGAGTTTGCAGAAAATTGAAGGCGATAAAGTTCATGGAAAGAGCCATTGAAGCTGGTTGAAAAACTTTGTAGCAAAAGCGTGGTGGGTAGAAGTTGAGACAAAAAATATTGTTCTGTCATCGAGCCAAGAATTAGGGGGTTGCAGAGTTTATTTTATTAGAAAAATGTTACAGCATCGGCCATTACATGGTGTGATCGAGCGAATTTTCTCAACTTTTTTTTGTTGAAATCTATCAAATCACTAACCGTTGTCATGTGTGGTGCTGGTTGTTAAAAAATAATGCACTGACATCGAACAGGGTGTTGAATCCAAACACATGGAGAGCCAGAAGTGTCAAGAGGAGGGTGTCAGGTGAAGAGTCAAAGGCACCAACTCATCAACGCTAGCCCAGAATCCCTAGTGGGGTCCATATGCTTTAAGGAGGTAAAAGTTTCAGAATTTGAACATTTATTTTGTAATGGGGAGATAAGGGCTTTATAAGATAAAGAAATTTTGTAAAGTCTTTTATTATTTTAAAAATAAGTGGGATAAAAGAAAGAATTAAAAAAAAAAAAAGTATTGCTTGATTTGGAGGTATAAGGAAATTATTAAAAAAATTAAAATTTATTTTTTAAGCAGACATAAGGTGTTAAAAGAGAAGTTTTTTTTTGAATTCTTGTAAAAAAACAAAAAGGAAAAAATTGAATTAGGAGGTACAAAGAAAAGAATATTTTTTGAAATTTGAAATTTTTTTAAGGAGGTAAAAGGTTTTCCACTTCAAAGGTTAAATATTTTTTAAAAGAGAATATAAGATTTTTTCTTGAATTGCTTTATTTTTTGGAGGTAAAATGTTTTCTACGTCAAAGTAAAAATTAAATCAAAGGGGGAAAAACAAGCAAAAAATGACAAAAGGCAAGAAATAATTTTTTTTTAAATATTTTTTCAAGAAGCCAAAGAAGATGAAAAAGATGTGTCAGACAAAGTGTGGAAAGATTTACATTCCATTATTGAAGAAGCCAAAAAAGGAGAATATTTATTACTTCAACAATGCATGCAAGGAATCCTTAATGATGCTAATGATAGTAATAAATTTTTTGTCACCATACTTGTTGTTTTATGGAAAGCAATATACAATGGGATTATTACTCTTAATGTTTCCAAAATAAAAGCACAAGAAAACAAGTCATTGATGAAGGACGTTGTTTGTGACACTAATGATTTGAAGCCCATGATGATGGATAATTGTTGTGATACTAATTATTTGAAGCCCATAATTGTGGATGAATATTGTGATACTAATGATATTTGTGAGAAGGAAAAATATGCATGTTGTGATCCCTTTCCAAATGAAAGTGACTTGCACATGGTTCGTGATTATTCAGAGAGAGTCTATGCCATTGTAATTGATGAGGACATAGACTCGAATGATGACAAGAAAATTTGAGCAATAGGATGATGGTTTTGGTCATTTTGAGAAGCACACTAAGGGAATTGGTTCCAAATTGCTATAAAAAATGGGCTACAAATAGAAAGGTTTGGGAAAGTATGAACAAGGCATGAAAGAACCACTTGTACCAATAATAAGACCAAAATGTGAAGGTCTTGGGTACACAGGACAGGTGAGCACAAATGAATCAAGCACAAAATTTATAACAAGTAATAGTGATAGCAAATTGGTGACAGAAATAGATGTGAGCATTGTGGTAAATATGGTCATAGGATAGAGAAATATTGGAATCTCTATTCTTGTAAATTTTGTGGAGGACATAACCATTCACACATGTTTTGTCTACAAAAATAAAGGAAAGAATGTAGATTAAAAATGAATTGTGGATGGATTGATATGAATGCTTGGGATAAGCTAAAAGAAATGTTGTATGGTTTCTTCAAAAGGAAACCAAGTGTGATTCAAAGTTGCTAAGATATAGAGATAGTGACACATAGAGAATGAAGATAATTTTGATGAAGGAGGAATGTGTAGTCATCATAATTTGTAAAATGTTTTTTACCAAATAATGTACTAAAGGGGGGTGTTGTGAGTATTACATTATTTGGTCTAATGTATGTGTCACTTTGTGAAAGTGAAATGTATCAAAAGAGAGAGGAGAATTAAGAGTCACATTAACATGTGGCATGTTGAGAGCTTGTATTAATGACAAGAATGTGAAAGGTTGCATTTATTAGATTTGTAGAGGAGAGCAATAGTTTGAGGACTGAAAAGTCATGTATTGTATTATATTGGAGATAACTCTCCATTGTTGTATCATACCTTGAATATGGAATCATAATACAATGAAGATCTCTCTTTTATGATCTGCATTTATGATATCTTGTGTCTATCTTTATGTGTGTTCTTATTATAATATTTGTTATTATTCAATGCATAATATTATGATCCTGGTTAATATTTTGTTAACATGAAATAGTATCATGTTCCAACAATTCTCTCTCTCTCCAAAACTCAAGATAACTCTAAAACTACAACTAGCTTTGGGAGGCCATGTTTGGTGCTCCTATGACTCCTCCTCATTCCCTTTATATAAGTGGCAACATCCTCATCGATTATTGTGATTGGTATATCATGGACCTAGAATAGGTACATAATTACATACTTGTTGGTGATGGAAGGTATCGATCAACAAGGATAATTTAATGATATGTATCTTGATATTGCATTGCCCACTCCATCTTGGCCTATAGGTCTCGTTGCAACTATGCCATCTAGTCCTATAGTACCTAAACCTCCTGGTCCCCTCTAGTTGCTCCTACTATTGTAATAGTCCTCACTGTTATCATGTTGTTTTACAGTCAAATCCTAGATGGTCTGCTACTTTCCTATGATCCGATCGCTAGTCAGTCCCTCTCTACTATTTATGTTATAGCCTTTGCCTAAGTGGCTACTAGTATAACCTTCAAGCTCTCCACCTTCCTAGTTAGGGTATCATATTTTGTCTAAATGATTGACTAAGATGACTTTCTTAGTCATGCCTCATTAGTTGTGCTTGTAAGCAGTGCAAGTAGTGGAGTTCTTTCTACTGTTGCCTATGCCTACGCCTTTTGTTATCCTTGATACTCCTTGTATCAATGCACCATCACTAGCACTACCTCTATCACCCTTCTAGACCTCAACCACTGCTCTATTAGTTATGCCTCTACATCAGTCATCTATATTTACTTGATGATCTCGTACCATTGCTAGTAGTCATGGGTCACTGTAGGATCATCATGCTCAAGGTTTACTATCATGGGATCATTGAGATAAACCTCTATATAAGAATCTAAGTCTGGTGGTCCATCAAATCCTCTCTCCCATGTAAATATATTATACTAAAATAGCCTTACTAGTACCCCTACCTATTGCTTTATTGGAATATCTATATGTTAAAATAATGAAACTCCCATTCCCCCCATGGTACCACCAACCATATAACCCATCTAATATAAGCTATATGGTAGGTATCATCCTACCAGTTTAGATGATGTATATATAACCTCTAGATGACCTCCTTTGGTCATAAATTTATGGCCCATATTGCCACTGCCAACATGCCCTTATTAGATTTACTTTGTCTTACATCGAATTAGTAGTTCCACCATAGTTTTTTGGTGCCTCTTATCTTTTATTGACCTTAGTAGTCTTAGGAACATCAAAGTTGCAATATCTCCTACGCCCACACCTAGAGCAATGTGCATATGCTTAAACTCCTACCTCCTTGATAGACAATCTCGTGGAGAGACTGGCAGAGGCATTCTAACAAGACAAGTTCCCACATGAACACCATTTTCTCATCACACATTTATGGTATATCCTATATGAACACCATTTGGCAAGTCCCCACATGAACACCACTACTTATCCTAAATACCCTAGATATTATGGTACATAATAATGTCATATGTTGTCCAAGAAGCCATAAACATACATGACATTAATATAAATGCTTAAATGCACTATTAGGAACTCTACAGTACTAGTCAACCTCTCCAAACACCTCCTCTAATATTATCCTAGGTGGACCTCTGCATCTTTGATGGGTGCCCTTAAGATCCTCCAAACATCCTCAAGGGTGATGATCATCTTCCATAACGAGAGTTGAAAGGTATTCATCTATGAATACTATTGCTCCATGAGTGGCACCAAGAGTGCTCTATTAATCTCCACATTAGGCATTAGGGCTATATATAGCTCTAATGCTACTTAAAGTGCATGATTTGCATAGCCAAGGAGACCTTAGATGGTCTCCAAAGCATGTGGATGACACTCTATATAGTCTATCATATGTAATCTCTCTTGCATCCAAGGCAAATCTTCAACTTTGTCAGCCTCAAATCACAAAATCAAATAAAAAAGAGTAAGAAAGCTAAGTGTAAAAGTACCCCCAACAAGAAAGTGTCATCAAGTAGAAAAAGTGTTGTCCATATGGCAATAGTAATGTCGCACGAAAAAAGCGCTATCAGGGGATGCAAGTGCCACTGATGCATGAAAACATCACCCTCCATTTAGGGTGTATATTTTGAGGTAAAATGTTGACCTAAGATACATATTGGTACTAACACTCTTATTCGATATCATGGGTATGTGTTTTAAGCCATAAAGCTATCAATCTCCTCTAGATTAAGGTTAAGCTTAGTCAAAGAAAGTCATATAGGTGTTCTTCAATCAATCTATCAAACCTTTAGACTATAAGCTCATAAACTACCCTCATCTTCGAAGTGAGGGAAGGACTAGGAAGTGTTGTATAAAGGTCCTTCATGACACCTTCCGTGTTTTTCCTTTGTCACAATGATACATGCACTACATTGTGTATAATATATGACATGAAGTTGAATTAACAATAATATAAAAAACAATAATTATTATTCATTACTCTAATATATGATTCCTAATCATCTTCTTCTCCAATTATTTATTGTTATCCACTATAGTCCATAGAAGGAATCTTAATGGCCTACTAGGTACCACATAATTAATTTTCCCTTGAAAATGATGTACAAAGTGTTGATCCCCTTATTCTCCATTGTAGACAGACTAAAGAAACACTAAATTTGAATATTGAAGAAAATACTAACATTAAAATGATGTTATTAATTAAATCAATTTAGCTAATTTTATGTTTCAATTGGTGGCATAGTGACTCTTTACTACAAGATTCTTGTTATAACCAAACTCTTTTGATTAGATATTACCAATAATCAAGATTGCATAATTTATAACAAATCAAGGCACTTTAATATATTTTGAAGATTTCCTTTAGCATAATAGAGTCGAAATCTCCTCTTCTTAAATAAATCTTCACTTCTCACAATATATAGGTTTTAAGAACAAGTATACTGGATACTCACTAAAATTACTTAAGATCAATAACACTCAAGTGTTGTGAAAATAAAATTGAATTTGTGTTTTAAAAAAGGTTGCTTCTATATTGATAATCTCTTATAATGTTGTCTATATAGTTGCATCTTCTATCATCAAATCGAAATTGCATATAGTTGCATGTAGGACTTGTTTGCTACATATCCCTTGCACCTTCACCTTCAAAAGAAAAATTATCTTTTAGTTTTTCAACAAAAACAAAAGTTATTTTAGTTTTAAGCCTAATTGTTGCATTTGTATGTCGCATCAGGTTTAAGGTTAATTTAGTCAAATAAAGTCACATAAGTGTTCTTCAATCAATCCATCAAACCTTTAGATTATAAGCTCACAAACTACCCCCATCCTCAAAGTGAGAAAGGACTAGGAAGTGTTGCATAGAGGTTCTTCATGACACCTTCCTTGTTTTCCCTTTTTCACAATGATACATGCACTACTTTGTGTATAACATATGGCGTGAAGTCAATTTAACATTGATATATAAAATAATAATTATTATCCATTACTCTAAGATATGATTCCTAATCATCTTCTCCTGAAATTTTTTATTATTATTCACTACAGTCCATGAAAGGAATCTTAGTGGCCTAATGGGTACCACATAATTAATTTACCTCTAAAGATGTTGTACAAAGTGTTGATGCCCTTATTCTCCATTGTAGAAAGACTAAAGCAACACTAAATTTGAATATTGAAGAAAATAGTAACATTAAAACGATGTTGTTAATTAAATCAATTTAGCTAATTTTATGTTTCAATTTGGTGGCATAGCCACTCTTTACTATAATATTCTTGTTAAAACCAAACTTTTTTTATTAGATATTACAAATATTCAAGATTGCATAATTTATAACAAATCAAGACACTTTGATATATTTTGAGGATTTCCTTTAGCATAATAGAGTTAGAATCTCTTATTCCTAAATAAACCTTCAATTCTCATTTTTTTTATATATATATATATATATATATATATATATATATATATATATATATTAAAACAAGTATACTTGCTACTCCCTCAAATTACTTTAAGATCAATAGCACTTGAATGTAGTGAAAATACAATTGCATTTGTGTTTTAAAAATGTTTGCTTTTATATTGATAATCTCTTATAATATTGGCTCTTCTTCGGGAGGTCCAAGGTTCAAACCGCGCGTGGACAAATGTATAAGGGAGTGGGTGTGTGTATGATCATGTGTTAAATTCTCTATTGATAAGCTCAACTTTTCCCCTTATGAGAGCTCATGGCCGGATGGGGATACCAAGCCTTAAGTGTCGATCATAGGGATTTTTCACATTAACCAAATCCAAAAAATATTTTTTTTTTATAATGTTGTATTTAATGTGCTAGTATAATTATTCATTGTGTTTTAATAACTTGTTAATTCCAATTGTAGTAATTCAAGCCTTAAACAATCAATCATGAAAATAAAATAAAAAACTTCGGGACGTTTGACAACAAAAAGAATAACAACAATTCAACAATTTCTATGTTAAAATCATCTTGACCATATTAAATTAAAATATTTATAGAAATATAGTTTGGGTTGAGAACGTCTTGAAACATTGTTGATAATAAAGAGGAGCTTCAGTTCTTTTTGTTGGAAGACGACATATACAATTAAGAAGGAGACAAAGTTTAAAAAATAGGGGATTAAGAGATCATGAATAGATAAAAGAAAACAAAAAAAACTGCATTTTGAACCTTATCATGAAAGGCAAGATATCAAAATGGATTTGTATAAGTTGATCAATTTTTTTGAATAAAATTTTTATCTTTTACTCAAAAAAAAATTGAATTATCAACCATCTCAATTTTTTCTAATAAATTATGAATATTATTTATATATTATTTTCAAAAATATTAATTTATTAGATTTTTATAATTTATATTAAAAATTATTATTATATATAAAATAGCATACAATTGATTTTTAAAATTATTTACTTTTTTTTTTTTTTAAGTAACTAAAATTTTATATACAAATTTATTTTTTCGAGAAGATCCCAAAACCTTATAACAAAAGGGTCGTAGCACGAGATTTAAAGCAATTCCTTAGTACATGAAAATAAACACAAACTGAAAGGAAAAGGGCTAGAAACAACCCTTGATCCAGTAGAAAGACCAGATTCTAGTACCAACTAGTGAGGCCCACTTCGCGAAAATATCATCCTCCCATTGATGGTAGTCTAGGATCCTCCCAGGGGTGGATACAACAGCCTGGGATCCACCCGAGGGTGGATACAGCAGTCTGGGATCCTCTCGGGGGTGGATACAGCGCACCTGCATAGACTTGCAAGGGGAAAGCGGGAAGGCCAAGAATAGCTTGCAACCAGAAATCCTGCTTGAAAAATAGTAGCAGGGAATTTTTAGAAAATTGGAGAGGATCTTCACCCAGGGATGGCTCGAGATGCAACCCAAGGTGTAGCAGAGTAGCAAGCAGTCGTACAAGCAAAGCAGCAAGCAGCACCAGGATACAGGTCAGAGATCAGCAGCGAGACAACCTAGGAAATGGCATCAGGATCCTCAAAGAAAAAAAGTGAGAAGCCTCCGCATGAGCTTGAAAAGTGGAACAACACTACTGGGGATATCTACAGGCCAAGATATCCCTATGCACAACAAGGAGAAAAACGAGGAAGCCGAAAGGATCCAGGGAAAACAACAACAGGCGCAAAGACAGGATCCCAGAAGCCAAAACTGAAGGAGGAAGGAGGGACCACAACTGCAAACACACTAATCTCCCCCAAGACCATAGAATACAGAAGGAAACCCCCACCACTCCAACAGAAATGCCTAGGAACCACCATCCTTACTCACGAACAGATCTAGGGAACTAGGACCAGAAGCCCTTGAACAGGAACTGAAATGAACAACCTGAGGATCCTAGGCGGGAAGCGACAACAGACACAAAGATGGGATCCTTGGAAGCCTAACCTGGGGGAACCAGGGTCTGCATGCATTGATCATGGGTCCCCCCAAGATCCAGACATGCAACAGAAACCCTAGGAACCCCAGAAGAAGGGACCAAGATCCCCCCATCCTTGCTCATGGATAACTTCAAGGAACTAGGACTGGGACTGGGAACAACCCAGGCAGAGGAAGAGGCCCACCCCAAAGGCCAACCAATGCCCTAGGTGTCCACCAAATTGCAGATCCATCAAGAAGAAGCCTTCGAACAGGAAACCAAAAAGGGCCCTACCTAACAGGACGAAACCAGCAGCAACCATAGGCATCCTAGAGAGGAGTCACTGGCAGAAGAGGAAACTGGCCCCCCAGACCAACCCCGAAGCAGAGAGGACCTCACAAGATGCACCAGGAAGTAGTCAAAATCCCAACCTGCCACCACCACCGATCGAGGAAGCCCAGGGAAGAGGGAGTAGGGCGAGGGAGCAGGACCCTCCCCCCTCCCCCGTGAGCTTCTATCTCTTCAAGTTTTCAACTCCGTACCAATTCAATATTCAAATTATTTACTTTTTAAATATATATAATCTCTAATATAAAATAAATTAACTAAATATATAAATAAAATTAACATTATATATTTTGTATATACTTTTTAAATACATAATTAACCTTTTATAATTTTAAAGAAGAACATTTTTTTAAATAACATTTTATAATTTTAAAGAACAACATTTACCGATAGAAAAGCTGCTGGATTGCAAATATTTGCCCCACATGCAAATTACACTATTTGACCAAAAGCATTTTCGGTCAGAGGACGTACAATTATGTCTCCCATTGCATGGCATGATGAAGTTGATAACAACCGAAATTTCATGCGGTTGTTGGCTCTAAATAATTGTTAGGCCTTATGAATTTTAGTTGCTTTTCATATGGGCCACCGACACATTTAACATGGGCTAAGGTTTGAATGGAAAGCTAAAGAGATCTCACATGTCGATGGGTCCCACATGAGTTCCGAATCATTCTCATAATTCTTCTTTTCCCAAGGGTACATATTCTCAGACTTTGCTAAAAGACAAAAACACGACAAAAAGCCAACAAATTTTGTTTTCTCGATTATCAAGTGGGGTTGGAGACTGGGATTATTAATGTTAATTATTAATGGGATTGTTCACCGATATGATATTAATTTGACCGCATTTCTCAAGCAATTGCATAGTATTTATTTAATAGCAAGGTTAAAATATATTGTGTCGGACTTGCACAATGTTAATAAGCCTGCCACAACCCCTGTAGGGTGTTTTTGGATTTTCTTTGCCTATAATTTTAGGGTGAGCACATGTAATGGAAAAAGCAATGAATTTTATAATTCAGTTGAGCTAAGGGGCCACGTGCCTGGTACGTTTGAAAGCTTAGATTCCTTCTACGAGGACCTTCACACGTCACGTAAATTTTTATTTTTTTTAATAAAGATGACGTAGGGTGAATCTGCAAAGCCTAAGTTCATCATATTTTGATTTAAAATTTTATTTTTTTATTCATATATTATTATTTTGATACATAGAGGAATTTGGCAACTACCTTTCATTTTTGAATAACTGGTAAGTCTTATTGCCTTATTGCCTTATCGTCACATCAAATCATGGTGCTACTACTACAACCCTTATCTTACCTCAGCAAATACAAACCGGAGTAAGGGAGACCCCCAGTAGCTCGAACTTGGTATTGTCATCATCAATTTGGTGCACATTCGGGGTTGGTATTGCCATCATCAAGTTGGCGCACATTCAACGGACTTGCATTACCTTCGATCGTTGCGTCAAATCATGGTGCTACCACTATAATCCATATCGTCACGTCAGCTACCATTATAACCCTTATCTCGCCTCAATAAACACAACCTGAAGTAAAGGAGACTCCCAGTGGCTCGAGGTTGGTATTATCGTCATTAAGTTGGTGCACACGCAATAGACTCAGGTCATACTACTAACTTTGCCCAGATTTGGCATGCGCCCGAGATTTGAACCTAGGTCTCCTCTTAGTAAGTGCCCAATTTCTTATCAATCCACCTAACCCTCGAGACATTATTATTATTATTTTTTAACAACAATTGTTTTTGGGTTACATAGGAGACTTGGTCACAACCACACTATTTTTAGTAACTAACAAGTGCAAGGTTCAAACCACAAGGGCTACTCCCACCAAACCTATTCCACCTTGTTATTGTTGACCCGACATGAAGGGAACCACCGGTCTCTCAAAATTCATACCGGTCTTTTGAATTTTTCATATAAGTATTTTTTTTTTGTATTTTTCAATAAGTTATTCTTTTTTCGTACATGCTTTAGTTTTGATGGGGTTTCGTTAAGGTTTTGATGTGGTATGATAAATATATGTAACTTATTTTGCTTTAGTTTTGTTGAAATATGATCGAGCTTTACTGTTTTATGTGGATGTATGAAACTTTTCTGAAAATAGGTTTTGGAACCAGTTCAAAAAGCTCACTCCTTTATTTACTTAATAAAAAAGTTAATTCTTTGGAAGAGTAATAATAATTTGAATAAAGTTATACAAAAAAAATGAATTACATAGTCAAAGAAAAGTAATTATTATTATTTTCATAAGAAAAATTATATAAATGAATTACAGAGTTGATTTTTTTTCATAAAAAAATTATATATATAAAATTTTCTATTTGAAACAGAGAATGAGTGTGATCTATGAGTAAGAAGGAAGCTTGAGCAAGAAATAGGAAGCAAAGTGTGATCAAGGAGCAATTGCCAATTCTTCTTGTTATGTATTTTTAGAAGAAACTCAAAAACTAAAAGATTCATATAAAGAAAATTTAGATAACATGACAAGAAATTTATTTTTGAAAGGCCTTAGTAGATGGAAATATGGATACCTTATTTAGGGATAAGAGGAAGAACGAATCTATGACAAACCCTATCCAAGTAGTAAATCAGGCGATTGTGGGTTCGAGTCCCATCGAGCGTGCCAGAATGAAACGTACAAAAGACAACATTTGATCCAACAACTTACTATAATACAAATTATTCATAAATGTTGATTTTATTCATGATAGAAATGCTTTAGGTTACAAATAGGGAGAATTCTCATTCTTTCTTTCACAAATGTACAATAAATCTAATGCTATATTTTGGGCTCCTCAATGTAGGTGGGCTTCATGTGTAATGTGTGCCACCGGTAGTTGTATTTGTTGATGTTTCCTCTTTGCACCTATTGTAGACTTGCAAAAGAGAATTAGTATGTTTGGGGGCTTGCCTTAGTCAGGCCCCATGGTGAAGAAGATAAATCGATACAAAATATGCAATGAAAACTGAAATAAACTGCATAAATGACTGTAAATACATGAAACGAAGTATAGCTGACTGATTTAGAGGGAGAAACCTTTTGTAGGGTCAACTCGTAGGTCAAGGGGCGAACTGGAAGTCGGATTCACCGATCGGGGGCGAATTGAGTTGTAAGTACTTTATGTTGGAGATCCTTGTCTAGATGGGCTCCTTAGATGTTGCTATGTTGTTTGTACGGTTCAGATGTATTAGATTGCACTTCTAGTCGGATTTCTACAGAGTTTTTATAGGCTAACTAAAAGGGGAGAGAGATAATATGAGGGATTTGATCTCCTATTTATAGAAAAAACCAAGGTGTAGGGGGTGTGGTTAGGAGTACTAAACCCTTGGTCCAATTCCTATAGTGATTAGGTTAGGGTTTGTGAGGTGTCATTCCTACATTTCCTAAAGAAATATCTCATCCTCACACATGTGTGAGGAGAGATTAGGGTTTACTAGGGTTAGGTGGTCCCTAGGTTAGATGAGGGTTGAGTTAGGATTTCCTAGGAAATATCCTAACTACTTTGGTGCACACACATGTGGGAGGGAATAATTAGGACTAATTTGGGTTTAGAATCCTAATTAACCTTTTTAATCCATAAAGTGCACTTAAGTGAAGTGACTTTAAAATTAGAAATGCAATTAACTTAATTAGGATTTTTTTAGAACTAATAGTCCCATGGGGTCCTAATTAGGTCTAGGAAGGGCTTAAGTTGCCTTAGGAAACCGATAAGTGGTCTCTTGATAGATAGGTGGTTGGGTCAAGAATTATGTAGTTTGGTAGGGTTTCATACCTATAGATCGATGAAGTGGCCTACATAAGTCTACAAAAGTCTACGATGGCCTACACTGATCTAGAGCAGTCTACGCTAGTCTAGAGTAGTCTATAGTGGTCTATAATGGTCTATTGGTCTACAATAGCCTAGAGGTGTCTAGGATGGTCTATGCAAACCTACAAGTGTTCAAATATATCTACAAGTACGTAGAGGTAGACATGTGCGACTTTTGAGTGTCTACAAGTATATACTACACCAAAAGCGATTATCAAGGATGAGATGATTAAACATGATATAATGGTTCTTAAAACTAAAGGGTTAATATGTAAGTCAAATTACTCTATGACTTGACTTTCGAAAGGATTTTTCCTCATTATTTTCTCTAGTTAAGAAATAAGAGATAAAACAATGGATGGAGGCCTTTGGTTTAAGGATAAAAATGTATTATATTTAAGATTGTGGAGTGAGAATTATTTTGTGGAAACAAAGACTTTTAAAAGTCTTACGATGTGGATTAGGTTTTTTTGGACTTCCTTATCAACTCATCAATAAGAAGATTTTTAAGAATATTGGCAATATACTAGGTGAGTTCATCCAAGAGGGACCAACTACTAAATAGAGAAGGCATGTTGTATACAATTGAATATATGTTGCTATGGATATTTTAAAACCTTTACCACAATCCATTAGGATTAAATTTGAATTAAGAGAAATGTCCAGGGAAACAACGCAATGGTTTGGAGTTTGGCTCTTCTTCGAGAGGTCCAAGGTTCAAACCACGATGTGTGTGGGGGTGTGTGTTAATCTTATATTGATAAGTTTAGCTCTTGGCCTTACCAGGAATCATGGTTGGGATGGGAATACTCAACCCTAAGCTTCAGTTGTAGGGGTTTCTCACACTAACCAAATAAAAAAATTTGAATTAAGAGAATGAGACCAACAAGAGGATTATGAAAATCTGATATTGCAAATGTCATGAAACCAAACACATAGCAAGAGATTCAAAAGTAAAAAATATTAAAGAAAAAGATGGAAATTCTAGATATGAGACAAACATTATTGTGAAATAAGGAGCTCATATCATGGAAGCTAGATAATTCAAAGGTTTCCACTCCTAAGAAAGTAGCAAGAAAAAACTATCCATGTCATCAAATGGCAAAGGCCATTATAGTTCACTCAAATCACCACTAAAAGAAAAAATGACATAAAGGACGAGGAAGTATAATGTTCAAGTTCGAATACAAACAACAGAAGATTGGGAGGCAAATTTTAAAGCAAAGAAAGATGGGGAGTGGATTTTAAAGTAAAGAAAGATGGGGAGCAGATTTTAAAGTGAGTGAAGTGAAGGAAATTAAAGTTAATCCACTTAAATCATCTTCATTTTTCTCAAGTAACATAAAATCTTTTCCTTGCAATTAAAGTAAAAGGAATGCATAGTATATTCATTGAACTTTAGGGTTTCAAGAGCAGCACAATAAATAAAAGCATATGGAGGAAATCCAAGAAAATTTAGGGTTTTTCAGGATAACATAAAAAAAGTAATGAGCAAGGAAGATCATTCATGCACTTTAGGGTTTATGAGAAAATATAAAGAAAAATGTGTTTATGAGGCTATTCCTTGCATTTTACATTCTTTAGAGTAGTAAATATTTAGAATATAAACCTCATTATAGATAATATGGAAAAATAGAAGAGATTGATGAAGATGAGTGTGTTACTAGAAGTGAAAAAATGACAGGAAGGTTCATCAAAACATGAACAAAGAGAAAAAAAACTTAAAGGAATATAAAAAATATCATATGTGTTACCAGAAAGTGAGGGTAAACCCACTAATAAAAATAAAAAACGATGATAATGAAAATATTGTAGTAGAATATCAGAAGTATGAATAAGACTCCTAAAAAATAATTTTTAAGGAATTAATAAATTGTTACATTCTAAAATTTATTTTAATACAAGAAACAAAAAATAATAATAATAAATGTAAAAATGCTTTTAAAAATAAAAATAAAAATAAATAATTATCTAACATGTTTTATATTTGTTTTCTTTAAAATAATTTAAAAAAAATTACTAAAAAATTGCATATAATATTTATTGTTAGAATAAATCCATAACTTATATATGATTGTAATTTTTAAATTTCAAGATAAAAGATGGCATGCTTATTTTCAATATATAAATCTTTATTTTATTCTATCTATTTTTTACTCTTTTATTTATGTCTTATATAAGTTCATCCAATCTAATTCTTAAGCAAGCTATAGGTATTTTTATTCTTATTTTTTATGTTTTTCTTATGTATCATTTAATGTTAGGGTTAAATTTTTTTATTTATTTTTAGATTTTTATTTATATAATTATTTTAAATAAAATTGGGCGAGTGTGAGAGTGGATGTGTGGTGGCTTTGTGTTAAATTTTCTATTTATAAGTATAGTTCTCAACTTTAGAAGGGGTTATGGTTGGGAGAAGAGTGCTCAGCCCTACACATTGATCATAGGGGTTTCTCAAAATAACCAAATAATAAAAAAAAAATAAGATATATATTTATTAAAGCATTCATTTATTTCTTTATATAAAGACCTAAACATAAGGTTGAGCAGTCTGCTATAACCTCTTGTAAGGCCAAGAGCTACCAACCATGACCCCTAGTCTGTTATGACCTCTTGTAAGGTCGGGAGCTACCAACCATGACCCTTTGTAAAGCTGATAGCTACACTATACATTGTTTTTTTTATATTCGGGTAATAATAAATCCTAGGCTGAGCAGTGCCCTCCCAACTATGACCCCTTGTCTCCTAGCAATGACTTCTGGTAAGGTCAAGTCAATAAGGGATTAACATACAACCACACATATAAGAAGAGCCAAACCTCGTACCGTTAGCTATGACCTCTCGTAAGGCCGAGAGCTACCAACCTTGACCTCTTGTAAGGCCGATAACTACACTATACATTATCATTTTTTTTTTGGATTCAAGTAGTATAATAGACCCTGGGTTGAGGAGTCCCCTCCCAACCATATCCTTCGCAAGACCGAGAGCCTTTATATATTATTATTTTTTATTATTATTTGGTTAATGTAAGAAACCTCTACAACCAACGCACAGTGCTGAGAGTTTCCTCCCAACCATGATCCTTGTAAAGTTGAGAGCTATCCTTAACAATAGGGAATTTAACATACAACCACCACACACCCACACCTTCACACACTTGCTGCCTAAGTCGCGGTTTACCTTTATATATTGTTATCATTTGAACATTTTAAGTTGATATTCATGTTGTTTTGTTTTATTTATGTAATCTTTTTCTTACTATAAATCTTCTTTTACTATAATTTTTCATAGGCTATTTGTATTCATTTTTATATTTTTTAAATTATTTAATAAATAAATAATAGTTGAAAAATGTTTGGCCTATTAAAAATATTTAATATGGAATTAAAGGTTTTACATTGAATTATATATTTTTTATTTTTGATATTTTTTCAATGAGATTACACAGGTTTTTATGAAGGGTTTTCTTCCCCTCGTATTGAATGGGGTTTGAACCCTTACCACTGTAGTAAGTAAGCCACTACCTGCAACTTTAATTTTTTGGTACTTGTTTACATATTAGTTTTAATTATTTCATTTGCTTTGTCGTAAAGATAGTAGACAGGTAGGTTTCTGCTGAATGTTTGCTAGAGGTAGAGATTATAGTAATAATATAGACTTGCTGAATATAAAAAAACCACTATAACCTCTATAAAACTCATCTTCTTAAAACTATTATAAAAATATTAAAAATTATTTTATATATTAATTTATTTATTAATAAATTTAAATAACATATAAATTATATTCATAGATTTAAAGCCTCTAACTATTCTCTTTGAACTCCCTTTCTAAACTTATAATAAAAAAATTATAAACACTCCAAAATTGTTAAATTCTTATATTCTAACCAGGCAATGGACTTCTTAGTAAATAATTTATAATTTAAAGTTTTAATTTTCATTTAAACTTTTCATATAAACTACTTTTATCTTATAATTATTATATATTTACTTCTTCCTACTTTTTAAAAAAGTCACTAAACTCCACAAATGTACCATAAAATTGGAATTTAATTCATATCTATTTAAATACGATGATATAAATAAGAACTTAGAATATTTACCTATTACACTTAAAGAAGCAAAGTGTTTTAAAAAAAAACTTTTTATTGGGAAATTTGAAGTTTATAATAACATTTAAATAATTATATAATTCATTAATAATAAAAAATTTATATAATTTTTTTATATAAATTATTAAAAAATATAAAAATTAAAAATTAAAAAAATTTATCAATAACAATAATAATATAAAATAAATATTTAAAAAAGAAAAATAATGTTAATAATTCAACTTTATTTTTTACATAGATTTATTATTCTTTATAAAAACAAAAAGAAATAGTTATTTTTTATTTTCTCATAATTATATATTTATGTTTTTTAAAATTGTATGTTATAATTTAAAAGGTTATGTTTTTCGGGTTTTGGTTTTTTTTTGAGGTTTAAGGTTCAAACCGCTACATGGATGAGTGTGTAAGGAGGTAAGTGTGTGGTGGTTGTGTGTTAAAATTCTCTATTGTTAAAATTCCCTATTGATAAACACAACTCTCCACTTTATGAAAGATTATTGTTGAAAAGAGACTACTCAACCTTAAAAATCATGTTCGTAGAAGTTTCTAACACTAAGAAAATCTATATATATATATTTAAAATTTATATAACCTCTGTTTTTTAAATCTTTAATTATAAAAAATTGTAATTTTTTTAAATCTTTTCTTCTATTATATTTTTATTCTCTTATTGAAATTTCTTATAATCGTTAATTCTTATTATTATCACTATGAACAATCCAAAAATATAACATTAAATCATACTAATTCTTTACGCTTCTTCACTTTCTAACAAAATTCTATATTTAAATCTAAACCCATAAAGGTCAGAAAGACATTAATAGTTATTAAAAGTATTTTAAAATCTTATAAAATTATTGAAGTTTTTTAAAAAATATATTAAATATTATAAAACTTAAAAAGTTTAAAAATGTAACAAATTCCTGTATAAATAAAAAAACCGTGGTGCCCACAGCAATCTATGAGACCGTCAAATCAACCCTGCATAATCTGAGTCTCTTACACTCCCAGACCTGGCTGCCGCCTCCGACACCGTGGAGTAGGCATCGCAATTATCTGTAAACCCAACAGTAACCTTTTACACCTCACGTGGCCGGGTCCTTTTCCCCGGCAGCGTAAGTTCCAAAAACAGCAAGTACATTGCTCGCTTCTTCTTCCTTACACATTAATACCTCTTCTTGTCGTCTCACATTGCCACCATTCCCGAAGACTATTTGAATCGGAAAATTAATTTGGCGGGCAGTTTCCTCGGCATCGCTGCGGCACGCATATGCGTTCGAATTTTTTGCAAATAGGAAACCAGCGGTTTTCAGACTAGAAATACGACCGGTTTCATACTGCGGGAAAACTTAAGGCTGTCCACTGAAACAATAATGGTGATGCAGAGGGTGGAAAAGGTAAGGTTGCCTTCGAGCTACGGCCCTGTGAGCTTGGCAGTCGGGTTGGCTAAATTGTACAGATTGATATAAATTTCGTCACCTGCAACGCAGAAGTCGGCATTTCCAGGTACATTTTCATTGTTTTGTCTAGGACAGTGGTTTTTTTTGGCTGTGAGAACCTGTAAAGCAGAGCGTAGTGCGGATAAGTCTAAAACAGCTGGTATTTCAAGTTCTTCATGGACGTTTTTGTCGTTTCTCTGGAGAAATGTTTGAGAATGTATGATGCATAGTATGAAGTGGTTTAGTTTAAAGCAGCACACATGATCGCTTGCATTTGTTCTCTGGGAAAATGTTTGTTAATCTTTGATGAGAAGAATGGAACGGCTTTATTCAAAAACAGCAGATATTTCCTGAATATTTGAGTGTGTACACTGAAGCAAAATGGATCGGAGAATATAGTTGCATTTTTGTTTTTACTCTGAGAAAGTTCATGGGAGCAGATGGTAGAAATAATAGTGTAGATTTTGTGTAAAACAGTGGATGTTGCAGTTCTTTGTTTATGCAACGTGTGCATTTAAGTTTTAGAAACAAAATGCACGGGAAATGGACGTGCATTTTCATTATTCTTCTGAAAGATGTGCTTGAGATGCCATAATGAAAAAAATAGCAAGGATTTTGCCAAAGGCAGAAGATATTTCAGTTTTTCAATGTCCGGAATAAGTTTATTTAAGTGTTAGAAGCAAAAGAGATTGCAAAATCAAAGTGCATTAATTATTTTTTACCTGGTAAAGTGTTTGACAGCAGATGAAGCAGAGAATAGTTTAGATTTGGTCTAAAATAACACGTATTTTGAACTCTTCATGTTCGGGATCTGTACAGCTAAGTTTCAGAAGCAAAATTTTCCGGGGAAATTATTGTTTCAAAGCACGAGGTTGTGCTTCAAGCTTTTTTAATTTTTTGGTCATGTGCGATGGTTGAACTTGAAATACTTGCTCTGCACTGCTACCAGAAGCTGGAGATACAGAAGACTCTCAGAAATATAGAACCTTTCTCCAAGGTCATAGAGTTTTTATGTTAAAATCTACTATAAATGAGCATTCAGACTTTCAGATGGTTTATAGTCAAACCCTAGATGGTTTGCTACTTCCCTATGATCTAATTGCTAGTCGATCCCTTTCTACTATTCGTGTTGTAGCCACTGCCTAAGTGGCTGCTAGTATAGCCTTCAAGCTCTCCACCTTCCTGGTTAGGACATCCTGATTTGTCTCAATGACTGACTGAGATGACTTGCTTAGTAATGCCTCATTGGTTGTGTTCGTAAGTAGAGCAAGCAGTAGACGTCTTCCTATTGTTGCCTATGCTTATGTCTCTTGTTAGTATCGATGCACCTCGATGAACCAACACTAGCACTACGTCTATCACCTTTCTATTAGTTGTGCCCCTACATCAATCACCTACATTGACCTGATGATCTCGTATCATCGCTTCACTGTAGGATCATTGTGCCCAAGGTCTAGTATCATAGGGCTATCGAGATCCACCTCCACATAAGAATCTAAGTATGGTGGTCCATCAAATCCTTTCTTCCATGTAACTTTTTTTTTTTTTTACAAACCTTGCCTTGCTAATACCCCTACCCATTGGTATATTGGTATACATCTCTTAATTTTGGTTGTCAAGTCATAGAACACTTTTTGATCACAAGCAGAATCATAGATTTTGGTGGATCTACCACTTCATTGTCGGAAAAGATTATCAAACTGACTCTAAACAGACCGAATTGGGTTAGGATACCTATGAGGTAAGCTTATAATATTTTTTAAAAGGCTCATGCTCATCGAGATAAAAATGTAAAAGTTGATATTGTTTGACCAAAATCTTACATAAACTCTTTGATTATGTCTTAACATATGATCAGTGTCTTATCCATTATTAACTATAGCGGAGTTTGTAAACAAATTAATGTAATAGAAAGAAAGGAGGAAAGAAGATGTTGAGTCAATTATGTTCATTCAAATAATGTAACAAGTATAATTAATTATCAACGAAAGAAAGCGTTAATTACACATTCAAATAATGTAATATGCAAAAGAGACACATAGATACATAATTGGGCCAAAGAAATGTCCAGGAGGAAGCTAGATTTGTATTAATTTCTTGAAAAAGATATTACAATTTAGAGTTTGGTAAAGTGCTCAAATCTCTTTGAACAAATACAAAGGGTTCTCTCTGTTTAAATAATTTAATAGAGGAACTTGTTACTCTATTCTTCATCCTAAGAATAGTGACAAAGAATCTCCAAACTCTCAATCCAATTGTTAGAAATTATCTCAGCTAACTAGTATATCCTGAACAAGACATGCACAATCAATGGGAGGAATAAGGGATGGAAAATAAGACACGGAAGAAAATATAATTAACAGGGGAAGGGCACTCTAAGTATACCTTTGGCAAAAAATAGCTATGCAAAAAGCTTGATACTTTTCTTGGTTGTAGCAGTCCCTTTTATAGCTTTTGGATTCCCTGTTCCAGTTATAACTGATTTCATTTTAGCCCTCCATCTGTCATCATCCTTAGCCCTTAATTGATTGAGTGTGCTACAACAAAATTACAACTGGCTTGAATTGTTTCATCAAAAACATCGACCCCTTGGCTCCTGTTGCGACTTTGGAAAAAATTGTGATATAATTGTTATATATATATATAATTTTTATGCTTTATGGTTGATTAGCCCCTTGGTTGGTGTTCCCTTCTATGGTGGGCCTATCGCTGACTTCTTCAGTTGTGTTTGTTCGTGAGTTCTGCCCTGCCTCTTTGTTCTTTTCTTGGAAATTTGTGGTTGTAGAACTTTTAAGGCTGCTTTTTCTAATGTACTTCCCTTTATTTATTTCATCTTGGAGGTCTTTTACATCCCTATCAATATATTCCTAGGCTTCTCTGCAAAAAGTCATAATAAACTTAAGCATGTTTAAATATTGTATGATCTTGTTCTTTTGAATTTTTTACCATTCTTTGTTGTGTTGATAAAATGTGCACAAGCGATCAATTGTTTTTGAAAGAAAGTTAGCTTGTCTGGCCAATTCTTTCTCATTATCAAGATCACATTCGAAGTCTTGTATTCTATTTAGGATTAGATCTTTGACATTGGCCACTTGTAGGAATTCTTCTAGAGTGAATCATGCTTCAGATAGCTCATCATTAATCTCATATTCCCATTCAACCACCTTTTTGGTCCAACTTTGCTAGCCTGGCTTATCTCTTAGAAATATTGAGATCTTTATAAATTCTTTTGCATAAAAAATTATTGGACCATCATCCATCATTATCTGTCCTTCACTCATCTCTTCATAGTATTCTTCAAACATTCAAAAAGTAGGATATATTTTGTTTACCCTTACTTATGTCTACTCTAAGAGATGTTTCAAATTTTTTGCATAAATTTTAACTAAGCCAATGTTGTAGAATATCCCCCTTAGATCCTCTATTTTGAATTTTATTTTGCATTTATATTTTGTATTTGAAGATAAAGTCAAAGCAATCAATGCTTTTGATGATGATTTGAGGTTTTGTTCTTGAGGCTATAGCCTAGAAATTCAACATATGTTATCTTAGGTTGTCTACTTCTACCTGTAACTTCTCATTTTTATTTTGAAGCTAACGTGTTTTAGCAGTCAAAACTTGGTTGCTTTTGTAAAGGCTCTCTATCGTAGCCACATGAGATTGAGCTTGAGCCCTTACAAAAACCAGAGGATTAATATGATATTGGACTGTTGCCTCCCCCCTTATCTTGTCTAGTTGAAGGGATGTGATAGTTTCTCCTACTATTACAAGAGGCTCAGTTGATACTTGAGTGCCCTGGTTATCTAGCTCTTCTACTCTATATTGAGACTCTTTTAGATATTTTCCTTCATCTATGGCTTGTATCTACCTCTCTTCTTCAAGATCAAAATGTATTGTTTCTTCTTCTACCTATGTCAAGGTGAGGCTTTCATTCGTTGTTGAAGAAGGAAGGACCTCTAATATTAGCTTTTTGCTCCTTGGGGAGCTTCGAGGAGAAACAAACTTGATTTGATGTCCCCTAAGTAAATTGGATAACCCCCTTGCTTGTTTATCCTCTCGAGCACTATTAAGAAAATCTTGTGTTGCTCTTTGTCTATCACTATGCTGGTGGGGATTACTTGAGGAAGATCCACTACTAGTTCAAGCCTTTGGTTGGAAGCCATCAACGCCTTAGCAATTTCATGAGTTCTGGCATGTACCTGTGTTGAAGAAGCAATAACAATTTATTTCCCCTTTGTTGTGACTAAGGCAATGCTCTGTGAATATTGAGTGGTTGAAGGGTCCTTTGTTTTTGCTTTTGTTGAATTTGTCACATCCATAAACAGTTTTATTTGCTCAGGGTCTCGATTGATTATCTCCAAAACAGAATCTTTGCATTCTTTATGACATATTACCCGGATTAAAGGGGCAGCTAATTCAACTATGGCCTTCCTTAACATGTTTAAGTTGGTAGGGTAGTTGCCCACCATCTCTACTTGAGTATGTGTTCTACTTTTTGAAGAATCCTACCATATAAGTCCCAAAGAAACACTTTTTCTTAAGGCTACCTACATTGTATCTTCAAACAAATCCCCTCGATGGATTGTCACCCAATTTAGCAGTTTCTTCATAATAGTATTATTATAATAGTCGTAAGTGTCGCATGGCCTCCAAGTGATTTCAACAAAATCCATATGAATCCATTTTTTGTAGAGATGCTAACAGGCTATGATATCCTTTATATACATAATGTCCCATTTGCAAGGGATGGTTACCTAGGGAATTTTAACTTATGTCTTCGCAGCCCTTATTTTAGTATCTTCTGCAATCTGCTTGACAATCTCTAATACTACGATCGGCATAGAGCAAAATTCGAGTAAGGCCTTTGGGGGAATTTTTGACCCATATATCCTTATGTAAGCGACATCTTCGTTGAAAAAGTAATCCCTTGCATAATTTTCATGTAAAAACATGGCCATACCTGATTCAATTCTATGAGAGTTCTTACCAGAGAGCTTGGTATAGACAGCTAAGAGGAATTTACCAAAAAAATTAGTATAATTGGACTCACCCTCTTGTATCCATGGGAGTCTCTCTTGAACAATTTCTTCATACACTCCTCCCCATTCTACAATTGCCTTCTTATCCATATGGCCTACTATTAAATGTATAAGGAAAGAATAGTGTGAGAAACAAGGCATCACCTCCCTTTGCTCTATAATGGCTTTCTGCAATTCCTAGAGTTCTTTGTTTATGGTGTCACTGAGCATGTTTTCCCAATTGTACATGGTTGGTTGTCCTTTTCTATTACACTGGACTATCAAATACATGACCTCTTTTTCTACCCAATTTAAATCTTGGTTCCCCATTAGTATATTGATTATATTGGTATAATATTTTACCCAAGGATGAAGTGCAAACTTAAGTACAAGTAATTGTGATGATACTTTCTCATTGTAATCGAACAACTTTGTATAAAAAATAGTGTCAATCATATATTAGGATTAAGAAGTCAGTACCTTTTTATCCATAATCCTTGTGATTTTTGTTAGCTGAAATATTTTGCTGATATTTTCCGAAGTAATTCTGAACAGAGTTCGATTTGCATGGTATTTTATCGCCCTTATCTTCGGGTCATAGGCCACTACCAACTAGGATAACATGTCATAAGAGTAATAGACCTTAGGGGATATCATTCTTCCCAAATTGCATGTCCATCTATTATTGTATGGGTTGGACCCGTTTCGAGCTTGGTATACCCTTTTGAGAGGTTCTTTGAGTAAGGCAAGATGGCATTGGTAGTCTTCCTTTGTAGGGTAGTAACTAAAAACTACAGTCTACTCTACTACCCACTATTGTCCAGACGTGTATTGTTGGTCTAACCTTGATAGATTGGCAAATTACTTCGTTTCTTTGTTAGAAGTTGTGCCCCACAACTGTTGTCATGGTGACGCACCAATTAAGTCTTCAAACTTCGTCATGGTGGCGGGAAATCTGGGAATAACACTAGAGAAATCCATTGCATTATGTTAAACTTTTAGAAAGGTTTCTGCAACAAACAACAATTCTCAAGGCTTTGTATATTTGTGGTGTGACTATGAGTGGCAAGTTAGATGGGAATTTATGGTGTTTTAGGATATTTTTTGCATGCTTTGTAATTAAACCTTTAACCATTCTCTTCTTCTTTCTGCCACCCAACAACTCCCACCTTACTTCTTATAATGACATTACTTGTAGTGAACTATCTTTTCATGATTTTTTTTTATAATTGGTCATTGATTTGTATACTTGTTCAAATCTAAACTCGCTGGCGAATCTTAGTTGTTTTAAGGTGCATGCCAAATAAGGTCTGAGAAACCTATGTACTCATTATCATACTTTTGGTTTGTGTGCCTTCAATTTTTATTTGATAGTCTTGCTTGAGTCATTATCAATTTTTCTAAAACCCGTTCCAGTCAGCTATCCATCTTCACTTCGTTGCTTGATTTGGAGGTCTTTTTAAATATTTTGCTAGTTGTGACTGTCAATCTTGACTTTTCCTAAAATTGTAAGTTTTTTACCAAATTTGTAGAAGTTCCTTATAGAAATATTTTTGACCCTATGGTACAACATATTTATCTCTACCTCAAGAAAAAATTGACCGATGTTAGTTAAAACAATTTGAAACAATAAACTTACAAATTATTTCACCGTGGTACAAATCATTTGTCATATTCTTTTCGCCAATCAGTTGCTATTGCACAAGCTTCGACGAGCCAATCTTGGTCATCCACCTTCGTCATGGTGAGCCAATGAGATTCATTCATTTTTGGGCCAATTTTGATGAGAAAATTAGAGTTATCCACCTTTCTTTAGCAACGCGATCTAGACCGATCACTTTTGTTCAATCGGATCTCAATGTGAAGGTTGTGGTGCTTGAATCTGGGTCGTTTACCTTTGTTCTAGTGACGTGAACTGGACCACTCACTTCTAGACCAATCTGTAGACACCTAAAACATGTCATGTTGAGGAGACTACCTATTTGGACTCCTTGAAGACCATGTGACCAACCTTGGGTAACCTTAGGGCTAAAAAAAGTGGTTGCCACCACTCAAATAAGGTCATTTTCCTTTGCAACCATGATTGTCCTACCTTGGAGTGACCCCCATTCAAGGCTGCTCTACCCTAGAGCTGCCCCCAATCAAGGCCGCTCTACCCCATAGCAGTGAAGAACATAATATTATACTGAGAGGGAGGGTGAACAGTTTAAGACCACTTTTTACTTTTCTTTCCAATAAATATTATGCAATGTAAATATAGCAATATCAACATCAGTAACCAAAGCAATGCATAAATCATGACACACAATAGAGACACCAATTTAACGTGGTTCACCAAATGTGGGCTACTCCACGGAGAAAATATTTCACTAAAATTTTCTCAATCAATCTCTTGGGAATCCTTTCCCTATTACAATGTTTATGGACCTTTGTCCAAAGGAGATACTAATCCCCTAAATCAAGTTTATGGATCTCTATCCACAGGAGACACCAATCTCCTAATATTTGCTCTGGCTGGTGATCTTCTAGAAGAACTGATACCTCTACTGCACTGGCTAATGGATCTCTGTCCACTTAATACTCTTGTCCTCACTCAGAATACCTATCCTCATTGCCCTGGCTAATGGATCTCTATCCACTAGATATTGTTGTCTTCTATACTCTGTCATATCCAAAGCTTGCACTCAGCTCTATCTCAAATTTGTACTAAACATAGTCCTTTGATCTAGCATAAATTTATCTATAATCTATCTTTGGTCTGGCACAAACCTGTCCTCAAATATGCACCAAATTATATACTTAGTTTCTATCCTATGATCTGTACTAAACACAGTCCTTAGGTCTAGCACAAATCTGCTTCAATCTCTATCTTCAAGCCTTTACTCAAAGCTTGACTTAATCTCAAATCAACTCTATTGGATCTGCTCCAAACCTTAACTCAAGGTTTGAACAAATCAATCAACTTTGCTCTCAAGTCTTCTCAAAGACTTGTCTCAAATCTACTTTGTAAGCTTCCACAAAATCTCACACTAATATGTCCTCAAGTCCTCTCTAGAACTTTTCCAATTCAGCTCCACAAGCCCTCTCTAGAACTTGTCCAATCTGCTCAATAAGTCCTCTCAAGAACTTATCCAAATCTGCTTAAAATATTTATTGTAAGCTTCCACAAAAGCTTACCCAAATCTATCCACAAGTCTTCTCAAAGACTTGCCTCAAATATGCTCAACAAGTCCACACTAGAACTTGTACAATCTGCTCAATAATTCCTCTCAATAACTTAACCAATTCTACTGAATAAGTCCTATCAATAACTTAACCAAATTTGCTCTCAATTTGTATTGTAAGTTTCCACAAAAGCTTAGTCAAATCTGTCCACAAGTCTTCTCAAAGACTTACCTCAGATATGCTCAACAAGTCCACACTAGAACTCATCCAAATCTCATAGAAACATAAAGAGAATTGTTAGAGACTCAATATGATCTATACTCATCACAATGCTCAATCACTTTCAATCACTCTTTTGGAAACATATAGAGAATTATTAGAGATTCAATATGCTTCACAATCACCTCAATGCTCAATCATTTTCTCAATTCAATCCACAATATAAAATAGTTTATTTTTATCGAAATTTGAACAATCACTTTTGACTAGGCTCAACCAACTCTACTCAACCAATATCTCAATGAAACAATCCTTGCTTACAAACTCTAGTCCAAGCATATAAACACCAACTCAAAATGTTTCCAACAATGCCCAACAACCAATTTCACACAATAATGATACTCATGTTCTTTTAAAACCTAGTCCAAGTTCTTGACTCAACAACTCACTTCAACAACAATGCTTACAAAACACCTCTCACATAACAATGATACTCATGTTCTTTTCAAACCCTAGTTCTTTGCTCAACCAATGGATTCAACAACAATGCTTATAAAACAAGGTTTTAATAATAACTCTTTATTCCAGAAAACCTTAAAGCATTAACTCAAACATACTTAATAAGAAAGCCCTAATAAAATCCTTTTCACTCCAAACTTGTTTTCATAAATACACTCACATTCATCATTTTTACACATGGAAGAATTTGCCCATACCTTTTTCTTTATTGGAGAAAGTCCTCTCAAAATGCCTTCAAACAATGCCTTCTTATTTGCCAAGTACCAAGGGTTATATAGCAAGTGTTATACTTCACAAATACAAGTATAGCTCAATTTCATGATACACCTTATATCTCCATCTCAATAGCAATATTCAACAATAATATCTTCACAAAAATTACCCTTTCAAAATACACCTTCAATTTCTTAATATCACAAAATTGGTATCCCAACTCAATTTTTTTATCTCCTAAGGTAAAAATAATATTTACCCTAGTAAAATACCTATTTACCACCTAGGTAAATAATTCCAATTACCTTATGACTCCCTAACCTTAGAATAATAATCCAATTGCATAAAACACCCCTTATACCTCCTAAACCTTAGCACACATGCAAAATAAAATTTTATTTATAAAAACCTTTGTAAAATCCACTTCCATGATTTTTGAGGATTCAACCCTGTGCCTTCTATTCGATTGGTGTCTTGGTTGCAGCTAGCTAACCGTGTGAGTCAAGCGCTCCACGTGCTAGCTTAAGCGCCTTGGCTACTTAAGCCCTTTCAACAAAGGCTTTAAAGCCTTTGGCCTCTCCTTTTCCTAGCCTCTGGCTAGACCACACGAGTGCTCTCTTCTGCCTTGCCACTTGCACGACCATGACGCGCTCCCTTTGCCTTTGCTATCTTTGACTCCACAATTTCCGTAGACTCCAAATTTTTGCATGTGCCTCAAATCGAATAATCAATTTTCCTAAGGTTTGCATTGGGGTTTAAATACCCTTTATTGCATTTGCACTTCACGTTGGCAGATGTTTTGATTTTGATGACGTCGACACTTTATAATTTATAAATGATTTAAATTCAAAAGAATTTAAATCTTATAAATGATATTTATAAACCTTAGACTTTAATAAAAATTAAAGCCCTCTTGAGGTAAATTAAAACATTTATTTTCTCTTCATTGATTTGATGAAGATTATTCCGCCACCATGGTTTTAATAAAAACCCTCCTTCATTTGCTTCCACATAATATTAAAAATATTTTGAAGCTCTTTTGCCATTAACCTTTGCATTGTTCTTATTTACATCAATGATGACTTTATTCCATGACATCAATGACAACTTAACTCAAAATATCCAACAAACAACTCCCAATCAAGTTCATCCTACCCCAAAGTAGTTGCGCTAGAAGTGGAACAAAAAATATAAAATCCACGCATGGGTTGGTGGCGCCAATTTCATGCACGCTTGAGCCTAGTTTAGCATGCACACATATCCCATAATAGCACTGTGTAGGTCAGGAGAACCAAGTGGTATTGCATGGGATTTTGAAAAGAGAATGTAGGCCACCTCTCCCGTGCGAAGATTCTTTGCCAATAATAGGTTTCTTTCGAGGGATCTATAAATTGGCATTCACCCTCAATTGAAAAGATCCCAAGTTTTAGAGTTTGCAAGCAACAAAGTGTTGCTAGAATTAAACCATGAATCCTCGATTTGTTTGTATTCTTTGTCATTTTAGTATAGTTGCATCTTATTTCTACGCATTTGCTCATCATGTCTTAGACATTTATCACTTTTGTTTATCTTTTCATCTGCATATGCTATTAACTCTTTTGTGTTCCTTTTATGTAGATCGCAGATTTTCTACAGGGGAAGAGGAGCGCAAGAGTTTAACATCATCACCGCTTACCGAGGTCACGAAGAAACCCTTTGCATGATGGTTTGTGGATGTGAGAAGGCCACATAGTGCATCGAACTATTTTAGAGAGGGTTAAACCTCTTGGATTGTGTATTTATTGTATCGCACTATTGAACTCCCTAAAGGGGATGTATTTGTAACCCATTTTGATCAAACAAGTTATTATTAATATAAGGTATCTGATTTATCGTTTACTTTTTTTATCTTTAGTGTGTTACATCACATGCTTCTTGTGTTTTTTTATTGAAATCATACATTTTCAAGTTATTGTGCACTGGTTTTTGAGTATTTCACAATCTTGTTGAGGCACCATACTTTTGACAATCGAATCTGATGACACCATGTGGTATAATATTCCCTTTTAAGACTTTAGGTATATATGGACGAAGTATTGAATTTCTAATTTAAGGGGGCGTGTAGACATGGGGAACTTTAGACTTTAGAAAAATTTGATACCAACACCTGCCCTAGGTAAACTTTGGTTTAGGGTGGGCATCAAAGAAACCCTTAGACCCTAGGCCACAACTAGCGAGGAATGGGTTTTTTGCATATCTGCAGGAGGGAGTGGGAATCGTACCCAGGTCAACCACAACCAACACCCTTTGTTAAGTTCCCCATTGTGATCAACCCTTTGTACACTATTTTATTAAAGAACATATAATTATGTCTAGGATTACATGGCAATTATGAAGTTGATAACAACTAAAATTTCATGTGATGGTTGGCTCTAAATAATTGTCAGACCTTATGAATTGTAGTTGCTTTTTCATATGGGCCACCTACACATTAGCATGGGCCAAGGTTTCAATAGAAAGCGAAAGAGAACTCATATGTCGATGAGTCCCACATATCATAATTCTTCTTTCCAAGGGTTCTCAGAGAGTTTTCTAAAAGATAAAAACATGAAAATTTTGGAAGGAAACAAATTTTGTTTTCTCGATGTTGGAGACTCAATTATTAATTTTTTTAAAATTATCCCCAAGGGCTAGGTGGATTGGTAATTGTCTGTTTGGTCAAACACTTACAAAGAAGAGACCTAGGTTCAAACCTTGGGGGCATACCTATTGCAAAGGTAGTAGTCTGATCTGAACCCTTTGAGTGCACGCTAGACCGACAATGATAGTATGAACCCTAAGCGATTGGTTGTCCCCCCCATGCTAGGTCATCAACAACAAGGTGGTATGAGCTTGTTGGGAGTAGCCCCTGTGGTTTGAACCCTACATTTGGAAGTTACTAAAAATAGTGTGGATGTAACCAAATCCCCTATGTATCCAAAAATAATAATAATATTTTTTGAAGTTCTTACTAAACTTAAAGATACCTTAAGTCGAAGTATGGATGTACCTAGATACCTAGATACTTTAAGTATTTGTTTAAAGGTAAATCAAGTCCTATGGGCTAAACACAAGTCTTTTAGACATTTTTTAATGGTAAATATTTTAATTTTATGTTTGTACATACTATGTTTCATAACAAGCTAAAATGAATTCCTTCAAGAAAAGCTAACTAAAGTTCCCTTGGCAAATATCCAAATTTAGATATATAGTTGTACATATCTTTATATGCATCTCTCTTTATTTTATCTTAGCTAAAGTTCACTTGGGACAATCTAGATTTGTACATAGTTATATATAACTATATTATAGTGGCGCCTCTTTGCATCATGCAAATGCCCTCTTGGCACATCATGCATCTCATCCTACATCTATCTCCATCTAATATAAATCATCATGTCATCAGTTATTTCATCCTTCTTCATTATATGTCATTCTTAACCTTTTCCTAATCATTAATCAAATTAACCATAATGACTTAATCATTAATCATCCATCTCAAACCTAACTCATCATTTAAACACACAATCCCCATATTAATTAAACTATCCATCATTAATTTATTAACATACAAATCCATTTAATTACCATGACATAATAAAATTAATAATCACAAATCATTAACTAAAACATCAAAGATAAAGCAATTAAGATATAAACACATCATATCATAACATCACGAGTCATCCATAATCAACAATCATTGAACCCATAAATGCTATATGTATTAATCTCAAATTATATATATAATGTATGTACAACATCATGATACAATAATACAATCATGATATACATAATCATTCTTGTTGTGAGTATTACATTATTTGGTCTAATGTATGTGTCACTTTGTGAAAGTGAAATGCATCAAAAAAGAGATGAGAATGAAGAGTCATATTAACATGTGGCATATTGAGAGCTTGTCTTAATGACAAGAATGTGAAAGGTTGCATTTCTCGAATTTGTAGAGGAGAGTAACAGTTTGAGGACTAAAAAGTCATGTATTGCATTATATTGGAGATAATTCTCCCTTGTGAAGATCTCTCTTTTGTGATATACATTTGTGATATCTTGTGTCTATCTTTATGTGTATTCTTATTGTAATGTTTGTTTTGTTTCATTGCATAATATTATGATCTTGGTTAATATTTTGTTAACATGAAATAGTGTCATGTTCCAACATGGTATCAAAGCAAGGTTGAGAGAGTTGTGGAAACCAGAGAACCAGAGAGTCATTGAGATTTTGAGTGAATAGAGTTTTTGGGACAATCGTGGCCATCTGACGACATACCCATTTAAGGTGTTGAAGGTAAGGATATTTGTGAGACCAGAGTGTAGAGAAAGGGAAATCGAATAAAAAAAAATGGGAGGTGCAAAACCGAGACTTTCGAGGAGGTCACTCATCTGTGTAATACTCCAACACAAAGTGCTTAACTATGGAGTTTTTTTATGGATTGAAAAACATCAAGTCACTTGGTGGAGTTTGAAGATTTGGTTGACGATTTGAGAAAGTGTAAAAAAAATGGTTGTTTCTTTTTATATGCTTGTACGGAAGACCCATGGACTGCAAACGGTTGTTTTTTTCATGGTGATTGTATTTTCGTGAACCAAAGGTTACCCCAAACGAAGAGGGCTTGCATCTGTGGATTAAAATAAGATGTGTTGTTTTTGTTCTATAGTGTTCACCCCTTTCTTAAATTGTGTTGCTCTAAAAACTAGGTGTCCTTGTAATCCTATCATCGACCTAAAACCCTAGGTCTGTGAAAATTTTCGTGTTGGAGAGGGTCGACTATTTTTTGCTTTGTTGTTTCGAAAGAGGAATCCCTACGTTCAAGAAGGAACAGTATCCTCGTTTTCTAGTGAAAATCTATTTAAGTAGATGTTTGCTGGCGGTTTGCAGCTTTTGAGGAAGGAGATATTCCACCACTGAAGTGAAAACCACTTTGTGATGCCAGCACGACATACCAATCAGAGTGAAACACTTTGGCAACTACAAAAGTAAAGTCATTTTTTGTTCAACTTGACTAGGAAGCAAAACGGTCATCGATTTCTATTATGCAGGAGAGAGACTTGAACGCATCAATTTGACCATTAATATCAAAGGGCGGAGTAGAAGTTTGATTCACGTGGGTCTCGGTGCAGTTGTCCATGTGGTATCAACAGAATTTGTGACATCGAGTGCCATTTTTAGCGCCTTGTTCGTTGAAAAAAATGAAGGCAATTATTTTTTTTTTTAAAAGGAAGAAAAATTTGAATGTTTGAGGAAAGGAAGATAAAACGACACAACAAAATAAAAAAATTTCTTCCACCATGATACTGATGCAGTAAAACTCATCTTTGCTTTATGTGGTTGTAGACAACCATTCAGAGCAACTAGGGTTTGAATTGTGCGAGGTTGACAGACAGCGGTAGCACGACCAAAAGGAGTTTGCAAAAAATTGAAGGCGACAACGTTCGTGGAAAGAGCCATTGGATCCGGTTGAACACTTTGTAGCAGAACCGTGGTGGGCAGAAGTCGAACCAAAAATGACTGCTTTGTCATCGAGCCAAGAATTGGAGGGTTGCACAGTTTATTTTGTTAGAAAAATGTTACAGCATCGACCATTACATGATGTGATTGAGCGAAGTTTCTCAACTTTTTTTGTTGAAAGCTATCAAATCACTAACTGTTATTGTGTGTGGTGCTAGTTGTTACAGCTCATGCACTGTAAGGGAACAGAGCACTGAATCCAAACACGTGGAGAGCCACAAGTGTTAAGAGGAGGGTGTCAGGTGAAGAGTCAAAGGCACCAACTCATCAACGCTAGTCTAGAATCCCTAGTGGGGTCCATATGCTTTAAGGAGGTAAAAGTTTCAGAATTTGAACATTTATTTTGTAATGAAGAGATAAGGGCTTTATAAGATAACTAAATGTTGTAAAGTCTTTTATTATTTTAAAAAGGAGGGGGATAAAAGAAATAATAAAAAAAAGTATTGCTTGATTTGGAGGTATAAGGAAATTATTAAAAAAAATTAAAATTTATTTTTTAATGAGACATAAGGTGTTAAAAGAGAAGTTTTTTTTTTTGAAGTCTTGTAAAAAAACAAAAAAGAAAAAATTGAATTAGGAGGTACAAAGAAAAGAATATTTTTTGAAATTTGAAATTTTTTTAAGGAGGTAAAAGGTTTTCCACTTCAAAGGTTAAATATTTTTAAAAAGATAATATAAGCTTTTTTTCTTGAATTGCTTTATTTTTGGGAGGTAAAAGGTTTTCTACCTCAAAGTAAAAATTAAATCAAAGGGGGAAAAACAAGCAAAAAATGACAAAAGGCAAGAAACAATTTTTTTTTAAATATTTTTTCAAGAAGCCAAAGAAGATGAAAAAGATGTGTCGGACAAAGTGTGGAAAGATTTACATTCCATTATTGAAGAAGCCAAAAAAGGAGAATATTTATTACTTCAACAATGCATACAAGAATTTTTTTGGCGGGAAAACTTCTGAACAGGCGTCGGGCGATGCTCGAGGGTTTCCGATCCGAAAGATCTAACCAGAGTCTGCGGTGGTTTGTTTCTGTTCTATTCTGAAGGTTTGCTCGTTGCTTCGGGAGGGCCCGATGGGGTCTCCTCCAGTCCCTCTTGCAGGGAGAAAGAGTTCTTATGCCGAAATGTTGAAAGAAAATCCCTCGTCTTCCACTGGAGAAGCTCAGAGGAATGCTTTTCAAACGCTTCTCAAGAATGCTGGCAATGGCCCAAATGCTCACCGCGTTAATGGATGCCTCCCGCAATCCGCTTCCAGACCTAAGATTGTTATTGAACCCAAGCTGGTCGAGGATACAATCGTCTACCGAGCTAACCATGACTTGATCTGCAAATTCATGGGCATCCGACCTTCTCTGAATTTTCTGCATACCTGGGTTCGACAGAACTGGGAACCACAAGGTGAGTACTCTTTATGGACAATAAGCAATGGGTATTTCATCATTAGTTTCTCTTCTTTAGCAGATAGAAACAGAGCATTTGAATCAAAAAAAAGAAGCCACGGACCAGCAGGGTTATTTGTTCAACCCTGGAGAGTGGGCTTCGATCCCCGCATTGAACCCACGGCTGTTCCGGTCTGGATCCGACTGTATGCTCTCCCGATGGAGTTTTGGGGAGAGCAGGTTCTAGAAATAATAGGTAATTCCCTAGGCAGATATATAGGAGTCTCTAAAGATACCATAGAGGGAAATACAGCTGTTTTTGCCAGAATCTGTGTAGAAATGGACATTAGCCAGCCTTTATCAGCTGAGGTGGAACTTGAGTTGGCAGGAGTAACCTGGATCCAGCAGTTAGACTATGAGGCCCTACCTTTCAGGTGCAGAGTGTGCCATAAGCATGGACATTTGGCTAGGTTCTGTCCTAACACCTTGAGCACAAAAGCGGAAGCTCCGACTGGAATGCCAAGCCGCCCTAGAGAGGGTAAGCCCACCCCTATCAATGAACCTTCCAACACTTCTCCAGGTCCTGATGTTCAGAAGGATGGCTTCGAACAGCCGAAACGAAAGAGAAACAAAAAGAAGAATGGCAAGGAGCAGATGCAACTCAAGCCAAACAATCGGTATGAAATTTTTAAGTCATTAGTGGATCTGGAAGACCAAGTCATGGAGGGAGTGGATGGGAATGGTGAGCTTAATAGTTCTCACTCTCAGGATTCTCCTTTACCAACTCCTGTAGTCCAACAGGTGACTGCACCCTCTGAAAGTCTGCAGTTAGAGAACCCAGGGGCATTGGTGATACACTCCCCAGCACAGCCTGCTATTAAAGATGTCACCATGGGAAATGCAGATAAAAACAGAGAAAGGCCAGCTTTAGGGATCACTCAGGTGGAGAAGAGATCTAAAAGCAGTAACTCGCAAGGAGCGGGGAGAAAATCCAATAAGGAATTACTCACAGCACAGGGAGACAAGCTGATCAATGGAGGATCGGTGAGGTCAATTGATTCTTACTGCTCCCAAGGTTTTCAATGATTATACAATCTTGGAATGTTAGGGGTTTAAACAGTAGAACCCATCAATCTGCTGTTCAAAGACTCTTAAGAAAGTATAGAACAGATTTTTTGCTTATCCAGGAGACAAAAATGTCGCTAGATCTTATGAGTAAAACTGTTAATAGGATTTGGAGGGGCGCTGGTTATATGGATGTGGCTGCCCAAGGTGCCTCAGGGGGGATTGTTACTCTTTGGAACCCTCAGGAATGGACGGCTTTAGAACATATTGCCTGGAGGGGTGTTCTCACATCTCACTTCAGGAATACTGTCACAGCTGAGCATGTTTTAATTACAAATTTCTATGGGGCTCAAAGCCTTGACAGCCAGAGGCTCCAATGGAAAGCTGTTCACAACATGAGGTCCTCAAGACAAGTTTTTGACTGGATCATTGCTGGAGATTTCAATGCCAAATTATCTGCTCGGGATCAGGAAGGTGGAACCCCTGTTTTGGACCCGGGGGACAGGCTTCTGATTGCCCAAGTCCAGGCCTTCCACTTAGTGGATATCCAAGGCCCTGGAACTTTTTTTACTTGGACTAATAAGAGGAGGGAGCCATACTGCAGGAAGGTTAAGCTGGATCGCTTTCTGGTCTCAGAGGAGGCATTTGTTAAGTGGAATGTTAAATTTCAGATTTTGGATGGCCCTGTTTCTGATCACTCTCCCATCCTGCTGCAGGGTGGGACTCAGACAGGGCAGTACAACAAACCGTTTAGATTTGAGAATTTTTGGCTACAAAAGGAGGACCTTCATGAGAAAATTCCACAATGGTGGGAAGAAGGCCGTCCACCTTTTGGGACAGCAATGTTTACTTTCCACAAACAGCTTCATTTTGTTAAATGTAAATTGAAACAGTGGAGGCATGCCAATAAGTCGGATTTCCAACTGCAAAGAGCCCCCTTGATGGCCCGCTGGGAGGAAGTGCAGAAACAATTCAGGGAAGGATTAATTACTGAACAACTTAAAAATGAAGATGATACCTTGCGCAAAGCTGTTGAAGACATTGATAACCAAGAGGAAATCTACTGGAAACAGCGGGCTAGGAATTCTTGGTTGTTGGAAGGAGATAGAAATACAAAATTTTTCCATCGTTCAGCCTGTGCTAGAAGACAGATTAATAACATGGCAGTTCTGCAGGATGAGACTGGTCACTCCTTTGACACTCTTCCTGGTATGCACTCCCACTCAGTGGATTATTTCTCTAAGCTTTTTGCAGAAAACAGGGAGCAAGATGTGAGGGCGCAAAATGAAGTCCTTGATATTATTCCCCCTATTATCACTCATGAAGAAAATCAGGCTCTCCTTAGACCCATTGATGGAGATGAATTGAAGAGTGTGGTCTTTGGAATGAGCACAGGCAAATCTCCCGGCCCAGATGGTTTTCCTATTGAGTTTTTCCAGGCCTTTTGGGATACCTTGGCGGAGGATGTGTTGGCTGTTATAGAGGAGTCCCGAACCAATAAGAGAATGCTCAAGGCATTAAATCATACGTTCATCACTTTAATTCCCAAGGGGGAGGAAGGGATTCATATCTCTGACTTTAGACCTATTGCCTTATGTAATGTGATTTATAAAATTATCACAAAGATAATAGCTGAACGTCTCAAACCTCTCCTTCATAACATCATCTCCTCAGAACAAGGGGGATTTGTTGAGGGTAGACAGATCTTGGATGGAGTGGTCCTTGCCCAGGAGGCTATTCACTCAATGCAGAACTCTGGCAACAAAGGAATGTTCATCAAACTGGATATGTCCAAGGCTTATGATAGAGTGGAGTGGGGCTTCTTGTCAAAGATGCTAGCTGCCTTTGGTTTTTCCCAGGACTGGATTGACTGGGTTATGAGCTGTGTTTCCATGCCTTCTTATTCTGTTCTAATTAAGGGGCTTCCCTCGCTTCCTTTTGGAGCTTCTCGTGGTCTCCGACAAGGGGACCCTTGCTCTCCCTACTTATTCCTTATTTTGGCTGAAGGATTAGGTAGACTCTTTTCGAGAAGGAGACATCAAGGCCTGTTAACAGGTATTAAGGTTGGTGCAGAAACTATGACTCATTTACAATTTGTGGATGATACTGGCCTGGTTGGAGTGGCCAGTCTCAGGGAAGCCAGGGGAATCAAAGACTCTCTTAATGTTTACCTTAGGGCCTCCAATCAAGTTATCAATGACAAAAAATCCAAAGTGGTCTTTTTCAACCTCGACCAACGGCTACAGGACAGAATTATAGAGATTTTGGGCTTCACTAGAACTTCTCTTCCTATAATCTACTTGGGGGTTCCTTTGCACTTCAAGAAATTGAAAATTGACATTTGGAAAGATCTTTTGGACGGCTTGAAAGACAGAATGAATCATTGGTCTCATAAATGGTTAAGCTATGGCGGTCGGTTAACCTTTCTACAGTCTGTTATTCAAGCCATGCCAATTTATAAATTCTCTATCCTGGCTGCCCCACCTTCTATTTGGAAAGAGCTGGACAAATTGGCCAGAAGATTCTTATGGGAAGGTGCAAAAAGTGAGAAGAAATGGGCCTTGGTTGGCTGGGATAAAGTTACGCAGCCCAAAGAAAAAGGAGGGTTGGGATTGAGAAGCTCTAAACTCAACAACAAAGCCTTGGCAGGTAAATTGTATTGGAGATGGATCTCCCAGCCATCATCACTATTCAGCAGAATCTTAACCAGCAAATATTTGGGCCAAGTCCACCCCTCTGAAGTAAGCCGATTCCCTTTGGATGGCAATGGATCCCTAGTTTGGCAAGCTCTCAAGCTGGGCTCTCAAGTTATTAAAGACCAATTGTTCTGGAAAGTGGGAAGAGGGGAGAAGGCTCGGTTCTGGACTGACTCTTGGGACCAGTATCCACCTATCATTGCTGAATATCCTGAATTGCTTCCAATTAAAACTGTCTTAGAGTCCCAGGGCTGGGTCAATATTGAGAATTATTTCAGCACTAGCCAATTGGGTCAGTATAAATTCAAGAAGTTTAAGCGGTTGGAGGAGTGGCCAGTCACAATCCCTCCGGAGCTAGCAACCATCTTGACCAACATCTTAACAGCTAGGTTTCTCACGGGCAGAGATGAAGAGGATGAGATAGCTTGGGGCCATGGGAACCTTGGGGTTTATACTGTGAAGGCTGGATATGTTCAGATCCTCCCAGAGCCTCCCCCGCATGCTTTCCCGGTTCAATATTGGAAGAAGATTTGGCATTCCAAGTGCTGGCCGAAAGTGAACTTCTTTGCCTGGCAGTTTATGCACAATGGCATTCTCACCTTTGACAACCTCAAAAACAGAGGAATCATTGGTCCCTCTCAGTGTATTTTATGCCATAAGAATGAGGAGACTGCTGATCACTTGATGTTTGAGTGCTCTTTCACAGTTCAGATCTGGAATCGGTGGTTCTCTCAGTTTAAACTTCAGAATATTGGTGCTCTGACTCGAAACAATATCTGGCAAAGATGGATGAAAGGTAGATTTAAATCTAAAGCCCTCCGGCTGGGGTGGGATCTTGGTCTTTCCTTCATCTGGTGGCAAGTATGGCTAGAAAGAAACGCTCGAATCTTTAGAGAGACCTTCTCCTCGCTAGATGGAATATGGCAGGTTATCTGGAGTAAAGTCACAGAGACGGTTGCCATGTATGCTGAAGAGGAAATTTCGGCTGAGCTGGGTCCACAGGAAGAGGGAGCTGCGGTACAAGGTAGAAAGAACATAGCCAGTTGGAAACCCCCCCAGCAGGCTGGGTTAAAATTAACACAGATGGAGCTGCAAAGGGCAATCCGGGCAATGCTGGAATTGGTGTTGTGTGCCGTGATCATGCTGGAACTGTGCTTTACTGGGAACTTCAGGGTCTGGGAAGAGCCACCAACAATGAAGCCGAAGCCTATGCTATCAAAATTGCTTCCTTCTGGGCTGTCAATCGGGGCTACAGAAAGATAATCCTTGAGACCGACTCTCAAATTCTGGTTGGCGCTCTGGATTGTTTGAGGAACTTTGCTTTGAAAGCTTGGAAGATTCAGATTCTTGTCTCTCAAATCAAGGACCTTTGGAAGGAACTTGAAGATGTGATCCCTATCCATGTGAGTCGTGACTTAAATTCGACAGCCGATTTCCTTGCAAATATGGGTGCGGAAAAAGAGGTTGGAGTTCAGCAGCACAGTGACATGCCTGTGGAAGATGCTGAGATTCGACAGGGACTTGCAAAATTTTTGAGTCAATGAGAAATTTTTGTGCTAAGGTTGATTTTCGTCGCATTTTCGTGACCTGCTGTGCTGCTGCGGCCTTTGGCAGGAAACTGTCGCGATATCGCGACAGTTTTCATCGCCACGGCCTTCGGAAGGTTTTCGTCGCGATTTCGCGACGCTTTGGGAGAAGATGCAACAAGGAGGCAAATAGTCGCGATATCGCGACAGTTTTTGTGTTTCGGCGACAAGGGAAAAAACCGTCGCGATATCGCGACAGGTTTCGTCGTCACGGCCTTTGGAAGTTTTCCGTCGCGATATCGCGACGCTTTGAGAGAAGTTGCAACAAGGAGGAAAACAGTCGCGATATCGCGACAGTTTTTGTGTCTCGGCGACAAGGGAAAAAACTGTCACGATATCGCGATAGGTTTCGTCGCCACGACCTTTGGAAGTTTTTCGTCGCGATATCGCAACGCTTTGAGAAAAGTTGCAACAAGGAGGAAAACAGCCGCGATATCGCGACAGTTTGTGTGTTTCGGCGACAAAGGAAAAAACCGTCGCGATATCGCGACGTTTTTGATGACTGTGTGCCTGCTAGAAGAACTGTCGCGATTTCGCGACATTTTTGGCAAATGGATGACTTCTGGAAAAGACGTCGCGATTTCGTGACCATTTTGGAGCTTGTGCCTCATGAAGATTTTTTGTCGCGATTTCGCGACACTTGGGAGGATTGTTTGCAGTTTGGCATTTTTGTCGCGATTTCGCGACACTTCTGGCGTGGGGGTGTCAAAAGGAATTTGTGTCACGATATCGCGACATTTTTGAGGGCTGATTGCTTTGTTGAGAATCCGTCGCGATATCGCGACATTGTTGGTGGTCAAGGGTTGCTGGCTTATGCTGTCGCGATTTCGCGACATGTCGCGATTTCGCGACCGGTTGCTCGGTGGCGGCTTCGGCTGGCTTGACTGTCGCGATTTCGCGACATGTCTTTCCTCTTGTGCTTTGTGTTGGGAAGTGCTGCCCTCTTGTCTTTTGTTTTGGCTTCTGGCTTCCTTGCTCTGGTTTGGGATGTTTTGGCTCCCTCTTGTACAGGTTCTTTGTTTTAATTCAAGTTTTTCAATTTTTCTCAAAAAAAAAAAAGCATACAAGAAATCCTTAATGATGCTAATGATAGTAATGAAAATTTTGTCACCATACCTATTGTTTTATGGAAAGCAATATACAAGGGGATAATTACTCTTAATGTTTCCAAAATCAAAGCACAAGGAAACAAGCCATTGATGAAGGATGTTGTTTGTGACACTAATGATTTGAAGCCCATGATGATGGATAATTGTTGTGATACTAATTATTTGAAGCCCATAATGGTGGATGAATGTTGTGATACTAATGATCTTTGTGAGCAGGAAAAATATGCATGTTGTGATCCCTTTCCAAATGAAAGTGACTTGCACATGGTTCGTGATTATTCAGAGAGAGCCTATGCCATTGTAATTGATGAGGACATAGACTCAAATGATGACAAGAATAGTTGAGCAATATGATGATGGTTTTGGCCATTTTGAGAAGCACACTAAGGGAATTGGTTCCAAATTTCTACAAAAAATGGGCTACAAATAGAAAGGTTTGGGAAAGTATGAACAAGGCATGAAAGAACCACTTGTACCAATAATAAGACCAAAATATGAAGGTCTTGGGTACACAGGACATGTGAGCACAAATGAATCAAGCACAAAATTTGTAATAGGTAATAGTGATAGCAAATTGGTGACAAAAAATAGATGTGAGCATTGTGGTAAATATGGTCATAGGATAGAGAAATGTTGGAATCTCTATTCTTGTAAATTTTTTGGAGGACATAACCATTCACACATGTTTTTTCTACAAAAATAAAGGAAAGAATGTAGATTAAAAATGAATTGTGGATGGATTGATATGAATGCTTGGGATAAGCTAAAAGGAATATTGTATGGTTTCTTCAAAAGAAAACCAAGTGTGATTCAGAGTTGCTTAGATATAGATATAGTGACACATGGAGAATGAAGATAATTTTGATGAAGAAGGAATGTGTAGTCATCATAATTTGTAAAACATTTTTTACCAAATAATGTACTAAAGGGGGGTGTTTTGAGTATTACATTATTTGATCTAATGTATGTGTCACTTTGTGAAAGTGAAATGTGTCAAAAGAGAGAAGTGAGTGAAGAGTCACATTGACATGTGGTATGTTGAGAGCTTGTCTTAATGACAAGAATGTGAAAGGTTGCATTTCCTAGATTTGTAGAGGAGAGCAATAGTTTGAGGACTGAAAAGTCATGTATTGTATTATATTGGAGATAACTCTCCATTGTTGTATCATACCTTGAATATGGAAGCATAATACAATGAAGATCTCTCTTTTGTGATATACATTTGTGATATCTTGTGTCTATCTTTATGTGTTTTCCTATTGTAATGTTTGTTATTATTCAATGCATAATATTATGATCCTGGTTAACATTTTGTTAACATGAAATAGTGTCATGTTCCAACAATCCTCTCTCTCTCCAAAACTCAAGACAACTCTAAAACTACAACTATCTTTGGGATCCCATGTTTGGTGCTCCTATGACTCCTCCTCCTTCCCTTTCTATAAGTGGCAACATCCTCATCGATTATTGTGATTGGTGTATCATGGACCTAGAATAGGTACATAATTGCATCCTTGTTGGTGATGGAAGGTATCGATCAACAAGGATAATTTCATGATATGTAGCTTGATATTGCATTACCCACTCCATCTTGACCTATAGGTTTCATTGCACCTGTGCCATCTAGTCCTATAGTACCTAAACCACCTGGCCCCCTCTAGTTAGTCCTACTATTGTAATAGTCCTCATTGTTATCATGTTTTGTTTTATAGTCAAACCCTATATGGTTTGCTACTTTCCTATGATCTGATTGCTAGTCGGTCCCTCTCTACTATTTGTGCTATAGCATTTGCCTAAGTGGCTACTAGTATAACCTTCAAGCTCTCCACCTTCCTAGTTAGGGTATCCTATTTTGTCTAAATGACAAGCTAAGACGACTTTCTTAGTCATGCCTCATTAGTTGTGCTTGTAAGCAGTGCAAGTAGTGGAGGTATTTCTACTGTTGCCTATTCCTACGCCTTTTGTTATCCTCGATACTCCTTGTATCAATGCACCATAACTAGCACTACCTCTATCACCCTTCTAGACCTCAACCACTGCTCTATTAGTTATGCCCCTACATCAGTCATCTACATTGACTTGATGATCTCGTACCATTTCTAGTAGTCATGGGTCCCTCTAGGATCATCATGCCCAAGGTTTAGTATCATGGGGTCATCGAGATCAACCTCTATATAAGAATCTAAGTTTGGTGGTCCATCAAATCCTCTCTCCCATGTAAATATTTTATACTAAATTAGCCTTGCTAGTACCCCTACCGATTGCTTTATTGGAATACCTATTTGTTAAAATAATGAAACTCCCATTCCCCCCATGGTACCACCAACCATATAACCCATCTAATATAAGCTATATGGTAGGTATCATCCTACCAGTTTAGATGATGTCTATATAACCTCTAGATGACCTCCTTTGATCGTAAATTTATTGTCCATATTGCCACTGCCAACATGCCCTTATTAGATTTACTTTGTCCTACATTGAATTAGCAGTTCCACCTATAGGTTTTTGGTGCCTCTTATCTTTGATTGGCCTTAGTAGTCTTAAGAACCTCAAAAATGCAATATCTCCTACGCCCACACCTAGAGCAATGTGCATATGCTTAAACTTCTACCTCCTTGATAGACAATCCAGTGGAGAGACTGGCAGAGGCATTCTAACATGACAAGTCCCCACATGAACACCATTGGCTCATCACACATCTATGGTATACCCTATATGAACACCATTTTTCAAGTCCCCACATGAACACCACTACTTATCCTAAATACCCTAGATATTATGGTACATAATAATGTCATATGTTTGTCCAAGAAGCCATAAACATACATGACATTAATATAAATGCTTAAATGCACTATTAGGAACTCTACAGTACTAGTCAACCTCTCCAAACACCTCCTCTAATATTATCCTAGGTGGACCTCTGCACCTTTGATGGGTGCCCTTAAGATCCTCCAAACATCCTCAAGGGTGATGATCATCTTCCATAACGAGAGTTGAAAGGTATTCATCTATGAATACTATTGCTCCATGAGTGGCACCAAGAGTGCTCTATTAATCTCCACCTTAGGCATTAGGGCTATATATAGCTCTAATGCTACTTAAAGTGCATGATTTGCATAGCCAAGGAGACCTTAGATGGTCTCCAAAGCATGTGGATGACACTCTCTATAGTCTAGCATATGTAATCTCTCTTGCATCCAAGGCAAATCTTCAACTTTGTCAGCCTCAAATCACAAAATCAAATAAAAAAGAGTAAGAAAGCTAAGTGTAAAAGTACCCCCAACAAGAAAGTGTCATCAAGTAGAAAAAGTGTTGTCCATATGGCAATAGTAATGTCGCACGAAAAAAGCGCTATCAGGGGATGCAAGTGCCACTAATGCATGAAAACATCACCCTCCTTTTAGGGTGTATATTTTGAGGTAAAATGTTGACCTAAGATACATATTGGTACTAACACTCTTACTCGATATCATGGGTATGTGTGTTAAGCCATAAAGCTCTCAATCTCCTCTAGATTAAGGTTAAGATTAGTCAAAGAAAGTCATATAGGTGTTCTTCAATCAATCTATCAAACCTTTAGACTATAATCTCATAAACTACCCCCATCTTCGAAGTGAGGAAAGGACTAGGAAGTGTTGTATAAAGGTCCTTCATGATACCTTCCTTGTTTTTCCTTTGTCACACGAATACATGGACTACATTGTGTATAATATATGACATGAAGTTGAATTAACAATAATATAAAAAACATTACTCTAATATATGATTCCTAATCATCTTCTTCTCCAATTATTTATTGTTATCCACTATAGTCCATAGAAGGAATCTTAATGGCCTACTAGGTACCACATAATTAATTTACCCTTGAAGATGGTATACAAAGTGTTGATCCCTTTATTCTCCATTGTAGACAGACTAAAGCAACACTAAATTTGAATATTGAAGAAAATACTAACATTAAAATGATGTTATTAATTATATCAATTTAGCTAATTTTATGTTTCAATTGGTGGCATAGTAACTCTTTACTACAATATTCTTGTTATAACCAAACTCTTTTGATTAGATATTACCAATAATCAAGATTGCATATTTTATAACAAATCAAGGCACTTTAATATATTTTGAAGATTTCCTTTAGCATAATAGAGTCAGAATCTCCTCTTCTTAAATAAACCTTCACTTCTCACAATATATACAGGTTTTAAGAACGAGTATACTGGCTACTCCCTAAAATTACTTAAGATCAATAACACTCAAATGTTGTGAAAATAAAATCAAATTTGTGTTTTAAAAAAGGTTGCTTCTATATTGATAATCTCTTATAATGTTGTCTATATAGTTGCATCTTCTATCATCAAATCGAAATTGCATATAGTTGCATGTAGGACTTGTTTGCTACATATCTCTTGCACCTTCACCTTCAAAATAAAAATTATCTTTTAGTTTTTCAACAAGAAAAAAAATTATTTTAGTTTTAAACCTAATTGTTGCATTTGTATATCGCATTAGGTTTAAGGTTAAATTTAGTCAAAGAAAGTCACATAGGTGTTCTTCAATCAATCCATCAAACCTTTAGATTATAAGCTCACAAACTACCCCCATCCTCAAAGTGAGAAAGGACTAGGAAGTGTTGCATAGAGGTCCTTCATGACACCTTCCTTGTTTTCCCTTTGTCACAATGATACATGCACTACTTTGTGTATAACATATGACGTGAAGTCAAATTAACATTGATATATAAAATAATAATTATTATTCATTACTCTAAGATATGATTCCTAATCATCTTCTCCTTAAATTATTTATTATTATTCACTACAGTCCATGAAAGGAATCTTAGCGGCCTAATGGGTACCACATAGTTAATTTACCTCCGAAGATGTTGTACAAAGTGTTGATGCCCTTATTCTCCATTGTAGAAAAACTAAAGCAACACTAAATTTGAATATTGAAGAAAATACTAACATTAAAACAATGTTGTTAATTAAATCAATTTAGCTAATTTTATGTTTCAATTTGGTGGCTTAGCAACTCTTTACTACAATATTCTTGTTAAAACCAAACTTTTTTTTATTAGATATTACAAATATTCAAGATTGCATAATTTATAACAAATCAAGGCACTTTAATATATTTTGAGGATTTCCTTTAGCATAATAGAACCAGTATCTCCTCTTCCTAAATAAACCTTCAATTCTCATAATTAATTAATTAATTAATTTATATATATATATATATATATATATATATATATATATATATATATATATATATATGGAGGAACCATTAATTACGAACAAATTAAACAATACCAATAAAAGGCAAAAAAAGTGTGTCAAGACTAAAAAGGAGAAAGTAAATTTAGTTTCAGGCAAGGATATACTGTTGGACAGGGTTCTGGAAATGGAAGGAAAAACTCTAACAGGAAGATTCTATGGGAGATTATACTCAGAAAAAACTCTAGCTCAGTGGGTAGCAAGGGAATGGAGTCCAGCAATAGGATATTCTCCAAGTTTCTATATTCGGTAAGAGGATGGTTAGCTTTTTCATTCGGATCAAAAGAGGATGCAGATAAAATATTGCAGAGAAGATGGTTTTGGGACTCATATGCTCTGTCTTTAAAACGGTGGTCCCCTTGTTTTGACCCAAGAAGTGAGTCCAAGTCAATTCAGCCGATATGGGTCAAGTTACCAGGTTTACCATTGGAGCTGTGGACATGTCGGATATTGACGAAAATAGGTAATCAGCTAGGATCATGTGTGGATATTGACCAAGGGTGCCTGAGTGGCTCCTCTCAAACTATCGCAAGGATATTAGTGGAGCTGGACCTTCGGGAAGGTCTTTCGGAGACAATTGAGATCAGAATAGGGAAGTGGCATTATGACCAAATTCTTGATTATGTGAAGAAACCTTTTCGATTGTTGAGCAAGGTGCAGCAAAAGTATTGTCATTGTTGTCAACACAGACAGATAGATCAGTTGATGCAGTGGACAGGGGTTCAAAGGTCAGTCAAATCATGTACAGTGAATTTTCGAGAAGACAAAAGTGGCCCAGATTCAGAAAATCAAAGAAAAAAACAAGTAAGAAAACTATCGCAATATCGCGACATGTTTTCTCTCACGATTTTGCGACATATCGGAGGAAAGAGAAGGCGCAAGCAAAACTGTCGCGATTTCACAACATGGACGAGGAGAGAGAAGGCGCAAGCAAAACTGTCACGATTTCGCGACATGGCCGAGGAGAGAGAAGGTGCAAGCAAAACTGTTGCGATTTCGCGACATGACCGAGGAGAGAGAATGCGCAAGCAAAATTGTCATGATTTCGTGACATGGCCGAAGAGAGAGAAAGCACAAGGATAACTGTCACGATATCATGACATGGTGAAAATCTAGAAAAGAAGATGTCGCGATATCGTGACATGGTGAAAAGCTAGAAAAGAAGATGTCACGATTTCGTGACATGTCAAGAAGAAAGAAAAGAAAATTGTCGCGATTTCGCGACATGTTGGCAGAGAAAAAGCCAAGAGGAAAATGTGTCGCGATTTTGCGACATGTTTGAGAGAAAGAGCCTGCAAGGAAAAGTGTCGCGATTTCGCGACAATCTGCAAGAGAGGCAGTACGGACGAAAAATGTGTCGCGATTTTGTGACATGTTTGAGAGAAAGAGCCTGCAAGGAAAAGTGTTGCGATTTCGCGACAAGTAGCAAGAAGGATGGTACGGACGAAAAAGTGTCGCGATTTCGCGACAGGTTCGAACAAGAAGTGTACGGAAGGAAAGATGTCGTGATTTCACGACATGTTCCGTTTTCGCGGGCAAGAGGCTGAAGAAGGCACAAGGCAGCGAATGTGTCGCGATTTCGTGACAGGTTCGAACAAGAAGTGTATGGAAGGAAAGATGTCGTGATTTCACGACATGTTCCGTTTTCGCGGGCAAGAGGCTGAAGAAGGCACAAGGCAGCGAATGTGTCGCGATTTCGCGACATGTCAGATTTTCACTGGGGTTTGCGAAGAAGAGTGTACGGAAGAGAAAGATGTCACGATTTCATGACATGTTCCGTTTTCGTGGGCAAGAGGCTGAAGAAGGCACAAGGCAGCAAATGTGTCGTGATTTCGTGACATGTCAGATTTTCGTTGGGGTTTGCGAAGAGCAGTGTACGAAAGCGAAAGATGTCACGATTTCGCGACATGTCAAGTTTTCGCTAGTGCAGGCAGAACAGAGTGCAAGAAAGCGAAAAGTGTCGCGATTTCGCGACATGTCGAGTTTTCGCTGAGTGAAGCCGAGAAGAGTAGCAAGAGGCGAAAAGTGTCGCGATTTCGCGACATGTCGAGTTTTCGCTGGGTGAAGCCGAGAAGCGTAACAAGAGGCGGAAAGTGTCGCGATATCACGACAGGTCATGTTTTCGCGGGTAGAAGGCGAGAAGAGTGCAAAGAGACAGAAGTGTCATGATTTCATGACAGGTGGCAACAGCACGCTTACTGATAGTTAACTGGAACAGAACTACAGTTAAAGGGGCAGTGGTAGAGAAAAAGCAGGGAGCCAAAATTAGAAAAGTTAACTGGAGTCAGTGCGACGGTTACAAGTGCAGTAACAGTTAGAAATCATGCAGCTATTTTTTAAAATAGTCGAAGAAAAAGAATTCGAACAGTCGCATACGAAGAATCGAAAAATGCATTCGAACAGTCGCATAAGGAGAATCAAAAAATGCATTCGAACAGTCGCATAAGAAGAATCGAAAAATGCATGCACGGATAGAAAAAGATTCGAACAGTCGCATAAGTAGAATAAAAAATGCATGCACGCATAGAAAAGAATTCGAATAGTCAGAGAATGTTATTCGACTGCATGCGAGATTCCAAAAGTCATAGAAGACGAGGAGTCTCGATGAGAAAAAGGGGTTATAAAAAGACAGTCACACAAAGAATCGGAGTTGCTGCTGTAAGTGTGAAATTACTGCGTAAAGAGGGTTAGAAGAGGGCCAAGAGAGAAATAAGCAGAGCCGTGAGAGTGTGTAGAGTTTGTTTAATTGCAGACCAGTCAGGGTTGTGTAAACAGTGAAGGCATTTTTATGTCATTGTAATAACTCATAATTGCAGTTCAAGTTGGTGCTTGGTATTAGGGGTTGGTGCTCCTATCTGTTGCAGCAAAAAATTAAGGGGTTGGTGCTCCTTCCAGTGGATGCTGGTAAAGTGTTTGTAAAATTGGTGTTTTGCACAGGCTGGATTTGGATTGGAGTCCAAGCAGTCATTTTTGAGGAGTAGCCAAATTGGTGAACCTCGTTATATTGTGTGTTGTGGTGTGCCCTCTTATGAAAATTGCTTTACTTGTTTTCAAGTTCTCTTTGTTTCAGTTTTAAATGCTGTAGATTTGAATTTTAATAGCTACATTGATTCACCCCCCCTCTCAGTGTCATTGTGAGAATATCACCGATGTGCTAGATGTCATGTCTATGGTCATTTAGTAGCAGAATGTGGACTGAAATTCACAGCAAGGGAGGGGAGGAAGAGTTTTAAAGAAAATCACAACCCTGGAGGGAGAGTGGATGGTTTAGACAATCACTTGGAGGGATTCAATAGTAGAAATTTAGGTCGGGTTCCAACTCCTGTAGATGAAAATGGTGGTCAGGCGAATGGTATAAGCAATACTGCAGATGATCCCCATCTCTCCAATGCTCATAACAAAGGAGACAGAAGAGACTCAATATTAGATCAGAGGGAGGAAACACATGTCCAGGCAAACACAAGGGAGGCAAATACCTCATTGAGACCACATGTGGTAACCCAATTACACAACAGTCCTCCCAGTTCTACAAATTATAACTCTGATTTAAGAACAAACCTTGTTGAAGAGCTATTACCCCCCTTCCAGGACAGGTCTTTGGGGTCTGATAAACAAAAGGTTTCTGCAAAGAGAAGTGGTATCTGGAAAGAAGATATGAATATCCAACATCCTAGTAATAAGGGGCCTCTCAGCATTCCAATTTTTTCTTCATTAACAAAGTCCACATCTTTACTTTCATCTTCTTCTAAAGGCAGAGAGACTTTAAAGGGGCCTCACAATTATTTTCTCCGATCACACAAATCAGCAGCAGAAGAAAACGCGAGACACGAGGTTAACCACCTTAGGAGACAAACACCAACGGCAAAGGACAAGCTTTGAGGGAAGTAAAGACAGGGAAACAAAAGTCAATAATAGGGGCACTTAGAGCAGGCAAAACCCCAAAATCAGTTAAATAATGTTAATCCTCTCTCAAAATATTCGGGGTCTGGGCAGCGCCTCAAAAAAGACTGCACTAAGGAGGTTAATGCAACTTCATCTTCCAGATATTCTATTTCTTCAAGAGACTATGGGAGTGGGTGTGAAAGTGGAAAGCATACTCCACACCCTTATAAAGGACTGGGAATTCTACTCTTTCGACTCTGAGGGCAGATCAGGTGGCCTTGTACTGGGGTGGAAGAAGAGGAATTTCAGGTTTATAAAATCTACTTTTCTTACATCAGGAATAGGAGTGGAGCTCTTCTCTATGGAATTGGGGAAATCCTTTGTGTTGGTAAACATTTATGGCCCTTATGAAAATAAAATTCATTACTGGGATACCCTATTTGCCAATAACTTTCTATAGCATGGGAATCTTATCCTAAGGGGTGATCTAAATTTCACTTTGAACAGAGCTGAGATATGGGGGACAACAGCAAGAAGTGACCCACAAGTTGGGTTTTTTAAACACAAATTTGAATTGGAAGACTTGGTAGATGTAGAACCAATCAAAATTACTCCTACTTGGAGCAACAATAGAGTAGGTGAGGATTATGTGGCAAAAATATTGGATCGATTCTATGTCTCCGATTCCCTGCTGATGGATGGGGAGAAAATCAGAACCTGGGTGGACCCTGGTGGCATCTCAGACCATTTCCCTATTTTGCTTCAAATAGGCAACCCAGATAGGAAACCTCCAAGCCCTTTCAAATTCAATTCAACTTGGCTGCAGGACAAAGATTTTCAGAATCTGGTTAAAGAAGAATGGAACTCTTATGATGAAAACTTGGGAAGTTCAGCCTGCTCTCAAATGACAAAAATCCTGAAGAAAGTTAAAACAGTTGTTTCTAAATGGGCTCATAATAAGTATAGGCAACAAATGCAGGAACTCCTTTTAGAACAACAGATTGCTATTTCTTATGAGAGAGTGAATGAGGTCGGTCTTTCAGAGGAATCCAAATCAACCATCAGAGCATTGGAAGGGAAAAAAAGTAATATCTTGCTAGCTCAAGAAGCCCAATGGAGGCTTAAAAGTAGAGCTATATGGCTGGAGTTAGGGGACGAAAACACCAAATTCTTTCAAAATTATGCAAATCACAGGAAAAATATTAACACCATCTGGGAATTGCCCAATGGAGAGGGGTCAAAAGCTAGGTCCTTCAAAGACCTTGCAGCTCTTGGCATAAAACATTTCAAGCACTTGTTTAAAGATCCCAAAAGGGTAAACTTGGCTGAGATCTTAAAACATACAACCTTCTTTCCAAGTTTTGTTGACGAGGCTACTAATGAAATGATTCTTGAGAAAGTGTCATTGGAGGAATTAAAAGAAGTGCTATCATCCTTTCAGAAGGACAAAAGTCTTGGGCCAGATGGTTGGGGGGTAGAATTCTTCTTGGGTTTCTTTGACTTAATTGGGGAAGACCTGATTAGAGTTATTGAAGAAACTAAAGCTTCAGGGAAGATCCCAGTGGATTTCAACTCAACCTTCATCGCCTTGATTCCAAAGAAGGACTCTCCAACTTCTTTCGATGACTTCAGACCTATTTCCTTGTGCAACTGCCTCTATAAAATTATTGCCAAAATTATTGCCTTGAGGTTAAAAAGTGTTTTTTCTGATTCCATCTCCAGTGAGCAATTTGGGTTTCTAAATGGGAGGCAAATCCACGATGCTGTTGGAGTGGCTCAAGAAGGGCTGCATACTATAAAAACAAAAAGACTTCCTGCTATAGTTGTAAAACTGGATCTTTCCAAAGCTTTTGACAGGGTTAATTGGTTGTATTTGAGGATCATGCTTCTTCACATTGGGTTCAACCTCCGAGTTGTTAATTGGATCATGGGATGTGTGACCTCAGTCTCCTTTGTTGTACTTATAAATGGTTCTGCATCTAATTTCTTTTCCTCAGAGCGTGGCATTAGGCAAGGTTGTCCCTTATCCCCCTTTTTATTTCTTTTGGTGGCTGAAGGTTTGAGCAGGGCTATCAAAGAAGCTAAGAGAACAGGGCAGATTAAAGGAATTCAAATGAGTACATCATTCTCTCTAACACATCTCTTATTTGTAGATGATGTTATTTTGTTCAGTGTTGGTTCTGTTAGGGACATAAGCAAGCTTAATGATATTCTAAGGAGCTATTGCCTTGCCACTGGTATGGAAATCAATATGGGAAAGTCTACGATGTCGTGTTTTGGCCTGGTGGAAGAGGAGGAAATTTTTTTTCAGAGAATTCTTTCTTTTCCTAAGACTGATTTCCAATCAGGGATAAAGTATCTGGGATTTTGTTTGAAGCCAAATAACTATGGCATAAGAGATTGGGATTGGTTGGTGGAAAAGATAGATAAAATGATTTCTATGTGGTGTAATAGGTGGTTATCAATTGGAGGCAGATTAACTCTTGTAAAATCAGTCCTGGAGGCAATCCTTGTCTACTGGCATGGCATGGCTTTCATCCCAGTAGGGGTACTAGAAAAAATCAGAAAAAGGTGCTTCAAATTTCTGTGGAATGGAAAAAGGGACAAAGCAGCCATTGTTTTAGCCAATTGGAAATCAATAGCAAAACCAAAGGATAAGGGAGGTTGGGGTATTAAAAATATCCATCTTTTTGGTAAAGCACTGGCCGCAAAAAGCTTATGGAGGCTGCTTACTCAAGAAAACCTATGGAGCAAAGTCATCAAGGCAAAATATATCGAACCTCTTTCAATGGAAGAGTGGATAAGGAAACCTGACAAGTCCATCAGAAAGGTGTCTAACTTCTAGAAATCTGCTATTCAGGCCTTTCCACTTCTGGGAAATTGGTTGGCATGGAAAATTGGAAACGGTGAAAAAGTGAGAATTGGGGAAGATCCTTGGGTTGGTTGTGGCAACGAGCATAGACTTTTTGAGGACCTCTTACTTTCTCTCCACAATGCAGGTTTTTATACTCTTTCTCAGGTGGAAGACCAAGACACTACTAACATATGGCAGCAAGGTTGGATGAGTGTGCAACAACTGGGTCTTGAAGGCAGGAAGGCTGAGTCATGGCAAGCTTATGTGAAGGCACTTCTCATTAGTCATACTAGGATCAGACCAACAGTGGATGATGAGCTGGTTTGGACAAAAAATACTATGAGGGGGGTTTATACAGCTAGGATGGGATATAAAGACTTGTTTGCACATGATAGGCAGGAGGGCAATATATGGTGGTGGAAAGCGATTTGGAAGGTAAAGACGCCTTTAAAAACCAAAATTTTCTTATGGCTGGCCCTCAATAACAGAATTTTAACTTGGGATGTATTAATGAAGAGGGGGTTCCAAGGTCCAGGAAGGTGTACACTCTGTCATAAGGAGCTTGAAACTATCAACCATTTATTGGTTGGCTATGTTTTCACAAAGTATGTATGGAAGGAGATTGAGGTGATAACTGGGAGCACAGGTACCTGGCAAGGAGACACATTGGAACACTGTTTGTAGCAATGGTTTGATTCTAAAGATCTGAAGTCCTACAGGGCCCTCCCTTTTGCGGTGGCATGGGGAGTTTGGCTAGCAAGAAACTCAGATATTTTCCAAGCCTCTTCTCAACTAGCCTTTCAAATTGCTACTCAGATCCGTTCTTTCATTGCTGATCTTGTGAAACCTACTGTGCAAAAAGGCCCAAGAAAAACGAAAGCTGCCAGTGTCAACAAATCAGCTCCCTGGGGTTTTTTTGATGGTGCTTGTCAAGGCACCCCTCTTATGTGTGGGGCAGGGGGAATCCTTTTTCTTAAGGATTCTCATTTCATTCAGTTTAAGGCTGGCCTAGGAGGGGGCACAAATAATTATGCCGAATTAATTGCTTTGAAGTTACTCTTGAAAATTGCTCTGGACCACCATGTTCAACAACTCCAAGTTTTAGGAGACTCCTTGTTGGTCATCAATTGGATGAAGAAAATTTTCAGAATGGAGAACTTAACTTTGCAGCCAATTTTTCAACAGGTAAACATTCTGGCAGATGTCCTAAACCCCATATCCTATACTCATATCTACAGAGAACTCAACTCTGGGGCGGATGCTTTGTCAAAGGAAGGTCTGCAGCTGGCGCAAGGAAGATGGGAACTGATGGAAATAAAGGATGGTGTGACTATCCAGGAGACAGCGATTTCTTGGCTCGATAATTAAAAAAAAAAAAAAAAATTTACCGGAGGCAGTTTCTTGTACGCTTTTTCTTTCCTTTCTGGTTTTCACTTGTAGACAATGTAGCTGAGCATTATTGATACCTCTGTGTAGAGGTCTTATGGGAAATTTTTAACTCTTAGCCCTTCCTTGATGGCTCTAAGAAATTTTAGGTGGGGACAGCCTGTGTGTTCCTGCCTGGTTATTTCAGCTTGCCTTGGGCAACTTCACAATGTAATTATCTTTTTCTGGTGAAATAGAAATTATGATTTTTTTTCGAGGAAAAAAAAAAAAAAAATAATATATATATATATATATATATATATATATATATATATATATATATATATATATATATATAGAGAGAGAGAGAGAGAGAGAGAGGTTTTAAAAACGACTCCCTAAAATTACTTAAGATCAATAGCATTTGAATGTAGTGAAAATACAATTGCATTTGTGTTTTGTGTTTTAAAAATGTTTGCTTTTATATTAATAATCATTTATAATATTGGCTTTTCTTCGGGAGGTCCAAGGTTCAAACCGTGCATGTAGTGAAAATACAATTGCATTTGTGTTTTGTGTTTTAAAAATGTTTGCTTTTATATTAATAATCACTTATAATATTGGCTCTTCTTTGGGAGGTCCAAGGTTCAAACCGCGCGTGGGCGAATGTATGAGGGAGTGGGTGTGTGTATGATCATGTGTTAAATTCTCTATTGATAAGCTCAACTTTTCCCCTTGCGAGAGCTCATGGTCGGATGGGGATACCAAGCCTTAAGTGTCGATCATAAGGATTTCTCACACTAACCAAATCCAAAAAAAAATATTTTATAATGTTGTCTTTAATTTGCTAGCATAATTATTCATTTTGTTTTAATAAATTGTTGATTCCAATTGTAGTAATTCAAGCCTTAAACAATCAATCATGAAGAATAAAATAAAAAACTTCGGAACCTTTGACAACAAAAAGAATAACAACAATTCAACAATTTCTATGTTAAAATCATCTTGACCATATTAAATTAAAATATTTATAGAAATATAGTTTGGGTTGAGAACGTCCTGAAACATTGTTGATAATAAAGAGGGGCTTCAGTTTTTTTGTTGGAAGACGATATATACAATTAAAGAGGCAAAGTTTAAAAACTAGGGGATTAAGAGATCATGAAGAGATAAAAAAAAACAAAAAAAAACTGCATTTTGAACTTTGTCACGAAAGACAAGATATCAAAATGGATTTGTATAAGCTGATCAATTTTTTTGAATAATTTTTTTATTTTTTAGTCAAAAAAATTAAATTATCAACCATCTCAATTTTTTCTAATAAATTATGAATATCATTTATACATTATTTTCAAAAATATTAATTTATTAAATTTTTATAATCTATATTAAAAATCATTATTATATATAAAATAGCATACAATTGATTTTTAAAATTATTTATTTTTAAATATATAATCTCTAATATAAAATAAATTAACTAAATATATAAATAAAATTAACATTATATATTTTTTAAATACATAATTAACCTTTTATAATTTTAAAGAAGAACATTTTTTTAAATAACATTTTATAATTTTAAAGAAGAACATTTTTTTAAATAACATTTTATAATTTTAAAGAACAACATTTACTGATAGAAAAGCTGCTGGATTGCAAATGTTTGCCCCACATGCAAATTACACTATTTAACCAAAAGCATTTTAGGTCAGAGGACGTACAATTATGTCTAGGATTGCATGTAAAGATGAAGTTGATAACAATCGAAATTTCATGCGGTGGTTGGCTCTAAATAATTGTTAGGCTTTATGAATTTTAGTTGCTTTTCATATGGGCCACCTACACATTTAACGTGGGCCAAGCTTTGAATGGAAAGCTAAAGAGATCTCACATGTCGATGGGTCCCACATAAGTTCGTATCATTCTCATAATTCTTCTTTTTTCCAAGGGTACATATTCTCAGACTTTGCTAAAAGACAAAAACACGAAAAAAAAGCCAACAAATTTTGTGTTCTCGATTATCAAGTGGGGTTGGAGACTGGGATTATTAATGTTAATTATTAATGGGATTGTTCACCGATATGATATTAATTTGACCGCATTTCTCAAGCAATTGCATAGTATTTATTTAATAGCAAGGTTTAAATATATTGTATCGGACTTGCACAATGTTAATAAGCCTGCGACAACCCATGTAGGGTGTTTTTGAATTTTCTTTGCCTATAATTTTAGGGTGAGCACATGTAATGGAAAAAGCAATTAATTTTATAATTCAGTTGAGCTAAGGGGCCACGTTACTGGTACGTTTGAAAGCTTAGATTCCTTCTACGAGGACCTTCACACGTCACGTAATTTTTTTTTGGGTGAAAAACTATTATATTAATAAAATAATGTTTAATCATACAAAAAAGTGGGTGGGATTAGCACACCCCGTAAACCAATACATTAACCATTGTGGTTAAGAGTATACAAGAGTGTCAGAAACAGCCCACAAACTGCCAATAACAACTGCCAAAACAGTATTAAATATGCATTCGAAAAGAAAGAAGCCGAGAAATTATTGCCACCTAGAAGGGGAAGGAAGATGCACATGACTCATAATGCAAGGTGCATTCCCCCAATGATCCATGAGGGTACGCAAGTACTGCAGTTCCACCTGTACTTTTTTAACCTGTACTTGAATCTGTAACTAGCAATCAAAGAATATATCATATTTATCAGCAACAGAGAAGACATGTCCGACATCTTGCTGAGAAAAAATAGCTCTATTTTGGGACTTCCACAGATAAAACAAGGTACCAATTCTAAAAATATTCCAAACAACATCCAAGTTGAAGGAAAAAGTAATAGGGTCACCCAAAATAGCATGCACCCAAGTAAAATCCTCCTGCATAAAAGGTCTGAAAATTTCAAGAAGCCACTCCCAAGCTGACTGAGCCCGATCACAAGACCAAAAAACATGCGATAAATCTTCCGCTTGTCCACAAACCGGGCAAATGAGATTATGAACACCCAGATGCTTGAGCCTACTGCCAACAGGTAACCCTTGATGTAAGAGACTCCAAGCAAAAAAACTCGGTTTAGGTTCAATATAAGTAGCCCAAGCAATCTTAAACCTCTTATTCCATTGGGAGGGAAGAGAGACTAAATTCCATCTCAAAGTGAGCTTATCAACCATTGGAACTTGTGGGGTGAGCCATTTGTAACCAAGATGAGCTTTATATTGCAAAACAGGAAGCTCCCAGGCCAACACCAATCGACCACCGGGGTTTTTGAAAATGCTTATGTAGTTTGCTCCAAATAGAAAACGGAATACTATCAATAACCACCTCATAAGTGTCTCTATCACCGGGATTTAAATTGTGAATTTGACAAAAACTTTCCCAGGGTATCCAACACCTGGCATGTCGGGAGAAGAAATAAAAAATGGAAGCAATACCACGCTTATAGAACCTCTACGCTCGACCCACTACACCAGAGCTAAGGGAGAACCTTGCCAAGTGATAACAGGAGACCACCAAATATTCATGGAAGACAAAGAGGCACCTGCTTTGCAAAAACTCCCTTTCCAACTAAGCCAAGGTTTGAAGGCCTCCCGGGCTTTCCAAATACTCCGAATGACAAAAGAACCTTTAACTTTAATAGGGACAGGGCAGTAAGAATGGATTGCAATCCCACCCCTTTCCAAATTTTCTTCCCCTGAAGCAAACCGGAAGAAATGCAATGCCTGACTAGCACTTTCCAAGATTCATCCCCAATTAAAGATCGGGTGATCCATTTAGCACAAAGGGCAAGACCTTGTCGGTGATAATCAAACAAACCCATGCCTCCACAATCCTTGGGCAAACAACAAATTTCCCAGGCTACCCAATGAAAACCTTGCTTGACAGAGTCTTTGGCCCACAAGAAGTCTCTCAGAAGCTTATCCAGTTTTTTATAACAAGATTTGGATGGAACCCAACAAGATGAATAATAGACATGGGTAGTGGCTAAAACCTTAGAACAAATCTGAAATTTTTCTCGCGGAGAAAGTTTCTTACTAGTCCGATAAGAAAGCTTCTTTTCCACTTTATCAATAACATACTGCCACAACTGAGCAGAGGAACCATGAAATGCAAAAGGAATTCCAAGAAATTTAAACACCTCACCTGGATGAATCCAAGTCCATTGGAATTGATGTAACCAGTGTGGCAGTTGAGATTGAGATTGCCGAAAACAAGATGTTTTTTTTCCATTGTATAGAAGAACCAGAGGCTAAACAGAACACCTCTAAGCAACTAATAGCCGAGGAAAGGGATTGCTCATCTTCTTGAACCGTTAAGAAGGAATCATCCGCAAAATGACCATTGACCAATTGACGGTCAGAATTAGGGAGAGCAATACCCTTGATTAATCCTTGATCCATATAATGGGCCAACAAATAGCCAAAAGCCTTTTGTAGCAAGAATGAAAAGAGATGAAGCAAGAGGGCACCCCTGTCTCACAGAGCGACCAAGGGAAATTGATTGAGATTGACTATTATTCAAGGTAAGAACAGCTGAAGCATCTTGAAATAACATAAGAATGGTGCTCACAAATACTGGCCCAAAACCTAGAGCCTGAAGCATGACAGATATGAAGTACCACTCCATCTTATCATAGGCTTTCTCAAAGTCTATCTTAATGAATAAAGCATCTTGTTCAGAATTTCTTGCCCACTCCATACCTTCCCAAACAGCAAGAACATTATCAAGAATGTATCTTCCCTTAACAAAGCCGGTTTGTTCGAGTTCGACAATCAAAGGCGAGAATAGATTTAAGCTTAAGCGCAAGGGCTTTAGCAATAATCTTGTAGCTCACATTAAGCAGGGTGATCGGCCTCCAATTGGTGATGAGCTCAGGATCTCCAAACTTAGGAATAAATTTAACATTGCCTTTGTTAATAATGGAACCCAGTGAACCACATTGCAGGGCTTTAATAATGTTTTATTTTTTAAATTTTTTTATAAAGATTACGTAGGGTAAATCTGCGAAGCCTAAGTTCATTATATTTTGATTTAAAGTTTTATTTTTTTTATTCATATATTATTATTTTGTTACTAGAGAAATTAGCAACTACCTTTCCTTTTTGACTAAGTAAGTCGTATTGGCTTCGATCGTCACATCAAATCATGGTGCTACCACTATAATCCTTATCTCGCCTCGGTAAACACAACCCGGAGTAAGGGAGACCCTCGATAGCGCGAGGTTGGTATTGTCATCATCAAGTTGGCGTACATTCAGGGTTGGTATTGCCATCATCAAGTTGGCGCACATTCAACGGACTTGCATTGCCTTCGATCGTTGTGTCAAATCATGGTGCTACCACTATAACCCATATCGTCACGTCAAATCATGGTGTTACCATTATAACTCTTATCTCGCCTCGATAAACACAACCCGGTGTAAAGGAGACTTCTAGTGGCTCGAGGTTGGTATTATCGTCATCAAGTTGGCGCACACGCAACAGACTCAAGTCAGACTACTACCTTTGTCCAAATTCGGCATGCTCCAATATTTGAACCTAGGTCTCCTCTTGGTAAGTGCCCAACTTCTTATTAATCCACCTAACCTTCGGGACATTATTATTATTTTTTAACAACAATTGTTTTTGGGTCACATAGGAGAGTTGGTCACAACCACACTATTTTTAGTAACTAACAAGTTCAGTGTTCAAACCACAAGGGCTACTCCCACCAAACCTATTTCGCCTTGTTATTGTTGACCCGACATGAAGGGGACCACTAGTCTCTCAGGATTCATACCGGTCTTTTGAATTTTTCACATAAGTTATTTTTTTTTTGTTGTATTTTTTTACCTAAGTTATTCTTTTTTCGGGTATGCTTTAGTTTTGATGGGGTTTCATTAGGGTTTTGATGTGGTATGATAAATATATGTAATTTATTATGCTTTAGTTTTGTTGAAATATGATAAAGCTTTGCTATTTTACGTGGATGTATGAAACTTTTATGTAAATAGGTTTTGGGACCTGTTCAAAAAGCCCACTCCTTTATTTACTTAATAAAAAAAGTTAATTTTTTGGAAGAGTAATAATAATTTGAATAAAGTTATACACAATCAAAATGAATTACATAGTCAAAAAAAAGTAATTTTTTTTATTTTCATAAGTAAAGTTATTATATAAATGAATTACCCAGTTGATTTTTTTTTTCATAAAAAAATCATTATATTTATAAAATTTTCGATTTGAAATAGAGAATGAGTGTGATCTAGGAATAAGAAGAAAGCATGAGAAAGAAATAGGAAGTAAAGTGTGATCAAGGAGTAATTGCCAATTCTTCTTGTTATGGATCTTTAGAAGAAACTTAAAAACTAAAAGATTCATATAAAGAAAATTTAGATAACATGGTAAGAAAGTTATTTTTGAAAGGCCTTAGTAGATAAGTATGGATACCCTATTTAGGGATAAGAGGAAGAACGAATCTATGAAAAACCCTATCCAAGTAGTATTATGACTTCTAATCAGGTGATTGTGGGTTCGAGTCCCATCGGGCGTGTTAGAATGAAACGTACAAAAGACGACATTTGATCCAACAACTTCCTATAACACAAATTATTCAGAAATACTGATTTTATTCATGATAGAAATACTTTAGGTTACAAATAGGGAGAATTCTCATTCTTTCTTTCACAAATGTACAATAAATCTGATACTATATTTTGGGCTCCTCAATGTAGGTGGGCTTCATGTGTAATGTGTGCCATCGGTAGTTGTGTTTGCTGATGTTTCCTCTTTGCACTTGTTGTAGACCTGCAAAAGGGAATTAGTATGTTTGGGGGCTTACCTTAGTCAGGCCCCATGGTGATGAAGACAAATTGACACAAAATATGCAATGAAAACTGAAATAAACTACGTAAATGACTGTAAATACATGATATGGAGTATACCTGACTGATTTGGAGGGAGAAACCTTTTGTAGGGTCAACTCGCAGGTCAGGGGGTGAACTGGAAGCCGGATTCATAGGTCGGGGGGCGAATTGAGTTGTAAGGACTTTCTGTTGGAGATCCTTGTTCGGATGGGCTCCTTAGATGTTGTTATGTTGTTTGTACGGTTCATATGTATTAGATTGCACTTCTGGTCAGATTTTTGCAAAGTTTATTTAGGCTAACTGAAAGGGGAGAGAGAGATAATATGAGGGATTTGATCTCCTATTTATAGGAAAAGCCAAGGTGTAGGGGGTGTGGTTAGGAGTACTAAACCCTAGGGTCAAGTCCTATAGTGATTAGGTTAGGGTTTGTGAGGTGTCATTCCTACATTCCCTAAAGAAATATCTCATCCTCACACATGTGTGAGGAGAGATTAGGGTTTACTAGGGTTAGGTGATCCCTAGGTTAGATGAGGGTTGAGTTAGGGTTTCCTAGGAAATATCCTAACTAATTTGGTGCACACACATGTGGGAGGGAATAATTAGGACTAATTTGGGTTTAGAATCCTAATTAACCTTTTTAGTTTATAAAGTGCACTTAAGTGAAGTGACTTTAAAATTAGAAATGCAATTAACTTTTTTTTTTATTTGTGGAAAACATCCCAAAAGGGATGCCACTTTCGGGTAAGACCCAAGGAGGCAGGGGTATCCATTCCGCCAAAAACGCCCAGGACTCGGACCTGGCCTACCACCTTTGACATACTCAAGGAGCAAACAAACACACAAAACCAATTTAAAAATAAGTAAATAACAACAAAAATAATAAAATAAAATAAAAAACATGCTCCTTGAGTGTGTCAAAAACAAAAGCACAACCAAACACGCACAATAAGATAAAAGAAACCACAACACAAACCACATAGAAAAACACAAGAACCACATAACAAAACACAAACAAGACAAAAACAACAGAACACTACAAAGACATAACCCAAAAAAAAACATGAAAAATAAACACAACCAAAACCTAAAAAATTAAAAAAAATAAAAATAAAAAACAACCAACAACGAGACAATAAACAAAAACAAAAAACATAGAAAACACTCACACATAAAAACACGAAATAACACAAACAAAGAGAAACCCAAGAACAAGAACAAAAAAAAACACAAGAACAATAACAAAAAACATAAAAAAAAAAAACAAAACAACAAAAACACAAGAACAACAAAAAACAACACAAAGAACACAAAAACAAAACAAAATAAAAAAACCCACCCACCTTAAAAAACTAAACAAAAAAAACAAAAAAGAAATAAAAAATGAACAAAACAATGACCTATCTAGACCAGAAGACTATTAAGGCAAGAATCAACAGAGGAAACAAAATAAAGAATAGAATGAGCTAGGGAACTAAAAAAAGCTGAATGAACCAAAGAGAAGCAAAAAAAAAAAAACAAGAAGAAACTAGGTACCTTGAAGCTGGAGCCATCCAAAGAAATGATAGAAAGAAGAGCTTCCCTAATTTGAGAAGCCCACCATATAGGAGGGTGGCCATAACAAGTAAGATCACCTTTGTCCAAAGCCCAATTAGCTAAAGCATCAGCACTCTTGTTTTGATCTCTAACCACATGATTGTAATCAACTTTCAAAAATCCCATCTGGATTAACTGAATCTTCTCAATAATTCTTTTTATTCTCCAATCCACCTTATGATTCTTAGAAGGATTCTTCAAGAGATTAATCATAAGTTGAGAGTCGGACTCAACTAACACCTTTTCCCATCCAACCTTAGTAGCCTCCTGAAGGCCTCGCGAGGATACCATACCCCTCGGCAAGGTTATTGGAAAGAATACCCAAATTCTCGGCAAAAGTAAAAACCAGGGAGCCATCTGAAAGTCTACCAATTCCTCCCACATTGGCTTTTCCAGGGTTCCCTCTAGAGGCTCCATCAGTATTGACTTTTCCAAAATCCTTAGGAGGAGGTTGCCAATTTCTATTCCTATCCATCTTACTAATACTCACATTCCCTTTAAGTTGGTTGCCCTTAGAAGGTTTAATCTTCAATCTTTGCATCACTTGATCCCATCTTTGGTGGGAGTTTTGGGGGTGATTAAGGAGATGATGGACTGATTCAACTAAGTTGGCTATGGTCTTTTGCCAAATATAGTGAATATCCTTCCTATCTTGATTAAAAATTTGGTTGTTCCTTTCATTCCAAATATTCCAAAGAAGAATGGTAGAACCCATCCAAACTAACTGCCTAATAAAATGATCAACACCCTCTTGATTAGGCCAATCCCTCCAAAGTTGTTCAAAAGTAAAAAAATTGGACCATTGTAAGCCAAGTAAAGTGGCCATTCTCCTCCACAACTCAGAGGCTAAAGTACACTCAATAAAAATATGGTTGATATTTTCTACATTCTCTTCACACATTTCACATCTAAAAGGGCCATGAAAACCACGCTTCATAAGTTGCTCACCGGTAAGCACCCTACGATGCAATAAAAGCCAATTAAAGAACCTCACCTTAGGCCGAGCTTTTGAGCCCACAATCGAGAAAAGATGTCGAAAGAATGGTTGGGATTATTATGGCATAAGGTCAAATAACCTTGAGCAACTGAATACTCACCCTTAGTAGTGTTGTTCCATCCAAAACAATCATTTTCATGGGACCAAGAGAGGGATCTCATATGAAGGATGCCTTGGATATCTTGTCTTTGCCTTTCCGGGATTTGAATAGGCCGAGTCCTCAATAGGGATCCAATATCTACCAACCTTTGAATTACCGGTATGGTACCGACGAGTAATTAGCCACCTTTATCCAATTAGCTCGGTGAAGCTCCTCCATCCAAGGCCTCCAATCGGGAAGCCGAGTTATCAAAGGCTTGTGACCATCCCAAGAATCTGTCCAAAAATTTGCATGTTGACCATTATGAATGATCCAAAATAATTTTTTCTTTATCAAATCCTCACCAGTCTTAAGAGCTGCTAAAATGGGAGAACCTTTGGTAGGAAGTTGATAGCGAACAAGGTCTTCGGGACTTTTGTTCTCAGCATATTTAGCACGGAGATTATTGGCCCAAAGAGCATTGGGGTTATGCAACATCCTCCAATATAATTTAGCGGCTAAAGCTTTGTTGTTATTAATTGAAGACCGTAATCCTAACCCCCCTTCACTCTTAGGAAGACATAAAGTATCCCATTTCACCAAGGCCCATTTTCTTTTCTCCTTAGTACCACTCCAAAGGAAACGATGACTGATTTGATCCAATTCTCGAAGAACAACCTTTGGGATATTCAAAATGGAAGAAACATAAATAGGAATAGCTTGAAGGACTGATTTTACCAAGGTGATTCTACCCCCAGAAGAAAGCCACTTGTTGGTCCACTTTCCAATTTTCTTCTTGACTTTGTCCAACAACCAATTCCAATATTTATTTTTCTGCCTTTGAATATTTATGGGAATACCTAAATAAGTGATTGGAAGAGAGGTCTTCTTATATCTTAGTTTATCCAAGACCATGGATTCCTGTCTAGCAGAGCGGTGAAAGAAAATAACTTTAGATTTGTCTTCATTGATCAAGCTGCCTAGATAGCCTTAGAAAAACAGCTAATGATTTGCTTAATATTAGAAGCTTCCTTAAGTGTAGCTTTACCTAAAAGAGTAGAGTCATCCACAAATTGAAGATGAGAGATAGGTCTAGCTCCATGAGCAATGGTAACTCCCTCAAGGGTTTTGTTTTCCCTCTTTTTGGTTATAGTCCTACCCAAGCATTCAACAAGAATGATGAATAAATAAGGGGATAGCGGGTCACCTTGCCTAATACCTCTGGAAGCTGGGAAAGACTGAGAAGGCCTGCCATTGATAAGAACTAAGTAGGAAACTGAAGAGATACATCCCATAATCCAATCCATCCAATCCTTAGAGAAACCAAATTGCCTCAAAACTTTGATAAGGAAGTGCCAATCCACTCTGTCATAAGCTTTGGATAAGTCTAACCGAATGAACATGGAAGGAGAATTTTGCATATCCATGGAATGGATGGCTTCCTGAGCAAGAACTATCTCATCTACTATTTGACGTCCTTCCACATAACCCCCTTGCTTCGGGGAAATAATCTTATGCAAAAGAGGCTTCAACCTTTCTGCCATGATTTTAGTAATGATTTTGAGAAGAACATTACATAAAGCAATAGGTCTAAAAGCTGAGATATGATCAACCTCTTGAGCTTTTGGAACAAGAGTAATATAAGTTTTATTGATAACCTTCAAAATTTCTTTGGCTTTCCTGGCTTCTTCCACCACCTCTAATAAATCAACATGAAGGATATCCCAGAACTCTTGGTAGAACTCAATAGGAAAACCATCAGGACACGAGGTTTTCCCTTTTTGCATTTTAAAAACTACTTGTTGAAGCTCATTGATAGTAACAGGAGTAGTCAAAATAGAGTTCTCCTCAGAAGTGATAAGAGAAGGGATTGATTGAAGAACATTATATTGTGAAGGTGAGTCAAGGGGAGTAGCAACAAAAATATTGGAAAAGTAATCAACAACAATAGAGTTCATGCCATCCCAAGTATAAACAACATCTCCAGAATCTGATTTTAAGGAAGAAATAAAGTTGTGAGATCTTCGAGCTAGAAGAGATTTGTGGAAGAAATTTGTGTTTCGATCTCCTTCTTTGAGCCATTGAATTCTAGATTTTTGCTTCCATAAGATTTCTTCTCTTTTTTCCCATTCCTCTAAGCTGAGTTGTGAGTTTAATTTCATCTGCACTTCTCTTCTCTGTGAGGCCATCTAAACGGATTTTCTTATTCAAATTTTCAAGATGAGCAATAACTTCATGTTTTTTTTTATGAACATCCCCAAACTCTTTCCAGTTCCAAGTCTTGATTTTGGATTTAATGTATTGCAGTCTTTTGGCAAAACAGAACATCTTAGTCCCATGCCTAGGTTTACCTTCCTTCCACCATTGTTGCACATGAGGTCTGAAGGAAATGTCTCTAAGCCACATTAATTGAAAACGAAAAGGAGAGAAACTCACATTGGTTTTCCACATTTCCACCATGAGTGGCCAATGATCCGAACCAGCATTATTAAGAGTCTTCACTTTAGGAATGTGACCATGGATTAAGAAATTTTCAGAGAGCAAAAACCTATCCAATCTCTCCATTATACAAGCTAAGCCTTGCCTTCTGTTAGACCAAGTCATAAGGCCATTATATGGTTGGATATCCACAAGATGGAGGTTTGCAATATATTCGCTCATGAGGTCGGTGCTTTTGTCCAAATTTCTATTTCCCCCCTTTTCTCATCCAGAGAGAGGATGGTATTGAAATCTCCTCCGATCAAGATCCAAGCTTTAGGAAAATGAGAGATAATATGAGTAATATCCTTCCATTGTCTTCTTTTTTCCTCCAAAGAAGTCGGAGCATAAACGGTAATGCAGAGCATAATCTGGTTGGAATGTCTACTTTGAATAGCTATAGCCAACAAACCCCAACTGCCAACCATATGGTGAATAACTACCTCTTTTGGATCCCAAAGACAAGCAATGCCACCCGAAGTCCCTTGGGAACTGAGGGAAACCACTTTTCCAGCTGGCCAAATTTTCTTGGCAATTAAGTACATATCCTCCATTGACATCTTTGTTTCTTGAAGGAAAACAAGATGTGGATGATTTATCTGAATCATTCTTCTAATTTCATTTTGTTTTGAAAGACTCCCTTTGAGTCCTCTAATATTCCAAGTGATGATCTTCATTAATACCGGGGCTAAAAAAGTTGGGAAGGGCATTAATCTTACCTTCCTCTACAAGCTTTTCACCTTCTTTTACCATATGATATTGATTGGTCTTGCGACCTACTTTTTGATTAGAATCCATCTTCAATTTTTTTTCCCTGTTTCTTGACTTATTCCAATTGAATATGAGATGGCTTCTAACCTTGAAGAATGCTCGTACACAGCCAAAATTTTACTAGATGGTTCAACGGAGTCTATATTGGGACCTGCATTATTTGAAGTTTTGACATTTGAAATATTGTTTTTCTTGTGTAAATTTTCTCCTTTTTTTTTGTTGAAAACCTTTGATTTGTTGGTTTGTCTCCGAGTTCTTCCCTTCATATTTAAATTGTGTTTCTAAGATTTCGGTTTCCATTATTTCCTCTTCCTCACTTGGGACATCATTTGTGGAAAGGATTTCAAACATATTAGCAGATGACTTTGATTGATCCTTCATAACTGGTTTTTTCTGAGTGTTCTTCTTCTTAGGTATTTGGAAACCTGCTGAGTTTATATCTTCTTTCTTTTGATCGGGAATTTTATTTGGGCAAGCACTGGCCAAATGACCATATTCATGGCAAATTCTACAACGAAAAGGAATGTTCTCATAGTCCACTACTTGCTCCCAAGTGTCTTCCCCAAATTGTAATGTGATCTTTTTAGGTAGGGGTTTGTCAAAATCCATTAAAACACAAATCCGAGCATAAATAATATGTTCAAAATTTTGAGTACAATCAGCAGTCATCATAAAAGTTCCTAAAGAGTTTCCAATTGAAGAAAAAATAGTAGGATTCCAAAATTCAATAGGGAGGCCAAAGAGTCTAACCCACACGGGAGCTATAGAAGGCATCTCTTCTTTGGCTTTAAATTTAGTATGCCGGGGCTTCATGAAAAGCCACTGCCCTTCCAAAAAACCAAGGACCCCCTTGAAAAGTTTTCTCTCTATCTTCATTATTAGCAAATAAAACAAGAAAATAACCATTTGGATAAATAGAGATTTGTAACTCACCTTTAGTTTTCCAGCTTTTTGCAGCCCAGACTTTGAAAGCAGATAGACTCGGACGAAAACCCACGAACCGACAAATTAGTCCTCTTTTTTCCAAATCTTCAATGCCGGTCTGAATGTTACCCATATCAAGCTTAACAATAGGAGTTCCATCAGTTGCTTTAAGACATCCCGACTCCATTTTCCTGGGATCAATCTTAGGCATTCTTAGAGGTTTATGGGAAGCCCTAATATTGATATTAGCATTGGGTTGAGGCTGTCCACCACGAAGGGCATCCCTAAAATTCATTTTTGGGACCGAGTCTTCGAAATTCTTACCCTTGATAGGGGTTTTCACGGTAGAATTATTTTGTGGGTGCACCTTAGCACCAGATTCACTTGAGATATGAGCCATTTTTTGATCAACTGCTTGAAACTTGTTTCGTGATCTCTTTAATCCTTGCCCTAGACGTCGTGGAAAGGTATGGTTTTCACTTTTCTTTTGTGCAGCAAATTGGAAGCCGTTGTCACTCAAGTTCACGGTATGATCTGTTGAAAGACAAATTTCTAACCCATATTGTATCCCCTGCAACATTTCCTGCTAAAATATTGAGCATAAACCACAAAAATATTGGCCGCTAGGGCCCGAAGGCCCTAAAAACCAACCTCTGGAGCTGCTTGCACTCAACCCAGATGAAACCCTCGCATAGTCGCTTGCCAAATATGTCGTTCACACATAGGGATGCGCTAGGATCTGTGTTGCTCCAAATGATATGAAAATTGGTGGAGACGTTCTAGGGTTTTTCAGGCATCTACCCTCAAAATTTTAGCTCAATCCGAGTCCGGATGAGTGAGATATGGCCGAAACGAGTTCGGTAGTTTGGGCAGTCATGCAATTAACTTAATTATAAGTTTTTGGGAACTAATAGTCCCATGGGGTCCTAATTAGGTATAGGAAGGGCTTAAGTTGCCTTAGAGAACTGATAATTGGTCTCTTGATAGATATAAGGTGGTTGGGTTATGAATTGTGTAGTTTGGTAGGGTTTCGTGCCTATAGATCGATGAAGTGGCCTACATAAGTCTATGAAAGTCTACAATGGCCTACACTGATCTAGAGCGGTCTACGCTAGTTTGGAGTAGTCTACAGTGGTCTATAATGGTCTACATTGGTTTACAATAGCCTAGAGGTGTCTAGGATGGCCTATGCAAACCTATAAGTGTCTGAATAGATCTACAAGTACATAGAGGTAGACATGTGTGACTTTTGGGTGTCTGCAAGTATATACTACACCAAAAGTGATTATCAAGGATGAGATGATTAAACATGATATAATGGTTCTTAAAACTAAAGGGTTAATATGTAAGTCAAATTACTATATGACTTGTCTTTCGAAAGGATTTTTCCTCGTTATTTTCTCTAGTTAAGAAATAAGGGATAAAATAATGGATGGAGGCCTTTGGTTTAAGGATAACAATGTATTATATTTAAGACCGTGGAGTGGGATTTTTTATGTGGAAACAAAGAATTTTAAAAGTCTTATGATGTGGATTAGGTTTTTTTGGACTTCCTTATCAACTCATCAATAAGAAGATTTTTAAGAATATTGACAATACACTAGGTGAGTTCATCCAAGAGGGACCAACTACTAAATAGAGAAGGCATGTTGTATACAATTGAATATATGTTGCTATGGATATTTCAAAACCTTTACCACAATCCATTAGGATTAAATTTAAATTAAGAGAAATGTCCAGGGAAACAATGCAATGGTTTGGAGTTTGGCTCTTCTTCGAGAGGTCTAAGGTTCAAACCACGATGTGTGTGGGGGTGTGTGTTAATATTCTATTGATAAGTTTAGCTCTTGGTATTACAAGGGATCATGGTTGGGATGGGAATACTCAGCCCTAAGCTTCGGTTGTAGGGGTTTCTCACACTAACCAAATAAAAAAATTTGAATTAAGAGAATGAGACCAACAAGAGGATTATGAAAATCTGATATTGCAAATGTCATGAAACCAAACACATGGCAATAGATTCAAAAGTAAAAAATATTGAAGAAAAATATGGAAAATTTTGGATATGAGACAAACATTATTGTGAAATAAGGAGCTCATATCATGGAAGCTATATAATTAAAAGGTTTTCTACTCTTAAGAAAGTAGCAAGAAAAACCTCTCCATGTCATCAAATGGCAAAGGCCATTATAGTTCACTCAAAACACCACTAGAAGGAAAAATGACATAAAGGACGAGGAAGTATAATGTCCAAGTTCAAATACAAACAACAAAAGATGGGGAGGAAAATTTTAAAGCAAAGAAAGATGGGGAGTGGATTTTAAAGCAAAGAAAGATGGGGAGCAGATTTTAAAGTGAGTGAAGTGAAGGAAGTTAAAGTTAATCCACTTAAATCATCTTCATTTTTCTCAAGTAACATAAAATATTTTACTTGTAATAAAAGTAAAAGGAGTGCATAGTATATTCATTGAACTTTAGGGTTTCAAAAGCAGCACAATAAATAAAAGCATATGGAGGAAATCCAAGAAAATTTAGGGGTTTTTATGGTAACATAAAAAAAAGTAATGAGCATGGAGGATCATTCGTGCACTTTAAGGTTTATGAGAAAATATAAAGAAGAAAGTGTTTATGAGGCTATTCCTTGCATTTTACATTCTTTAGAGTGGTAAATATTTAGAATATAAACCTCATTATAGATAATATGGAAAAATAGAAGATATTGATGAAGATGAGAGTGTTACTGGAAATAAAAAAATGGCAGGAAGGTTCATCAAAACATGAACAAAGAGAAAAAGAAACTTAAAGGAATATAAAAAATATCATAAGTGTTACCAAAAAGTGAGGGTAAGCCCACTAATAAAAATAAAGAATGACGGTAATAAAAATAACGTGGTAGAAGAGGTATGAATAAGACCCCTAAAAAATAATTATTAAGGAATTAATAAATTATTACATTTTTTTTTTTTTTTGATAAGTAACTAGAATTTTATATACAAATTGGGTTTTTTAAGAGGATCCCAAAACCTTATAAAAAAAAGGGCTGTAGCATTGAGATTTAAAGCAATTCCTTAGTACATGAAAATAAACACAAACTGAAAGGGAAAGGGCCATAAACAACCCTTGATCCAACAGAAAGACCAGATTCTAGTACCAACTAGTGAGGCCCACTTCATGAAAATATCATCCTCCCATTGTTGGTAGTCTGGGATCCTCCTAGGGGTGGATACAATAGTCTAGGATCCACTCGAGGGTGGATACAGTAGTCTGGGATCCTCTCGGGGGTGGATACAACGCACCTGCCTAGACCTGCAAGGGGAGAGTGGGAAGGCCAAAAATAGCCTACAACCAAAAATCTTGCCCAAAAACCAGTAGCAGGGAATTTTTAAAAAACTGGAGAGGATCCTCACCCAGGGACGACTCGAGATGCAACCCAGGGTGTAGTGGAGCAGCAAGCAGCCACGCGAGCAAAGCAACAAGCAGCATCGGGATACAGGCCAGGTATCAGCAGTAGGATAACCTAAGAAGTGACATCAGGGTCCTTAAAGAAAAAAGTGGGAAGCCTTCGCATGAGCTTGAAAAGTGGAACAACACTACTAGGGATATCTACAGGCCAAGATATCCCTATGCACAATAAGGAGAAAAACGAGGAAGCCGAAAGGATCTAGGGAAAACAACAACAGGCACAAAGACAGGATCCTAGAAGCCAAAATTGAAGGAGGAAGGAGGGACCACAACTGCAAACACATTGATCTTCCCCTAGACCATAGAATACAGAAGGAAGCTCCCACCACTCCAATAGAAAGGCCCAAGAATCGCTATCCTTACTCGCGAACAGATCTAGGGAACTGGGACTAGAAGCCCTTGAATAGGAATTGAAACGAACAACCTGAGGATCTTAGGCAGGAAGCAACAACAGGCAAAAAGATGGGATCCTCAAAAGCCTAACTTGGGGAAACCGGGGTCTGCATGCACTGATCATGGGTCCCCCCCAAGATCCAAAAATGTAACAAAAACCCTAGGAATCCCAGAAGAAGGGACTAAGATCCCCCCATCCTTGCTCATGGATAGCTTCAAGGAACTGGGACTGAGACTGGGAATAAACCAGGCAAAGGAAGAGGCGCACCCCGAAGGCCAACCAATGCCCTGGATGTCCACCAAATTGTAGATCCAGCAAGAAGAAGCCTCCGAACAAGAAATAAAAAAGGACCCTACCCAACAAGACGGGACCAACAACAACCACAAGCATCCCAAAGAGGAGTCACTGGCAGAAGAAGAAACTAGCCCCCCTAGACCAACTCCAAAGCAGAGAGGACCTCATAGGATGCACCAGGAAGCAATCGAAATCCCAACCTGCCACCACCATCGACCGAGGAAGCCCTCGAAACTAGATCCACGTAAAAAACCTGCAAAACACCCCAAGGGAAAGCTTGAGGGAGATCGGGGAAGGGATCCCGAAAACATGCAGGAAACCCTAGGAGACCCTTGGGATGCACCAGACCACGGGCTCAGGTAGGGAAACCCTAAAACTACTGGGAAAGGAGCAGAAAGTGGAGAAGGATCTTCCTCCAAGGACATCATCTGCTACAAAGCATTCCTAGAGTAGGATGACCTGGAATGAGCCAGGGACTGGGCAAGAACCAGGGAAGGGGGAGCAGGGAGAGGGAGCAAGAGCCTCCCTTCCCCCCGCAAGATTTTACCCTCTCCATAAAACATATTCTGAAATTTATTTTAATGCAAGAAACAAAATTAAATAATAAAATATTGTAAAATAATTATTTAACATATTTTATATTTGTTTTCTTTAAAATAATTTAAAGAATTTAACTAAAAAATTACATATAAGATTTATTGTTAAAATAAATCCATAACTTATATGTGATTGTAATTTTTAAATTTCAAAATAAAAGATGACATGCTTATTTTCAATATATAAATCTTTATTTTATTCTATCTATTTTTTACTTTTTTATTTATATCTTATATAAGTTCATCCAAGCTAATTCTTAAGCAAGCTATAGGTATTTTGGGTTAAATTTCTTTATTTATTCTTAGATTTTTATTTATGTAATTATCTTAAATAAAATTGGACGAGTGTGTGAGAGGGTCAATGTGTGGTGGTTTTGTGTTAAATTTCCTATTGATAAGTATAAATCTCAACTTTAGGAGGGGTCATGGTTGGAAGGAGAATGCTCAGCCCTGTATATCGGTCATAGAGGGTTTCTCACAATAACGAAATCTATCTTTATTAAAGTATTTATTTATTTCTTTATATAAAGATCTAAACATAAGGTTGAACGACTTCTTGTAAGGCTAAGAGCTGCCAACCATGACTCTGCAATGACCTCTCGTAAGGCCGGGAGCTACCAACCATTACCATTTGTAAGGCCGATAGCTACACTATACATTGTTTTTTTAGATTCGGGTAGTATAATAAACTCTAGGCTGAATAATGCCCTCCCAACTATGACCCCTTGTCTCCTAGCCATGGCTCCTTGCAAGGTCAAGAGCTACACTTATTAATAAGGGATTAACACACAACCACACATAAAAAGAGCCAAACCCTGAACTGTTAGCTATGACCTCTCATAAGGTCGAGAGCTACCAACCATGACCCCTTGTAAGGCCGATAGCTACGCTATACATTATCATTTTAGACCCTGGGTTGAGCAGTGCCCTCCCAACCATGACCCTTCGCAAGGCCGAAAGCCTTTGTATATTATTATTTGGTTAATGTGAGAAACCCCTACAACCAACGCACAATGTTGAGAGTCTCCTTCCAACCATGATCCTTGTAAAGTTGAGAGCTATGCTTATCAATAGAGAATTTAACATACAACCACTACACACCCACTTGCCCGCCAATGTTGCAATTTGCCTTTATATATTATTATCATTTGAACATTTTAAGTGGATATTCATGTTGTTTTGTTTTATTTATGTATTCTTTTTATTACTATAAATCTTTTTTTACTATAATTTTTCATGTAAGTAATAGTTGAAAAATGTTTGGCCTATTAAAAATATTTAATATGGAATTAAAGGTTTTACATTGAACTTGCTTGTGATGTATATATTTTTTATTTTTGATATTTTTTCAATGAGTTTGCATAAAGGAAGGGTCCTGGTACCCTCATATTGAATGGGGTTTGAACCTTAGACCTCTAAAAGAGAAGCCAAAGCCCTTATCACTGTTGTAAGCTTGCAACTTTAATTTTTAGTACTTGTATACATTTTAGTTTCATTTACTTCGTAGTAACACTACAAACCTCGACAGAGGTAGTAGACAGGTTGGTTTCCACTAAATATTTGCCAGAGATTATAGTAGTAGTTTTCCATATTCAAACCATATGTACCAGATATGACAAAGACTTACTGAGTATAAAAAAACCACTATACACCTCTATAACACTCATCTTCCTAAAACTATTATAAATATTAAAAATTATATTATATATTAATTAATTTATTTATAAATAAATCTAAATAACATATAGATTATATTCATAGATTTAAAAGCCTCTAACTATTTCTTTGAACTCCCTTTCTAAATTTATAATAAAAAAATTATAAACACTCCAAAATTGTTAAATTCTTATATTCTAACCAGGGAATGTACTTCTTAGTAAATAATTTATGATTTAAAGTTTTATTTTTTTTAAATTTTCATTTAAACTTTCCATATAAACTACTTTTATCTTATAATAATTATATATTTACTTCTTCTTACTTAAAAAAAAAAAATCACTAAACTTTACAAATTTACAATAAAATTGATTTTTTTTTATATATAGAAGCAATGGTTACAATCACGATTTTTAGTAACTACCAGCACAACTGGTAGGGTTCAGACGAAGGCTCCCAGGACTTCCACCGTCTCAGTAGATGGTAACTCGGCGTGAGATGGGGACCGTCAGATGCACAGGGGTTGCACCGCGTCATCAATCTGGCGCACCACTCAGAGGAATCGGATCTGGGCTACTGTCTGTGCATGGGCAAGCCCGTGGGATTGGGATTGGAACCTAGGTCTCCTCTCGGTAAGCGCCCCAACTTACCAATCCACCTAGACCCATGGACAATAAAATTGAAAATTTAATTCACATCTATTTAAAACGATGATACATAAAATAAATAAAAACTTAAGAATAAAGTGTTAAAAAAACAAAACTTTTTATTCTAAAATTTAAAGTTTATAATAACATTTAGATAATTATACAATACATTAACAATAAATTATTTATATGAATTATTAAAAAACATAAAAATAAAGGAATTCAAATTTTTTATCAATAACATTAATAATATAAAATAAATATTTAAAAAAAAATAATGTTAATAATTTAACTTTATTTTTACATAGATTTGTTATTCTTTTTAAAAACAAAAAGAAAAACAATACTATTTATTAAATATTTATATATTTTAAATTTATATGTTATAATTTAAAAGGTTTAAAAGGTTATGTTTTTTGGGTTTTGGTTATTTTTTAGGAGGTTTAAGGTTCAAACCGCGACATGGACGAACGAGTGTGTGAGGGGGGTAAGTGTGTGGTGGTTGCGTGTTAAAATTTCCTATTGATAAGCACAACTCTCAACTTTATGAAAAATCATAGTTGTAAGAAGACTACTCAACCTTAAAAATCATGATCATGTGAGTTTCTCACACTAACAAAATCTAATATATATATATATATAAATAAGATTTATAATATGCTTTAACTTCTGTTATTAATTTTTAATTATAAATTTTTTTAATTTTTTTAAATCTTTTCTTCTATTATATTTTTATACTCTTATAGAAATTTGATTTTCTTATTATTATCATTATGAACAATCCAAATATATAACATTAAATCATACTAATTCTTTACGCTTCTTCACTTTCTAACAAAATTCTATTTTTAAATCTAAACCCATAAAGTTGATAAAGACATTAATAATTATTAAAAGTATTTTAAAATCTTATAAAATAAATATTATTTTTAATTATTAATAATTAAATAAAAATGTAACGAATTCCTGTATGTGTAAATAAAAAAACCGTGGTGCCCACATGAATCTATGAGACAGTCAAATCAACCCTGCATAATCTGAGTCTCTTACACTCCCAGACCTGGCTGCCGCCTCCGACACGGTGGAGTAGGCATCGCAATTATCTGTAAACCCAACAGTAACCTTTTACACCTCACGTGGCCGGCCCTTTTCCCCGGCAGCGTAAGTTCCAAAAACAGCAAGTACATTGCTCGCTTCTTCTTCCTTACACATTAATACCTCTTCTTGTCGTCTCACATTGCCACCATTCCCGGCGACTATTCTAATCGGAAAATTAATTTGGCGGGCCGGTTTCCTCGGCATCGCTGCAGGATGCATATGCGTTCGAATTTTGTGCAAACAGGAAACCAGCGGTTTTCAGACTAGAAATACGACCGGTCTTCATACTGCGGGAAAACATAAAGGCTGTCCACTTAGACAATAATGGTGATGCAGAGGGTGGAAAAGGTAAGGTTGCCTTCGAGCTACGGCTCTGTGAGCATGGCAGTCGGGTTGGCTGTGGAAAACTGGACAGAATGATATAAATTTTGTCACCTGCAACGCAGTAGTCGGCATTTCCAGGTACATTTTCATTGTTTTTGTCAAAAAGGTGTTTTGAAGAGCATTTGAGGCGAAGGTAAAGATTTGGTCTGGAACAGTGTTTTTTTTGGCTGTGAGAACCTGTAAAGCAAAGCGTAGTGCGGATAAGTCTAAAACACCTGGTATTTCAAGTTCTTCATGGACGCTTTTGTCGTTTCTCTGGAGAAATGTTTGAGAATGTATGATGCAAAGTATGAAGTGGTTTAGTTTAAAGCAGCACACATGATCGCTTGCATTTGTTCTCTGGAAAATGTTTGTTAATCTTTGATGAGAAGAAGGGAACGGATTTATTCAAAAACAGCAGATATTTCCTGAATATTTGAGTGTGTACACTGAAGCAAAATGGACCGGAGAATGTAGTTGCATATTTGTTTTTACTCTGAGAAAGTTCATGAGAGCAGATGGTAGAAATAATAGAGTAGATTTTGTGTAAAACAGTGGATGTTGCAGTTCTTCGTCTATGCAACGTGTGCATTTAAGTTTTAGAAACAAAATGTACAGGAAATGGACGTGCATTTTCGTTATTCTTATGAAAGATGTGCTTGAGATGCCATAATGAAAAAAATATCAAGGATTTTGCCAAAAGCAGAAGATATTTCAGTTTTTTCATGTCCGGAATAAGTTTATTACGTGCCAGAAGCAAAAGAGACTGCAAAATCAAAGTGCATTAATTTATTTTTACCTTGCAAAGTGTTTGACAGCAGATGAAGCAGAGAATAGTTTAGATTTGGTCTAAAATAACACGTATTTTGAACTCTTCTTGTTCGGAATCTGTACAGTTAAGTTTCAGAAGCAAAATTTTCCTGGGAAATTATTGTTTCAAAGCTCCGAGGTTGTGCTTCAAGCTTTTTTAATTTTATGGTCATATGCGATGGTTGAACTTGAAATATTTGCTCTGCACTGCTACCAGAAGCTGGAGATATAAAGACTCTCAGAAATATAGAACCTTTCTCCAAGGTCATAGAGTTTTTATGTGAAAATCTATTATAAATGAGCATTCAGACTTTCAGATGGTTTTTCTTGTGAAATGTACTTCAAACGATCATTCAGACATACTCTTCTTGTGAAATATACCTCAAGTAAGTTTTCTTTTAAGGTTTCTTTTAAAAGTGAACAATAAAACCGAGGTAATAGCACAAATTTCACGTCTTCTAAGTGTTTTAAGTGTGATATTTGATCAATTTTTGGTCATTCAAGAATTGTTTGAAGGTATCGTTTTGATGCTTCGACGGTTTCCTTAGCTTATGGTGCTCCCAGAGTTATGCCCATGTATAATGCAACGAGTGAATTGAAGTGATTTAAGTACGTCCTGAGCTCTATGGCTGTGGGACTACACTTCTGCTTTAGCCTAGGGTCGAAATCCTTCAGACCCTTGAACCTAGTCATGTTGGTTGATCTCCTCCCAGAGTTTTCATGGAATTTTTGGTATTGGCAGATGTATATTTGAGTGTTAAGTCCAGACGAGGTTCCTTGGAAATTTTCCAGCCCAGTTGTATTGATTTTGGTTGGCGATCAGAAGTCAAAATCCAACATACACTTAATAGGAGGACAAGAGGGTTTGTCCTTCCCCATTGGGCGTCTGCTTGAAGCTATACTGCTAAGTACATCTGACTGCTAAGTTTGCATTTTTTACAGAATTGCTCCAGTGAGGCTACCTGGATTTATATGGAACATTGCACTTGTTGGCATTAACTTGAAGCACTAGTTTTTGAGGCAAAGGTTTGCTTTACAACGTTTTACATGTAAAGATGTCTTTGATGTGTCTTGCAATAGACAGAATGAAGATTCTTACAGTACTGGGGATAGCTTCCTTTGTTTTCTGCTTTGGCTTTGGTATGACACAAGGACTTTCAGAGGATGCCCAATTACTTCTTGAATTCAAGAAAGGAATCCGGAAGGATCCTCGTGGGCTTGTCCTTAACTCATGGAATGAAAATTCTGTGGACTTTAGTGGTTGTCCAGCATCATGGCATGGAGTTGTATGCGGCAATGGTTTCATCACTGAAATTGATCTCCGCTCTCTGAATGTTGCAGGAGAGATTGACCTTGGGATTTTGAGTAAGCTTGAGAAGCTGCAGAATTTGTATCTGTTTAATAATTCTTTTACAGGGAAGCTTTCTGCGGAGTTAGGGACTTTACAGTCCATTCAGTTTATTGATCTCTCAGACAATCTGTTTTACGGGTCTATTCCAGTGGAATTTGGTGACATGCAAAGTCTTCAGAATTTGTCTTTGGCTGGTAACAGATTTACAGGAAGTATTCCTGATTCCGTAGGTGGAATAAGGTCTCTTCAAAATCTAGATTTGAGCCGAAATTCTTTGACAGGACGGGTACCAAGTACCTTGTCAAACTTGCAACATTTAGTCTCTCTTAACCTGTCATCAAACAGGATTAGTGGAGAGATTCCAACAGGTCTAGAAAAGCTTCTCAATTTGAAGATCTTAGATTTGCATAACAATCGGCTTTCTGGACATATTGATAGTTCTCTAATGCTTCTTACAAGTGCAGAGTACATTGATATGAGCTGCAACATGCTTTCAGGACCACTTCCTTGGAAAATGCAAATTGTAGCCAGCTTAACTCAGTCTCTCCGGTATTTGAATCTCAGCAGCAATAAATTTACTGGACCATTACAATCCGATGATAGCATACCTTTGTTTGACATTCTAAAGGTTCTAGATATAAGCAACAATTACCTGACTGGAGAACTTCCTGCTTTCCATTTTGTTTATGCTCTTGAGGTTTTGCGATTGAGCAACAATCAATTTTCTGGTTTTATACCATTTACACTTTTGGCACAAGATTCTTCGGTGTTGGTTGAATTGGATCTTAGCCACAATAATCTTTCAGGTAAAGTACAGCACTCCGTTGTAATGCAGTGCATTAAGATCTTTAGCTGGCCATATGCCTTTTGGTCTGTGTTGTGCAAATGTTTAGATGCTCTGTTTATGGTTTTAGACCTTTTGCAACTGAATAATACATATGATTATTATAACTCGTCTCTGCTGCAGTATGTAGGCTGACTGTAGACAGTTATGATCCTTTATTTGAGCCTTATGTTTCTTCAATTATCGTAGAATAAGTTCAAGTCTGTATGAATTACTGGCATATTGGAGTTCCTCTTGTTTAGGTTACAAAACAATGAAATATCTCATGTCTTTTCATTGATTTCTTTATATTGGTCTTTTCATATATACATTTTTTCCTTCTTTTTTTTTTTGCAGGTCCACTTGGTATCATTACGTCCAATACTCTCAAAATTCTAAATCTTTCATCAAATTCACTCTCTGATACACTACCTATCAACACAGGAACATGTGCAGTGATGGACCTAAGCAATAATAAGTTTACTGGAAACTTATCTGTGATGCAGACATGGGGAAATGCTATGCAGGTCCTTGATTTGAGCCATAATCGGTTTACAGGATCAATACCGAATGAAACATCTCAATTTCTGAGACTTACCCATCTAAATCTATCTCACAATGCATTAGTAGGCCCTCTTCCGTCTATACTTGGAACATATCCAAAGCTTAATGTACTTGACCTTAGCTTCAACAACTTGAGTGGATTGCTTCTGACTAGTCTTTTTAGATCATCTACTTTGGGGCAGTTACACTTATCTAATAATCACTTCATAGGATCTATTCCACTGCAAAAAATACTACCTGTTAGCCCTGCTTCATCACTTGCAGATGCTCCACTGGGACAATATTCACATCTGGAATCACTTGATCTTTCAAGCAACCATATGAATGGTTCCATTCCTGTGGAGATTGGCCTTATTAGAAGCCTTAGGGCCCTAGATCTCCATAGAAACAACTTCCTTGGATCCATACCATCTGAAATAGGTAAGCTCGGTAACTTGTTGTACCTTGATGTCTCTGGTAATCATTTGATAGGGCGCATACCTTCTCATCTTCCCAACAGCCTTAGAGAACTGAATCTTTCTTACAATGATTTATCAGGAATTGTTCCCCAAAACTTGAGAAGGTTCCCTGACTCATCATTTCATCCTGGCAATGTTCACTTGTTTCTTCCTCATATTGCTCCCTCTTCCAACAGTATTCCAAACATAGAATCTAATGAAGCTCATGCTAAAGGCCTTAAGACAGGTATGAAGGTCCTAGTGATTGTAGTGTGCTCTGTCGCAGCTGCAATTCTCATTGCTATGGTGCTTTTCTTGACCTACAGAAGGGTTTCAAATTCCAGGGACCACTTGGAGAATCCTGAATATAATAAGCAAGTTACCGGAACAGATGAAAATAAAAGCAGTTCTTCCTCTGCTCGCCAATTTGAAGCTTATAAAATTGTTGATTTGACACCACCTGTTTCAGTGAGCTTTTCTGTTGATGATCTAATTACTTCCAAAAATGAATCTCCTGTTGCTGCTTTGAAGACATTCTCTAATGAACCTGCTTTACAGTGGGCTTCAGATGTCAAATTAGAAAATGTAGACTCTGCAAAGCTAATTGGTTCAGATCCTTCTCCTCCCAAGATTAAGTGGTCATCGCCTGGTTCCAATAGTCACTTCTCATCATCTCCACGGTCTGAAGATTCATCCACGCCAGATCACCCTGTTATATTGAAGGTTCAATCACCTGACCGCCTGGCTGGGGACCTCTATTTTCTGGACCAGACACTAGTATTAACAGCAGAGGAGTTGTCACGTGCACCTGCTGAGGTTCTAGGTAGGAGTAGCCATGGCACTTCTTACAAAGCGACGCTTGACAATGGCCATTTGCTGAGAGTGAAATGGCTAAGGGAAGGCTTGGCTAAGAACCAAAAGGAATTCACAAGAGATGCAAAGAAGTTTGGGAACATAAGACATCCAAATGTAATCTCTTTGAGAGGGTATTACTGGGGACCTAGCGAACATGAGAAGCTTATTCTATCTGATTATGTGAGCCCAGGAAGCCTTGCAAATCATCTGTATGGTAAGACCACCTTATCTCTATTTATATACCCTATAAATGTTGAATTTTATGATGTTTATGGTGCTTTTGGGAAAGAAGAGTGATCAAAATTATTCTCTATAATTTGTAACTTTAACTTTCCCTTTTACAAAATTGTATTATTTTTTCTTTCAATATTTTTCTATTCAGTGTGATTATGAAAGAATGAATACCCAGGTAGCCTTTGTACAGCATAATGGTTTTCCATTCTATAATTGGTTGCATTCTTAAAGCAGTGAAGTCCGTATTAGGAGGATCTTTGGGGTGATAGGTCAGTTGAAGGTCAAAACAGTTTAGCTGTTCAACAGCCTTCAGAACCTTAAAGCAAAATGATTGAGGAAACAGTCAAAGCCACATACATTGATGTTAAATAAATGAGAGACATGGAGAATAGACGGAATCAGAATGCATAAACAAATTGTAATGCAGTTTATGGCCATTCACAATGTTTTTCACTTAACTTCTCTTCACTGTCTCACATTTCTGTTAAGCATTACATATAAAAGGCACTATAATTATCTGCATTTATTGACTTGTACCTTTTCATAAAGGTAAAGGAAACGCATCTGTTTTGGTCTAAATTACAGTTTGGGAAGGTGATTTCTACATAAAAGTTGAAACATTTATCATATCAAACGTGGATATTAAAACATAACAAACAGCTTCTTTGTTCTAGGAAACTGCTCTGTGCACTTTTGAAGAACAATATCCAACAAACATCTATCATTGTGTTTGTTCAAGTGTTTCATATGGCTAATAGAGATAAAAATGTTGCTACTTTTTGGTCATAGTGTTGGTTGGAGTCCATTTAAGGTCTCTTAAGACATTCTTGAGTTTCTGTATATCTTCATTGACTCTCAATGCTTCTCTTTAGCCCCATACTAACTATAAATTTTCCTGCATCCAGCTTCTTGAAAAAGTATATGAGGTGGTACTCCCGTGGGTACAAATGCACAAGTACTAAACAGTCTGTACACACCCCTTTAGAAACAAGGTCTCCATTTGCAAACATGGGAACTCATTAGAAAGAAATTGCAATGCAGTTGTTGCAATATATTAGGGCCTTCCCATTTTGCATCATGCTGTAGAAATTGGCCTAGTGAGTAAGATGTTCCAATAATACGAAGTCCACAATTTCTGGTCTCATGTTGTCAAAATGCATTTTAGCATCTGAGGAACATGTACCTCATTATCCAGAGGAGGCAAAGACTCAGAAAATTTCCAACCTTTTGGCTTGCCACATTCTTCAAGCAGGAGAGGTGAAAGGATTTGTTCACTGTTGAGCATGCTGGCAACTGAAGAGTATATGGAACAGATTCCACTCTTGCCAGAAATTTATGAGGCCCATAATATTTAGGCCCAAGTTTATCCACCCTTTGACAATTTTCTGCTTATAAGGTTGTAATCTTCAGAAGGCCTAATCGCCAACTTCAAATTCCTGTTCACTGCAATTTTGATCTTGTTGGGATTTCATTTTTTCTTGGGATAATTTGAGATTTTCCATTAGCTGCTTCAATACCTATGTAATTTGGTACAGAAAATCTTTTACCATTGGAATGTGAGTATCACTAAAATAAACAGTGAAGGCATGGGATAACTATTGTAGTATAGATTTTATTCCCAACATTAGAGCAAACAGATTGAACAGAACAAGCAACAAGGAATAAACAGCAATGACAGTTTAGGAACAGAACCATTTCATTATGTGCAATCTGATATGTACATCACTTACAGCAATATGTCTCTCTTGTCTTCAACAGCAACACACAATGATGATCTCTCTAACGGCACCATTCGATTTCTCTCCTATGGAATATATAAATAATTGAAAAGGAGGTGGAAGGTTACAACCCAACTGTTACCCTCGCATACCAAACTATCAACCGATTGCAACTAGTTACAAACACAACATATTGGCTTTACGTTCAGGTGTACATGTGACAACCCGTAATGCGTACAAAATGACAATTCATACTGCTTGATCAATGCACATAACAACACTTGTTACAACTATTGATTAACAAATTGATCAACATATATAACAAAACTACTCATGTACAATTACAAAATGAACATGCTAACTCATTTAGGTGGCGCCTGAAGTGGCACAACATTTGACTGATTTTTCTGATCTGTGTGACCACCTACATCTGTCCCCTCCTTAAAATTAGTTGGCATCCTCATTAACTGCACCACTGTACTCTCTCCATGGGCAGTTTGTTGTGTAACAGGAGCAGTAGGTAGCTGAATGTTGTGCTGAGAAAGCAACCTCTTCATTCAATGCACTTCTTCTGCTTTATTTTGCAAGGTCATCATCCATTCCTGTCCTGCTTCATCCAATTGAACTTGCAAGTTTTTTGATTGATGAAATGCAACACTTCTTTTCAGTGCTGCTCAACTTCTGTTCAAGATCAACGATATGCTGATTTTGTTGATCTACCAGCTCCTGCTACAACTCTTGAACTTGTTCCAAATCCTGTTTGTATTGAGTTGCTGTCTCCTTCACCTGTTGATGTAGCCATACCAGTTCTTCCTCCAAATGCTGTGACTTTGCTTTTTCTGCTCTAAGCAATGCCCTTGTGCTTTTGATGACAGTTATGTTTGCATGCTGCGAGGTGCTGAATTGCTGGAGCCAGTTAATTCAGTTGTCTTAAGGATGCTTCCATTTGATCAGGTAGGCAATGTCTCTTCAGCTCTGGTGGTGCATCAATATTTTTATCATGTTCTTTTGTCAGATACGTCATTGGGGGTTCTATATAGAGAACTATCGTGCCTAGCAAGAACTCATCCTGTTTCAACAACTTTGCTGCCTTCATATCCATTGCTGCAAATCAGGGATTTCATTGAGCTGATCCTGCTGGTAATTTACCATAAAGTCTTCATATGCTTTGACTAACAAGGCCTGCATTTATGTGAAGAATCCTGTGATTCTATCCTCCTCTGTGCCTTAAGTCCTGCATTTATGTGAAGAATTCTGCAATTCTATCCTCCTCTGTGCCTTAAGTCCTGCATTTATGTGAAGAATCCTGCGATTCTATCCTCCTTTGTGCCTTGGGATGCATCCTTCCCGTGTCAATCTAGCAATGCACTAGGTACTGAGGCAGCTCAAAATATTCTTCACTCAGAGGAAATCTTCTTCGCCCTTTGCTTAATCCTCTACAACAGCTTTTCCCTTGCACACATCCTGCTACAAAGGAGTGTCCTCAAGTTGTTCTTTTGCCATCCTTTCTTGGTCGTGTGAGTGAATATTTTAGACAAATTGTATTTCCTTCGGCATTTCTTGTTCTTCAGTTGATCTATCAGGAACTTCTTGTTCTTCTTCTAGCCTATGATTTGCGGCTGCCTCCTACTGGATTGGCTCTTTCTTGGGATCTTCCTCTACTTGAGGAGTCTTGATCAATGTGAAATTAGCCGATGCAATCTTGGCTTTGAGTTGTTGCGGTGGTGAGGGTATCTTTCCTGACTCCAGATCAACATCCTCAATCTCCAAACTTTCCTCATGTCTTGTCACTTCTTCCTCAACTGGTGGCTCCATTGGTTGCTATCTTTCTTGCATCCTAGTCTCAATTTCTTCATTCATAGCATGCTCCTATCTACAACCTTGTCATTCATGTTCTCTTGTCTTGGGCTCACCCTTCTCTTCATTTGTAGGATCCAAATCAATCAAGTCAGAAGCTAGTGAGATTAGTGATGAACACGGACACCTACAAAGGTCCATTGGGACTACTGAGCTTGTTATAATCTATTGAAACATCTCTCTATTTGCATCTGACTCTTGTGGTGTACTCCTCTTGTGCAATTTACATCACCTTGTTGCTAAATTGTTGGCAAATTTTCGACTTTAGTCTAATAATAGATGGTTGGTGTGCCATTGTGAATGGGCTCTGGCTCAACTACTTCGGTACATGGATCCCTTGTCTCCTTGTCACATCCAAGAATAGTGCAATTAGATGGAATGCCATAGGAAATTTTTTATTACTCCTTTGCAGGAAGTAATTCATCCTTTACGATGATAGGTGCAATGCCCAGTCGTACCTTACTCCATCCATTATGCCTTGCATGTAAGGTACTAACTAGGTAGGTATTTTTGATGCACATGTTTATCCCGATAATTACGGCATAATCAGGCACATTGTGCATCTGTACTCGCTATGTTTCAATAGGTTCAATTTTAGTTGACGGGAACCTTCATTCACCAGGGTAGGTGTGTTCTCTTTCTTCCTATTCCACTTTTCGCATAGGTGTTAGCCCTTGAGTTTTCGTCACATCCTCTCTTATTGAATTATCACAACTTAGACTATCACTAGTTGGCGACGTCTAACTGCTTTTGCTAACTTCGAAGACTTGAATGTCTAATTCGACCCCTTAGACAGTCCATCTGAACTCTCTCCCTTTGGTTCTGGTTCATAGTAGAGGATGTTAACTTGTGCATGTGCCTTGTATGATTTCAATTTGGAACCCTTTACAAGGTCTACACATGGTGTTTTGTCCAACTTCATCAACTGGACAGATCCATTCTTCATCACTTCATCTACTTGAAAGGGACCCATCGACAAGGTTTTTAGCTTTCCGTGCTTCAATGCTCACTTCCCATTGTATGTCAAGACGAAGATCTCCTTTCTTCAGTTACATGCAACACAAATGCTTATCATGCCAACACTCTCTATCGTTGGGTGACCTCAATAGCCGATTGTGCCATCACCCTTTTTCCTCCAATAGAGTCAACGAGAACAATCTCTCTTTTAAACTCTCATGATCTATAAGTTAGTTCTCTTTAGGTAGGACAATCTCTTGCTTGTACATCAATTGAAATGGGGTGTGATTAGTTGTTGGCTTGTACATTGTCTTGTATGCCCACAAAACTATTGGCAGTCTCTCCTAATTTGTGTCTTAAATGTTGCATGACTCATGAATGATGGAGACAAGTATCTTGTTCCTCGCCTTTGCCTACTCGTTTGGTTGAGGGTATTACGGGTTTGATTGTGAATGGAAAATATGAAAGTTCGATGTTAACTTCTGAATTACTTCATTTACGAAGTCGCCTCCACGATCATTGGTGAGCTGCAACGGGATGCCAAACTTGGTAATTATTTGCTCATATAAAAACCTTGTAATTATTTGATCATCTATAGGTCTTGCTGAATTGTCGGGTAATAGTCTTGATTGGATCCACTTTTTTAGGTATTCTATGGTGACAACTATATATATCTACACCTTTGTTTCCGACTCGTCTTCAACAATCCTACAAATCTGACCCCCATAGTTCAAACAACTCTTGGGGCAGTGATGGGTATAATGGCATGAAGTCATATTGTAGTGGCTTCCTTGTTCATGTGCAAGTGTCACATGAAGTGACAAATTCCTTTGTGTTGCGAAAAAAGTCAGACAACATAATCATACCGAGAGGACCTTCCTTGCTGTTGCACCAGTCCCCATCTGTCCTCCAGTCAATCCTTCATGCACCTCCTTCAACACACTGTACACTTCTTCGTTCATCATGCATCAGCGCAACATCATGTCATAACTAATTTTGTACAACAACCCATGGATCAACTGAAATGGGACTGACTTGAGCACAACACATTGTACACTTCTTCCTTCATCATGCATCGGCGCAACATCATGTCATAATTAATTTTGTACAACAACCCATGGATCAACTGAAATGGGGCTGACTTGAGCACAACTCTCCTTTGTTCTTTTGTCGATAATTCCTTTGGCACATCACCTGTCAACAAGTACTTGCCAATATGCTCATACCATGACGACAATGCATCAATGCGAAATAAATGGGGCATTTTGAAATTCATTTGATACCCCTCCATTCATCGGCTTTCTTGATTGGACCCAAGTTAGCTGGTCAACAATCACAGGCTTCCTTCGTAGCTTGACCACTACTCGAAATACAAATTCTTGTAAGGTGACAAGCCACCTATTGACTCGCCCATGTATAGTTGCTTATTGATCAAGTATAGCAATGCCTTGTGATCAACATAGAAGGCAAAGGGATTTACAAACAAGGAATGCCGAAACTTCTACATGACATACACCATCCCTAGTGCCTTTCGCTTTGTGGTGCTATAGTTCTTCTCTACACTAGACAATAGTCGACTTTGCAAAATATATAGGTTTATACAACCCATTACTTCCTTCTTGCACCAACTTGCAACCAATTGCAAAATTTGATGCATCTACATGGACATGAAATTGTTTTTCCCAATTTGGGAAAACTAGGATGGGTGTATAAATCAACTTAGTTTTTAGCTGCTCGAAAGTTTGTGGGTCCTTTGTCCGCCTGATGGGCACAACTTTCCTTGTAAACACATCCTACACATGGGATGACTGCATGAAATTCTTGATGAAGTATCGACAGTACCCTAGATGTTTGAAGAAAGATTTCAATGAACTTATGTCATATGGTTTTTCCATATTGATGACAACTTAGATCTTGTCAGGATCCATCTTCAACTCTTTCTTACACATAACATGCTCTAACAACTTTCCATAGGACACCAACAATTTGCATTTCTTCAGATTGAGCTAGAGACAAGCATTCATGCACAATTGCATACATTCCTCCAAAGCCTTCAAATCCTCTTTCTTTCGTCCATACAATGACCAATCATCTAGATTTTTTTTTGAATTTTTCAGTGGACATTTGTTCAAATGAGCATTACACAAGCTGAACAACAGCCTATTGTATGCATATATTCCTTTCTCCACGACAAAAGTGGTCTTCAATTTATCCTCCTCTACTACATTGATTTGATTATAGGTAGAGAATCCATCCCAAAACGAATAAATCTCATGGCCTAACACTTCTTCCAAAATCGAATTAGTAAATGGAATTGAGAAGGGGTCCTTGATCTTAACAACATTCAAGCTTCGAAAGTCCACACATATATGAATCTACACACCTTCCTGCTTCAAGTTGATGACAATTGGTGAAACCCATTCACTCATAGTCACCTTGAAATTGATCCTTGTGTTCAATATTTTTTCAGTTTTTGCATTTACCAATGTCACATATTTAGGATTCATGCGGTATGGTTTTCGTTTGATTGGCTGTGCTCTCAGCATCATAGGAATTTGGTGGACATACAACACAAGTGGGATTCCTTGGAGATCCTTGTAGGTCCATATGAAAACATCCTTATACTTCATGAAAATCTTGAATGCAATCACCTTTAGGACCGGATCCTAGTCATTGTCAACATTATTTTTTCTTCATCCTCGCCTTTGAGGTTTACTTGTACCATCCTTTGTCCCTCATACTTGATTGCGTTTGGTTCCTTGATCACCTTTGTCTTGTCGATGTAGACAACAGTTTGAAGCAAAAATAAATTACCGAGCTGTTTGACATGAATGCCCTATGAAGATTCACAATTTTGAATATGTACATCAATTTTGATAATGTATGAGTCATTTAAATGTCATGATTTGCAATGTAAAATCAGCCGATCCAATGAATATGGCTTGATTAGTTAAAACTGCACAAAAGGACAAACGCAGCCGTCATTGTGTTAGACGTCCTGATTAGTTAGACGTCCAGTCCAGTTAGTCAGACGTCTAGACTGTTGTGTTAGACGTATAAATCAGTCTGAAACAGTTGTTACGAATTGTTAAGCAATAGGCGGTTGGGACGGTTGAGACAGGTTAGTTGCAGTAACTACCTGGGCTTACCTATAAATACCCCCCTATTTCATTTTGTATCTATCCATACTTGTCTATAATGCAGATCTGTTGTGCAGCAAACGTTGTTCTGGAATGCGTGTTATGTGTGATTGCATCTGGGTTATAGTGTTGTGTTGCAGGTATTGATCATTGCTTGGTACGAGAAGAAGCATTGTTGTGTGTGTGTGTTGTTTTGTGTTACAAGGATCAACAAGAAGCAGTGAATATTGATGATGAGAGATCACGTTGCAGACGTCTAGACTTGTCCATCTTACCCAACCTGTCACGTCCAAGCCTAGCCGTTTGACATTGCTGATAGCCGCCCTAGACGTCTAGCTCGATACCTTAGACGTCTGCCATCCAGACGTCTGTCCCGGTTGTCCTAGACGTCTACCCCCTAGACGTCTCACCCGTCTGACTTAGACGTCTGCCTAGACATCTATTGTGTTCGCCCTAGACGTCTACCCCCTAGATGTCTAAACCTATCCAATCTTGACATCCATTGCCTAGACGTCTAGCGTAGTCTGTTCTAGACGTCTATTGTCTAGACGTCCACTTGCATGTCCCAGACGTCTATTGTCCTAGACGTCTAACTGAAACATACTCATCCATAACCGAGTAGCATGTCAAGTTGTATGACCATGTTCATCACCCCTTCCTAATTCTTGTCATTCCCTCGTTCTAGGAAAGCACTCACCCCTGTCTCACAGTCGAACTCATGTGTTGGCTTCTCATGCAATCATGCATCACCAATGTTATACTCTAAAAAGTTGGGGCAAATGACTTCTTCCTCTCCTATTTTGCCTGTGTATGACTTACTCTTGCCATGCTCATCTCTCCTACTTCCAAAGTATCGTACATGATAGCCTTCGTCTTTATCTCCACTCAATTGCATTCTTTCACTTCCAAGCACAAGCATTTCGATTGAAATAGTTTGTAGTCACCCATTTTCCAATGATATAGATTATTATGAAAATGCCTTTGTGTTCTATGCATTCCTTCAACTGCAAGACATCATCTTCATTTGGTTGCTAGTCGACTTGTTCTCCAACATATTTTCTGGTTTGTTTGATGATGCAATGTCTTTGCTAACCAACTGGTCTCACAAGTTTATGGTGAACTTGCGATGAAGTTAGTCGATCTTTCTCCCAATTGTGGTCTACTCTTGCCGTCCACAACCAAAATTGTCCCAACATAACGTTAGAAGCTAGCTTCTGCATTGTGATGACTACAAAATCAAGGATGAGTGCTTGGCCAGCTATGTTCACTCTTTGCATTGTTAATACACTCTTCATCTTGTTGCCATATTCTCCAACTCCTACCAACCGAAAATTTGGTCTTCATAATGTCGATTCTCCTAGCTCTTTCCATGTCTTCTATAGAAGTACATTGACACATGACGTGCTGCCCACATTAACTTGTGTCAAGATGTGTTCGAGTATCTCCATGTGCAACAATATTGTCCGCTTCCCTTCATCAATGATCAAGACGACGAAGTTAAGAAATAGATCTTGTGTTCCAATATTTTGTGGCACTTTTTCTCTTCCTACTCTCATTCTTAAGTCCTTGCAACATCTACCCAACCATTGCATGCAAGTCAAGGGCTACCTTGAACAAAGTTGCCACATTCACTGGAACACTCTTCTACAACATTTAACTTGTCAGACTCTGTGATGATGTTTGGGACAACATTGATGGCTCCTTCGTCATCATTCTTCTTGGGACACTTTCATTGTTCCTGTCTTGCTCTTTTGTCATTTCGTCTTCAATCACATCTTGGGCTTTTTGCCATCCATCTTTTCCTCTTTGTTCTAGGTTAGGGTGCTCCATCTTCTTTGCGTACATTTGAGTTACTGTGAGAACATCTCTCGGACTCGGGCTTCGTTCTTCAATGTCAATTAGATTGACATTTTGGTTGTTGCTACTACTAGCTACTGTAGGGCAATTTACTTTCTTATGATTTCTTGGTTTACACTACAAACACATCATCAATGCATTGTTGTCCATTGCTATGTTTGTGCAGTTTCGTGCAAAGTGACCCCACTCTTGGCACTTCCTACACTACACGATGGATCTTTCTTCGAAGTCATATGATGGGTCTCAATCCTTTATCTCGTTCGATTTTCATATCCTCTCACAAGTACTGATATGTTTGACAAGATGTTCTTTCTTGTCTCTAAGAAATTTAGGGCACTTTTGTCTACCCATAGTGACAATGTTGGCTTTTAAGCCTTAAATACTATTCACGTGTCAAATATACAAACTTGAGATTTTCTCTTTTTTAGATACATTTCATGGAGCTTTGTCTCCATAATATAGCTATACAAGATGACTCTCCAAATTCTTGACTGTTGCTTTCCATATGACCTTTGGCTTCTTATCTTGCCACTTGTATACAAGACTCTTAGTCTTCTAATTACTAGCATACCTACTTACATGACACGTGCATATCCTGCACATAGACACTAACATAATATAAATCATCCTAATCTATCAAATAATGTAATATTCTCTAACACTCCCCTATATTACATTATTTGATATAAGTTGTTCTTGATGTACATAGATGATTCTGGAATATCTGAAATTTGTTTTGAGCAAGAGCTTTTGTAAAAATATCTGCAATCTGAACCTTAGTAGAAACATGTTTTAACTGAATATGATGATTTTGAACATGATCCCTGATAAAGTGACATTGAGCTTCAATGTGTTTTGTTCTTTCATGAATCACTGGATTTTTGATTAATTTAAGTACTCCTTGATTATCACAATTTATTATTGTAGGAGTTCTTTTGATTCCCATATTTGACAATATGTACTGTAACCAAAGTGCTTCACAAACTACATCTTTTGTTGCACGATATTCTGCTTCTGTAGATGAAAGTGCTACTGCATGTTGTTTTTTACTGTACCAAGAAATAGGTCCAGAACCAAGATAGAAAACATAGCCTGATGTAGATTTTCTGTCATCTATAGATCCAGCATAATCAGAATTTGAATATCCTTGTAGACAAAATTTGTCATCATCTTTTTTATATATTAGTCCATATTCTGTAGTCTTGCTAATATATTGTAGTATTCTTTTTGTGGCTTTCCAATGACTTTCTCTAGGTTCTTGCATAAATCTTGAAAGATAATTTATAGCAAAAACTATATCTGGTCTGGTATTTGTTAAATATAGAAGACTTCCAATTAATTGACGATAGATAGTGGTTGAGACTAGAGATGTCTCATCATATCTAGACAATTGTAATCCTTGTTCCATAGGAGTATCTTTGGGTTTACAATTTTTCATTCTGTATTTTTCAAGTAATGATTTTGCATACTTTGTCTGTGTTATTGTGATATTATTTTCATTTTGACAAATTTCTAAACCAAGACAATAATGAAGGAGTCCCAAATTTATCATTTCAAAATCCTTTTCTAGATCCCTTTTAACTTCATCTATCAGAATTTTAGAGCTTCATGTGATTACTATATCATCAACATATACTATAAGTATTATTCTGTCTAGTCCAACATTTTTTGTATAGAGATTTGGATCTGATAAACTTCTTTTAAAATTATGTTGTAACAAATGATTATTAATCTTTATATACCATGCTCTTGGTGCTTGCTTTAGACCATATAAGGATTTTTTCAACTTGCAAACCTTTTGTTCTTGTCCTTTGATCACAAATCCTTCTGGTTGTGACATATATACCTCTTCTTCAAGATCACCATTAAGAAATGCACTTTTTACATCCATTTGATGAAGTTTCCATCCAAGATGTGATGCTAAAGCACAAATTGTTTGAATAGTAGTCATTCTTGTTGTTGGTGCAAAGGTTTCTTCATAATCAATTCCTTCTTGTTTGAGTATATCCTTTTGCAACTAATCAAGCTTTGTATTTGTCAAGTGAACCATCTGCTTTGTATTTTATCTTGTAGATCCATTTACATCCTACTACTATCTTTCCTTGAGGTAAATCAACTAGATTCCATGTTTTATTTTTTATTAATGTTGCATATTCTGATTCCATGGCTGCCTTCCATTCTGGATGACTTAAAGCACTTAGAGTAGTTGTAGGTTCTACTACAGAACTTATCAATCCCCTATTTATTCTCGTTAAGCTACGAGTTTGAGGTCTTGTAGTAGTGAGATCTGGCATTTGCTCTAGTTTTGAGTCCTTAAGTGTATCTCTAAGCCATATTGGTTCTTTCCTTTGAAGTGTTGTAGTAGTTTCTAAATTCTCAATTTGTTCATCATATATTTCTAATTTTGATTCTTCACTTGATGAGTCTTCTTCTGAAAAACTTAGAATTGTCCTTGTATCAATCTTTTGTTCTTTAATAACATTTTTGTTTCCTTCATCAAATACTACATCTCTGCTTATATAAATTTTCTTTGTTGTTGGATCAATTATTTTGTAACCTGTTGAATCATCATCATAACCAAGAAATATTCCACACATAGTTTTGTCATCTAGTTTAGTTCTTCTTTGCTTTGGGATATGCATGTATGCCTTACATCCAAAGATTCTCAATTGTTCTACTGTTGGTTTTTGTCCTGACCATACTTCTTCAGGAGTAACATTTTTTAGTATCCTTGTAGGTGATCTATTTTGTAAGTATACAGTTGTTTTAACTGCTTCTGCCCAATATTGATGATCAATATGAGCTTCTTTTAGCATACAATGAACCATTTCCATAATAGATCTATTTCTTCTTTTTGCAATACCATTTTGTTGTGGTGAATATGTTGTAGTAAGCTGTCATTTTATGCCATTGGTTTCTAAAAACGAGTTAAATTCCCTTGATAAAAATTCACCTCCTCTATCTGAACGAAGATTCTTGATTGATTTTCCTATTTCTTTTTCCACTAGTAGTTTGAATTGTTTAAAGCAACTAAATGCTTCAGATTTGAATTTCATAAAATACACCCACATTTTTCTAGAGTAATCATCAACAAATAGTTGAAAATATATGTCCTCCAAGACTAGTAATGTTCATTGGACCACATAAATCTGTATATATTAATTCCAATGGTTCTTGAGCTCTATGCAGACTGAGTTCAAAAGGTATTCTATGTTGTTTCCTTGCTAGACATTCTGGACAGACTGTAGATTCCCATGAAATTTTAGGTAAACCTTTAACCATTTGATGTTTACTCATCTCATTTAATGAAGATGCACTTATATGTCCTAGTCTTTTATGCCAAAGTTCTTTTGTTTCTGAAATCCTTGTTGATAGAGCCATATTTGACAATGTATCTAGAGTGAATAAACTATTTTTATAAGAACCAGAAGCTATAACTCTTCCTTGTTTGGTAATAAGACATTTTTTTTGTTTTTAATAATTTTGAATTCAACTGCTAGATTTTGATCCATTAATTGAGATACTGAAAGAAGATTAGCAGTTAATCCAGGTACATATAGTACATTACTAATTATTCATTTTTCATTTGATAGATCAATTAAAACATCTCCTACTCCTTTGACCTCATAAGTCATACTATCTGCTATGACAATTAGTTTTTCATATTTCTCTTGAAAAGTATTAAACCATTGTTTATTTCCTATCATATGCCTACTTGCTCCGAAATCAATATACCAATAATCCATGATAAGTTCTTTTGAAGTTGAAATCCTTTTATCTCCCAAGTTTAAATAATAAATCAAATAAGAAATTTGCAATTTTGCAAATTTTTAAAATTTTCAAATCTTCAAGACTTCTAAAAACACTCAAAAGTCTAAATTTTCTAATCTTCAAAGCTTTAAAAGAACTATTATATTCAAAAAATTAAATCCTAGTAGTAATCCTTATCACTCCATAACTTATAAATAAATTCAAACTTTCAAATAACTAAGGTGCATAAATATCAAAGTGGAAAACCTTATAACTCCATTTAATTATTTTCAAAAAACAATTCAACTTTGTTTTCCCTCCAAAAATTAATAATGCACCAATTCTGGAAAATGTAACGTAGAACATTACTTGTGATGGTCGACGGAATTTGCACTGCGATGATTCTGATGTTGGTTAGCATGCCAAGCTAATGTTTCATTTCTTCCAATGCTTGGGATTCCTTTTGCGCTCCTCGTTTGTTCTGCTCTTTGTTGTTATCGCTCGCTCGTTCGAATGGTGCAATGCTTGGAGCTCGAGCTCTTCTTAGGTGGCGATGCTCGAAGCTTTGGATGGAGCTCTTCTCAGGTGGCAATGCTCGAAGGTCTTAGGTGACAATGCTCGAAGCTCTTGAGGGAGCTTGTTTTAGGTGGCAACGTCTTAGGTGGCGATGCTTGAACGTCTCAGTTGGCAATGCTCTAACGTCTCAAGTGGTAACGTCTTAGGTGGCAATGCTCTAACATCTCAGGTGGCAACATCTCCTAGATAGTGCACAACTCTCCTCCGAATACCTCTCTGTATGGCGCTTTGAATGACGCTCAGGTCTATGTCTTGATTTTGTTGCTGATGGCACTGTGAATAGCACTTAGGTCTATGTCCTGATTTTGCTGTTGATGGTGCTGTAAATAGCGCTCAGGTCTGTCCTGATATTTCTGTTGATGGCGTTGTAAATAGCACTGAGGTCTATGCTTGGTTATACTGCTGATGGCACTGTAAATAGTGCTCAGGGCTATGCAGCCTATGATTGGTTTGCTCTGCAAAGAGCGTTCTAAATGAGGCTTTGACCTTTGTTCGGTTTGCTCTGCAAAGGGCGCTTTGATCTCTGCCTGGTTCTTACTGCGAATGACACTCTAAATGGCGCTTTCCTATTTCCTTCAATTGCACGCGCTTTGTTAGCGCCTGTGGTCTCCTTGAGAGGATTGATATAGGATGGAGCTTATAGCTCTGCTCTACTCTATTACTTTTCCAGCCATGCTTATATCTCTTAGTTAGTTGAATGATAACACTTTATGGCTCTTTGATAGCCGCTGTATAGTAGTGCTTAGGGCTCTCTGCCTTCTTATGTAGAAATGGTTCTTCAAAGAATACTTCTTCAAAAGAACTAATCCAAGGCCAAGATTGTAGTAAATGTAGTATTTCCAGTCAGCCTTATCTTTTTTGTTATTAACCAGAACTTCAACTTTTCTCTATGCCTTTATTTTCCTTATCTTTGGAGGCTTCTTCTCTGTACTTCTCAGTACTAAAATCTTATCTATTCTCAAGAAGCTTATTTTGCTTCTCTATCTCTGTATTTGGCAAGGTTCCATGAGCTTGGGGGACGGGGGGACGGGTTTCGGGGGATGGCAGGGGACGGCAGGCCGATTTTAGGGGACGGCTCGGGGACGGATGGGGGGGACGGCTGGTATAATACTATAAAAATTGAAATTTTTTAGAAATTTAGAATAATCTACACATTCAGAATTCTACACCCAACAAAAATGATATTAGGATATTCATATTAGTTACTAAGTGCAGCCATTTAATTGTTTCAAGTTCAACAAATATAACTTGAAGGTTCAGCCAAGGATATCAAGTGCAAACAATGTTCAAACAGTCATCATTTTAAGTTATAACAGTCATCATTTTTTCAGCCACCAATGTTCAAACAAAGACTGTCATTTTTTTATTTTTTCAGTCACTAACTGTTCAACTATGACAGCAATCTGAAATCTGAAATACTCATAGTATCAATGCTTATTTACAACAAAAAGACTCAAAAGAGTATATAATGTACATCATAAAACTAAATTAGTAAATACTAAAATACTAAATAGTAAATACTAAATACTCATAGGAATTAGTAAATACTAGAATGTGATAGGTTTGATACCATTTTTAAGTTCCAGATCTGAAACGTGAAACTGACACTGAGCAGAATCTGCCCTAAAAATGGGCTATGGTAATGTTGTTGCACTGTAAACTGAAAACTTGAAAGCCAAATCAGGAACTTACTCAGTTTTGAAAAATCTGGAAATTTTTAACGGAGCAAATTCTGATCTAAAACTTGGAACTGGAAAATTCAACTACGAAGTCTGCAACTTCTGACATTTTTATTTTTTTTTAATTCTAAAACTATTAATCCTAAAAATGTAGCCATCTAGCCATACCATAGTCTGAAATTGTTGGAACTGCTAAAGAAGAACTTAGAATATTAAAACTGCAAAAAGAACTGACACATGGCACTCTTGAGGATTCTGGAAACTTAAGTTCTTTCAAAAATCCTGGAAAGAAAACATAACGTAAGCACTCCTACTAGTTACAAGTTGAGACAAATCATCATACTTCGCATGATGAAAGGATCTATTGTGTCTGCTCTCTCCAAATAGTAGAGACTGCAGATCACTTTTTCTTCCAGTGTCTTATCTACTAAGAGATACAAGGGAGATGCTTGGTATATGGAGACTAATGAGGTCCACTATCTAGATCACAGATGTTTGGTGCTTTCCCTCCACAAGGCTATCAACTTTAGACATAGGATTAGGGACCCCTCAACCTATCATGCTGACTACTTAGGGACCCCTCAACTTAAATATATATATTTTTTATTTCCCCTTTGGGTGAGGACGCCCAGCCGTGGGGGACGGCTAGGCGCCAGGGGACGCCCAACCGTCCCTAGGGACGGCCCGAGCGTCCCCGAGGACGGCTGGCCGTCCCTAGGGATGCCCCAAAACAGGGGACGTCCCGGGGACGGGAGGCCATAGGCCTCAGCCGTCCCGGGACGTTTCCAGCCGTCCCCCAAAAAGGGGGATTGGGGGACACGTCCCCAATGCCGTCCCCCGTGCTGGGGGACGCGGGAAACGGGGGGATGCGTCCCCGTGGAACACTGGTATTTAGGAAGCTTAGATGCTTCTCAATCTCTTCTCTATCTTTGTACTCAGGAAGCTTAGATGCCTTTCAATCTCTTCTCTATCTTCGTACTTAGGAAGCTTTGATGCTTCTCAATATTCTGAAAGCCAGGATGCTTCTCAATTTATTGGAAGCTATATTGCTTCTCAATCTCTGAAATCTATCTTCAATGTCACAAGTCGCACCTAGGAACAAAATGATTCTCCTCTTTTCTAGAGAATCCAAAACCAATGTGAGGGTGACTATGAATGTCCTTTCACGTCCAACTTCCTTCTGAGTTAGCCCTTAATCTATTCAAGTTGAGTCCTAGTCTTCACTGGTTTTCCTTGAACCAAGTGGAAAGACCTTAGCATCCAAATCAGGGTGACTTTTACCTTGTCCCCTCAATATATACTCAATCAGACCTTCAAAAATAGAGTCCAAGTCTTCATTGCTTTCAAAGTAGACAGACTCCAATGTAATGGTGACTAATATAATATAACTTTATCAAAGTGGACAGAGTTAAGTGGTAGTTCTGATACCATTGTTGGCTTTTAATCCTTATATAATATTCACATGTCAAATATACAAACTTGAGATTTTCTTTTTTTTAGATACATTTCATGGAGCTTTGCCTCCATAATATAGCTATACAAAATGAGTCTCAAAATTCTTGACTGTTGCTTTCCATATGACCTTTGGCTTCTTATCTTGCCACTTGTATACAAGACTCTTAGTCTTCTAATTACTAGCATACCTATTTACATGACACATGCATATCCTGCACATAGACACTAACACAATATAAATCATTTTAATCTATCAAATAATGTAATATTCTCTAACGAGCAACCATGACTATTGGTTGTTGGCTGACTTGTTGTTAGTTGATCACTCCATTCAATGATGTTGAAGGCTTTGTTATGTTGACTTCTTCACCTTCACTCGTCTTCTCGAATTTAGTGTCAAACTGTCTCCTAGTTGGAATACATGTGCTTTTGGTTTGTGATTGTCTTCATGAAAAGGCTCGTGTAGGCTTCGGTTGACTTCTGAAGGTCCACCCTCTTGTAGACATATTTCTTCTCGTCACCCTACTTCATTGTTTTCATGACCTTTGTTAGCACCTCTCTCATCAATGTGGCCTATCGTTAAATCTTTAATCAACACCTTTGTCGTTAAATCTTTAATCAACACCTTTGTCATTTGTCACCTTCGTTAACAACACCATCTTCGGAATTACGACCTTCTCCATCTTTAGCACACTTGTTACACTCCCTCTGTTTGCATGACCACTCTCTACTGCAAGACCTTCATCGTCTTTGTTTTCTCCAATTGTCAACAACAATGTTTTGAACATCTCCACTTCCCTCCTTCTGGGGGGACCACACCTATTGAATATTTGAGGTTTCAACTCTTGTCACCTAGGGGGCTATCCAAGCGTCTTTGTCCAAGGATGGGCTCTGCACACTTGTTGTCGCAGTCCCTCTATTTGCATGACCACTTTTTGCTGCAAGACCTTCGTCATCTTTGTTTTCTCCAATTGTCAACAACAATGTTTTGAACACCTCTTCACTTCCCTCCTTTCGAAGGGACCACACCCGTTGAATCTTTGAGGTTTCAACTCTTGTCACCTTATCCAAGCGTCTTCATCCAAGGCTGTAGAAGGTATTCCTTCTACACTTCCCTCTTCAAAAGGGGCTCTTGATGAATCTACACCTTTGTGCTTGCTTCATCATGTTCACTGTCTTCACGTCTTGCATTTGCACGTCTTCCGTATTTAACTATATGCAATACACTCATACCTCTGTGTTGATTCTTGTCCTTGTTGTGTGCGCCTTCCATGTCGTGTACGTCCACATACAACTTGGTGCTTCATGCATTCACCTTGCTGTGTTGTGTTTGCTCTTGTGATGCATCCTCCTCTTTGATCCAAGGTCATTATAGCAATGACGCCAAATGTAGTATAGATTTTATCCCAACGATAGAGTGAACAGATTAGACAGAACAAACAACAAGAAATAAACAACAACGACAATTTAGGAACAAAATCATTTCATTAAAAGCAATCTGATATGTACATCACTTACAACAATATGTCTCTTGTCTTCAATAGCAACATACAACGATAATCTCTCTAATGACACCATTCCATTACTCTCCTATGGAATATATAAAAATCGAAAAGGGGGTGGATGGTTACAACCCAGCTGTCACCCTCTTGTATTGTACTATGAACCTATTGCAACTAGTTACAAACACGACATGTTGTCTTTACGTTCATGTGTACATGTGACAATCCGTAACGCATGCAAAATGACAATTCATACTACTTGATCAATGCCCATAACAACACTTGTGACAACTATTGATCAACACACATAACAAAACTACTTATGTACAATGAACATGCTGACTCACTGAGGTGGTGCCACGTTTGACTGATTTTGCTGATCCGTCTGACCACCTACAACTATAAAGGTCATTAAATGACATCATTTGAATGGATTTGGTGTGTTGTATTTACTGTTTTTAGTCGGATACAACATTTTGACCATGAAACTCGCCAATATGCAACATGGTTTCTTAAATATCCCTCTTGATATTCATTTACTATATTTTTTGGCTCATGACTTGTACTTGGAGTCTAGGTGGGATGAACAAGTTTAAGTCATTTTTTTTATGAAAGTTGCTAATAAAATTTGGATTTCAGTTACAGACATATTTTTTGGAAGCCGATGTGACTTGAATATTTGTTGCACAAACAATTGGGAAAGTTGTGAATCCTTATCAGTGAAATTGTGCCTATATATTGAGTGTACTTGAATGAAAATCTATCAACCCCAGCATATATGGGAAATTTTCCTCCCACTTGAGGTAAACAATTAGTGAAATCCATGCCGAATCTGACTTATTATTAGTAATAGGTAATGGTTGAACTTGAAGCAGATTTGGACCTCTAACAATCTTTGTTTAATTAATTTGGCAATCCTGACAGGCTTGCACAACCAAAGAAAATAAAATTTTTTATCGCCGCAAGTCTGGCCAGTGGCAGGTGAAGAATGACATTTAGCCAAGACGTTCTCTCCTTGAACCTAGAAATATGTAACACTTATAGAAAATCTTATCACCCAAAAATGTGAATTTCTTATGTGCCTTAACCATATCCTTTAGCGTGACAACCACCTTCTGACCCTTTGAGTAATATCTTCTTTCCTTTCGGATTTAGCTATAGTTGCCAGCAATCCAAAAAGCCGTGATAAGGAGTCTGCAACCAAAATAGTTAGGCCATTTTTGTACTGAATTTCAAATGAAAACCTTGTACTCAACTTTCTTTTTCTTCTGTCAAGGTTTTCTGTGATAAATCATAGTAGTATTTTATTGTGCATTCAGATAATAGTGTTGTCTTGACTAACATTATTTGAACTTTTCTATAGCATGCATGTGAGCTAGCATTTATTGATAGATCTTCTCCTTTTGGTTTAATTTCTTACTTTCAAAAGCAATTAACTATTGATGTGCATGGCAATTGCCCCTATGCCACTTCTTGATGTATCACATTCCTTACAATTGGCCATGAAAAATCAAGCAGCACTGTATAGGGTTGGAATTCATTACATTTTTTGTTTGATGGAAACTGCCTTTGCTGTCTATGTCTAATTGAATTGTTCATTTTTTGTAATATCAGTAAGAGGTGTCTCCAGATTGCTGAAAATCTTGACACGTTGTCTATAGAAACTACATAGCCCTTTAAATCCTTTTAGACAAGTCTCGTTCTTCATATCGGGCCAATAAAATATGGTTTAAATCTTATCTGGAGCAATTTTGACTCCCTTCTTACCAATCATGTATCTCAGGAACACAAGTTTGCTCTTCACAAAATCATATTTTGATTCTGTTCCAGAAAAAGAATTTAGACACGAGTTGTAAAACAATTTTCAAGTGGTTCAAATAATCATGCTTAGTTTTGCTATAAACAAGAATATCCAGAAATTCATTGTGGCCATGATGAGTTTGAAAGGATTTCATATGTTAATCACTTTCCATCAGCTTTATTTGATAATGATTAGATCGTACATCATTCTTTGTAAATGTTGTTTGTTAGACCGTACAATTGAGCAAGTAGTCCATCTACTAGTGGAACGGGTTCTTTAGTGTTAATGGTCCTCTAAATAAATTCATGATAGTCGATGCACAGGCAGAATGAATCGTTCTTCTTTACTGACATCACTGGAGACGTGAAAGGGCTTTCATTAGGTACTGTATTCCCCTAAACTAGTAACTCGTCCTATTTTTCCAATTTCATCCTTGAATAGGCTAGGATACTTTTAAAGAGACACAATGACTAGTACAAACCATGTTCTGATTCTTCTCTTTTGCTGGAGGTGTGTGCCAATGGTCCTGCAAAACATGTACATAGTCGTCAATTAGTCCCTGTGCTTAATTTGGTTTTGATGGGTTCTGCATTTTCACTTTGACATGCAGTTCATTCCCAGATTCACATCAAACATTGTAAGATATTTATCTTTTTTTTCTTTTGTGTGGGAGGAAGGCAAATATGACCATTAGCATACCTGTGGAGGGCTACAATTGAGTGCCAAGCAGCATCAAAATGAGTGAGTAACTTAGCATCATTTGGAGTGGCATACAGCAGCAAATTTGCATCGTCAATCTTGAGAAATTCCCTTTGGCTAAAAAGCCCCAATCTGAGGTATTTTATTTTGTCAAAAATCACCTAGGAAACCATTACCTTTCTGTTTTTGGACCCCTTTAACACTGGGGTGCATGAATGTGGGGAGCAAAACTAGTGAGGATTTAACCTGAGTCCCCATTGTAGCAATTCTCCTGTCTTATCACTAGACTAGGCCCACTGGATGAAAGGTAAATCAGTTTTATTTGCACTTGCTTGCTGCCTTTTATCTATAATCAAATTTTGTTGTACATGAAATTTCATAGGCAACTTGCTGAGATTCATTTGGAATCTGCTGAAAGTCTGAATTTAACCACTGTGCCTTCATGACCACATTCACCCTTGCAAGGGCTGCAACATGAAAATCAAGACTAAATTCATGGCTGCTCGGCTTCAATCTCAGTGCTTTGATTTCTTCCCTTGAAGTCCATCACACTGTCATTGGCTACTGACACTTAGAAATTCAGCAATGGAGTGACTCTTATGCTCACAAATGTCATCAATTGAGTCAACAAAATTTCTAATGCTTTTGTAATGGATGAATGCCACCATCATTCTTGTCTTTATTTTGTTCTTTACCCTCAAAACCTGATATTGAATGATTACCAGTCTCACAGAATAGGAGATAGGTCTATTTTCTTCTTCTTCCTCCATGTGGGTGCTTTCCATCTATATTGCCATTGCCTTTTCATGATCCTTCCAGTCATGTCCCCATGATCTTAATCTACTAACTTAATCATGTAGATCCCTCCAGAAGCCTTGCACTTCTGTCCCTTGAATAAAATCATGTTACCGAACAAACAGCACTTCTGAGCACTAAATGAACAAAGATAGTAAGGCCTATTATCCCTCATTTTGACTTCCCATCAATAGAAATAAACAGTGTGGCTAGGGTGTGTGTATGCATGATTTTGAGCAATAGATAGGTGCTTCTCACATGCACCCAAACAGACTCATATCCTTGCACTTTGCGTATCCCCATACCCTTTCACCCATGTACCCCAAATTTGGAGGTCCATTCTAGGTAATCCGTATCCACACCTGCACCCTGTATACCGTTGTACCTGCTCCTGCACCCTTTATACTCTTGTACGTGCACACTTGTACAGCCTTGGAATTAAGAGATTAAGTAAATTTTTCATTACCTTTAGCTCTCCCTTTGCTAATGTATTAGTTTCAGATGGTGGTTCTATGTAAAGTTGATCCCTAATAACGTTTTAGTATAAATGTGTTTTTTGAATGGAAGCCTTATGAGCAGCAGGCTTTAAAGCCTTGAGAAGCCCTTCAATGGATTATTTTAACCATCGATGTACATTGCAAGCACATGTTAGATGAAAATATTTCTACCACCAAGCTCTCTTGGAGGGATTTCCTTTAATTATATGCCATAGTTCCTTGCTGTTTCATTCTTTTGAGACCAAGAAGTATAAATTTTAGGTATAAGCTTCAAAGTTATTATAGAATATAATCATAAATTGACCCATTGTAGCTATTTAACTTATTTCGAGCTTGCTGTTCAGTTATTTGCAAATGCAATGGGGCAAACTAAATGTTTTTCATAATTCTCTGTAGGGTTTACTACGGAAAAATGTTACTGCTTGCTGATCCAGCCCTTGGCTTAATAACATTTTTACAACCATCAAGGAATGAGAATCCTCTACATTAGTCTTTGATTTATCAAGTCCCTATCTTGTTTTGCCTGGTTGTCTAGATTACAATGATTGTCTTCTTACCTATAAAGTTTTGCGCCAAAAAATTTCAATCATGATCACAACATCTCCTCTTCCTTCTCCAATCTTAAAGTATTTAGTCCTTACCAATCATATTGTTCACTACTACTTCTGGCTTGATTCAGTTGTTCTATTGATTTCTTTAACACATCCAAGGAAACCTTCATAGCTTCTTCCACCTCATAGATGTTTGAGTATGAAGCCATTATTGATATCTGCCCATGTGGCTGTGATAGCATTGTTAAGAGCTCAGCTCGGCAGCTGTAAACTTGCTAAAGCTACTATAAGCCCTTTGAGCAGAAACCTTAGCTTTATAAAAAAGAAAATTTTGGATCTGAATTCAAGAGGCAAAATATCTGAAACTTTTGGACTTACCTTTTTTTTGGGGATTTTAGTGACTAGAAAAGCTAACAGAGTTTCTATGAACAATCCGAGTTCTTGGGAAGTGGAGAAGAAACAAAACCGTAATACCTTTGAAATGCCAGTTCCAGGCAATAAATAGAAAAGAAGAGCTGTCCTAGGTTGGTGGCTGTGGTTTCTTCCTCCAACTCATTTTCTAAATAGTTCACCACATATATTTGCCCAGGTACATCATGATCTTCATCGTGGGGCCTGGGATGTGGTGCGGCGGAGGACATCTTCCAGAACAAGATTGTGACACCTGAAAGTTAATGCTTCAAAGTTGTGCAGAATATGGCACAGCAAAAATATTCTGACACAAAGAATGCAACTTTATTTACAGATGATGCAAATGCAGATACATTACAAAATATAAGTCCCATGTATTAAGTTAAGCAATAATACATATGTTTAGTACATGGGGTGTGTGGGGTTGCAGGGTGCAAGGCACTCTGTTCTAATGCACTGAAAGTAGTGGAACAAAAGCTTAGGCAGGAACAACCCATGTCTGAAGGGTGAGAAAGGGAAAGAGGAGAGACAGGGAACATAACTGAAGAAGAAGAAGATTTTATTCTATGCTTTATACAATATGTACAGCAGTTACAAGCAGTTGGAAGGTGAAACAGTTCATCTTCCAACTGATCGAGAAGCAATTTCAGGAACAGTTACAAAACTGCCCTTTCTGCCTCCCTTGCAACTTGTGCTAGTCTGTAAGTTGCCATGGAAAGATTGAATATTTGCATTCTTGTCCTTGGCACTTGGCGCTTAAAGATCCTCTATGCATCCTTACACTTGGTGATGACATCTGGAGTTGGCACCATAGGTCTATTTGTCCCTAAGCATTGGAGTTACGACAGAAGTCATGACACCACATGTCGGGTTGGTGCTATGCAAAAGTTTGACTTTGTAAAAATAGTTGGTGCTGGCCTGTCTAGCAAAGAGCCCAGATAGGCACCAAGGCCTACAAGCTGAAAATGCTCTAGTGTCATCATCCTTGGTCTTTGAGCAACCCGTACTTTGCTTTGATCATTCATCCTCCATTGGAAAGCAATGGTCCGCTTTGAGTCAACTTCCAGTTGTGGAAAAGAACGCTTGAGTTTGGTCAAGTGTGTACCACTTAGCCTGGGAAGGAAACTGACCTTGCTTGGCAACCCTAAACAAATTGTGTGCCCCCTAGCAAGTATTCTCGTTGGTGACATCTGTCAGTTGGTTTGCTTCTAGAGGTTTTGATGGGTTGGGTCGAGATCTATTGGATGTTTTATTGCCTCAAGTTCTAGTAGTGGAGTATGGTACAACTTGAGTTTTACATGAAACATTGGATGCATCCCCAAGTAAGGTGGCAAATCAAGAACAAAGGTGTTCTCACCTGTAGCATAGTGGTTTGATCTTTCAGTATGAGTTGGAGAAGCATTCCTTCTTTAGATGGAGCAAAACCTTATCTACACCCTACAATTGTTGTGGAGTCGTGTTAATCATGGTGCTCTTTATACTTTTGTTCATGGTGCTAGAGGATCTGTACCCAAGTCTGGATGCTCTAATATTGTTGTAGAAATCACTCAACCTTGTTTGCTTCCTTGACCTATGTTGGAGTCATGGTGCTAGTTGGAGTATGGAAGGTGATGTCTAGTGGGAAACTAGGCTGAATTCAAAATGGACTGAATTGTGGAGGTGCGTAGAGCCCTCTTGTAGGAATGTTGGATGTATGATAGACTCTCATCCCATGTACTAATGGTTGTACACCCTCAGAAGGTGCACTAGGTTTCTGTTGACGACCTCCATTTGTCCATCTCTCTATAGTGGAAAGTTGTGGAATGTTGGAGCTTGTTGTCTAGTTGGTTCCAGAGATGGCACCATAAATTGTTGATGAACTTAGAACCCTTATTTGATACAATTGAGTTTGGGAGGCCTAAGTGAGCCCAAACATGCTGAAAGAACAAACGGGCGGTCTCAACTATAGTTGGAAAACTCGCAACCTGCAACAAACTTGCCACCCCAATTTTGGAGATTTTATTAACTCAAGAAAACTCGGCCAAAAAAACCAAAGAAATGTTTTCACTTTTCAATTAAAAAAAAACATTTAAAACAATAATTGGAGAGCCATAAAGCTAATTTTATATTAGATATTCATAAAAAAGAGGACAATTACACTTCATGATCATCAAATCCAACCAAATACATCATAGCATCATACAAATGCAAAATTTAAAAAATATAAAGCAATTTTTAAACTGCTTTTTATTTTCCCTTTCTCCACATTAAACTAGATGGTTGGCATTGGTTTTGAATGGGTGGTCGAATTGGAGGCTTTTGAGGTACAGGATCATCATGGTATATCTCCTCCAATCCTCTCAAATGTCTTGCTTCCTCCTCAAGTGCCTCAAAAAATGAACAAGCTTTCAATGAAACCTACTACCACTCAACTTCATATTCCCTTTCTTTGTCCTTGTTCATTTTCTTTAAATTTTCCCAAATTTAATCTCTAGTAGTATTATATTAGGAAGAGATGACAAGTAGAATCTGTTTGGTATAATAATAAAAAAATGGCAATCAACATACTAGATTCTTAATCAAATGCAGTTACAAATATTTTGCCTATTTTATCAATTAGTCTCTTTCCCAAAGGGTACATGGAACTATTAAGAGATCTCTATATTGTGCTTGCATTTAAGAACTTAAGCTTACCATAGATATCATGGTCACTTTCTTGGAGATTTATGTGGACATAGTTAAAATTTTGAAACTCATCTAAATATAGAAAACACATTATTCTCAAAATTTATTAAGAATGGAACTCTACAAAAAAATTGTTCATAATCTGAGAGAAGAAAAAATGCAAAAATAAGGCCAAATGGCCTATAAAAAATTAATTTTCTTGCCAATTTTCCCAATTGTTTGAGGCTTGTCAAGTTCCCCACAAGAAAACGATAAGAGATTGCGAGAAATATTGTTGCAGGTTGGCGATTTTGTTGGCGTCGAGAAAAAAAAAATCGCTGCCCGCAAGTTCTCGCAACTTTTGCGAGAAATTGCAGGAAACTATGGACTCTCAACAACGTCAAAGCTTTTCTTGCATGGTTCCATGATTGCCATTTTGTTGAACCTGCCCACAACCACAATTGCAATCATGTTGATGCCTAGTGGTTGGTAACCTGGACAAAAAATCCATGTTGATGGCTTAGCAAGGCCTAGTAGGAACTGGAAGAGCGGTGTAGAGCCCCAATTTCTTGTTTGTTGGTTTGGCAATGCTATACAGTCCCTAGGATTGCACGTAGAGCTTCACTTCCTGGCGTATGTGTGGCTAGTGAAAGTACTATTGTGCTTCCTAGATTAGCAGTTGGCATGGTGTACCAGATGGCACACAGAGCTTTCCAAGATGGTATAACCCGTCTTGAAGTTGGTGATCTAGTGCAAATTTGCCCTATACTAGTTGTTGATGATTTTGGAAAAGTCGACATCCTTCGGGTTCAATGCCTAGCACTCATTGGCTCCATGCTCCTTGGCATTGAGAACAATCAACAAAGTCTGTACCGATGGGTGGCTTAGACAATCTGTTGCCTGATTCTCCTTTCCTTGTGACATTTGATCACAAAATGGAATTGTTGCAGGTGAGTCATCTATTTCATCTAGCATGCATTTCTAATTTGCTCTATGAGTGCAAAAAATGCAGAGGCCTATGATTAGAATGAACAATGGTTTCCTTACCCATGATGTAGTGGCACCATTGTCACATGTATTGAACAATGGTGTACAACGCCCTCTCCTATGTTGAGCAGTGCCATGTCTAAAAGCATCTTAGAATGGTATGCAACTGGATGAACATTCTTGATTAGGATAGTGCCAAGTGCATAGTTAGAAGGATTAGTCTCTATTCAAATGATTGAGTGATGTCTGACATGGCAAGCACCGATAGTGAACAAAGGTGCCTTCAGTTTTCTGAATGCCTGTTGTTGCTGTGAAGTCTAGTGGAACTTCACCTTTCCATGCATGACCTAAATAAGAGGCCATGAGACGTGAGAATCCCAAAACAAATTTGTAGTATAATTCGGCAAGGCCAAGAAAACTCTTGAGTCCCGTCAAATTGTTTGGGGTTGGCCATGCTTGGATGACACGAATCTTCTCTAGATTTGAATGTATGCCCTGTTGGTCGATAATGTAGCCTAGTTATGAGATCTTTGTGACATCGGATGTACACTTGCCCAAGTTGGCTTGAAGCTTGTGTTGGCTTAAAGTGTCTAGAACTTGGCACACATTCTTCAAATGCTTCTCCCATGTCTTGCTAAAAATAAGAATGTCATCCAAGTAGACAATAACAAAGGAGCTTGTGAACAGATGCAACATATTGTTCATCAGGGACATGAATGTAGCTGGAGCATTGGTCAAGTCGAAAAGCATAACCAACCACTCACAATCCCTCTATGGTCTTGAAGGTCATCTTCTAGATGTTTGTGGGGTTGACAAGAACTTGTTGACAACTTAATTTGAGGTTGATCTCGATGAAGCATTGAGACCCTTGGAGTTGGTCCAATAGATCATCAGTGCATGATAGTGTGTACTTGGTTCTTCATTGGAATCTTGTATAATGCCTTGTAATTGATACAAAGGTACCATCTCCCGTCCTTCTTTGACGCTAGCACAATGGGATTGCCATATGGTGACAAACTTGGTCAGATCTTCCTTTGATCCATCAACTTTTGTACTGGCATCAGATCTCATCATTCTTCTAGACTTATTGGTGTTCCGGTGGACTAATCGGTAGTGACGATGTAGGGACCAAGTTGTTGATGCTTCATTGACCAGTATAATGGGACTCCCTTGGGACTTTGTAAGACATTAGAGTAAGGATGAAAAAGGTCATTCATTTGCTGAGATTGTGCAAAACTGGCTGTTGTTGGCATGATAAGGCTGAACTTCTTGGCGCCATGGTTCTTGTGTCAAACCTTCAACCAAACAAACTTTTGTGCATGAAGAATGAGGTGCTTGCACTATTTTGTTGATACCATTGTCACCTTTTTTTGAGGCAAACATTTTGGTATTTGGTATGTCATCCTTTGATTCACATTGACCATTGCTATGGATAGGCTTGGTAGGTTGTTTGGTGATCGAGGAGGTAAGTGTTGGAATTCACAATGCTTTTCAAAAACTAATAGAAGCAAACCAAGCGCTCAAATATTATACGGAGAACGAAAAAGAGAAGGATTTGGTGGGCACCTGTAGGCACTATAAATAGTCACTCTAGTCGTAGATAATATTGCACAACACACCAATAATCAAACGAGGAGAGTGAGGGGGGTTATTTATAGCAAGACCAAAACTCCAATTACATCATAAACTTTAAGCTAAGCCAACATAACAAGTGGAGCGTGAGGGGGTATTTATAGCAATACCAAAACTCCAATTACATCATAAAGTTTAACCTAAGACAACATAACAAGTGGGCTTTAGGTTAATTACAAGTATTAAATAGGGTTTAACCATAACAAGGTTAACCATGGCCCATTGGGATTACATAATAAAATATTACAAAATAATAAATACATTGTACAATGAAATGCCCTTAGGCCTATCCAATACATCACACAATGTTGGCCTTGGTTGTGAATCAGATTATAATTTCAACAGCAGGATCTTCCTTGCAAGACATCATAAATGTTCAATGCTGCCATGTCATAGGTGATTGAGTCGCACATTGTCATAGTTGAGGGTTATTGGTGTCGATGTTTTATGCCTTTGTCTGGATGAAGCCATCCCAACGAGTAAGGTTGTGGGTGTGTTGTCATTTGGAAGCCAAGGTGCTTGACTATGTCTTGTGCAATGATGACATGAAGAGGCTTACTCTTTACCCAACATTGGATGTGAAAGGAACATTCTTGTTCTTTAGAGAGATATGATGTCGAAGCGTTACCAACCTATTGAGTCTTGGCTCTTGGCGTTTTTCTCATACTTATCCATCTGATGCAGAGGAATAGTTGGTGACCTCTAGCTGAACCACTAATGTCTTCTGCTATACCTAACACTCAACATCACTGTGAGTGTGAGTCTTGTGGTAATTGCACAACTTATCACCCAAATTTTTTTTGCCTTTTTATCTTTTTATGTTGGAGAATTTCTAGGCTTAGATGGTGCTATGGGTCCCTTGGGCATTGGTGTTGTAGGTGGTTGTGCAATTCGTGGGTTTGGCTTTGGTGTCAATGTTCTATATGGAGTTGACATTGGTCCCTCTTGTTTAGCTCTTGATCTCTCTGCTAGTTTGGATGCAAAGTAGAATGTTTGCACAAATGAGTCCATTTGAAGAAATTCCATCTTCAAACGAAGATGGTATTGAAGTCCATTGATGTTTTCAAGATCTTGTGCTTCTCATCGCTGTCAATGTGCAGGTGTGAAGTTCGTTGAACTCAAATTTATTGCTGCATACATTGGTCTCTATGTTGGCATAGTTGTTGGAAACACGTTATTGCCTTCATTACGATTCAAGGGGTAGGACCCCTTGCATAACAACTTCACAAACATTGTTAACGTGGTTATGGTGTTTCCTTCATCTGCGAGCCGCCTCCTACTGGTCACTCGCCAACAAAAAACTGAATTGACATTTTCAAGACAATGAAGGCAATCTCATCCAAGTCAATGAACGAATTGGTAGCATCTAGGCTTTGAGCTACTAAAGCCATGTATCCAATTCTTTGGCGTTTATTTGGCTTGAGATGACGGGAATGTCAATGTTGGTGTGTACCTTCATGGGGCTGTGGCTTTGGAAAGGCACAGGGTTGGTGGTTGAGGATGAGGCTCCCATATTGATGATATTTTGGAACTGCACAAAGAACACATGCCTCTGGTCCTTCAGGGTGTCTCGAATGAACCTCTTGACCTCTTGTGTTTGTCTTTGGTTGTGATGACTTATCCATCTCAGATATGTCTTTGCGGGTGCAACATACTTCAAGGTGCTCAGACACAAAACTTGGTGTGACACCTTGCTTTACCACTAATATGTGTTAGTAGACATCCAAAGATGAAGCATACTAGAGGCTCTGTTTTGGACAAGGATCTTTGAAAGAAATTAAGAAAGCATGAACCTGCTTTGATACCACTTGATCCGCACTATGAGGCCTAGGATGTGGTGACGTGGAGGACAACTCCTAGAACTGGCTTGTGGTGCTTGAAAGTTATGCTTCAGAGTCGTGCAATAGGAAACAAGGCACAACAGAAATCTTTCACACACACAGAATGCAACTTTATTTATAGATGATGCAAATGCAGAAACACTACAAAATATAAGGCCCATGTATTAAGTTAAGTAACAGTACAAACACCTAGTACATGGGGTGTGTGGCATTGCAAGGTGCAGCGCAACCTGTTCCAATGCACTGAAGGAAGAAGCAAAAGTAAAGCTTAGGCAAGAACAACCTGTTTGAAGGGTGAGAAAGGGAAAGAGAGTAGACAAGGAACAAAACCAAATAAGTAGAAGAAGACAAGAAGACTCTATTCCATGGTTTATACAATATGTACAGTAATTATGAGCAGTTGGAAGGTGAAACCATTCAACTTCCAATTGATCAAGAAGCAGTTTCAGTAACAGGTATAGAACTGCCCTTTCTACTTCCCTTGCAGCTGGCACCAACCCATAAGATGCCAAGTGGCATGATTGGACCTATGCAGATGTGTCCCTGGCACTTGGCATTGGAAGATCCTTTGTGCATCCTGATGCCTGGTGATGACGTGGAGTTGGTGCCACAACTCTATTTGTATCTGAGCATTGGTGCCATAAGTCGGGTTGTCACCATGCAGAAATCTGACGTCATAAGGAGAGTCAGTGCTGACCTGTCTGGTGAAGAGCCTAGATGCACACCAAGACCTACACGCTGAAAATGTTCTAGTGTCATCTTCCTTGGGACATTAAGCAACTGTTGCTTTGCTCATATCAATAACAGACTCCATATGCTTGAGCACAAAACCATTTTACAAAACTCTCTTTTGACAAGTGACAACTGTGAATTTTTTAAAACTAAAAGCCTTAGTTTCTTGCTTTAGCTATAAAACAAGAGAGAAGCAACACCAAAGGAACAACAAAAGTACTCGACATAGTGCCATTCACCATTGCATTGTCATTAACATATGGGTTGGGGTGATTCCTCATATGCTATGTTATGATGAGGACTGCATGTAAGTTTTTCACCGGGTTCCTATCCCTAGAGACCCAATTGTAAATGGTTTTGACATTGGCAAGCCCCCATAGCCTCCTACCTCAATACAAGGAAAGTTCTATTTTTGGAAAGCAGTGTGGAAAGCGGTAAATGAAACTAAAACAAGAATCAAATATAGAACTTTCTTTGTGTTGATCTAAGGGACTAGCCGTGCTGAGCACAAGACAGGTTGGGTGATTTCTGAAGGGTCAGGGTATACCCCTCTTCTGCTGAAACTCCTTACCACTTTCAGAAATTTTAAGAAATTTAAGGTCATGACAAAATCACAAGCAAGAAACTAAAACCATCAAAAACGAAATGTTGAGAGCAGTTGCTATGAGAAACAATGAGATATTTCAACATTGGCACAATGAAAGAGCTCAAAGAGGTTTTGATACATCTGTCTATACATCTGAGTTTTTTCTTTTATGCAAGGTGAGACCTAAACATTGCCAGCGTTAGCCTTAGCTTTTTATTCTAAATGCCCGGTGCCAAATGGACTAACATTTAAAAAAATTAAAATGAAAAAGGTGTAATTCCAATAGGTGTCCCTTCAGAGGAAACAAAATAAAAATAAATTATATTAATGTCCATGAATAACGAAATCATAGCAAGAGGACTGAAAGTACAGCCAACTACATAGTAGACTAATGATCTACCTGAAGCAGAACGTCCAGTGGAAAGAAAGTGAACAAACTAAAATGAAATAAAAGTGCAAAATAATGGTCTGCCTAAAGCATCACCCCCGACAGAAAGAAAATGAATGAACTAAACTAAATAAAAGTGGGTTTGCCTGAAACATGTAAACTCAACATCCCTAAGAAATTACAAGAATACGAAGCAAACCATAAATGTGACATACAATGAGAAAATTCTCTAGTCATCTTATGAATGCAAAGGGCTACTAGATTCATCAATACCACATGGGTTCCAGTGCAGAGTATGATGATGCCATCAAGGAAATGGCCAGAGTCTCTTTGCAATAGAGACTCTAAAGTGAAAATATCTTATCTGCTGGAAGTTGAATAGGCTGCAATATTGTCAAGACCTGTTTTCTGTGAAAGAAAAGAGGTAGAAATGATAGTTATGAAGGGATTTAGTATTTTAGTAATTTTCATGAGGAATAAATGGTTTATGGTGAATCAAAATACGTATATCTATATCAAGGGCATTCAACCCACACACTAAAGTTCTAAACCATGATTAGCCTGTTTTATTTATTTTATATTATCGTTGGCATTATTGTTGGCAATGTTCATTGCCCATGGACAAATTTAATCACTGATTCCTTAGTTCCTTCTATTAATGTAGAAATCGGAATACTTAAAAGAAGTTCTATGTATTAGCTGAATAATGTGCCAATTGGAGGGTGGAATGTTGGCATTATTGTTGGCAATGTTCATTGACCTTGTAAAAATTCAATCACTGATTCCGTAGTTCCTTCTATTAGTGTAGAAATCGGACATATTCTTAGAAGAAATTCTATGTATCTTCTGAATAATCTGCCAATTAGAGGGTGAAATGCCATATAGATATCAGTTTTTTAAGCCTCTAATAATATACTTTTTACTTGCTGAGGAAAAAAATTCATTTCCCCGTGCAAGTTAATGTAATTTTGTTAATGGGACAAGATCACCGGAGGATCTAGATCCTTTGGTTTGTTGAGAATTTCTTAGAACTATGTCTAAAATTGGAACATAACATGCCCTGATTATTCTAGCATAAATTCATGTCTAATCTTCTAGCATTTCATCAGTCATGCATTTTATATGTTGTAAAAACTCTATTTCAAATTTGTTCATAGCTTTTATATGCTAAAATTTTGAAGTATATGGCATCATTTCTATGGTTCACAACTATTATAATTTGCTCTCTCTCTCCCTTGTTAGAATCTCTCCTTATTAGTCACTGCTGGGGACTATTGTGTTTCACTGGGGTACAGTTACTAGTAGTGGCAGATGAGAGAAATTAATCAGAATAATGATTTTTGCTTTGAAATTGAAGTTTTCAAATGTTTGGCGAGGGTGTCATCTTATTTTCTCATTTGCCAACTGGAATAAGATGCAAGACATGACAACTCTGGCAACTCATTTATTAAGTGTCATATCTCTAGATGTAAACAGTGTACGTGGCAACTGACAGTTTTCATATGATTTCAATTACATCCGTTGCTATGATCTCTGCCTGACAGGGACTAAGCCACTATGTCGCACTTGTTAAGTGTTGAAACGCAAATATGGATGACAATGACCATCATTTATAGATTGTCCGCTCTCTCCTTGCTAGGATCTCTTCTTAGTAAGCGTTGAATGCCAAACATGATGACAATGGTTACCTTTATAAATCAGCTGTCAGAATTATGGTGACAGCATTGAGTTTGATGTTGGCATTTTTGAAGGCATGGAGAAACGAATGATTGAACCCTAGGTAAGATAATATAAGTTAATTCTACTAATGTTCGTGGATGACCAAAATAAGCCAATGCTACCTGGTGGAAATAACTTAGTTATAATGCACGGCAAAATAAATACGTTAAAGAAAAATACACTATGGTAAAATCATTGTACAATGCCAAATCTTATCATTTTGAGGTGGACCCAGAAAGGGCAAGCCCTAAAAAATGTTATAAGTAGAGAAGAAGAGCCAGCCAGCAAGGAAGAAGAGCACCACAGTAACTAGAAACTGTTGGTTACGAATCTGCCACTAGGAAAGGGTTTGGTCTATCTACGCGCCCTAGACCCGCCCAACAGATTGAAAGGCCGGAAGGAAGGGATGCCTTCCATGCCAATCTCCGGAGAAGGTCGGCTCCTATACTACACTACTCTTGGTTTTAGCTTAGGGAACAGGAAAGAGATGGGAAAAATGCTGAAAGGGATAAATAACTGAAAGAAATGGGAAATGCAGATTGTTTCAAGGGGAAGAACAAGCAACACAATTACTAACTCCTACTTGAACAAGCAACTATCAATATTATAAACATTAGCAGAAACTAAAACTGAACACACACTGATATGTATCCTTTAGCAATTCCAGGGTTCGTTCTTAATTCACACACTTAAATCCAGATTTCAGAATTTACTGTATGCAAATGAAGAAACAAAATTAACAGAAATTAGCATAGAAGGCATCATACACAGTGAACAAGCCCAGAATCAGAACCAGGAGTCTTTATATTGATGCAATAAGTCCAAATTACAGCAGCTCTTTAGCAAAATGTTCCCCCCCTATTACATTGCATTGGACTGCCTTTTATAGAAGAATTTTCCCCCCAATTACATTGATGCTCAGATCCCAAAAACTGCTGGAGCAGTTGAGATTTGACCCTTGTCGGCTGACAGTGTACCTGGAATACGGCTCACCCGTGTTTGGAGCGGCTCCGGACTATTTTTGCAGTTGGGAGGGCATGCCTCATCAATGCGGTTGGTGCAGCTTACCCCTTGGAGTGTTTTTGGGACCTGACAGGGTGTCATGCAGGGATGGGCTGAGATTGGAATCCGTGCACCATTAATGTGCCTTAAACGCCCACCTACCCTACTTCCCGAGGTTTACCTGAAATCCTGCCAAGTCTGGACCAAACTCCGAAGATCGCTCGCTTTTGGCTCAAGTCTGAGATTCGCTACAGGATGGGAGCGATGCTGGGAATCGCCCAGGTGGAGGAGCGATCCTGGGAGTCGCTCGGAGATGGAGCGAACCTGGGAAGTCGTCCTTAAACCTCCTTTCGTCTTCGGCTGCGCCTCGCTGAGGGGTGGGAGCGATGCTTGGAATCGCCCAGGTGGAGGAGCGATGACGGGAGTCGCTCGGAGACGGAGCGAACCTGGGAAGGTTCTAGTGCCTTAGCCACTTTTGATACCCGAAACTTGCCGCCGATCGCTGGAGAACGAAGCGGAGCTGGTGGTCGCTTGATGACGGGGCGAGGCTGAGAATCGCTAGGAAATTGTTTCGAGGCCGGGAGCTGAAGATGGGTATTGCTCGTTCACTACTTCATGCCGTTGTTCGCTCAGAGACTGGAGCGAGGCCGGGAGTCGCTCCGAAATGGAGCAAACTCGAGCCCTCCCTGCCTTAGAAGATTTTCCAATGCCTCGTGCTGCTGTTCGCTCCAGAACTTGAGCGAGATCGGGGTTTGCTGCCTTAAGGAGCGATGACCGGGAGGTTTTTACTTAGTCTCTCTTCACGCTCTCGGGCTGCAAATCGCTTGGGGCTCCGGCGAGGTTGGGTTTCGCTGATACGGGGAGCGACTCCGAGAATCGCTCGAAAGCGGAGCGATCCGGAAGCGACCCATGCCTTAGAATTTTTAAACCCTCCTCCGTATTTCGCTTCAATATGATGTCGGAGTTCGTTGTGCCTTCTCCCCGAAGCTGGGCATCGCTGGAAAATTGGGCAAACCTGAGGTTCGCTACTCCGGGTGGGCGAACCGTGGAACCACTGCCTTAACTAATGTCTGGGTGATGTCTTAGAGGAAAGGAGGAAAGGAGAGAGAATTCGAACATGAAAATTGTGCAGCAGTTTTTCAAAATTTTTACCCCTTAGTCAAAATGTGGCAACATTCCTGGCGGCTCGCGGGGTATTGAGCTCGCCTCAATGCAAGGACCCCATGCCTTCATCCTTTGGGCTCGGAGTCACCCTCCGCTTCCTCTTCTGCTTCACTACTGCCATCTGCGGATTCCTCCTCTGTTTCCTCTCCTTCCTCCGTCTCCTCTTCAGAGTGCTCCTCGCCTTCTCCCTCTTCTTCTTGTTCCTGGTTGGTATCCGGAGGAGCAAGGCGGTCACGAATGCGCTCATAAGTGGCCTGGACCTGAGTCCAGGCCTCCTCTTGGAAGGGCTCGAGGTCGTGGAGCTCTTTCAGCAGGCGCTTGAAGGTCTCAATCTGGAGCATATCAGCCTGGTCAACCCTTTGGCTCAGATCGGCTAGGCAGGCGCTAATTTGGCAGAACCTGGATATCAGTTGGGTCACCTGCGCCTCCAGGATAGGGTCTGCCCAACCATCAATTTCAGAAGTGTCCTCCTTGAAGGCGTCCCATGCCAGCTTCAATTCCTCCCTGGGCAGGCAATTTCCTTCATCATCCGTGAAGCTGGGAAATCCGAGCCGCGTGAGGGTCTGGAAATGTGCCAGGCAGATGCTCTTCTCTTTCTCAAACGTATCCAACAATCTCCTGGCCCTCCTGATCTTCTCCAACTTTTCAAAGAAAGTATGCAGAGTTGATCTTGCAGTGGCCCAATCTCGGGCAATCTGAGTCATCGGTGGCACCTGGAGGTCTTTGCGCTCATAGACTTCAACTTCAATGGCCAAGCTGAGCCAGCGTCCTGCTGCGCGCTCGGCCTCCTCTACAACAGGCTTACCCTGGGCAGATACCTCCTTGGCCTCCCAAACAAACATGAGGACGGACAGGGACCTCGAGGTTCTAGTTCGGAAATTTTTCAGTAAACCGGCGCGAACCTCCTTGACTCGGTCCCTGGAGAAGACTTCAACCTGCGCTGCTCTCTGCTCAAGCTGCTGCTGCGCTTCTTCAACTTGGGCCTCCAGCTGGCTTATCTTGGCCTGTGCCTCTTCGCCTTCCTTGAGATGGCGATCTGCAACATCTTTATGTTCAGCCACTTCCTGCTCCAGAGCTGCCACTCGCTGCTTCAGCTGCTCAGATTCATTCTTGGATTCGTCCAGCTGGGCCTGCATCTTTGCTATGGTTTCCTGCAGCTTCAGGTTCTCATTCTCCACTGCGTAGTAGCGCTCCTTCAGTTGCTCATGATGCAGGTAAACTGTGCTCGCTTTGAGCTGGATGGCCCCTACCTCATTCTCTACACTGACTGTATTCAAGTCTTTGATCACCCGATGGTAGGTGTAGTCCTCAGGCGTCATATCTTTCAGGGGTTTTTGGACCTTCGGAATCCTTTTCTCCTTATGCAGCACCATTTTCTCCAGATCGAACCTGGCGCGTTTTTCAACTCCAGCAGGCTCCTGGGCCTTTCTTTTTCTGATGTTCTTGATCCATCTGAAGGAGCTCTGCTCCGCCTGGACTAGGCTGTCTGCTACGGGGCGATCTTCTATCATCTCCAGTTCTTGCTCCATGAGTTCCATTCCTCCAAACATGGGTGTGATCAAAGGCAGATCCTGCTGAGGCATAGATTCTGCGGACAGATGAGGGGCAGTGGAGACTGGGAGCTCAGTCACTATTGGGGACGTCACGGTCTGGACGGCAACGGGAGGACTATCAAGGTCCAAAGGCGGATTTTCAACTAGTGCTCCAGCTGAAGATGAGGGATTGGGTGGATGCGATGGACCTGCGCTAGCGGCGCCTGGCTGGAGAGAGGCGATAGTTCCAAATACGTTGGGGGCAGAAGCAAATAGGCCAAATGCTTGCTGGTTGGGACTGGCAAAGGTAGAAGGTTGGGCCTTTTCAAAGACAGGATGGGACACTGCGAGGGGGATGGTAGATGCTGGTTCGCTGCCTAAAGGCAACGCAGAGAGTAGGGGCTCAACAGTGGACGGTGCTGCAGGCGGCGGTTCAGAAGAGTGGAGAGGAAAAAGAGAGTGCGTACCTGCGTGCTCTGTAAGAGCTGACGTGGTGAATAGCTGAGTTATGGGGCTCTGGGCCGCCCACTCTTCTTCCTCCTCGGGGAGTGTCCTCTTCTACATTAATGATTTCTTTTAGGGGGATCTTGGGAGCGACCTCCCTCTGTGGTGCAACCTCCTTTTGTTGTACTATCTCCTTCTGTGGCGCGGCCTCCTTTTGCGGGACAACGGCTGGGATAGATGCACTTGGGGCTGAACCGGTGACCTTTTCTGAGGGAGCCTTGGGAGATTTTATTGTGACCTTTACCTTCTTCTTCTTTGGAGGCGTCGCTTGCGTTGCTTCGGCTGGTCGTTTTGATGACCCTCCCTGCTTTTCAGCCGATTGCTGTGCTTTAGGTTCAACCGTCTGACTCTTCTTCGCTCCACTGCTAGATCCCCCACTCTGCCCAAGTGGTTGCTTTGGTGGGCTTTGTACCTTTCCTAGGCCTTGGGCGCCTCGAGGCACGAGGTCTCCAAACATGATTGGCCGCCACGTGGCATGATGTTTATCGTAAAGCGTGGAGAACTGGTTGTCGCCCACAAGGATCTTTTCTGACGTTTCCTTCTTGGTATGGGCCCTCATGACCCACCAGTCTGCAATCTTTTCCGGACTCCAACCCATCCCTTTCAATTTGCTCTCCATCTTTTTGAAGACCTTGGATTCAAGACTGTGGGCTGGGTTATGGGCCGGGTCGTATTCTGCCTCTACGTGATAGTAATCATGCCACGGCGGGAAGGACCGCATTCTCTCTATGTGCCATTCGAGGTCTTGCCCTGACGGGTTGTTGCGCTCTTCCATGATTTCCGGGCGGGGGCAGGCGTGGAAGCTCTTCATCTCAACGAAATTTTTCAATACGTCCAGGGGGTCATATCTCCACCGCTGGGGAAGCTCGACCAGGCCGAAGCTCAGGAGCGTGGCCGCGAGGAACTCATTCTGCCCGGTGGCGTTGACTTCGATATCGCCCCATTTGAATGGGAACTCGTAGATATGCCCCCACTTCCTCCCCTGGCCGTAATTCTGATCTGTGTAGTCGGTTTGCCGCGCTATCTCCAGGGCGAACAGGTATTCCGTGGTGTAGTAGGGCAGAAGGAAGGGTTTACCAGTAAACCCGAAAACTCTGATGACAAAGCCCTGTGTCAACTGGAAAGTGTCACCCATGTTACGCCGCACCACATCATCTCTCATCTCGCGGGGGACGCGCGGGCAAGAGCCATGAATGAGCTCCAAGGCAGGGCCCAGGAACGCCTGATTGAACATGTAGTAGGATTCCCTTTTCAACAACACCCGAGTCCATTGGTACACTGGCAGCGGCCCGCCCTTCTCGTCGGTGCGTTTGATGGGGACAGACTTCAATTTACTGTTCATGTGGAAGAGGAAGAGCCAGGCCAGGAACGAGCACTGTCTGAAGGACTGGGATTTTCCTTGCATCAGGTCTTGCAGCCGCGAATGCAAGCTGCGCGCTATCCAGTCCGCCCAGTCAAAGAACACCGGCTTTGTGTTTGGCCCCATGGCACTGGGGGCGTAGAATTCCCCGTGTGATATACACTCCACAAGGGCGACCTGGTAGGGGAATACTACGACATCAGTGGCGAGTCCTAACACCCATGCTAGCATTGTGTACATGTCCGTGCTTTTGAAATGCCTCAGGGACATAGGCAGCTTTGGCCACTGGTTGGCCGGTATTGGGTCCCTCAGCTGAGACTCCATGAAAAGCCGCATCCGTGGGTTGTCCTGATATCTGTCAGATTGCTCATCAAGGTTGATGGACCTGATGGTATAATCTGTGTTCGGCAGCTGATTTGGAGCGAAGGCCATCTGGACAGTGTCAGAAAAAAGTGAAAACAAGACCTTCCCTTCTCTGTCCCGGACTTGTCTGGTTTTCGGGTTATAGTATTGGGTGACAGCAGCCACCAGCTCTGGACAATTGTGCACAGGCGGGCATAAGAACTAGTACAGGTTGGAGTAGTACGTCGTAGTCTTGGGGCTCGCGGAGGAAACCTTCTCCCGCCTCTCGTCGATGGTCTGCCGTAGCTGTTCGATGCTCTGGGAGAAGGTACCATCTCTGTACTTCGCCCAATTATCTACAGGTGGGGAAATGACTACCTTTGCTGGCCCTGATTCCCCCTTTGGCCCTGCTGCCGCCTCAGGCTTCTGCGTTTGCTCTTTCTTTTTATCCTTCTTTTCTTTCTTTTCACCCTGTTCCTTCCGCTTCTTACCGCTCTTTGAAGCTCCCGAAGCTCCTTCCTTGGGCGCCTTACCCTTCTCTTCGGCACTCTTTTTGCCCATGACGGATTGTGAAGATGCACAGGTGCACTATTGCTCGTTGGTGAATTAGTGTATTTTCGGCTTCTGGTGCGGCGCAGGATGAGTTCTAAGTCAATTAACAGGGCGAACTGGGGCGTCGCGCCTTTTATGGGAGTGGGTGCGAACTTCGCCATTAATGGTGAGCACTTGGGGTAAATGCCAGGAGCACGGAGTTGGTGGAGGCAGTCGTTCTTCCTTGGTGGTCGTGCGCAAGATCTTCCTTGAAGGCGCAAAACTCCTCGATCGCCGATCCCGAGGCTCCGTCCTTTTTCTCTAACGATCCGCTTAGAAATGCGTGCAACCACCTCATTTATAATGTGCGTCTCGGGAGTATAACCTACCGTCGCTTTTTCGCGCATCTCGAGGTTCGCCGTGGTTGGTTGCTGCGTGGGGCTGAAGTTCGCTCAAAACTTTGAGCGACTCTCGGCTTCGCTCGAAATCCGAGCGAACCTCGGCGCTCGCTCCACAGGTGAGCGAACTGCGTCGGCGGGGGAGGACTTAGAAAATTTTGGCTACTTTTCTCATTTCCCCTTCGCCGAAACCCGACTCGGCCTCGCTCAACGAACCCCCTCCTCTCCAATTACATTCTCGGCCTCGCTCTTAGAGTCGCCCGAAACCCGTCTTCGCCCGACAGCCGTGCGAACCTTGGTGCTGCTTGGTCCTTTGCCCGAAACATAGCTCTCGTTTGTACTTGGGGTGAACTCCAGCTCTCGCTTCATGAAGGAGCAAATCTCGTTCTCGCACTCCAGCTCGGGCGAACACCGTATCCCTCAAACTCCGCCCGAACTTCGGCATTCTCCGTGGTTCGCTTGGGATCTGAGCGATCCCCGTTCTCGCCATAAACTCTAAGCGATTCCTGTCCTCGCTAGAAATCCGAGCGAACCTCAGCCGACACCTTAGGACTTAGTAAATTTTGTTTTTTTGAGTCTTGTTGAGTCTCGCTCTCAGGTTAGCCCGAATCCGGGCTTCGCTCGAGATTTGAGCGAACTTTGGCATGAGGGGGAGTTAGACACTTTTCGACCTTTCATTCATCCCTCGCTGTCACACCTTGCCCCTGCCCTTTCTCGCTCTAAAACCTGTGCGACTCTTGGACTCGCTCGAAATCTGAGCGAACCATGTCGTGATTTTCAACATTTGTCTGCTTCGCCTAGTTCGCGTCAAACGTCGCCCGAAACCTTCGCCTATGCAAACTTTAGCGTGATGGGGACTATGCATTTCTGAATCTATCCACGGCTCGCTCAAAACTTCAGCGAAGCCCGTTCTCGCCGCCTAGCTCGGGCGAACCTTAGAAGCATCTTTAAACTCTATCGGAACTTCGACCTTGCCCCTTGTCGTGCGACTCTCAGCTTCTATGTGATGCCTTAGCGGGATTTTAATTTTCTTTAGTCCTTTTTTCTCTCTCCACCATCTATCTCTTCCTTCTTCCCCTGGACCTGGACGAACCTCGCCTCGCTTCCCCTTAAACCTTCTCGAACATCATCGGAGCCTTCTTCTCGCCTTTTCATGAGCGAAACTCGTCCTCGGGAAGGAACCTTTGCGAACCCTGGCATCTTCAACCGCTGATTGAGGACTTCTCTTTGTTGGGAAACCTGGTTCTGCACTTCTTGGGACAAAAATGCTCAACTAGAGAGCCAAACACTTGCTCTTAAAGCAGGAAAGCATATTTACATTCAGAAAAGACAAATTAAAACAGCAGAAATAAAACTATGTACATGGGGAAGTTTCATGATGCTTCTCAATGGTGATAGGCCTTCAGGTGAAGGCCATTGACTGGTATGGGGAGAGTATGGCCCTCCATGTCCTGCAATATGAATGAATTCAACTGATTAACCCGGGCAATCTGAAAGGGGCCTTCCCAGAAGGCATCGAATTTGTCATGATTCCCTGGTTTTGCCTTCCACGAATTCCATTTCAGCACCAGATCCCCGACCTGGAAGACACGGGCCGTGGTTCTTTTCTCAAACCAATTTTTGGTGCTCTCTGTGTGCTTCATGAAAGCTTCGTAAGCTTTCTCCCTGTCTTCTTCCAGTTGCAGTAACTGGGCCAGTCGGGCATCCATGGGGTCGAGGTCCTCCCTCTCGTCATCTAGCATCCAAAGTGCTGGCATTTCCACGTGTGTAGGCAAGACTGCCTCTTTCCCATACACCAATGCATACGGAGACGTTTTGATGGACTTCTTTATGGAGGTACGGTCTGCCCACAGTGCTTGATCCAGGAGCAGATGCCATGTCCGCTTGTTACTCTCTAGGGTCCTCTTCAGAATTTTCAGCAAGTTCTTATTAGTGGACTCCGCCAGACCATTCCCCTGCGGGTAGTAGTTGGAAGAGGCTTTCAAATAGATCCCATACTTGCTGGCGAATTCGCCGAGTCTGGCGCCTATGAAGCCTGGGCCATTATCAGTCACTATTGCATCGGGGACCCCAAATCGGGTAATCAATTTTTCCAAGAAGGCGATGACTACCTCCTGATCAGCATGCTTTGTTGGGACTGCCTCAACCCATCGGGTGAAGTAATCCGTGGCAGTCAGTATGTACTTGTGCCCTGCTGAGGAATTTGGTGATATGACCCCGATGAAGTCCAAACCCCATTGCTGGAACGGTGCTTCGACTTGGATCGGGTGCAGGGGCATTGGGGCATTCTTGTTCCTGCCAGCATACTTCTGGCATCTGTCGCATTTTCGACTAACTGAGAATGCATCAGCGAAAAGTGTGGGCCAATAATAGCCCGCTCTGATTATTTTTAAGGCCATCGGCCTTCCAACCAAGTGGCCCCCCGATATTCCGGAGTGGAATTCATCGAGGATTTTTTCTTTCTCACTCCCCCTAACACACCTTAGGAGGACTTCGTCTATGTTTCTGAAAAACAGCCCCTCTGGGCGCAACACATACCTGCGGGCCTGGATCCTGAACCTCCTCTTGCGAGGCATTGAGACGGTCTGGGCATCTCCCAGTATTGAAGTACCATATTAAGTCATCCGTCCAATCATCGTCCTCCGCAGATTGATTGGAGAAGTTGCCCTCTGACACCGGGTCATCCCATTGACAGGCTGTCACTTCTGCAGCAACGCTCTTAGCGAGTTCCTGGCACAACGCCCGACCACGGATCAACTTCGTGGGTCGGATCTCAATGTCGAACTCCTGGATCTTAGTGACCCAGCCAGCCCTCTTGTTGCCCATCTCCCCTTGGATGATAAAATTTCTTACATCTGGATGCACAACAAACACTGTCGTCCTGCTCTGGGAGACAAAGTGTCGAAACTTCTTGAGGGACCTCATTACTGCGTGCACCTGGCGTTCGATGAAGTTGTATCTTTCCTCGTGCGGCTGGATCACCTGGCTCAAGAAAGCTATTGGGCGCTCTTCGCCGTCATCTCCCTTTTGTGTTAGGACTGCTGCATAGCTTTCAGGTTCCCCGACTGCATAAAGGATGAAGTCTTTGGAATAGTCCGGGTTAACCAGCACAGGTGCTTGGGCGATTCGAGCCTTGATCTCTTCGAACGCCTTCTTCCTTTCCTCTGTCCAGACGAACTCGGCGTTTTTCTTCAGGAGTTCGGCCATTGGCTTGATGACTTGGGCGAAATCAGGCACGAACTTCCTCACGAAGTTGATTTGGCCGAAGAAGGACTGCAGGCCTTTCTTGTTCGCTGGGAGCGGGAGTTTGAGGAGGGCCTCTGCTCTGTCGGGATCTACAACGAGCCCCTTTTCTGAGATAACATGGCCTAGCAACTTTCCCTCCTTCACCGCGAAGACAGACTTCTTCGGGTTGATAGATATGCCGAACTCCCGGCATCTCTCGAACACTTGCTGCAGGTGCGAGGCATGTTCTTCTCTCCTGTGTGAAAACACAGTCATATCATCCAAATAGATGACAATAATTTTGTTCAACAATTCGCCGAATGCCAGATCCATGGCTCTCTGGAAGGTGGCCCCCGCATTTGAGAGGCCAAAGGGCATACGCTGATAGGCGAACGTCCCCCATTTGGTGGTGAACGTCGTCTTATGCTGATCCTCATCCCTTACCCAAATCTGGTTATATCCAGAGAAGCCGTCCAAGAGGGAAAAGCGTTGTGCTCCTGCCACTACATGGAGGATCTGGTCGATCTGTGGAAGTGGGTAGTGATCCTTCAAAGAGGCCTGGTTCAGATTTCGGAAATCAACGCACAGGCGGATGTCTCCGTTCTTCTTTCTAACAGGAACCAAATTGGCAACCCAGGAAGAGTGCTTTATCGGGTAAATGATCTTCGCTTCAAGCATCTTGAGGAGCTCTGCCCTCATCAGCACTTCAATCTTGGGATTGACCGGCCTCTGCTTCTGTCTACAGGGTCTGACCCCTTCTTGCAATTCAATGGTATGTTGGATGACCTCTCGGTCGTACCCCTTTAGGTCCTGATAGGACCATGCCACAATATCTGGGTATGCTCGGCATAAAGCCCGAATCTGCTCCAGCTCTTCGGGGGTACAGTCTGTCCCTACCTTGATGACCTTCCCTGGCTCCAATTCGAGCTCTTTGTATTGCTTTTGATCCACCTTGATTCTGTGGGCGATCGCTCGGTCATTTTGGTCGAACAGACTCTCCAAGGTGATTAGTCCTTTTGGGACATGGTTGTTTTTCAACTGTATCAACCCCTCATACTCCTCGTCATCAGGGTCTCTACCTTCTATTGTACTTGCTTCATGAACTAAAAAATTGACGATTTGCTCGTCACAGTCGAACACCTGCCAGTGGGTGTCCCTATCAGGCACAGAAGGCCTGTAAATGGTTCTTACCGCCTTAGGCTTCTGCATCATGTCATCAGTCGGGGAGTATCTGGCTCCGATAGACGCTAAGACATCTGCGTGCTTGTTCTTTTCTCGGGAGATAGCTTGAACATTAAGGGCCTCGAAAGATTCCAGCAGGTCCCAGACCCTATTTCGGTACGCCTTGAGATAGTGCTTTTTTGAGACGCACTTGTTGGTGATTTGCTTGCAGACTAACTCCGAATCTCCAAAAATCTGTAGCTGCTTGATCCCCAACTTCTCAGCCTTCTTCAACCCTAAGCACAGGGCTTCATATTCCGCCGCATTGTTGGTGCAACTCCAGGCCAGCCTGTAGCAATAATCCTTTTGTTCTCCAGAGGGCGAAACCAGAAGAACTCCTGCCCTGACGCCGTTTTTGCATCGGGCACCGTCAAAGAACAGCTTCCATAGCTCATTTGGGGCAGGGTCCTTGCTCTCCTGCACTGTCTCCTTTGGCTTCTCGGGCTTGGTGATGGAATAACATCCCATCTCCGACTCAATCATAGCATTAAAATCAGTCAAGGAGAATTCATCCTCCATTCGAAGCTCTTCCAAGGATTCCTCTACCAGGTCCACCTCCTTCAATTCTTCTGTCATCAGGTGGACTGAATCATCCTGCTGCCCTCCTTCGGCTATCTTCTCGATGAGGAAGGTGGAGGGTTTCTCATTGTAGATCTTCACCTTCCTTCCCTTGAATGGGACCTCCATATGCGAGTAGTCCAGAGAAAGATAACCGCCCAACTTAGCAGTGAACTCCCTTGAGAGGCACATGCTAAAGTACGGCTCCAGGTCGACGACTACCACCTCCTGTATCACAACAATCTGAGGCACCTTGTGCAACTGGATGGGAATATCTTTGATGACACCCACTATTTTCACAGGAGTGCCATCCAATTGAAGAACACCTGGGCTGCTCCGTGTGTATTCCATGCCCATCTCCTCGCAAACTGCCCTTGGCATGACGGTGGTCGCTGCACCGGAATCGATCATGCAATTGTGCACGACCCACCCTTCCATCCGAAGAGACAGGTAGAACGGTGGTGGCCTGTTCTTCCCTGTGGCCGAGGTGGTTAGAGTCTGAGCTAACACAGGTTGCGTCGGCTTTCCTCCCTTGGTAGATTTCAGCGATTCCTGCAGCAGGTCCACTTGCCCGGGAAGTTGCAGAGCATCATACAGGCTTATCTTGGCAGGAGTCTTCTTCAGCTCCTCAACAATGTTGTAAGCCGTAGCGGTGGATACCTCTGGTTCTTTCGCAGCCTCGTACTTAGTGCGGTACTGCTGCGTGGCTTCAACTCTCTGCCGCTTCGTCAGTGAAGGGTACTTGAGCTTCTCCCTGGCCTGCTCCCTGGTTTCACCTTGAGGTTGCGATACTGGAGCTTTCGCGGGCAAGGGTTTCTCTTTGGTCGGCGGGGGCAAGGGAACTTTGTCAGGAGCTTTTGCCGGAGGCTGCTCCTTCTCACGGTGGGCGTACACCTTCAGAGGCTCCATTTGGGCTGCATCCACCTCGATCGGCTTCTTCCCATTTCTAGTAAGAATTGAAACTTGCTCGTCCTCGGGGATCATGAGGTTACGGTCCGCCTCCCTAATCATGTTGACTTGGTCGCTAGGGGCGCTGCCCGCCAGTGTTTGAGCATAGTGTTGGTGTACCATACAAGTATCCTCCCCATGTGGGTCGTTGCACGTGGAGCACCAGTGCACATAATCTGAGGTGCTCGGCTCTTCACTAATAGCGGCATTCCTCGCGGGAGGTCTACCGGCTTGAGCCGCTTGATCTCTTGTGATCGTCGGAGGAGGATAGGGTCTTCTTGGCAGGAATTCTTGCTGAGCCTGTTTCTTTTTCATCACTGCCATATCATTGGACAGCGTTCTCACGGTGGAGTTAAGCGACTCCAGCTCTTGCAGAAGCTTGGTTTGCGGGTCAACTGTCGGAGGAGCAGGCAATGGTAATGGCGCTATAGGCGGAGGCAAAGTCGGGTATTGCGGGGGCGGAGGAAGCTGTGGGACTGGAGGAGCGGGAAGCTGCGGAAAACTGGGCGCTTGACTCGGATTCCACGAGGGAACCATGGAAGGTACAGGAGGGACTGAGTGGATGTATTGGGATCTGAGGCAAATCCGGGTAGATTGGCATTGTCGGCTTCGGCGGGAGTTTGCCAATGGCGATCAAATCGGCCTCGGCCTTATGTGCTTGAGTATATAAATCCGGGAAAGTGTTGACGCCAGAATACCGGATATTCATACTGAGGTCTGAGTTGAACGCTCTGAGGAAGTAGAATGCGGCTTGATCAGGAGTCGGCCGAAGGCCATCAGGGACTCTTTGCCAGGTCCGAGCAAATCTGACGTTGAAATCAGGGACCTCCTCCTGTGGATGTCTCTGGATGGTCGTGAACTGGTGGAGCAAGGAGTAAGGGTCCGCCGATTCATTGAACCCTTGTATCAACCTTCCCGCCAACTGGTCCCATGTAGCAATAGTGTCGGGCGGCAAGGATCTATACCAATACAGGAGCTTCCCCCTGAGGGACAAGACTAGCAACCTCACCATGATGTTTTCCTCCGTGATACCGTGAATGGTAGCTAGAGCAGCAACGTCTTGGACATGCTCTTGCGTCGTTTTTCCAGTGCCGTCATAGGTAGGAATGGCCTTGAGCGCTGCAGTCGGGATGGCGGCTGGCGCCGCCAGGTTCAAAGGCCCCGAGTGGTTCCAGGCCGGGAACAACCTGGGCGGGTTCGGCGGTTGATTTTGCTGCTGATTCTGTTGCTGATTCTGATTTGGTGGTGGGTTCGCCATATTCGCGTTCGGATTTGATTGATTAGGAGGCGGCAATGGCGGCAGCGGTAGCTGGTTTGGCTGAGCAGGAGCTCCCGAGGCACCTAACTGCACGTCAGGCGAAACCGGAGCGCCTTGATGGTCTGGAGAGTTCGGAGGATTTGGAGGACAGCTGGTTGCGGTGCTATCTGAAGTCGGATCTTGTTCAACAACGACAACTTCCTGCGATGATGCTTCGTCCAGAGAGATATTCGGCCTGACTAGCCTAGGACGCTCTCCGAAGGCGTTGATGTCAAGCTCGTAGTACTCGGTCTCTTCTTCTGCGTTTCTAACTCTCCATCTCGTACGCATGAAGACGGGATTTTCTTAGACTGGTCTTCGAGACTTGGAGGTATCCGAGTTTTAGCAGAGTCGCCAGATGTTCAGATTTGATAGCACTGAAGCGAACATCACTTCTTCAATACTGCTTATGAGGTGGAACGATTGCGTCCCACCGGGCGTGCCAGAAACTGTTGGTCACGAATCCGCCCTAGGAAAGGGTTTGTTTATGTATGCGCCCTAGACCCGACCAACCTTGAAAGGCCGGAAGGAAGGGATGCCTTCCGTGCCAATCTCCGGAGAAGGCCGGCTCCTATACTACACTACTCTTGGTTTTAGATTAGGGAACAGGGGAAAAATGTTGAAAGGGATAAATAACTGAAAGAAATGGTAAATGCAGATTGTTTCAAGGGGAAGAACAAGCAACACAATTACTAACTCCTACTTGAACAAGCAGCTATCAATATTATAAACATTAGCAGAAACTAAAACTGAACACACACTGATATGTATCCTTTAGCAATTCCAGGGTTCGTTCTTAATCCACACACTTAAATCCAGATTTCAGAATTTACTGTATGCAAATGAAGAAACAGAATTAACAGAAATCAGCATAGAAGGCATCATACACAGTGAACAAGCCCAGAATCAGAACCAGGAGTCTTTATATTGATGCAATAAGTCCAAATTACAGCAGCTCTTTAGCAAAATGTTCCCCCCTATTACATTGAATTGAACTGCCTTTTATAGAAGAATTTTCCCCCAATTACATTGATGCTCAGATCCCCAAAACTGCCGGAGCAGTTGAGATTTGACCTCTGTCAGCTGTCAGCGTACCTGAAATAAGGCTCACCCGTGTCTAGAACGGCTCCGGACTATTCTTGCAGTTGGGAGGGCATGTCTCATCAATGCGGCAGGTGCAATTTACCCCTTGGAGTGCTTTTGGGACCTGACATGGTGTCCTGCCGGGATGGGCTGAGACCTGAATTCGTGTGCCATTAATGTGCCTTAAACGCCCACCTACCCTACTTCCCGAGGTCTACCTGAAATCCCGCCAAGTTTGGACCAAACTCCCAAGATCGCTCGCTTTTAGCTCAAGTCCGGGATTCGCTACAGGATGGGAGCGATGCCGGGAATCGCCCAGGTGGAGGGGCGATCCTGGGAGTCGCTTGGAGATGGAGCGAACCTTGGAAGCCGTCCTTAAACCGCCTTTCGTCTTTGGCTGCGCCTCGTTGAGGGGTGGGAGCAATGCTGGGAATCACCCAGGTGGAGGAGCGATGACGGAGTTGCCTGGAGACGGGGTGAACCTTGGAAGGTTCTAGTGCCTTAGCCGCTTTTGATACCCGAAACTTGCCGCCGGTCGCTGGAGAACGAAGCGAAGCTGGTGGTCGCTTGATGATGGGGCAAGGCTGAGAATCGCTAGGAAATTGTTGCGAGGCCGGGAGTTGGAGATGGGTATCGCTTGTTCACTACTTCATGCTGTTTTTCGCTCGGAGATCGGAGCGAGGCCGGGAGTCGCTCCGAAATGTGGAGTGAACTCGAGCCCTCCCTGCCTTAGAAGATTTTCCAATGCCTCGTGCTGCTGTTTGCTCCAGAACTTGAGCGAGACCGGGGTTCGTTGCCTTAAGGAGCGATGATGAGGAGGTTTTTACTTAGTCTCTCTTCACGCTCTCGGGCTGCAAATTGCTTGGGGCCCCGGCGAGGCTGGGTTTCGCTGATGAAGGGGAGTGACTCCGAGAATCGCTCAAAAGCGGAGCTTTTCGGAAGCGATCCATGCCTTAGAATTTTTAAACCCTCCTCCGTATTTCGCTTCAATATGATGCCGGAGTTCGCTGTGCCTTCTCCCCGAAGCTGGGCATCGCTGAAAAATTGGGCGAACCCGAGGTTCGCTACTCCGGGTGGGCGAACCGTTGAACCGCTGCCTTAACCGATGTCTGGGTGATGTCATCTTAGAGGAAAGGAGGAGAGGAGAGAGAATTCAAACATGAAAATTATGCAGCAGTTTTTCAAAAATTTTACCCCTTGGTCAAAATGTGGCAACAATAATAAGAGTGCAAAGTAAAAACTGAGTTGTCATCTTCACCATATCGAAAGAGCCAACATAGGACCTAATGATGCTCCTCGAAGAATGGCCAGGACTAAGGGGCCTAAACAAATAATCTTGGGAGAATATATATTTTGACCCCTCAGAATTCTTGTAACATCCAAGGCTAAGAAACCAACAAAACAAGGACAAAAGATTACTATGCCACTTTTGTCTGCACCTCTTGGACAAGTGACAAGTGGCTGCAACCCACTGTTAGAGAGCCACAGTCCTGACCAGCCGCACGCCAAAAGAAGGCATGAAAGCCCTTGTAGCAATTCTCATACACGGACAAGGATGTGCAGATGTGAAATTATCATTCTATGAAGTGCTTTACATGAATGCTTATTGCCTCTGGCCCCCTAGTCATATAGGGTGATAAAAGTGATGTGATTAACCAAGTGGTAGTTAGTCTCTCTTATAATATCTGACATTGAAGAGTGATAGCTTTTGAAGGAACAATCAAATCCAAACATCACTGGTCAGGATAATGGAAAAAAGATGGAAAGAAGTGGCGAGTTGCCTGCTGCATCTCCATACAAGCAATAGGACCTCCCTCGAATATTGTAATAGATGGGACACTTGAAGATGAGGTGCTCTTTAGTCTCTATGAAGAGACTAACGGAGACAAACCCTATCCTCTTGAGAAATATGGTGGTCTGTCTCCACTTGCAATTGATGAGATTGGACTTTGTGCTGACCAAGAGGGATTCTTAATTCTCAATCCTCAAGAAATGCTCTATGTAGAAAGCTAACTTGGAACAAAGAGGTTGGTGTGGAGCAATGTAAGTGATATGAGTATATTGTCTATATATATGCCATCCTTGATTGCTTGGTTAATCAGGTTCTTCTCAGGAAGAAAGTGGGAGGGAGTGTCCAAACTGCATTTGAATGGAGGTACTCTATATAAAGAGATACCAACTGATTGAAGAAGTGACCTAGCTTCAGAGTATCAATTTTGATAACTACTAGAAGTTGCTTTTGGAAGTAACCCATTTTGAAAAACAAAGTGCTAAATTTTGTTTGCTCTCTCTGTCTGATGTGCAGTCACCCATGGATTTAAGGTGATTAAGAAGAAAAATTATTCTGAAGATGTTCTCAAGGCGAAGAGGATGGTTGCCAAACTCAGCCCAGACAATACATTGTGGAACTGTTCTCTTCTATTAGATAGATGATTAGAGCAAAATAGTCTGGACTCTGGAACCTCTTATTACAAGATCAATCAGCATGTCTCAGACACCCCACATCTCACACCCATAAAGGTCTGCATGTTTGATAATGCAGTCAACTAGGCTTGTCTCTTTGTAGGTATATCGTGGAAATGCTTCCAACATCAAAAGTGAGGCATATTTCTTGCAAAGCTGTGACTGGAAAGTTAGCCCAAAGATTACTCATAAACTGAACCCTTAGGTATGTCTGAGCAGTGGATATCTCAATCTGTTTACCCTCATAGAAGAGATGAAACTTGGATAGGGCACTTTCAAAGGAGTTAAAAGATAATGTGCTTCTTCTTGTTAAGTCTGATTGCCAGCTGTCTTAAGCTGCAAAAGTGAGCACAAGCATCCAGTTGCCTTTGCAAGCCCTCAGGCATTTGAGGAGAAACTACATAATCTGGAAAAAACAATATAGCTCTCAAGTATAAAGAGATGATGCAAGACTCTACCATTGTCAACATGTGTGTTTTGAAGAATAAAATCTTCAAGTTCATCAATTTAGATCCGAAAGAGTGTGAGAAAAAGGTCTCCTCCTTGTTTGACACCAGTACTCACTGCTTGAACCCATTAAAAAAAAAGAGTGCTCAGTAATCAGAACATCCCCTAAGATTCCAGACGCTGTCTAAAAATGATCCACAACTACCTCATAAAGTCTTCTGATAGCAGTGATAAAGAGCTCTGAAATGCCAATGTCCTGTAGTTTCTGAAACAAGAGCTGCCTAGGAATGCTGTCAATGGCCTTTTTAGAGTCTACAAAACAGCAAAAGACTTTAGAAGGCCATTGACGAGATTTCTCAATAATAGCCTGGAGAGTGAGAACATGGTCAATAGTCTGATGATCACTTCTGAAACCAGCCTGCCCTCTCGCTAAAGCTTGCCTTGTTCAACTGTTTTGAGAGTTCTGTGTTTCAGAACTGTGGCATAATGATTAGCAAATGTGTGCCATTCATGATAATTCTGTGGTTATTAGGATCTGAATAGTCCCAAGACTGTTTCAGAAAACTACATCTATTTTATTTAAATTCGTTTTCCTCATTCTATCTGCATAGACATTTTATCAATATGCAGTGGACTGGTGCTTCTTTGAAATCTACATTCTTCTTGACTTAGAATATGTGACACGTAACATAAATGCAAGTCTACATTCCTCACTCTTTGAAATCTTTTCTTTGCCATTAAAACTAAGCTTCAAAAAGTTCTGTAATATTAGGCTAGAATTAGCGTCTCTTCTGATTTTCTTGTCAATGCATCGTAGAACCGCCTCTTTATGGTCTCTGTGTCTTTGGTGTAAATTCAACAGTTTTTTTCTTCCCATCTGGTCCAGAAAAATCTTTTGCCTCTTTGACTGCTCTTTCTTATCCTTGCTTTGACGTCATGCCTGGTGCTAAATTGCAATTATTCATTATTTCGAGCTTTTATTGTATTTGCTGGGCCTACATGCACACATGTTGTTGTCAGAAGCAAATTACACTTTTACCAAGTGTCATTGATCTCAGTGAGTTATCCAGACATTGAACTGGTCCATAAGATGTTCCAGTAAGATCCTGTTTGTCCTTCAGAAGAATTTTACGTTTCAAGATTAAATTTGGCATATAAATAAAGGAAATCAAGTGTGGCTTTGTGTTGGTTTCTGGCAATTTGGGCACAACTCCTCATATTTCTGCCACTTTAATAAAATGATTTCTTTGGCCTTTCTGAAGCTGCTTTACTTTTAACATGTTGGACCTTAACTCTCTGTTTTAGTCAATTTTCATGCAGGAGAGTATTCCTGAATATAAATTTTTGATGTTAGATATGTTGCATGAGTTCACATGTATGCTGTCTGGTATTTGCCATGCTCCAACCATAATTTGGAGAGAGAACATTATAGTACTGGCTCATCTTATTGAAACAAATAGAAGGATGGTCTGTCTAAATACTATGCTAATTTTCTTTCACACTTGCAGTAAACAATTGCAACTGCTTTGATATATACTTTAGCCATTTCAACATGAAAATCTGAAATAAATGCTTCGATGTGTATATGGAGTATTGCTGAACTTGTACTTCAGCTCATGTACTATAGTGGGCACAAGTACATGAGCTAAAGTACTATAAGGCAACAACAGCTGAAGTACTATACCATTGTGTCTTGACTTCTACCAACATCAAGAGAATCCATATGCAACAACTAGAAGTATTACACAATGTTTTGCCTCTTATTTTTATCGGGTTTCTTTTGCACCTTCTTTCACAATCTATGTACCATTTGAGGGGACATTCTCTGCAGAAGTAAAACTCCATTTTTTCTCCACAGAAATGCCTCAAACAGAGGTATATGAGTTGTGTGATCTAATGTGTTAGTGATTCCATGGTAATTTGTATTGATGATACTCATGGCTTGTATATTCAGCTCTAGAAAATTAATTTAATTTTGGAAAATAAATGTTTGATTTCTGTAGGCACTTAGACAAGCTGCACCACTTCAATATTGTCAGAATACTAACACTTTATATCTCCAAAGCGAATTAAACTTTCAAGCTGTTAATGTTAGCCTGATACATTCAGAACGAGTTATAACCATTGATATGGAAATAAAATCTGCAGAGTCTTTGTATATGTAGACTCGCAACTAATGAAGTATGACATTCTCCGTTGTTAATTTTTCAGAGAGATCAGGTAGAAAGATTTCATCCTTGTCTTGGGACCAACGGCTGAAGATTGCAGTTGATATTGCACGTGGTTTACATTATCTTCATTCTGAAAGATGCTTGCCACATGGTAATCTCAAAGCAACAAATGTATTGCTAGATGGTCCTGATCTTATAGGGAGGCTTTCTGATTACAGTCTGCATCGGCTGATGACGCATGCCGGGACTGTAGAACAGATATTGAATGCTGGTGTCCTTGGTTATAGGGCACCAGAATTGGCCTCTGCAAAGAAGCCAAGCCCCTCATATAAGGCTGACATATATGCTTTTGGGGTGATCTTGCTTGAGATTTTAACAGGAAAGAGTGCTGGTGACATCATATCAGGTAATATGGGGGTGGTTGATTTTACAGATTGGGTAAGGCTATTAGCAACTGAAGGACGAGGAGCTGAGTGTTTTGATCCAATTCTCTTGGGCATTGAGGGGGTTCAAGCATCTCCAAAAGGAATGGATGATATGTTATCTGTTGCTCTTAAGTGCATCCGTCCTGTAGCTGAGAGGCCCGACGTTAGGACTGTTTATGAAGATCTAACTTCTATATTGGCTTAAGTCTTACAGCTCGTAAGATTATTCTTGAAATAGGCCTCTTTATAAATGCAATGTTAAAGTATGATTATGAAGTCTGATTTACATGGCTCACAGGAAAGGATTTAGATGAATGTGAAAAAGGAAACCTTTTCTGGTAGACATCTCAATATCTCATCTCTCAAGCTTTGAGACTAAAAATGATGCATATTTAGATTATATCAGCACTTATTTTAGATAATTTTCATTTTTATTGCTTGTACAAAACGCTAGTGCAACTAACATCTAAAATATTTCTTGCATCTCTTCTTTAGGGCCCGAAGAGAGAATTCTGCCTTGTTGGCAGTCTTTATATTTAAAATCTTTTGATGCATCTCTTCCCCTGGTGCATTTTCCTTTCTCATAATTGTTCTGTTTGGTTTTGCATTGTTTCATGATGATGACGACTTGCATGTTTCATTTTTCATAATGCTAGCAATTTAAGGCACTCTATTTGAATCTGCGTGCGTGTGGTCTGCCGTGGCACTTGTGTGGTCTACTGGCAAGGACGTCACTTGCATTATTGGTGATGAAAAGCCACTTGCATTATGGGAGATGAGACCTGGGTTTCAACCCCATTACAAATGTAAAAAGTATTAATTAAAAAAAGTACTCTATTTGCTGAAAATTCATTACATAATAATGTTCGCAATGCATATAGTGAAAGCTTCAACTGTTGTACTTGTTTCCGAAGGAGACCTGGTACTTTTTGTGTTCCAAGGGCACTTTTTGTGTCCCAAGGGCATAATCTAATTTTTTTAAAAGCCAAAACTAGATTTTCAGGTAATCAGTAGTCTTACGTACAAAGTTTTGTTAGAAACGAGGGACAAATCAAAGCTTAATCATTGTAAGTTAAATGTTGAAGTTCTTGCGTCTTCACACGTATAAAGTAGATCTCATGCCATCACCCGAAGTAATTGGGTTCCATAACTGCTGCAGAACGCCCCCAAAATTTCGAATGAATACTGATGCTAGAAAACAATTCCTGAGCAATGATAGAAGTTGTTTATCCTTCTGATATTAGTGCCCCAGTTGTTACATTGGAGTTCCTTGACAAAAACCATCTTCCGCCTATGTTGTTATGTGGTATGTCACTTAAAATCCAAATTTCTTTCAAGGACTTATTCCCCTCCTCTTTGAGATGGTATTTTAAAGTTTCCCAGGCTTTCTAGTCTTTTTTTTCCATAAAATGCCCAACAACTTTGGCGGGTTTTAGGCTAATAAACAAATTGTAAAGCCTCGATTGATGCCAATCATTATACTGTGAGTGCCTCCAGAAATGTAGTGTTGCAAATTCACCATACTTCTTTATTGTGCTCACGAGCGTTGATGACCAATTTCCTGTAGAGGGTTACATTCTAAGGATTAATGTCCAAAACTCCTACTGATTTTTGGTGGTTTTAACAGATTCTCCTCATTGTGGGGAAAAATTGGTGGTTTTAACAGCCAAAGGAACGCTTGTGAGTAGTAGTAATAATGCCACGGAGGTGGCAATGGCGGCTTCTTACAGTGGAGGCGAGGGTTGTGTCAGGGAAATGCAAAGTAGTTTGACGGTTGAGCAGGGAAGTTAAATAGGATGAGACTAACTTTAATTTCATAGTCGTGGCAAGTAAGAGCCGGCAAGTCTCATATCGAAAATTAAAGGTGACATCTGATCAACCACAGAATGGCAGAAAGATGGAGACCAAACGAAGGCCTTGGGAGATGTGCGAGGAGGAAAACATGTCTATCATCTGGACGCTCCTTAAAGGCTTTTATGCATATGGAGAGATCGACCTCTAATGGGCTATGGTGATCGTGGGAAAGAAATGGCAGAAGGGTTTGATGTTTAGGTTATCAACCTTATATAAAGCTATACAAAGCTCATAAGGGATGCTTTTTAATCCGAGAAAAAAAACTATCACTCTAGTTACTCAAACTGGGTGTACAACCTTATTTGCTTTGTAGCACTATAATCAAGTGGAGAGAACTTCTGAGGTTTGAAAAGTTATCTTATTTGCTTTGTAGCACTATAATCACGTGGAGAGAACTTCCGAGGTTTGAAAAGTTTTCTAGAATGCAAATGCTCCACACGTTTAGCAGATGCTCTTTCACACATTTATATTTTGTAGCACTATAATGAATTGTAGAGAATCTTAAAGGTTTGAAAAGTTATCTTGACTAAATCAATTCCACTTGAGATCCCCCTAATAAGATGAGGAACTTGGTATTGCTTCTCTAAAAATATCAAGGTTTTCACTATGAATTATGAAGCTGTTTTAAAGGTTTTAAAACAATCTATGGTATTACAAAAAGTTTACTTTGCCCATAATCTAGTTGAGAAAGGAATCATTTATAAAATATCAATGACTAACGCTATTGCTTGGAAGGCAAATACTTGATATGGAACCAACATGCGTGTTGAAATATATGTAATCTGACCTTATTAGGCCAAGGTTATGATGTTGAAGTACCTATGGGTGATCTTGATGTAAGCCTACGAACATGTTCATATAAGCCTACGAGCATCTTTATATATAAGCCTATGCACATTCTTCTATGTAAGCCTATGGATATCTATGTGTGACCTTGAGGATATTTTCATGTATTCACCCTTAGTGATATTGGTTAATCCACTCTTATGGATAACCTTGCTTAAAAGGGTAATTTATTATTATTTTATTGTAAGGTTAACCTCAAGGGTAAGTTAATATCTATCTGAGGTTAACTTCTCATTGGGGTTTTGATATCACTATAAATGGCTCTTAATGAGCAATCGTTTGTATCATAAGGGTGACTAAAATGTTATAATTTTAGGTGCTGATAAACATCCACCTTATACTTGTTTTTTTCCATTTGTTTTTCGTTGTGTATTATTGCTATCTTTTAATACACCTTTTCTTCTTTCCAACATATGATTGTGGTGAATGCATGTTTTAGAATGTTTTTAAAAAATATTGCAAATCCAAACATGGCATCAGATCTAGATTAGCAAAAGGAAGAATTCATCAACTTGAAGGGCAGCTATTCAAGTTTTCTCCATTTCAAATTTCAACATTCAAATTTTAAATTTAATTTTTTAAAATTCGACTCCATTCTTTTGGCATAATTTCTCTTGGTGTCGATGTGCTACAACACACATCAACCTTGACTAATTGATGCTTGTACGTGCATCTTGACGTTGAAGTGGCTCACCAACATAGACAAGGCAACGACCAAGTTGTGTGCTTGAAAGCAGATGAGGCACATTTGAATATTTGGCAATTCTTTTTTAATGGAACTATGTTTCAGTTTGCACAAAGTTCATATCTTGTTCCATTCACATCCGCCTTGATAACTTAGTGGTTAGGCCCGCTTTCTAGCATACATGAGGTTTTTGGTTTGAATTCCTACAATGCAAGCTTGGTGCACATTTTTCTTTGAACTAGATGATGTACATGCCTTAAAGGGAAGCACGCCCTTTGGTCCCAACCCACTAGGTGGCAGAGTGGTTAGGTTGCTCGCTTGCAAGTGGTACGTCTCAAATTTGATTAACCATGGGCATAAAATGCTCTATTTTGACAAATTTGATGGCTCAACTGCTATTCAAACAATGAAGGTTTCATTTTCCTTTCAAAGCGTGTTTATGGTGCAGTGGTAAGCTCACCCATTGTCATGGGCGAGGTATTGGTTTCAAACCCCGTCGATATATATATATATATATATATATATATATATATATATATAAAGTCGATTTGCCAATAAAATTAGGCCAAGTGTCAAGCATTGATTTGCAGACAACCAATCTAGTGGCGACATGTTGTAGCAGTTGATTCGACAAATGTTTTTCAAAGGTTTGGCATTTGTTTTTTTCTTGATTTGAGTGGTGGTATCAGTTGATTGGTTGTCACATCATGCTGGTAAAATGTTTTCTAAAGTTTGGCATCTGATTTTTTCTTGATTTGAGTGGTGACATCAATTGATTGGTTGTCACATCAGTTGATGGACCTCTTATAGATATAGGCCCATCAAAAGTTATGGCCTCTTAAGGATTTGGTTGAAATAACACTCAATTTAAGAAAACTCATGTTAGATAAAATTTGGTGATAATTTAGAGGGATGCATGCAAAAATTATCTAACATATAGTGTAGCATATATTATTATCTAACAGGAGTTTTTTTTATTTGAGTGCTGATTCAACCAAATCTTCTAGAGGCCATAACTCTTGCATACGACAATGTTTAGAGCCCATTTTTTCAGATTGTATGATTTTTTGAGCTCTACGCAGTGCTGACATCAATTGATGGACCTTTTATAGATTCGTTTAGAGTTTTTGTGTAAGATGAATTCCTTAGGGTATGTTACTTGCCTCAATGGATGAAATTATAGCACTTGGTCAATTCAAATGGTAGGATTACTCAAAAGCATGAACCGTTATATCAAGATCATGTATAATTCTTCTCTTTTCTCATAATGGATGTTTGCTTGAATTCCAACAACCCTTTATTATAGTGATTGGTAGTTTTTTGGGTTGTAAAAGGAGGTTTTGGATGATTAATGCAACATGTGCCTTGTATCTATGGGCCCTTCCTAACCATTGGGGTTGATTATTCAGAGACTTGCCTATTGCTTCATTATTTAATTGCCTTCTCTTGAGATTGGGGGACAAATTGTGGTCGCCACAGTGCATGTTAAACGTCTTCTAATGGACAACTCAACATCTTGATCCAAGAGGTGAAGGTATGACTTCATGTTTAAGAGAGGTTGATACAGTTCATGTATGTTTGTAAAGAGAATATAGAAAGATCAAGTGGCCCATACAAGCATGCATTATGGGATGAGGGGTATGTATCATCTCTAATGTCTTCTTTCCGTGTCCCCTCAATTTAGATTATGGGGGTGTTGAAATATTTGTAATCTGACCTTAGTAGGCTAAGGCCAATAGTGTTGAAGTACCTACTGGTGGTCTTGATGTAAGCCTTCGAGCATCTTGAGATAAGCCTATATGAATGTTCATGTAAGCCTATATGCATCTTTCTATGTAAGCTTACGAGCATTCTTCTATGTAAGCCTACATGCATCTATGTGTAAGCCTACGAGCATCTTTATGTAAGCCTAAGGGCACTCTCATGTATTCACCCTTAGTGGTATTGGTTAATCCACCTTTATGGATAATATTACTTAAAAGGGTAATTTATTATTATTTTATTGTAAGGTTAGCCTCAAGGTTAAGTTAATATTGGTTTGAGGTTAACCTCTCATTGGGGTTTTGGTATCACTATATATACCCCTCAATAAGCAATTAATTGTATCATAAGTGTGAATAAAATGTGATAATTTGGGTTCCAATGGGCACCCACCTTACAATTTTTCTTGTCTTCCTTCATTTAGTTTTTATCATTTACTATTGCTATCTTTTAATCGTATTTTCTTTTTTTTGGCATACAATTGTGGTGAATGCATAATTTGGAAGGTATTTGAAAATATTGCAAATTTGAACAATGTTTAACACCCAAATATACAAAACATTCCATCACAATCCTCAAGAAGTTTTCTAATACTAAGGTGTTAATGATAAGATTTATAATCTTCTTGAATCCAAATCCATATCTAAATCATATATTTACAAAGGATTGACACAAGTTCAATGGAAACATTAGAATGAGTGTATATAATATTTACAAAGGATTGACACAAGTTCAATGGAAACATTAGAATGAGTGCATAAAAATAATTAATATCAAGATATCAACTTATAGCACCACGAGTAAGAAAAGCGTATGAGAATGCATGGAGTATAGTTGTATAAAATGAATGGGCATAAAGCCAAAACTTCAAGGTAATCAATATTATGTTTGATATAAGCTTCAAAGATTGATTTAAATATAGGCACAATATTCACTTTATAGTTCAAGTTCTTAGATTGTCCTTTCAAGTTAAGCTTAATTGGATTGACAAAACAATAACAAGACAATTTAATGTCAAACTAGAATTGGATGGTTACCAATTCTAGTATATGAAAATAAAAGATGCATGTATAATGAAATAATACTAATTAACAAACTATAACATCCCCCCTTATGGTTAACTTGGAAAGAGGGAGAGAAAAGAGGGAAGGAAGGAGAAATTCCAAGTTATTCCCTTTAAGAGTTACTTCCTTCACTACTAGCAAGGTGCAAAATGAGGAAACTTAGCCTTTGTTAGATTTTTGGGGAATGCATCAACAATTTTATCTTTAGTGTGGTAGTAGTGAAGACTAAGTAGTTGACCTTGAATAAGATTCCAAATGTAGTACATGCAAAGCTTGATTGACTTGGTATATTGATACTATACCAAGTTATGTGTTATTAAAGCTTGTCACAAACTAAATATCTCTATAGCCCTCTTTGTGCTATGGTCTTCTTCATTAACATATAGACATAGTATGGTGATGACATGATAATATAAAGTATTTATATGCAAATGAAACATATAGAAGGCAATATATGACATCACAATGCCCATAACAAGAACAAAACTATTTTATTGTTGGAATTTATTACATATGATCAAAAATAGTAGAGTGGTTAGAACCACTCATATAGAAAGAGTTTTTAGTTGTGATCTCCACCATTTAAGAAAAACACATGATAAGTAACACTACTTTATATTTGGGTAACAACATATGTATCTAGATAGCTCTTGATAAATGGAAATCAACAAAGCTTATTATATTAGTGGTAATAGAGCAGTATTAGCCATCATGTCAATAAGTGGATTGCCCAAGCTTCAAGCTGATCATTGTCAGCGATGGAGGCACCGAGAAGACAACATTCATGAAGTACCATATTGCTAGGAAGAGGCTGATGGGGTTTGTCATGAGCTCTAAGGAAATAGGACACTTGAACAAGGCTGACATAGGCACTAATGTTTGCGACTCTCTCTTCTATTGTGATGGTATGGTTTAAGGCTCTATATCCTACACTCTAGAATGCCAATTTCTAACTTGATGTTATAATGGTGCTTCCTCAAAAAAAAAACCAACGAAGGTTGAAGTTTTCAAAGGACAATGTCTTTGGTGTTTTGAAAGAGAGTGGAACACATATGCTTTGATTGAATTTGACTATGGAGACCAAATATTTGGTTGAATTGAAGGGAGAAGCAATGAATCAAATGCTTGAAAGGGAAGGTGTTGTTTGCGATTGAGATCAGGTTTGTTAGTCCATGTACTCGTAAAAATGCAATGGAGACAAATGATAACTGAGTGCTCCCATTATCATTTTTTCAATGGGGGCACTTAGCTATCATTTGTCTCCATTACATTTAACATCCTTGAGAGAGAGAGGACAAATTCACGTCTAACAACAATTCAACTAAATTTGACCCTAGAAGATTTAATGGCAATACGTTTGTTGTTTATGCTTTGGATGCTTGGGAAGGCAAATCCGTTATACCAATTTGATGCATTGAATCTATTGGAGTTTACGAGGAGGTTATTGAGCGCAACATCAAAATTTTCCCTTAACCATGGGTCCAAAGCCTTAACATTATGATTTGACTAATAACAATAGTGGTTAGTTCATCTCTCCAACTGACATCATACTATTGCCTAGCAAAGAAAATAATTATCTTATAAAAATCTTTATCCATTTATGTTTACATTTGGCTTATTAGATTAGATCAGATCTCCAGGCTCCCTTAATTATGTAAGGCTTCTGATGACATTAGCCATAGTAGATCAATTATGTAGCTTTTCTCCTAATTGTTGTGATCCTGATGTGCTTGTACCATATATTTCAAAGGATTTTTATCTTAAGTTTGAATCTTCAAAGACATTCTTTGGAACATAATAGTGCAAAAATTCTCCATTTTGCTTGACAAGAAGATAAATTGAAGTGCGAAAGACTTTATGGGTTTTTTGGATAGACATAGCTTGCTTCTCCATGATAGACACTATTCATTTTGGGATCATATTCTATAATGAGGCGAAAAGAGGGCCCTAGTCCATTTGGAAACTACATAATCAAAGGCTTTGTGTGATTTGAGGGAATATTATTACTTGTTCCCATGTTTGAGCTTCTATTCCCAACATCACAGATGTGAAGGTCAAAAAACACATCCAATTTATCAAACAAATCAAAAGGGGTTCCACTTGCTAAGAAAAGAAAGTGAAATATTTAAGAAGGAAGTTAATATTTAACTTTTGTAAGTCTTATTTTTTAGTAAAGTAAAAATATTAGTTAAGTCTACCTATAGTTGAGTGATGTGTTAAATCAAGGTTTACAATCACTTATATATATATATATCGAACAAAAATATTAGTTAGTCTACTTATAGTTAGAAGTGTTGTTGTGTCTTATTTTCTAGTGAATTTAAGTCATTCTATTAGTGTTATAAAGGTGCATTAGCGGTGGTACCTAACATAGTTATTGTTTTGATTAAGGGGGGTAATCTTATATTATCTCAATACTCATGAATAAGATAATGATGATTCTGAAGCAACATATTTGAGCAATTGAGATGAAGCAACTCAAAGTCGAAGAGGTCCATTCTGTTGGAAATGGAAAATATAAGATATATTGATACAAAGAAGATTACAATATATAGGCAGGAGGCCTATTTTAGAGAATGATAAGTGTCAAGGACACATGTCATAATTGACAGACAAAGTACACATTAACTCTAACATTTCCCCTTAATGTGTACTTTTCTAAAAAAAATCCTAACATCCTCTTTTAAAAATAAGTCAACATTAGATAACATTCCCCCTTAATGTTGACTTCTCTAAAAGAACCTAAACATCCTCCTTTATTACATAATTTGGTCTAGGCTCGTGCTCTTTGCGCTTGGATCTCCAAATGTGAATAATTCTAGATCAATAGTGTATACTTCTTGGTTTGTTACCTTATGGTCAACCAATTCCTTGGATCTGTTGCCTCTGGGTCAGCTGTCTAAGTGCCTCAGGGTCAGCCATGTCATCCTCTAGTTATGTTGCCTCTTGTAGGTCATTGACTAGGTTCACCATGAATATCATTTCCCCCTCATGGTAAAAATCAATCTAAAAGGTGTTGGTCTTTGCCGAAAATACACCTAATACAAAAGAAATACGAGCCATGAAATACAATAAAAAAATGATCCATAGAATCCAAATGTGGAGGAGAATAAGAAAGAAGAGAATAGAATCTTTTGAAGTGTCTATGTTTATAGTCTTCAGAAGTTGATCCGAAAAAGTCCTCGGATATAGTCCATGGTGTCTATGTCCGTAGTCCCTAGAGTAGGTGTCCTTATGGTAATCACCTCATCTTACCAGAATGCATGGGTAACCAGCCACTGCATACACCAAGTATGATAGAGGATAATACTAGATACTAGGTTCACTTACATAGAGTGTTGGGTTCAACCAAAAATGCACTCTAGAATACAATAATATTTGAGGCTTAAAAATGCATATAGGACTGCCTCAAAAAACAAATTAGACACCACCAATGTCTTCGTCTTGAAAAAATTTTTTCGACGACTATAAAAACCACTATGCTTGGGTTTCAATGGGGCCTTCATCTTGTGGAAAAACAATAAAGTGGCCATGCGGACCTTCTACTTCCACTCTCCATGTGGGAAAGCAATAAAAAAATGCCCAATCAAATTATATGTTCGACCATTTTCCATGAGCAGTCTCAATTTTATCTTACATGGCAAGTTCCCCTGACAATTTATAAAGTGGTCCATTTCCACTATAAATTAAAATGCCCCATTCACTATATTGCATTTTAAAATATCTTCAACTAAATTAAATTAATCACAACATTAAGATTGAATTATTGTCAATTAAACATACTACGTGGAAGCCATATTTTATGGAGATAAAATTTAAACATCATATTGCCGAATATTGTCGCTTCCACATAGAATTTCAACAACTGTTGTCATGTCTTGTCGCCAGAAGATGATGTGCTGGCATTGATCCACATGGCAGTTTGATTCACGCTAATTAGGCGATGGACAATATCCCTCAATGTCGTCCGTGAGCTCCCAAAAAATGTAAATTTTGTTGGACATTTTGAGTCCCTAAGCTAAGAGTTTTCATTGATGTCAAAAGGATCTATGTAAGTAAGCACTATGTTTGTGTTTCACAAAGAGCTTCATGAGAAGCAAAGGTTTTTGATCAAAGGTTCAAGAAGGGATGCATGGCATTTGGTTACAAAAGGAGCTTCAAGGGAAACTTTACAAAAGGTTTTTATTTAAAACCATGGATGGTAGATTTGAAATGAGTTTTTTAAAAACCCAAGTTGGCTTTTCGTTTCATCAAAAAAGGTGCCCCGGTGATGGAGAAATTTAATTTTAAAGGTTTTATTTAAAACCATGGATGACAGATTTGAAATGGTTTTTTCTTAAAACCCAAGTTGGCTTTTCGTTTCATCAAAAAAGGTGCCCCGATGATGGAGATATTTAATTTTAAAGATTTAGTTTAAATTTAAATTTATTTAAAATTAAAATTAAAATTTTAAAATTAAAATTAAAAGTTTATTCGCTGACGTCATGAAGGAAGTTTCAAAAAGGCCGACGTTTCCAAAGTAAAGGGAAGGCATATAAATATGCCATTGATTTTTTTAATTCATTAATCCTTGCTCATTGATATTTGCACTTGGTATTTTTCAAGAAAAAGAGCTCATGTTTTTCGTTTAAGTGACAACGAACATTAAAGGGAGACAACGACCACTTCCCAAAATGCATTGGGCAGTGTGGTGTAGTGGCAGCTTGGATTGAGCAAATGTGTTGGTGACAAGGAGGTTGTGCATTCAATTCCCACAAGCATCGTGTTTGGCTTTGTTCTGTTGAGGCGCCTAAGGCACATATTTTTTGCTTGGCGAAAGAGGGTGAAGGATAAGAAGCGGGTGGCACTTCTATTTCACCAATGAGCTCGTAGCGCATGCAGCAGCTTGACCGCGGCTAGGGCATTCACGTTGGGGCAAGACGAGGGTTCGATTCCCTTCGAGGCAGGTATTAAGGTTTTTATTAATCTTTTGTTTGGATTGCCTAAGGTGGAGTGATAAGGGGTAAAGGTGCTTCGTTAGTTGATTTGTTGAGTAACCTTAGGGAATAAAGTCATGGTGGTTGTTTGAGTTGTGAATTATTTTTAATTGTGATTTTTTGAAATTGTTAGGAGTAATAAGGGTTTTTGATAAAGTTATTTTTAGTGAAAGTTATTTTGAGCAAGGGTTTTCTTTTAAAAAGAACTTTTGTGGATGTTAAAATAAAGTAGAAGTAATAAGGTTTTATTTGGATATTATTGTTGTGTTATTACTTAAGATCTCTAACCCTTGTTATGAGTTGTAAAAGAAAGTGTGTTGAGTGTGACAGATTTAGTGGATAACTCATAAGGCATCAAAAAGGTATGAGTAATACTCTCCACTGATTTTATTTGAGTGGTTGATTTTTGAAATATCATTGGAGTGAAAAGGATTGATTGTGGTTTCCTTTTTGAAAGTGGTTGAGTTAATGCTTCAAGGTTTTCTGGATTGTGAGTTGTGATTAAACCTTGTTTTATAAGCATTGTTGTTGAAGCCATTAGTTGTGTGAAAAACTGAGTTAGGGTTTGAGAAGAACATGAGTATCATTGTTATGTGAATAATATTTTATAAGCATTGTTGTTGAAGCCCATTGGTTGTGCAAAGAACTTGAACTTGAGTTAGAGAAGAACATGAGTATCATTGTTATGTGAGATTTGTGGTTGAGCATTGTTGGAAACATTTTGAGTTGGTTGATACATGCTTGGACTAGGGTTTGTGAGAAAGGATTGATCCATGAGATGATTGGTTGAGTAGTATTGATTGAGCCTAGTCAAGTGAATGTGTGAAGTGGTTTTTCAAGTTCCAAGAAACAAACTATTCTATATTCTGATTTGAGTTGCAATTGAGAATTGAGAATAGAACATATAGAGTCTCTAACAATTCTATTTATGCTTCTATAAGATTGATTTGAGTTGAGATTGGGATTTGAGATTAGAACATATAGAGTCTCTAACAATTCTCTTTATGCTTCTATAAGATTGATTTGAGTTGCGATTGAGATTTGAGAATAGAACTGTTGTGGCTGCTCCACAACGTACCCCAAAATTGGGGACCCACCTTTTTTGCATGTGTTCCAAGAAGACCGAAGTGGCCCATAGGCTAAAGATCAAAGAAAAAAGCAAAACACCACAAGGAGAAAAAGTGTCGCGATATCGCGACATGTTGCCTTTCGCGGCCAAAAGAGAAAAAGTGTCGCGATATCGCGACATGTTGCACCATCGCAGCCAAAAGAGAAAAAGTGTCGCGATATCGCGACATGTTGCACCATCGCGGCCAAAAGAGAAAAAGTGTCGCGATATCGCGACATGTTGCACCATCGCGGCCAAAAGAGAAAAAGTGTCGCGATATCGCGACATGTTGCACCATCACGGCCAAAAGAAAGAAAAAGTGTCGCGATATCGCGACATGTTGCATCATCGCGGCCAAAGAAAGAAAAAGTGTCGCGATATCGCGACATGTTGCATCATCGCGACCAAAAGAAGAAAAAGTGTCGCGATATCGCGACATGTTGCATCATCACGGCCAAAAGAGAAAAAGTGTCGCGATATCGCGACATGTTGCATCATCGCGGCCAAAAGAGAAAAAGTGTCGCGATATCGCGACATGTTGCATTATCGCGGCCAATACATGTTGCATCATCACGGCCAAAAGAGAAAAAGTGTCACGATATCGCGACATGTTGCATCGTCGCGGCCAAAAGGGAAAAAGTGTCGCGATATCGCGACATGTTGCATCATCGCGGCCAAAAAGAAAAAGTGTCGTGATATCATGACATGTTGCATTTTCCCAAAAAAGAAAAGTGTCGCGATATTCGCGACATGTTGCAAAGTTCCATATCCGACATTTCATCGAGCAACAAAGAGAGGCAAAAGTGTCACGATATCGTGACATGTTCCATTTTTCGCCAAGGTAACAGACATGCATAGTGACGTGGACATAAGGACAAAATCCAATAAATAAGACAAAGCGTTAAAAAAGAAATATTAAATGATTTGAAATCATTTAAGATGGTCATTACACACGGAAGGAAACGGACACAAGCCCATGTGGAGAAAATGAAACGAAGGGCCACAAAAAATTTGGAAACCAAAGCACACGCATGCACAAGGGAAGGTGAAACGAACAGTCAGGGAAGGTGAAACGAACAACCATTGGAAAATGAAATGAACAGTCATGGAAGGAGAAACAATTTTTTTCAGAAGTTTAAATACGCCATTCAAAGAGGCCAGAAGGGGTTGGAAACCGCTGCAAGCAGAGTTGTAGAGTTGAAGGCGAGAAGGCCATTCTAGACCTGTTTGAGTTGTTTTTCTTCCATAGATTGGTTTGGGAAAACCAAAAATTCTGCTATTGTAAAATGACATATTTTTAATGCAGAAGTTTTCAGAAATTTGCATCTTGTGGGCAAGAAAGAAGGAGATTTTCTTTGCATGCTATGGATTTAATGTTTATTCTTTCATTTTTTCAGATTTCGAATTTATAGATAATGTTAATGCCATTTTTTTGGGTTACATTAGGTGAATATTTGAAATCTGAATTTTATTTCGTACCCTAGGAACCAACACTTAGTCTATGGGGATTGTGCTTGTTTTGCAAGTCCAATAGGTTAGGTTGCATGCATGGAGACCTCACATCTTCGGTTTTGTCGAAATAGGATAGCATCATACTGAATGCATTTTATTTTCAGTTTTTGCATTTCATTTTCATTTTTCTGCATTTTATTTTTTCCAAAAATTTTAACTTATTTTAAATTTTCAGGCATTAAAATAAACATTTAAAAAATTTCAAAATCCAAAAAAAAAAACAATGAACAATCACTAAAGTTTCATGATGAAATAAACCAACATTGCCCCTTGTTTACAGTTACTTGCAATCACTAAGGTGTTCCAAGCATTTAAATTGAATATCTTTATTTGAGATTACTAATACACATATGCAAATGCTAATACAACGGAGACCTTGGAGAAGTTGTTTGTTTAACTTCTTTGCAAGAGGGGATTTGGAACCCAAATCCTAAAGGAGAGTGTACTTTCACAATTGGGTGAAAATACCACTCAATAGATTGGCGCTAGAAGGAGGGCCTGAATTGGTTTATTTTAGTGTGATTTAAATGCTATAGGGATTTAAATTTTGAATATTTCATGCCCTATTGATTATTATCTTTAGCCCTCTTTTAACAATACAACCTTGTAGTGTTAAAAGGAGGACATGAATTGCTATGCATTGTTCTAACGCTTTTGATTGTTCATACAGGAATAAGGTGTTTTGAATAAGGTGTTTTGATTGTGCATTGTTTTAGAATATTGCTTTGTCATGGTTCCTTCTTTCATTCATGACTAACAAATTGGTTTTGAAGTTATTCTTTGAATTTCATTAATTACAGGATTTTCTTTGTGTCGCAGGTTTTCTTTGAGGTATTGAGAGTTTTGTCAGGTTTTGTAGGGTAGTTTCATTTACAAGCTGGACCCACCGCATCGCATCGCAACTAGGTCCAAAACAACCGAGGAAACCATATTCCAAAGCCTCTCAATCACTCATAGGAATCCAAGGAATAAAACCGAGCAAATTGTGGTCCCACCAGATATTCTTGTTACAGAAGATCCTTCTGTTTCAGGCGCATCTAGCGGACTTGCACCGGTGGTGTCATTTGCCACTAGTGTACCAATTATCAGTACCATTTCCACGGTTCTTGTAGGGTTATCATCATCGATTTTGAATCAAATGGCCCAACCTCCACCACCTCCTTGGTATGGAGCCAATAACATTCCTTTGAATATTGTAGGGGATATTCACGAGATCCCTAAGAATATAGAGAGATTTTTGCCCAAATACAAACTGGATGGCCCAAGGACCGCAGAAGAACATATTCAGGCCTATAGGGATGTTTTGATAAGATTGCAAGTTCAACATGAAGATGTGGCTTGTAGACTCTTCCCCATGAGCCTAGACCAAGTGGCTTACGAATGGTATATTTGCTTACCCTATCTGGTTCCATTACGTCATGGACGCAAATGGAGGATGCTTTTGTCAATCAATTCAGGTCACCATTAGATCCCACAATCATCTATAATCAGTTCATTACATGCAAAAGAGGCCAGGGTGAGCCAATCCAAACTTTTAATCAGAGATTTCAGAAGTGCTATAATAGAGCAATTCGACATTTTGCCATTGATCCCGCAGTAGCTTTGCAAATATATTTTGGGGCATTGGATCCTATGACGGCAATGTTTGCAAGGCGAAATCCTCAAGTTACCATGCTTGCTCTAGCCTACAATGAAGCTATGACCATTGAACAACAAATGACACCACAGAGTTATGGGTTTTCCCAGATGCCCATGGTAGGACAATATGGTCCATATGGTCAAGCTCCTATGATGAATCAGATCATGGCACCACAAATATCAAGCATAAATGCTTTGCCTTATCAACAACCTTATTCATCAACACCCGCTTACGCACCCATTCCAATTCAACCAATCACATCCATTCCCCCCATTCCTTCATTTTTGCAAAATAGTCAACAGACTATGCAAGGAGCCAATCCGGTTAATTCTCAGGCTATAGTTCCTTTCCCCAATCCAATTCCGATTCAAAGTGTGAATCCCTACGCAAATCAAGTGGCTCAAAATCCAACTCAAATGTTAAGTCAAGATCTCACCAATTACTCAAATCCTACTGGAACTAGCAATAACATAGCTCAACCAAAAGAGATTTATTCAGAGGTTGAAGAGCTCAAAAAGATAGTTCACAAATTGAGTAATGATTTGGTTCAAAAATAGAAGTATGAATCCCATGCCCCTCACCCAAATCGAAACTTCAACAATAGAGGGAGACAAGTGGAATACGAAGCCAAACAATGGGGGTGTGCCTTCCCCTATTGCTAATCAGATAGATACTTCTACAGGACCAAGTCACTCTAGTTCCATTCTTAATATTTCTGATTTTGCATGGGAAAAGGGGTGTAGATTGCATAATACAAAGGAGCATAACGAAAGGAATTGTCCCAAAATTGCTAGGTATACCCATTGTCTCCAAGCTCAAGTGGATGATTTGGAACTTGTGCCAAACGAGGGTCCACCCCAACATCAACAAGGAGAGGACAACATTTTGGTGGTGGAAACTCTATATCGTCAAGAGAGTGAGAATGAGGAAGAAGAGGATGAAATCTTGGAATAGGAAGTGCAAGATTTTAGAGAATTTAGAAAGGGGAACCATGGATACCATTTGAGGAGTAAGTCCAAAACCCCTAAAACATCCTCAACTCCACCAAACAATTCTATTCTTCCTCCCGATGCTAAGGCTGATAATAATCCCCCTCCTCCATCCGGAAGAGAAACGTCTAAGGACACGCAAAAAACATTGAAGCCCGAGAAGTCAACTTATGACATAGTGGAGGATTTAAGGAAGTCCAAGTCTAGCCTTTCATTTTTAGAGGCGGCTAGGTTGCCTGGCCAAAAGGAAGCATTGATAAAGGCTTTGGGCTCACCTAGTCAAATACAGGAAGGAAAGGAAGTTGAATCTCACATGGTTTTACGAAAGGAAAGACGAGATGTCCCTCCTTTTTTATTGACTATGAGGATTGCTGGAAAAAATTTGCACAATTGTTTGGTGGACACAGGTGCCACAAGTAACCTCATGCCTACAGAAATTTGTCAAATGCTAGGCCTAGAGCCTGTTTCTGCTAAATGCAAGGTTTTGCAATTGGATCGGTCTGAGGTAAATGTGGTAGGGACCCTCTACGATGTTAAGATCCAACTCAATTCTGAACCTAGGGTCCAACAGGTGGTTGATATTTTGGTTGTCAATATCCCAAGTCGATATGGAATGTTACTTGCTAGGGATTGGATGAAAAGTTTGAATGGTTATTTCTCCACTGATTGCTCGCACATGTGGCTACCCCCGGAAAGGGATTGCTAATCAAATTAGAGTGGAAAATGAACCAAGGCTTAAGGAAATCATCACAGAATACAACAAGCCAAATGAAGTTCAATTTTTTGAACCTGAGTTAGGAGTCTACGCTTTTGATGTTGAAAGAGCTACCGAAGAACCTCAAAAAGAAACATTTTCTTGTAGCTCTTTTGAAGAAGATAATCTCGTGTGGTTACTCAAGTTTGATGGATCTAAGTCAAAACAGGGGGCAGGAGCTGGAGTTGAACTCACTTGTCCGGGAAGTAAACCATTGTTTGCTGCCTATAGATTGCAATTTCCTTGCACTAACAACGTGGCAGAATATGAAGCTCTTATCTTTGGATTACAATTGGCTTTGAGCAAGAAGGTTAAGTGTTTGAAAGTATTGGGAGATTCGGAGTTGGTGGTCAAACAAGTTAAAGGACAATATACCTACCGCGATAAGAGATTGAGCCTTTATAGAACTAGGGTGAGGGACCTCATTGAGGAATTTGATGCTTTTAATATATCCCTTATTTCTAGGAAAGGAAATCGTATAGCTGATTCTCTTGCGATCGTTGCAGGCATGCTAAATCCGGTTGACATAAAAAAATGCAAGAAGTTTTCCATTGAGTTGGTCCCTTGCCCATCGATACCTGATAACGTCAGAAACTTGCAAGTTTTTGAGAATGATAGACACATTTTCAAATTTGTCACCAATTCAGGTATTTTTGAGAACCAAGTGATTGATGAAGATCAAAGGTGGCAAGAAGAAACAGAAGGAGAAAGCGAAGTTACATTTCAATCCAACAAGATACCTAAGAACATCGTTTCATTGGAGAAGGTGTTTGATATGGGATATAAAGCTAGAAAAGGAAAAAGGGTTCCACCTCCTAAAGATGCTTGTGACCTGATCAATATAGGGAGTGTGGATAATCCGCGTGAAGTGTACATTGCAAAGGCATGTACAGCTGATGAGAGGGAAAATATAATATGTGCACTAAAGTATTACATGGATTGCATTGCTTGGAATTACAATGAGTTGAAAACGTATGATCAAAACGTTATTATGCACACCATCCCTCTAAAACCAGATTCCAAACCTTTCAGACAAAGACAACGACCTGTTAACCCATTACTTGAGCCCTTGATAGAGAAAGAGGTCAAGCGATTGTTGGATGCAAAGATAATATTTCCCGTTAGGCACTCAACTTGGGTCGCTAATCTTGTTTCGGTGAGAAAGAAGAATGGAGAGATAAGGCTATGCATAGATTTTAGAAATCTCAACAAAGCCTCACAAAAGGATAATTACCCACTGCCATCAATTGATGAAATCTTGCAAACGGTGAATGGGTCTGAAATGATGTCTTTTCTCGATGGGTATTCTGGATACAATCAGATTCTTATTCATCCCAGTGACAGGATGAAGACGGCCTTCACAACCAAATGGGGAACGTTTGCCTATAGAAGAATGCCTTTCGGATTATTAAATGCAGGCGCAACATTTCAACGTGCCATGGATTATGCGTTCAAAGGGCTCATAGGTAAATGTATCATTGTGTATGTGGATGACATTCCTGTGTTTTCAAAGAAAAGAGAAGACCATGTGAAAGATTTGAGGAAAGTTCTCCAAAGGTGTAAAGAGCACGAAATTTCTTTAAATCCAAAAAAATGCATCTTTGGAGTGACAGAAGGAAGATTGCTTGGCCATATCATTTCAAAAGAAGGTATCTCCATTGATCCGAAAAGGATAGAAGCTATCCAAAACTTGCCTCTCCCAGCTAGCAAAAAGGAATTGAGATCTTTCTTTGGGAAAATCAATTTCGTGAGGAAGTTTATTTCTGGCTTCGCTGAGATAGCTAAACCACTGAATGAGATGCTCAAAAAGGATGTGAATGTCAGATGGGACGAAGAAAGTAGGGTTGCCTTTCAAAGCATCAAGGATGCTATTTCTAGAGCCCCTGTCCTTATAAGTCCAAATTATTCTAAGCCTTTCTTTATTTATGCTTTCGCATCTGAACACTCTTTTGCGAGTGTCTTGACTCCGAAAGGTGAAGATAACGCAGAAAATCCCATAGCTTTTCTAAGCACTCCTTTGAAGGATGCTCAATTGAGGTATTCCATCCTCGATAAGCAAATGTATGCACTTTTCAAAATAGTAAAAAAATTCAGACATTACATTGTGCATAGTAGGGTCTTTGCCATTGTGCCTGACCCTGCTATCAAAACCATGTTTGTGCAAAATGAGCTAGGTGAGAGAAGAGGTAAATGGATTTCTACCATCCAAGAATTTGACCTTGAAATTCAACCCATGAAATTAGTCCGTGGACAAGGACTTGTGAAAACAATTGCTGAGAACAATCCCCAAGTCACATGCCAATATTCAGATGGAGAGCACATTTCTAAAGATGATTGGTATGTTGATATTGTGTATTTTCTATTAAATGGTAAGTGTCCATCACATCTTAATTCTACTCAAAGAAGAGCCTTGAGACTTAAATCTGCCAATTATCTTATTAGGTCTGGTGTTCTTTACAGGAAAAATCACGAGGGAATTTACCTACGATGCTTAAATCAAGAAGAAGCTACCAATGTTTTGCAAGAGTTTCATGGTAAATACGGAACCGGCCATGGTTCGAAAAATTCAACAGCACATCAAATCCTAAGAGCGAGATATTATTGGCCCCACATTTTTAAAGATGCACATGCACACGTGCGATCTTGCCATATTTGTCAAGTGGCTGCCAATAGAGAAAGGAATGCAGCTATGCCATTGCAACCTGTAGTTGAGATGAGACCATTTGCACAATGGGGATTAGACTTCATCGGGGTTATTAACCCAAATTCTTCAGATTCCCATAAATTCATACTCAGCTACAGATTATTGCACTAGGTGGGCAGAAGCAATTCCTACGAAGCATGCTACTACGGATGTGGTAATAAAATTCCTCGAAGATCATATCGTAACAAGGTTTGGAATGCCCGATTCTATTGTAAGTGATAATGGTAAGGCTTTTGTTTCCACTCAATTTGCAAATTGGGCATATGATAATAAGGTGAGTTTAAAGTTTTCGTCTAACTATTACCCTCAAGGCAACGGTTTGGCAGAATCTTCAAATAAAAATTTGTTAACCATCATTAAGAAGTTATTGGAAAAGAATTCTCGGGATTGGCACAACCAATTAAAATTTGCTCTTTGGGTAGATAGGACTAGAGAAAAAGAATCAATAGGGAATACACCTTATCATCTAGTTTATGGGCAAGATCCAATTTTTCCTACAAATTTGAAGCTTCAAACCCTTCGTTTCACACAAGAATACCTTGGAACTGATAATCACATTGAGGCTAGATTAAGTCATCTAATGCACCTTGATGAAAAAAGAGAAGAAGCCATGCTCCACATGAGCAAACATCAAGATGTGGTCAAAATATGGTTTGATAAAAGAGCCAAAATTAAGTCTTTCAGGATCTCGGACTTGGTTTTATTGTGGGATAAAAAACATGATGAGAAAGGGGATCACAAAAAGTTTGATTGTCTTTGGTTAGGTCCTTATCAAATTTCGAAAATTCTAGGGGAGAGTACTTTCAGACTAAGAACTTTGGATGGGAAATATTTGACGTTACCGGTTAACGGGCAAGTTCTAAAGCATTATTTTAGCCCTTAAATCATGTGAGATTTGTATCATATTGTACATTTGTATATGATTTTTGGTTTTGATGTTGGTTTTGCATTTCTGTTTTGGTTTCAAGTTGTGTGTTGGTCCTTTGGACATTTTGGGTTTGTTTAAAAAAAAAAAAAAAAAGCGAGATGTCAACTTATGTCCTTATGAATGTTGACTAAGACAAGGAGAATATGAAACATCAGAATTTTATTGCAGAAAGCTCCGCGAGTATCACAAACACATTAAAGAATATCGTTTGAAACTTGTGATGCATGAAGTTGTCAGTTTTACAAATTATGGTAAAGTAGGTGATATACTCCATCCGCATTTCAAAAAGAGCAATGCGTTCATCCATATCTCATGTTACATTCGACATTGCATATACATTCCATCTCAGTTGCATCTACATTTCAAATACAATCATTGAAAAGGTGTCAAATCCTCTTAGGGTCATTACATAACATATATTAAAAGGATCCTAAGGTTGGGAACTGATGCCCGAACTATCTTGAACCAAGCACGTTCTACATATTTTAAAGAGGATCTTGAGCAAAATGGTCAAAACCATACTTGGAAGAAAAGGTGAGGCGAAAGGAGTATTTCGTGTCTGTCCTATCATGCAACATAATCCTTAAAATAGTGGTTTTTACCACTCCCATAGTGCTTAAAGTCTAAAATCAGAGTAGTAAGGATAGGGTCTAATTCTCATCTCGCTTAGGTTGAGAATCCGATTCCCCAAAGCTCTGATTTGACCTTCATGGAGTAGTAAGGATAGGGTCTAATTCTCATCTCGCTTAGGTTGAGAATCCGATTCCCCAAAGCTCTAATTTGACCTTCATGGAGTAGTAAGGATAGGGTCTAATTCTCATCTCGCTTAGGTTGAGAATCCGATTCCCCAAAGCTCTAATTTGACCTTCATGGAGTAGTAAGGATAGGGTCTAATTCTCATCTCGCTTAGGTTGAGAATCCGATTCCCCAAAGCTTCTATTTTTCCCACTCAAGAACTTGAAATTCCAAAGAAAATATTTTTCATTCTATTTTTTTCATTATTAATATTGGATTGGAAGGATCGTACTACATGTCCCTTGCAAGGATGGGTAGTCATCCCCAAGGTCCAAGAAATCAAAAGTAAAGCCAAACCATGGATTATGGGGTTAATCTCCATCGGGGCTATAGACGCATGGCTGGCAGTGGAGTATGCTCATGCGTGGCAACATGTCTTGTCTAAAAGCAAGACCACTGATTGCTCAAACGGACAGGCTAGCCTGAAAGTTTCATCCATAACAGGTTAAATCATTTTGTTCAAGATGAGGTAATGAACTCCAGATCGAGTAGTAAGGATAGGGTTAAATTCCCATCTCGCTTAGGTTGGGAATCCTATTCCCCAAAGCTCCGATTTCACTTACACTTGCACATGGGTTCAAGATGGTAGTGACACATAACCAACTTTGGGATCTAGTAAATTAATTCAAGTATACATATATTTGGTCCTAAGAGGGTTTGACAGTTTTAATATGTTTGTTCATGATACTAGAAAGTTTGAGCCTTTGCAAAGCAGGTTGTTATATCTCTAGCATAGTTGTCATACATCAAATCCTGCACAAATCATTCATAGCCTTGCATACGAATCATAAGTGAAACTGACAATGGAAAGTTGAACGAGTTTCAAACGATAGGGAATGAAGCACATTGCACACACCGAGCTGATGCTTAATAATTCTAATGCTTCATGTATTTCTCGTCTAGTTTCATTCTTGGGATATTTGTTGACGCTTGTATTTGAGTCTATGTGTTTTCAAGGTTGAGTTCTCACCGAAATGCTCGGGAGCATTTCCCAGCAGAGTCGCCATTTGTTGTGGCTGCTCCACAACGTACCCCAAAATTGGGGACCCACCTTTTTGCATGTGTTCCAAGAAGACCGAAGTGGCCCATAGGCTAAAGATCAAAGAAAAAAGCAAAACACCACAAGGAGAAAAAGTGTCGCGATATCGCGACATGTTGCACTTTCACGGTCCAAAAAAAGAAAAAGAGAAAAAGTGTCGCGATATCGCGACATGTTGCACCATCGTGACCAAAAGAGAAAAAGTGTCGCGATATCGTGACATGTTGCACCATCGTGGCCAAAAGAGAAAAAGTGTCACGATATCGCGACATGTTGCATTCATGGCCAAAAGAGAAAAAGTGTCGCGATATCGCGACATGTTGCATCTGCCAAAAGAAAAAGTGTCACGATATCGAGACATGTTGCATTCATCCAAAGAGAAAAAGTGTCATGATATCGCGACATGTTGCATCATCGCGGCCAAAAGAGAAAAAGTGTCATGATATCGCGACATGTTGCATCATCACGGCCAAAAGAGAAAAAGTGTCGTGATATCGCGACATGTTGCATCATCGCGGCCAAATAGAAAAAGTGTCGCGATATCGCGACATGTTGCATTTTCATCGCGCAAAAGGAAAAAGTGTCGCGATATCGCGACATGTTGCATTTTCACCAAGAGAAAAGTGTCGCGATATCCTGACATGTTACATTTTTGCGATTCAAAAGAGCAAAAGAGAGCAAGAGCAGAAGTGTCGCGATATCGCGACATGTTCCATTTTTGCCAAGGTAACAGACCTGCATAGTGACGTGGACATAAGGACAAAATCTAATGCATAAGACAAAGCGTTACATAAGAATATTAGGAAATCATTTAAGATGGTCGTTACACACGGAGGGAAATGGACGCAAGCCCATGTGGAGAAAATGAAGCGAAGGGCCACAAAATAGAAAAAAGTTTGGAAACCAAAGCACACGCATGCACAAGGGAAGGTGAAATGAACAGTCAGGGAAGGTGAAACGAACAACCATCGGAAAATGAAACAAACAGTCATGGAAGGAGAAACAATTTTTTTAGAAGTTTAAATACGCCATTCAAAGAGGCCAGAAGGGGTTGGAAACCGCTGCAAGCAGAGTTGCAGAGTTGAAGGCGAGAAGGCCATTCTGGACCTGTTTGAGTTGTTTTTCTTCCACAGACTGGTTTGGGAAAACCAAAAATTTTGCTATTGTAAAATGACATATTTTTAATGCAGAAGTTTTCAAAAATTTGCATCTTGTGGGCAAGAAAGAAGGAGATTTTCTTTGCATGCTATGGATTTAATGTTTATTCTTTCATTTTTTAGATTTCGAATTTATAGATAATGTTAATGCCATTTTTTTGGGTTACATTAGGCGAATATTTGAAATCTGAATTTTATTTCGTACCCTAGGAACCAACACTTAGTCTATGGGGATTGTGCTTGTTTTGCAAGTCCAATAGGTTAGGTTGCATGCATGGAGACCTCACATCTTCGGTTTTGTCAAAATAGGATAGCATCATACTGAATGCATTTTATTTTCAGTTTTTTGCATTTCATTTTCATTTTTCTGCATTTTATTTTTTTCCAAAAATTTTAACTTATTTTAAATCTTTAGGCATTAAAATAAACATTTAAAAAATTTCAAAATCCAAAAAAAAAACAATGAACAATCACTAAAGTTTCATGGTGAAATAAACCAACATTGCCCCTTGTTTACAGTTACTTGCAATCACTAAGGTGTTCCAAGCATTTAAATTGAATATCTTTATTTGAGATTACTAATACACATATGCAAATGCTAATACAACGGAGACCTTGGAGAAGTTGTTTGTTTAACTTCTTTGCAAGAGGGGATTTGGAACCCAAATCCTAAAGGAGAGTGTACTTTCACAATTGGGTGAAAATACCACTCAACAAGAACATATAGAGTCTCTAACAATTCTCTTTATGATTCTATGAGATTGATTTAAGATTGAGATTGGGATTTGAGTATAGAACATATTAAGTCTCTAAAAAATCTCTTTATGCTTATATGAGATTGAGTTGAGATATTTATTGAGCATTGACCTTAGAACATATAGAGTCTCTAACAATTCTCTTTATGATTCTATGAGATTGATTTAAGATTGAGATTGGGATTTGAGTATAGAACATATTAAGTCTCTAACAAATCTCTTTATGCTTATATGAGATTGAGTTGAGATATTTATTGAGCATTGACCTTAGAACATATTGAGTCTCTAACAATTCTCTTTATGATTCTATGTGATTGAACAAGTTTTGTGTGAGCTTGTTAAGCAAATTTGAGTCAAGTCTTTGAGAAGGCTTGTGGACTAATTTTGAGTAAGATTTTGTGGAAGCTTGCTATGCAGATTTGAGCAAGTCCTAGAGAGAACTTATTGAGCATATTTGAGCAGGTTTTGTGTGGACCTGTTGAGCAGATTTGGACAAGTTCTATGTGGACCTGTTGAGCAAATTTGAGCAGGTTCTGTGTGGACCTATTGAGCAGATTTAGATAGGTTCTATGTGGACCTGTTGAGCAGATTTGGATAGGTTTTGTGTGAGCCTATTGAGCATATTTGAGCAGGTTCTAAGTGAGCCTATTGAGATGATTTGAGAAAGTTCTGAGTGAACCTATTGAGAAAATTTGAGCAGGTTTTGAGTGAGCTTATTGAGCATATTTGAGGAGGTTCTGAGTGAACCTATTGATAAATATTTGGAGGTGATAGAGTACATAGGACATAGTCTTAGTGGATAAAGATCCAATAGCTAGGAAAACTGAAGACAAATCTGAGTGAGGAATCTTCAAGTGGAGAGAGACCCACCAGTCAGTGTAGTAGAGAGACAGAGTCTTCTAGAAGATCACTAGCCAGAGTAGAAGGGGAAAGAGTTCTCCTATGGAAGAGATCCAAAAGCTTGAGATTTAGGGGATCAACATCTCCTTTGGAAAGAGGTCCATAAACATTGCAATTGGGAAGGATTCCCAAGAGATTATTTGAGAAATATTTAGAAGAAATATTTTATGTGGAGGTAGCCCACATTGGGTGAACCACGTTAAAAATGATGTCTCTCATTTGTGTGATGCTTTGTGTGATATTTACTGCTTTATTAATGTTGATGCTACTATTTGGGGAAAATTTTTATATTATACTGTTCACCCCCTTATCAGTATAAGAACATGTTCTACAATTGGTATCAGAGCCGGTCTCTCCGTGAAGAGTCTAACAACTTGGAAGAGGATCCATCAGTATCACACATGCGCTTAGAGAGTGAAGAAAGTATAAAATTTGAAGAAACACTCTTCAATTGTCTCCAAGATCTTGAAAGGATTCGAGAAGAGAGGACACAACTAAAAGAACAAATCCAAAATGATGAATTGGCAAGAATTGAGCTTCTACAAAGGCTAATAGAACTCAAAATAGAAGTGAAAGAAAGAAGAGAGATTGAACATCAGTTGAGAGATATGTTGGAAGCAAAATAAGCAGGACTTGAGAGAGTGGAAACATAATTGTGAAGTTAAAATGCAGAACTGAAATAAATAAGAGATTACAAGAAACAACACCAAGTAATAGAGAGAAATAAGCATGTCAGCAAGAGGCAGGAACATCAAGCAAAAAGGAGGTATCTTACCATATCTCAAGGAAAGAAGACCACAAAATAAAGAATATTAGATCGAGTCCTCAACAAGACAGGTTACAAAATTCCTTCCATGAACATTGTTTTTTTTGCAATAAATATGGTCATAGAGCTATGCAATGTACTAGCAGAGACAATGATAGTAGTAGTATAGATTCTCTTGCACCACATATGGATAATGATGTTAATTTTTACAAATGCAATAGTTATGGGCATACAACTAGAAGGTGCAAACTAGAAATCTTTAAGTACAGTACTAGAAAAGAAAAAAAAGGGAAAGGAAAATTAAAATCCTTGCTAGTTCAAATAGCATTGCATTCACATGATAGAGAAAAAAAATGGTTTCTATATAACGGATGCTCTAGACACATGACAGGAGAAAAAGACAAGTTTATAGCTTTGAAATAAGGAAATAGAGGGTTAGTAAAATTTGGGGACAATGGTTAAGCAAAGATTTGTGGAAAAGGAAATATAATTATAGGCAATGGGAAAGTAAAATCTGAAAATGTTCTATATGTGGAAGATCTGAAACATAATATGATAAGCATTATTCAACTCTGTGATCAAGGCCATATAGTAAATTTTCATCAAGATAGATGTGAAGTAAGAAAATATGAATCTGGAAAACCTGTAGCTAGTGCTATAAGAGAAAGAAATCTTTATGTACTCAATGAGATAAAAAAGGAGAAATGTTTCTTATCCAAAGAAAATGAGATCCGTTTTCAACATATAAGATTGGGACCAAATGAGAATCTTCTAATGGCTTTGGAAGGTAAAGAAGATAATTCTATAGAAGACAAGCCAAAAGGAAGTTATGATAAGAACAAAGACAAAAAAATACATGATTATTCAGTGGAGAATGGTTATGATCTCAAGGGAGAGCTTATCTATGCTCTTGACACAATAAAGAAGGTAAGAAAGAAACACTCTAAGCTTGAAAGTTAGTTTCAAGAATGTGATGAAGAAATATTATTGCTCATAGAGGACTTAGAAAAGTCCAAAGGATAAGGAAAGTAAGTTCAAGGATAAGTTAGAAGCAAATATTTTGGAGTGTGAAAAGTTAACACAAGAAGTGGCACTACTAAAGGAAGATTTAGAGGATTCCAAGAAAAAATTGTACAAATATGTGAACAGTGCAAAGAGTGTAGACAAAATAATCAAGATACAAAGAGGAGCAACAAACAAGATAAGTCTTGGTTCCAAACATGATCAAAATAAATGGGAAGAAAAGTCTAATTCAAGTCTAGAAGAAGAAGGAATTTTAGAAGAAGATACTTCAGAAAATAACAATGTAAGTTGGAATGAGACATCAAAGGATGAGTTGGACAACACAGAGGTCAAAGATAGAAACAATGCACAAAGAAGATACAGATGGAACACCAATCAGCACAGGAGACCAATGAGATCTAGGCAAGGAAGCTTCAATGAGAGATGATTCTCATGTCACAGGTTTGGGCACATGGTTTCATAGTGCAGGTCATACAAAAGACATGAATATGGGAAAGGAAAACTTTTCCATGGGTATTGCTACTCATGCAATGAGTTTGGTCATAAGGCAATGAATTGCAGGGTTCATGGTAGAAGAGGATATGGCTTCACTAGGAGATATCCTAAGACATTTGCACTTACAAAGAATAATAACATTAAGTGTTATAAGTGCAATAATTATGGTCACACAACAAGATGGTGTAGAGCAAATATTCCAAAAGTAGGCATGAACAGGAATAGGAACATGGATGAGAAAAAGAATAGGAACATAAACAGGAACATGGATGAGAACAAGAATAGGAACATGAACATAAGTGATGACATGAACAGGTATGATGACTTGGTAAGAAACAGTGAGAGGATTTAGAAAACTCAGAAAGGAAGAGAGAAAGGTAAAGGTAAAGAGCAGTGCTTTTGGGGAGTAGAAATACTTCCACCCCAGAATTAACCACCTCATGTGGAGGTGGGGGAGGGGCTAAGCTAAGAGGCTCATTCTTAGCCCCAAGCCCCAAAGGTGACCCTTTGCCATTAATGACAAAGGGGGAGATATTTGTGTATATTGAGGAGAGATTTGATATTTGAGAAAGCTTTGAGCCAAGGGGAGCAGAAAATAAGGTCAAATTTTAGTAAAAGGATATGGGTTACCATCAATGACAAAGGGGGAGATTGTTGGACATTTTGAGTCCCTAAGGTAAGAGTTGTCATTGATGTCAAAAGGATATATGTAAGTAAGCACTATGTTTTTGTTTCACAAAGAGCTTCATGAGAAGCAAAGGTTTTTGATCAAAGGTTCAAGAAGGGATGCATGGCATTTGGTTCCAAAAGGAGCTTCAAGGGAAGATTTGCAAATTTTTTTTATTTAAAACCATGGATGGCAGATTTGAAATGGGTTTTTCTTAAAACCCAAGTTGGCTTTTTGTTTCATAAAAAAAGGTGCCCCGGTGATGGAGAAATTTAATTTTAAAGATTTTATTTAAAACCATGGATGGCATATTTGAAATGGGTTTTTCTTAAAACCCAATTTGGCTTTTCGTTTCATCGAAAAATGTGCCCCGGTGATGGAGATATTTAATTTTAAAGATTTAGTTTAAATTTTAATTTATTTAAAATTAAAATTAAAATTTTAAAATTAAAATTTTAAAATTAAAATTAAAATTTTAAAATTAAAATTAAAAGTTTATACGCTGATGTCATGAAGGAAGTTTAAAAAAGGCCGATGTTTCCAAAGCAAAGGGAAGGCATATAAATATGCCATTGAATTTTTTAATTCATTCATCCTTGCTCGTTGATATTTGCGCTTGGTATTTGCAAAGAAAAAGAGCTTATGTTTTTCATTTAAGTGACACAACGAACATTAAAGGGAGACAATGACCAATTCCCAAAATGCATTGGGCAGCGTGGTCTAGTGGCAACTTGGATTGTGCAAAGGTGTTGGTGACAAGGAGGTTGTGCATTTGATTCTCGCAAGCACTATTTTTGGATTTGTTCTATTGAGGCACCCAAGGTGCATACTTTTTGCTTGGCGAAAGAGGGTGAAGGATAAGAAGCGGGTGGTGCTTCTTTTTCACCAACGAGCCCACAACTCGTGTGACAGCTTGGCCACGGCTAGGGCATTCACATTGGGGCAAGACGAGGGTTCGATTCCCCTCGAGGTAGGTATTAAGGTTTTTATTAATCTTTTGTTTGGATTGCCTAAGGTGGAGTGATAAGGGGTAAAGGTGCTTCATTAGTTGATTTTTTGAGTAACATTTTTTTTTTATGTGTGTGGAAAACATCCCAAAAGGTATGCCACTTTTGAGTAAGACCCAAGGAGGCAGGGGTATCCATTTCACCAAAAATGCCCAAGACTCGGACTTGGCCTACCACCTTTGACATACTCAAGGAGCAAACAAACACACAAAACCAATTTAAAAATAAGTAAATAACAACAAAAATAATAAAATAAAATAAAAAACATGTTCCTTGAGTGTGTCAAAAACAAAATCACAACCAAACACTCACAATAAGATAAAAGAAACCACAATAGAAACCACATAGAAAAACACAAGAACCACATAACAAAACACAAACAAGACAAAAACAACAGAACACTACAAAGTCATAACCCAAAAAAACATGAAAAATAAACATAACCAAAACCTAAAAAAATTGAATGTGATGTATTAGGAATGAATGGCAACGAAGGCGGGAGCAGCTGATGCAGCAAAGTTTTCGGGATCTACAGGCATTGCTGGTTCTACCGCATCCGAAGTGATCAACGGCCAAAGCACTGTCAATCTCATTGTTAAGGGTTCGCTGTCAGGCCCACTCGACGGGAATCTCGGTGAAGACCCTAACGGCGTGGTTAAACCGGCGGATGGTGATGGAAGCCGCTCTGAAACCGTTAGGGTTTCTTCCTCTTCTCCTTCCAAAGCACCTCCTTGGTCTTTATCCTTTGCTGACAAAGTTCGGTCTTTGTCCGACGCTTTTTCTTTCCAAACTCCTTTGTCCTTCTCTGTAACGGGCACTGAAGTCTCTTTCCCGCGTGAAGACATGGAGCCACTGATTTTCCAAGAGTCTATCTCTCTCATTGGAAAATTTGTCGGAGCTCGGCCTGATATTGAAACAATCCGCGAGTGGGCTCTATCCAAATGGAAGCTTTCGGGCAGCATGGAGTTAGTGGCCTTTCCTAGAGGGTTTTTCATGATAAGGCTGAATAATGCCCTTGACACCCACCGCATCCTTACCGGAGGGCCATGGTTTTTCGGTCATCGTAGCCTGTTTCTACGAAGATGGGGGGAAGACTTTGACCCCGATACTCAGTCTATCAATATCGCACCGATTTGGGTCAAACTTCATGGGCTCCCCCCAGTTCTTCTACAACGACGCACTCAAAGGCATCACTCAACCGATTGGAGATATGGTCGCCATCGACCCTGCTACCCGAGCCAAAACCAGAATGACCTATGCTCGAGTTTGTGTCATGGCAAATATGGACTCGGCTTTGCCTACCTGTATTGGTATCAACTACGGGAGCTACAGGAGACGCCAAGGAGTTGAGTACGAAAACAAGCCCGCTTTTTGCTTGGAGTGCAATACACAGGGCCATCTGCTTTCTCAATGCCCTTCTCGAAAAAAAGAAATCCACAGTGATTCGGGCCGAAAGATGGCTACTCAGATCCAGACTTTCCAAAAAAAGGCTCCTGCCCGAGGACATGGCCGATCTGTGGGCCCATCTAAGACCTCTGCTTCAGATCCTGTCAAACCCAACAAGGTAAGCGCTCAGCCTCCTCGCTCTAATCATTTTGCCCCCTTAAATAACCTGCACATTGGAGAGGACATTTCAGATGACCTACCCATAGACCTAACCGTCACGTCCACACCCAATTTGATCCAGTCCCCTTTGTCCAAAGGAAAGTCTGCAATGACTGTTCCAAACTCACCCACCGATTCCGGTCCCTCACACCTTCCTCTTCCCTTCCCGCCCCTCCCCCCTTCCCAGAGCCCCCTTCCCCAACCCCCAGAGTCTGCTGCCCTGTGCCCGCCTCCCCGCTCTTCATCCCCCCAACGGCCCGCTCCTGGGGCTGACTCGCTATCCACCGGCATCCACCAAACCTCCAGCCCGTCGAAGTCACCCAATCCCGCACCCAAAGTAGACGTCAACAAAGACCAGAGGAGGGGACGACCGTCAAATGCAAAAAACTTTTCAAAGCAACTGAGATCGAAATGGTCGACGGCACAGTGCCTACCATCTTGGGCCCCATTTCCGACCACTCCAACACAACTCATCAAGACGAGGATGAAGTTAGACCCAAACTAACTCCGTCTCAAGGGAGAGGCAGAGGCCGCAAAGCAAACTCCAAATCGTCTCGATGAAGATCGTCTCCTGGAATGTCAGAGGCCTCAACGGGACTGCAAAACAGAGAACTGTTAAAACAGTAAGAAAAAATCTAAAACCAAATATTATGTTCCTTCAAGAATCCAAATTAGATGAGAATAGCAGCATTCAAGTCTGCAAGCTAATCTGGGAAAACAACAACTTTGCCTTTTGTCCCTCCACAGGGCCTCCGGGGGTCTCCTCTGTTTATGGGACCCGACAACCATTGAAGGGAGAGTTCTTTCAGTCTCATACAGAACCATCAACATCCTATTTACTAATAAAGTCACTCACCTCCAATGGATCGCCACCAATGTATATGGACCAAACAGTCCTCTTAACAGAAGACTGTTGTGGGATAACATTTCTGCAATGCGTAATAACTTTGAAGACTTTCCATGGATGTTATGTGGCGATTTTAATTCTCCCCTCCATTTGTATGATAAACAAGGAGGCAATCCGATCACCAGCAGTTGCATAGAAGATTTCAGTGACTTTGTCAACCACAACGAGCTAATGGACATGCCGCTCCAAGGATCCAACTACACATGGAGCAACAGACGATCGGGAATCCAACACATCCAAATCCAGCTAGATAGATTTCTCTTATCCAAAGAACTCATTCCTATTTTTGGCGATGCCAGGCTTCATAGCCACCCAAAAATTGGCTCCGACCACAATCCCTTAATTCTGGATTGTACACGACCCCAACAAATCTTCAAAACCCCTTTCAGGTTTGAAAAGATGTGGCTCACTCATCCAGATATAGGCCGGTGTATTCGCCAATGGTGGCAGCAGGATTTCTGTCCAAACCCTCTCACAAATCTGTTCCTCAAACTGAAAGCGGTCAAACTCAAGCTGAAATGCTGGAACAGGGATGTCTTCGGCAACCTCTTTAGCGAGAAAAAGCATCTGATGGATGAGCTGAAAAGGGTGGAAAATCTGATTCAGGGAGGAGATCTGAGGGCCAAAACTTTCCTTGAAGAAAAGAGCCTCCTCTCAAATTTTCACAATGCCTTGGCTAAGGAAGAGACATATTGGAGGCAAAAATCCAAAAACCTCTGGCTCAAAGAAGGAGACACCAACACGAAGTTTTTCCATGCATCCACCATGCGTCACAGAGGCTCTAATAAAATCACTGAGCTGACCAAGGCAGATGGATCCATTGTCTCTGACATCCAAGCAATCGGACAAGAAGTTGTTTGCCACTTCCAGGAAATCTTAGGACCAAGCACCGGTTGCCATCCCCTCACCTCAAGTTCTCTGCTACAGAACATCCCAAAGATGGTGTCTAACAATGATAATGGAAAATTGCTTGAAAGCTTCACTAAAGATGAGATCAAAGAAGCTCTGTTCGCAATGGAACCTGATAAGGCCCCCGGACCCGATGGCTTCCCACCTCGGTTTTTTCAACACTTTTGGGAAATCGTGGGCCAAGATGTCGTTGCTGCAGTTAAATTCTTCTAGAGAGCCAAAAAGATGCCGAGAGAGGCCAATTCCACTTTCATTGTTTTAATCCCCAAGTCCAACGATTGCGCTTCCCTTTCTGATTTCAGGCCGATCAGCCTCTGTAGTGTCATTTACAAACTTATCACCAAAGTTATGGCAAATAGGTTGAAAGCCATCCTTCCCTCCATCATCGACCAGTGCCAAGGGAGCTCGGTCAAAGGCAGACTCATCTCGGATGGAGTGATAACCGTCCATGAACTGGCCCACTCGGCATCTAAAAATAAAAAACCCAGCATGTTCCTCAAGCTTGACATGAACAAGGCTTTTGACCGTGTTTCCTGGAAATTCCTGTTCGAAGTCCTGGAAAAGTTTGGGTTTCACAAAGAATGGATCAAGATGGTTCACGAATGTATCTCGACTGCTTGGTTCTCTGTTCTAATCAATGGCTCACCCGCAGGTTTCTTCCAAAGTTTCAAAGGCATCCGTCAAGGGGACCCTCTGTCTCCCTTTCTCTTCATCATTTTGGCCGAAACCCTTGGAAGAACCCTTTTAGCTGCCTGTAATAGGGGTCTTATTTCCGAGATCAAACCAGCCTCAACATCCAAAGCCATATCCCATCAACAGTTTGTTGATGATACTATTCTAACCTCTTATGCTTCCGTTCCCGAAGCAAAAATCATTAAGAACATTCTTGATTCTTATGAAGAGGCGGCTGGTCAGAAAGTCAACTACCGTAAAAGCAAGTTGTACTTTCTCAATACCCCCACTCACAGACAAAATAGGATTGCTGAGATCCTTGGGTGCAACATTGGGAGTCTTCCAACTACTTATCTTGGATTACCGCTTTTCCACGGCAGATCTGTCTCGGCTATGTGGAACCCTGTTTTAGATCGCCTCAACAAGAAACTAGCGGGGTGGAAAAGCTCAATGCTCAGCTAGGTAGCCAAAGCCACTCTGGTCCAAGCTTGCCTTCAAAGTATCCCCATTTTTTTCTTATCTATCTTCAAAGCTCCAACTACCATCTGCCAAAAAATTGAACAAATTCAACGCAGATTCCTTTGGGCTGGAAACAAAAACAAGAATAAATTTTCGCTAGTCGCCTGGGACAGGGTCTGTTCCAAGAAAAAGGATGGAGGACTCGGATTCAGAGACATCAACCGGATGAACATGGCCCTCATTGCCAAGCAGGCCTGGAGACTTACCATCAATGAAAAAGTCACATGGATTGATATCATTAAAGCTAAGTACCTTCAACAGCTTTCATTTCTTGGAGAGCACAACCTACCTATCGGATCCCATTTCTGGAATGGCGTAATCAAAACAAGGAAAATCATCATGGAAGGCTTAAGGTGGTGTCTAGGAACTGGAACGACCATCCATTTTTGGGATGACCCGTGGATCCGTGATAAACCTCTCAGCCAAGATCCGCATCTTGCAGTGCTCAAGGCGACTACAGAAGCCACCTTTGGAGATAAGGTGTGTCACTTCATTACCCAAGGTCCTACAAGACGTAAATGGAAACACCTGGCTCTTAACGGGCCTAGGCATATCACCGAGGCTCTCAGGCGGTTACAAAACTTGTTGAGGACTTGCATCATCCCGAGCTCACACAAAGATGATTCCATGGTCTGGAACCTTGAAGAATCTGGAAATTTCACTGTCAAATCAGCTTACTACAGTCAAGAAACTCCCACAGATGGATGGGACTTATCAAATCAGGTCTGGGTTCCCAAGATCATTCCCAAGGTCAAATTATTTTGCTGGTTGGCCACCCAAAATAGAATCCTCACCATAGACAACTTGATAATCATAGGGTTACTCATTCCCAATTGGTGTATCCTATGCAAAAACGCCTGTGAGTCAATTTCGCATGTTTTTTTGGAATGTCCCTTCTCTTTAGCAGTTCTCAACCAGGTCCATAACACCTTTGGCATCTCCACAGCCCTCCCACCTTCCATTCCCCTCCTTATTAAGCAATGGCCCCGGCCTTTCAAGAGCAACCAACTAAAATTCATGTGGCAAGCTTGCCTTCACCTTTACCTGTGGCAGATATGGCTCGAGAGAAACGCCAAAATTTTCAAAAATCAAGCCACTGATAAGAAGATTATCATTGTCAAAATCTTGGCCCTATCTATGGAGAATGCCTCTCTTGTTTCTTCTCCAAACCCCCCCTCCTGGCTTAGAATCGGATCTAGCCAAACTTTTCAATCTGTCTAACATCTCTCGTTATGCTTCGTAATTTCGTTGGACGGGTCTGTCATCAAGTGGGTCTTACCACCTACTGGGTGGCACAAGCTCAATTTCGATGGTGCGGCTAAAGGCAACCCAGGAGCGGCTGGCGGAGGAGGAATTCTCAGAAACCACAGGGGAGAAATAATTTTGGCCTTCGCCCAAAACCTGGGAATTCAATCCAACAATATGGCAGAGGCTCGAGCTCTGTTCCAAAGTTTGATCCTCATGGAAGGGTTGACCATCAATAAACTTATCATCGAAGGAGACTCGTTGCACTGTATCAACTGCCTCAAAGGTACAGCTAAGCCTCCCTGGTCCCTAGCTTCGATTTTCCAAGAATGCAAGGCTCTAGTTGGCAATTACCCAGAATTAGTCATTAAGCATCAGTATCGGGAAGGAAACAAAGCTGCGGATTGGCTAGCTAACAGGGGAGTCGGTGAATCTGACATTCAAGTGTGGAGAGACTCCTTCCCCATTGGCCTAAGGAACGATCCTACAAGTTTCAATGTTTGCACAATGTGAGTTGTTGCCAGGGGGATTGGTATGGTCTGTTGATGCTCTAATCACCTACGCCACGCTGGCAAATCCCATCCACAAATGTATCCACAAGCATCTCAATAATCTCCAGATTGAGGACAGTTGGAACCCGATCAGTTGGTCTGCACGTTGCCTGCCGACCACGGAGTCTTTCCATGACATTCTCAGGGAGGGTTTGTTCGAAATCAGAGTCAACATCAACTCCTGTGCCCGAAAATCGGACATGTCGCGAAATCGCGACACTTCTTGTTTCTCTGCTTGCCTGCCCCTTTTGAATCGCGAAAATGCAACATGTCGCGATATCGCGACACTTTTTCTTTCTTCTCTTTGGCCGCGAAAATGCAACATGTCGCGATATCGCGACACTTTTCCTCCTTTGGCCGCGAAAATGCAACATGTCGCGATATCGCGACACTTTTTCCTCCTTTGGCCGTGACGATGCAACATGTCGCGATATCGCGACACTTTTTCCTCCTTTGGCCGCGACGATGCAACATGTCACGATATCGCGACACTTTTCTTCCCATGCAAACATGTCTGAAACATTTTCTCTGACGATGCAACATGTCGCGATATCGCGACACTTTTTCTCCTTTGGCCGCGACGATGCAACATGTCGCGATATCGCGACACTTTTTCTCTTGGCCGCGACGATGCAACATATCGCGATATCGTGACACTTTTTCCTCCTTTGGCCGCGACGATGCAACATGTCGCGATATCGTGACACTTTTTCCTCCTTTGGCCGCGATGATGCAACATGTCGCGATATCGCGACACTTTTTCTCTTTGGCCGCGACGATGCAACATGTCGCGATATCGTGACACTTTTTCTCTTTGGCCACGACGATGCAACATGTCGCGATATCGCGACACTTTTTCTCTTTGGCCACGATGCAACATGTCCGATATCTGACACTTTTCTCTTTGGCCGAGACGATGCAACATGTCGCGATATCGCGACACTTTTCTCTTCGCCGACGATGCAACATGTCGCGATATCGTGACACCTTTTTCTCCTTTGGCCGCGACGATGCAACATGTCGCGATATCGCGACACCTTTTCCTCCTTTGGCCACGACGATGCAACATGTCACGATATCGCGACACTTTTTCCTCCTTGCTTTCTCCCTTTGCTTTGGACCGCGAAAATGCAACATGTCGCGATATCGCGACACTTTTTCCTCCTTGTGGTGTTTTGCTTTTTCTTTGATCTTTAGCATATGGGCCTCTTCGGTCTTCTTGGAAAACATGCAAAAAAGGTGGGTCCCCAATTTTGGGGTACATTGTGGAGCAGCCACAACACCTCCAAATGGTGAATTTCTCTGTTTAAGTTTCGCTTTCCCTTTCTGATTAGCCTCTGGTCATGTTTCCCTTTAGTTAGTTCTTCTAGTTGGTTCCTCTGGGCGCCTTTACCTTAGGTGGCCCCTACTGTTTTTAGGCTTTCTCGTTCTGCTGTCGTCGTTCTTCCCCTTTGCCTCCCTCTTCGGAGGCCCACGACTATTTTGTACAAGGTTCAGGGACCTTTCAACACCCTTTCAACCAATCAAAAAAAAAAAAACCTAAAAAAATTTAAAAAATAAAATAAAAATAAAAATAAAAAACAACCAACAACAGACAATAAACAAAAACAAAAAACATAGAAAACACTCACACATAAAAACACGAAATAACACAAACAAAGAGAAACCCAAGAACAAGAATGAAAAAAACACAAGAACAATAACAAAAAACATAAAAAAAAAAACAAAAACAACAAAAACACAAGAACAACAAAAAACAACACAAAGAACACAAAAACAAAACAAAACAAAAGAACCCACCCACCTTAAAAAACTAAACAAAAAAAAAAAGAAAAAAAAAGAAAAAAAAATTGAACAAAACAATGACCTATCTAGACCAGAAGACTATTAAGGCAAGAATCAACAGAGGAAACAAAATAAAGAATAGAATGAGCTAGGGAACTAAAAAAAACTGAATGAACCAAAGAGAAGCAAAAAAAAAAAACAAGAAGAAACTAGGTACCTTCAAAGCTGGAGCCATCCAAAGAAATGATAGAAAGAAGAGCTTCCCTAATTTGAGAAGCCCACCATATAGGAGGGTGGCCATAACAAGTAAGATCACCTTTGTCCAAAGCCCAATTAGCTAAAGCATCAACACTCTTGTTTTGATCTCCGACCACATGATTGTAATCAACTTTCAAAAATCCCATCTGGATTAACTGAATCTTCTCAATAATTCTTTTTATTCTCCAATCCACCTTATGATTCTTAGAAGGAGTCTTCAAGAGATTAATCATAAGTTGAGAGTCGGACTCAACTAACACCTTTTCCCATCCAACCTTAGTAGCCTCCTGAAGGCCTCCGAGGATACCATACCCCTCAGCAAGGTTATTGGAAAGAATACCCAAATTCTCAGCAAAAGTAAAAACCAGGGAGCCATCCGAAAGTCTACCAATTCCTCCCACACTGGCTTTTCCAGGGTTCCCTCTAGAGGCTCCATCAGTATTGACTTTTCCAAAATCCTTAGGAGGAGGTTGCCAATTTCTAGTCCTATCCATCTTACTAATACTCACATTCCCTTTAAGTTGGTTGCCCTTAGAAGATTTAATCTTCAATCTTTGCATCACTTGATCCCATATTTGGTGGGAGTTTTGGGGGTGATTAAGGAGTTGATGGACTGATTCAACTAAGTTGGCTATGGTCTTTTGCCAAATATAGTGAATATCCTTCCTATCTTGATTAAAAATTTGGTTGTTCCTTTCATTCCAAATATTCCAAAGAAGAATGGTAGAACCCATCCAAACTAACTGCCTAATAAAATGATCAACACCCTCTTGATTAGGCCAATCCCTCCAAAGTTGTTCAAAAGTAAAAAAATTGGACCATTGTAAGCCAAGTAAAGTGGCCATTCTCCTCCATAGCTGAGAGGCTAAAGTACACTCAATAAAAATATGGTTGATATTTTCTACATTCTCTTCACACATTTCACATCTAAAAGGGCCATGAAAACCACGCTTCATAAGTTGCTCACCAGTAAGCACCCTACGATGCAATAAAAGCCAATTAAAGAACCTCACCTTAGGCCAGAGCTTTTGAGCCCACAATCGAGAAAATATGTCAGAAGAATGGTTGGGATTATTATGGCATAAGGTCAAATAACCTTGAGCAACTGAATACTCACCCTTAGTAGTGTTGTTCCATCCAAAACAATATTTTTCATGGGACCAAGAGAGGGATCTCATATGAAGGATGCCTTGGATATCTTGTCTTTGCCTTTCTGGGATTTGAATAGGCCAGTCCTCAATAGGGATCCAATATCTACCAACCTTTGAATTACCGGTATGGTACCGACAGTAATTAGCCACCTTTATCCAATTAGCTCGGTGAAGCTCCTCCATCCAAGGCCTCCAATCGGGAAACCGAGTTATCAAAGGCTTGTGACCATCCCAAGAATCTGTCCAAAAATTTGCATGTTGACCATTATGAATGATCCAAAATAATTTTTTCTTTATCAAATCCTCACCGAGTCTTAAGAACTGCTAAAATGGGAGAACCTTTGGTAGGAAGTTGATAGCGAACAAGGTCTTCGGGACTTTTGTTCTCAGCATATTTAGCACGGAGATTATTGGCCCAAAGAGCATTGGGGTTATGCAACATCCTCCAATATAATTTAGCAGCTAAAGCTTTGTTGTTATTAATTGAAGACCGGAATCCTAACCCCCCTTCACTCTTAGGAAGACATAAAGTATCCCATTTCACCAAGGCCCATTTTCTTTTCTCCTTAGTACCACTCCAAAGGAAACGATGACTGATTTGATCCAATTCTCGAAGAACAACCTTTGGGATATTCAAAATGGAAGAAACATAAATAGGAATAGCTTGAAGGACTGATTTTACCAAGGTGATTCTACCCCCAGAAGAAAGCCACTTGTTGGTCCACTTTCCAATTTTCTTCTTGACTTTGTCCAACAACCAATTCCAATCTTTATTTTTCTGCCTTTGAATATTTATGGGAATACCTAAATAAGTGATTGGAAGAGAGGTCTTCTTATATCTTAATTTATCCAAGACCATGGATTCCTGTCTAGCAGAGCAATGAAAGAAAATAACTTTAGATTTGTCTTCATTGATCAACTGCCTAGTAGCCTTAGAAAAACAGCTAATGATTTGCTTAATATTAGAAGCTTCCTTAACTGTAGCTTTACCTAAAAGAGTAGAGTCATCCACAAATTGAAGATGAGAGATAGGTCTAGCTCCATGAGCAATGGTAACTCCCTCAAGGGTTTTGTTTTCCCTCTTTTTGGTTATAGTCCTACCCAAGCATTCAACAAGAATGATGAATAAATAAGGGGATAGCGGGTCACCTTGCCTAATACCTCTGGAAGCTGGGAAAGACCGAGAAGGCACTGCCATTGATAAGAACTAAGTAGGAAACCGAAGAGATACATCCCATAATCCAATCCATCCAATCCTTAGAGAAACCAAATTGCCTCAAAACTTTGATAAGGAAGTGCCAATCCACTCTGTCATAAGCTTTGGATAAGTCTAACCGAATGAACATGGAAGGAGAATTTTGCATATCCATGGAATGGATGGCTTCCTGAGCAAGAACTATCTCATCTACTATTTGACGTCCTTCCACATAACCCCCTTGCTCTGGGGAAATAATCTTATGCAAAAGAGGCTTCAACCTTTTTGCCATGATTTTAGTAATGATTTTGAGAAGAACATTACATAAAGCAATAGGTCTAAAAGCTGAGATATGATCAACCTCTTGAGCTTTTGGAACAAGAGTAATATAAGTTTTATTGATAACCTTCAAAATTTCTTTGGCTTTCCTGGCTTCTTCCACCACCTCTAATAAATCAACATGAAGGATATCCCAGAACTCTTGGTAGAACTCAATGGGAAAACCATCGGGACCTGGGGTTTTCCATTTTTGTATTTTAAAAACTACTTGTTGAAGCTCATTGATAGTAACGAGAGCAGTCAAAATAGAGTTCTCCTTAGAAGTGATAAGAGAAGGGATTGCTTGAAGAACATTTTGTTGTGAAGCTGAGTCAAGAGGAGTAGCAACAAAAATATTGGAAAAGTAATCAACAACAATAGAGTTCATGCCATCCCAAGTATAAACAACATCTCCAGAATCTGATTTTAAGGAAGAAATAAAGTTGTGAGATCTTCGAGCTAGAAGAGATTTGTGGAAGAAATTTGTGTTTCGATCTCCTTCTTTGAGCCATTGAATTCTAGATTTTTGCTTCCATAAGATTTCTTCTCTTTTTTCCCATTCCTCTAACCGAGTTGTGAGTTTAATTTCATCTGCACTTCTCTTCTCTGTGAGGCCATCTAAATGGATTTTCTTATTCAAATTTTCAATATGAGCAATAACTTCATGTTTTTTTTTATGAACATCCCCAAACTCTTTCTAGTTCCAAGTCTTGATTTTGGATTTAATGTATTGCAATATTTTGGCAAAACAGAACATCTTAGTCCCATGCCTAGGTTTACCTTCCTTCCACCATTGTTGCACATGAGGTCTGAAGGAAATGTCTCTAAGCCACATTAATTGAAAATGAAAAGGAGAGAAACTCACATTGGTTTTCCACATTTCCACCATGACTGGCCAATGATCCGAACCAGCATTATTAAGAGTCTTCACTTTAGGAATGTGACCATGGATTAAGAAATTTTCAGAGAGCAAAAACCTATCCAATCTCTCCATTATACAAGCTAAGCCTTGCCTTCGTTAGACCAAGTCATAAGGCCATTATCTCAGTTGGATATCCACAAGATGGAGGTTTGCAATATATTCGCTCATGAGGTCGGTGCTTTTGTCCAAATTTCTATTTCCCCCCTTTTCTCATCTAGAGAGAGGATGGTATTGAAATCTCCTCCGATCAAGATCCAAGCTTTAGGAAAATGAGAGATAATATGAGTAATATCCTTCCACTTGTCTTCTTTTTTCCTCCAAAGAAGTCGGAGCATAAACAGTAATGCAGAGCATAATCTGGTTGGAATGTCTACTTTGAATAGCTATAGCCAACAAACCCCAACTGCCAACCATATGGTGAATAACTACCTCTTTTGGGTCCCAAAGACAAGCAATGCCACCCGAAGTCCCTTGGGAACCGAGGGAAACCACTTTTCCAGCTGGCCAAATTTTATTGGCAATTAAGTCCATATCCTCCATTGACATCTTTGTTTCTTGAAGGAAAACAAGATGTGGATGATTTATCCGAATCATTCTTCTAATTTCATTTTGTTTTGAAAGACTCCCTTTGAGTCCTCTAATATTCCAAGTGATGATCTTCATTAATACCAGGGCTAAAAAAGTTGGGAAGGGCATTAATCTTACCTTCCTCTACAAGATTTTCACCTTCTTTTACCATATGATATTGATTGGTCTTGCGACCTACTTTTTGATTAGAATCCATCTTCAATTTTTTTTCCCTGTTTCTTGACTTATTCCAATTGAATCTGAGATGGCTTCTAACCTTGAAGAATGCTCGTACACAACCAAAATTTTACTAGATGGTTCAACGGAGTCTATATTGGGACCTGCATTATTTGAAGTTTTGACATTTGAAATATTGTTTTTCTTGTGTAAATTTTCTCTTTTTTTTTTTCTGTTGAAAACCTTTGATTTGTTGGTTTGTCTCCGAGTTCTTCCCTTCATATTTAAATTGTGTTTCTAAGATTTTAGTTTCCATTATTTCCTCTTCCTCACTTGGGACATCATTTGTGGAAAGGATTTCAAACATATTAGGAGATGACTTTGATTTATCCTTCATAACTAGTTTTTTCGAGTGTTCTTCTTCTTAGGCATTTGGAAACCTCGTTGAGTTTATATCTTCTTTCTTTTGATCAGGAATTTTATTTGGGCAAGCACCGGCCAAATGACCATATTCATGGCAAATTCTACAACGAAAAGGAATGTTCTCATAGTCCACTACTTGCTCCCAAGTGTCTTCCCCAAATTGTAATGTGATATTTTTAGGTAGGGGTTTGTCAAAATCCATTAAAACACAAATCCGAGCATAAATAATATGTTCAAAATTTTGAGTACAATCAACGAGTCATCATAAAAGTTCCTAAAGAGTTTCCAATTGAAGAAAAAATAGTAGGATTCCAAAATTCAATAGGGAGGCCAAAGAGTCTAACCCACACGGGAGCTATAGAAGGCATCTCTTCTTCGGATTTAAATTTAGTATGCCAGGGCTTCATGAAAAGCCCTGCCCTTTCAAAAAACCAAGGACCCCCTTGAAAAGTTTTCTCTCTATCTTCATTATTAGCAAATAAAACAAGAAAATAACCATTTGGATAAATAGAGATTTGTAACTCACCTTTAGTTTTCCAGCTTTTTGTAGCCCAGACTTTGAAAGCGAGATAGACTCGGACGAAAACCCACGAACCGACAAATTAGTCCTCTTTTTTCCAAATCTTCAATGCCGATCGAATGTTACCCATATCAAGCTTAACAATAGGAGTTCCATCAATCGCTTTAAGACATCCCGACTCCGTTTTCTCTGGGATCAATCTTAGGCATTCTTAGAGGTTTATGGGAAGCCCTAATATTGATATTAGCATTGGGCTGAGGCTGTCCACCACGAAGGGCATCCCTAAAATTCATTTTTGGGACCGAGTCTTCAAAATTCTTACCCTTGACAGGGGTTTTCATAGTAGAATTATTTTGTGGGTGCACCTTAGCACCGATTCACTTGAGATATGAGCCATTTTTTGATCAACTGCTTGAAACTTGTTTCGTGATCTCTTTAATCCTTGCCCTAGACGCCGTGGAAAGGTATGGTTTTCACTTTTCTTTTGTGCAGCAAATTGGAAGCCGTTGTCACTCAAGTTCATAGTATGATCTATTGAAAGACAAATTTCTAACCCATCTTGTATCCCCTACAACATTTCCTGCTAAAATATTGAGCATAAACCACAAAAATATTGGTCGCTAGGGCCCGAAGGCCCTAAAAACCAACCTCTGGAGTTGCTTGCACTCAACCCAGATGAAACCCTCGCATAGCCGCTTGCCAAATATCTCGTTCACACATAGGGATGTGCTAGGATCTGTGTTGCTCCAAATGATATGAAAATTTGTGGAGATGTTCTAGGGTTTTTCAGGCATCTACCCTCAAAATTTTAGCTCAATCCGAGTCCGGATGAGTGAGATATGGCCGAAACGAGTTCGGCAGTTTGGGCAGTCCTACAAAAAACGTCTAATCAATTTCGACCATAAAAATCCGACTATTCTAATTCCAAAGTTTATTGTTAGGATCCCATGATTATATCTTTAATTAGCTTACATTTGAAAAGCAATGTGTATATAATGTCTATAAGATTTCTTTTTACTATGTATTTCCTTGAAAAACATGGTAAATAAGATTGAACTTGTGACATACCCTCGCAAGATCATCAACCTTAGGGCATAAGGTCATGGTGGTTGTTTGAGTTGTGAATTAATTTTTAATTGTGATTTGTGAAATTTTTAGGAGTAATAAGGGTTTTTGATAAAGTTATTTTTAGTGAAAGTTATTTTTGAGTAAGGGTTTTTCTTTTAAAAAGAACTTTGGTGGATGTTAAAATAAAGTAGGATTAATAAAGTGTTATTTTGATATTATTTTATTGTTGTGTTATTACTCAAGATCTCTAACCCTTGTTAAGAGTTGAAAAAAGAAAGTGTGTTGAGTGTGGCAGATTTAGTGGACAACTCATAAGGCATCAAAAAGGTATGAGTAATACTCTCCATTGATTTTATTTGGGTGGTTGATTTCTGAAATATCATTGGAGTGAAAAGGATTGATTGTGGTTTACTTTTTGAAAGTGGTTGAGTTAATGCTTCAAGGTTTTCTGGATTGTGAGTTGTGATTAAACCTTGTTTTATAAGCATTGTTGTTAAAGCCATTAGTTGTGTGAAAAACTAGAGTTAGGGTTTGAGAAGAACATAAGTATCATTGTTATGTGAAGAATATTTTATAAGCATTATTGTTGAAGCCCATTGGTTGTGCAAAGAACTTGAACTTGAGTTACAAAAGAACATGAGTATCATTGTTATGTGAGATTTGTGGTTGAGCATTGTTGGAAATATTTTGAGTTGGTTGATACATGCTTGGACTAGGGTTTGTGAGAAAGGATTGTTCCATGAGGTGATTGGTTGAGTGAGTTGATTGAGCCTAGTCAAGTGAATATGTGAAGTGGTTGTTCAAGTTCCATAAAAAAAACTATTCTATATTTTGATTTGAGTTGAGATTGAGAATTGAGAATAGAACATATAGAGTCTCTAACAATTCTCTTTATGCTTCTATAAGATTTATTTGAGTTGAGATTGGAATTTGATATTAGAAAATATAGAGTCTCTAAAAATTCTCTTTATGCTTCTATAATATTGATTTGAGTTGAGATTGGGATTTGAGAATAGAACATATATAGTCTCTAACAATTCTCTTTATGATTCTGATTTAAGATTGATATTAGGATTTGAGTATAGAACATATTGAGTATCTAACAAATCTCTTTATGCTTCTATGCGATTGAGTTGAGATATTGATTGAGCATTGAGATTAGAGAACATATTGAGTCTCTAACAATTCTCTTTATGATTCTATGTGATTGAACAAGTTCTGTGTGAGCTTGTTAAGTAGATTTGAGTTAAGTCTTTGAGAAGGCTTGTGGACTGATTTTGAGTAAGATTTTGTGGAAGCTTGCTATGCAGATTTGAGCAAGTCCTAGAGAGGACTTATTGAGCAGATTTGAGGAGGTTCTAAGTGGACCTATTGAGCATATTTGGACAAGTTTTGTGTGGACCTGTTGAGCAGATTTGAGCAGGTTCTGCATGGTCCTGTTGAGTAGATTTAGACAAGTTCTATGTGGACCTGTTGAGCAGATTTGGATAGGTTCTGAGTGAGCCTATTGAGAATATTTGAGCAAGTTCTAAGTGAGCCTATTGAGCATATTTGAGTAGGTTCTAAGTGAGCCTATTGAGAAGATTTGAGTAGGTTCTAAGTGAGCCTATTGAGTAGATTTGAGGAGGTTCTGAGTGAACCTATTGACAAAGCTTTGGAGGTGATAGAGTATAGAGGATAGAGTCTCAGTGGATAGAGATCTAATAGCCAAGAAAATTGAAGATAGATCTGAGTGAGGAGTCTTCAAGTGGAGAGAGATCCACCAGTCAGTGCAGCAGAGAGACAAAGTATTCTAGAAGATCACTAGCCAGAGTAGAAGGGGAAATATTTCTCCTATGGAAGAGATCCACGAACTTGAGATTTAGGGGATCAACATCTCCTTTGGATAGAGGTCCATAAAAATTGTAATTGGGAAGGATTCCCAAGATATTATTTGAGAAATATTTAGAAGAAATATTTTCTCCGTGGAGGTAGCCCACATTGGGTGAACCACGTTAAAAATGATGTCTCTCATGTGTGTGATGCTTTGTGTGATATTTACTGCTTTATTAATGTTGATGCTACTATTTGGGAAAAAGTTTTATATTATACTTTTCACCCCCCTTATCAGTATAAGAACATGTTCTACAATTGGTATCAGAGCCGGTCTCTCCGTGAAGAGTCTAACAACTTGGAAGAGGATCCATCAGTATCACACATGTGCTCAGAGAGTGAAGAAAGTATAAAATTTGAGGAAGCACTCTTCAATTGTCTCCAAGATCTTGAAAGGATTCAAGAAGAGAGGACACAACTAAAAGAACAAATCCAAAATGATGAATTGGCAAGAATTGAGCTTCTACAAAGGCTAATAGAACTCAAAATAGAAGTGAAAGAAATAAGCATGTCAGCAAGAGCCAGGAACATCAAGCAAAAAGAAGGTATCTTACCATATCTCAAGGAAAGAAGACCACAAAAGAAATAATATCATATCGAGTCCTCATCAAGTCAGGTTACAAAATTTCTTCCATGGACATTGTTTTTTTGCAATAAATATGGTCATAGAGCTATGCAATGTACTAGAAGAAACAATGATAGTAGTAGTACAAATTCTCTTGCACCACATATGGATAATGATGTTAAGTGTTACAAATGCAATAGTTTTGGACATACAACTAGAAGGTGCAAACTAGAAATCTTTAAGTCTAGTACTAGAAAATAAGAAAAAGAGAGGAAAATTAAAATACTTGCTAGTTCAAATAGCATTGCATGCACATGATAGAGAAGAAAAATGGTTTTTGTATAGCGGATGCTCTAGACACATGATAGGAGAAAAATATAAGTTTATAGCTTTGAAATAAGGAAATAGAGGGTCAGTAAACTTTGGGGATAATGGTTCAACAAATATTTGTGTAATAGGAACTCTAAGTATAGGCAAAGGGAAAGCAAAAGCTGAAAATGTTCTATATGTGGAAGGTCTGAAACATAATCTACTAAGAATTAGTTAACTCTGTGATCAAGGCCATAGAGTAACTTTTCATCAAGATAGATGTGAAGTAAGAAAATATGAATCTGGAAAACTTGTAGCTAGTGCTATTAGAGAAAGAAATCTTTATGTACTCAATGAGATAAAAAAGGAGAAATGTTTCTTATCCAAAGAAAATGAGATCCATTTTAAATATATAAGATTGGGACCAAATGAGAATCTTCTAATGGCTTTGGAAGGTAAAGAAGATAATTCTATAGAAGACAAGCCAAAAGGAAGTAATGATAAGAACAAAGGCAAAAAAAAAGAGGATTATTCAGTGGAGAATGGTTATGATCTCAAGGGAGAACTTATCTATGCTCTTGACACAGTAAAGGAGGTAAGAAAGCAACACTCTAAGCTTGAAATTCAGTTTCAAGAACGTGATGAAGAAATATTATTGCTCATAGAGGAATTAGAAAAGTCAAAGGCTAAGGCAAGTAAGTTCAAGGATAAGTTAGAAGAAAAGATTTTGGAGTGTGAAAAGTTAACACAAGAAGTGGCACTACTAAAGGAAGATTTAGAGGATTCCAAGAAAAATTTGTACAAATATGTGAACAGTGCAAAGAGTGTAGACAAAATAATCAAGATACAAAGAGGAGTAACAAACAAGATAGGTCTTGGTTCTAAACAAGCTCAAAATAAATGGAAAGAAAATTCTACTTCAAGTATAGAAGAAGAAGAAATTTTAGAAGAAGATACTTCAGAAAATAACAATGTAAGTTGGAATGAGACATCAGAGGATGAGTTGGACAACAAAGAGGTCAAATATAGAAACAATGCACAAAGAAGATACAGATGGAACATCAATCAGAATAGGAGACCAATGAGGTCTAGGCAAGGAAGCTTGAATGGGAGATGCTTCTCATGTCACAGGTTTGGGCACATGGCTTCATAGTGTAGGTCATACAAAAGATAGAAATATTGGAAAGGATAGGTTTTCCATGGGTATTGCTACTCATGCAATGAGTTTGGTCATGAGGCAATGAATTGCAAGGTTCATGGCAGAAGAGGATATGGATTCACTAGGAGATATCCTAAGACATTTGCACTTACAAGGAATAATAACATTAAGTGTTATAAGTGCAATAATGATGGTCACACAACAAGATGGTGTAGAGAAAATATTCCAAAAGTAGGCATGAACAGGAACAAGAACATGGATGAGAACAAGAACAAGAACAGAAATAGGAACATGGATGAGAACAAGAAAAGGAACAGGAACAGAAGTGATTATAGAAACAGGGATGATGACTTGGTAAGAAACAGTGAGAGGATTTAGAAAACTTAGAAATGAAGAGAGAAAAGTAAAGGTAAAGAGTAGTGCTTTCGGGGAGTAGAAATACTCCCACCCCAGAATTAACCACCTCATGTGGAGGTGGGGGAGGGGCTAAGCTAAGAGGCTCATTCTTATCCCTAAGCCCCAAAGGGGACCCTTTGCCATTGATGAAAAAGGGGGAGAGATTTGTGTATATTGAGGAGAGTTTTTTATTTGGGGAGAGATTTGATATTTGAGAAAAATTTGAGCCAGGGGGAGCAAAGTCCCAAGGGGAGCAGAAAAGAAGGTCAGATTTCAGTAAAAGGATATGGTTTGCCATCAATGACAAAGGGGGAGATTTTTGGACATTTTGAGTCCCTAAGCTAAGAGTTGTCATTGATGTCAAAAGGATCTATGTAAGTAAGCACTATGTTTGTATTTCACAAAGAGCTTCATGAGAAGCAAAGGTTTTTGATAAAAGGTTCAAGAAGGGATGCATGCCATTTGGTTCCAAAAAGAGCTTCAAGGGAAGCTTTGCAAAAGGTTTCTATTTAAAACCATGGATGACATATTTGAAATGGGTTTTTATTAAAACCCAAGATGGCTTTTTGTTTCATCAAAAAAGGTGCCCCGATGATGGAGAAATTTAATTTTAAAGGTTTTATTTAAAACCATAGATGATAGATTTGAAATGGTTTTTTCTTAAAACCCAATTTGGCTTTTCATTTCATCGAAAAAAATACCCCGATGATGGAGATATTTAATTTTAAAGATTTAGTTTAAATTTTAATTTATTTAAAATTAAAATTAAAAGTTTATCCACCGACGTCATGAAGGAAGTTTCAAAAAGGCTGATGTTTCCAAAGCAAAGGGAAGGCATATAAATATGCCATTGAATTTTTTAATTCATTCATCCTTTCTTGTTGATATTTGCGCTTGGTATTTACGAAGAAAAAGAGCTCGTGTTTTTCGTTTAAGTGATGTAGCAAACATTAAAGGGAGACAACGACCATTTCCAAAAATGCATTGGGAAGTGTGGCCTAGTGGTAGCTTGGATTGTGCAAAGGTGTTGGTGACAATGAGGTTGTGCGTTCGATTCCCGCAAACATCATTTTTGGCTTTATTTTGTTGAGGCACCCAAGGCGCATACTTTTTGCTTGGTGAAAGAGGGTGAAGGATAAGAAGCGAGTGTCACTTATTTTTCACCAACGAGCCCGTATCTCATGTGATAGCTTGGCCATGGCTAGGGCATTCGCGTTGGGAAATACGAGGGTTCGATTCGCCTTGAGGCAAGTATTAAAGTTTTTATTAATATTTTGTTTAGATTGCGAAAGGTGGAGTGATAAGGGGTAAAGGTGCTTCGTTAGTTGATTTGTTGAGTAACCTTAGGGAATAGGGTCATGGTGGCTATTTGAGTTGTGAATTATTTTTAATTGTTATTTTTTGAAATTTTTAGGAGTAATAAGGGTTTTTGATAAAGTTCTTTTTAGTGAAAGTTATTTTGAGTAAGGGTTTTATTTTAAAAAGAACTTTGGTGGATGTTAAAATAAAGGAGTAATAAGGTGTTATTTGGATATTATATTTGTGTTATTACTCAATATCTCTAACCCTTGTTAAGAGTTGAAAAAGAAAGTGTGTTGAGTGTGATAAATTTAGTGGACAACTCATAAGGCATAAAAAAGGTATGAGTAATACTCTCAATTGATTTTATTTAGGTGGTTTATTTTTGAAATATCATTAGAGTGAAAAGGATTGATTGTAGTTTCCTTTTTGAAAGTGGTTGAGTTAATGCTTCAAGGTTTTCTGGATTGTGAGTTGTGATTAAAAATTGTTTTATAAGCATTGTTGTTGAAACCATTAGTTGTGTGAAAAAAACTGAGTTAGGGTTTGAGAAGATCATGAGTATCATTGTTATGTGAAGAATGTTTTATAAGCATTGTTGTTGAAGCCCATTGATTGTGCAAAGAACTTGAACTTGAGTTAGAGAAGAACATGAGTATCATTTTTATGTGAGATTTGTGGTTGAGCATTGTTGGAAACATTTTGAGTTGGTTGATACATGCTTGGACTAGGGTTTGTGAGAAATGATTGATCCATGAGATGATTGGTTGAGTAGAGTTGATTGAGCCTACTCAAGAGAATGTGTGAAGTGGTTTTTCAAGTTCCAAGAAACAAACTATTCTATATTCTGATTTGAGTTGCAATTGAGAATTGAGAATAGAACATATAGAGTCTCTAACAATTCTCTTTATGCTTCTATAAGATTTATTTGAGTTGATATTGGGATTTGAGATTAGAACATATAGATTCTCTAACAATTCTCTTTATGCTTCTATAATATTGATTTGAGTTGAGATTGGGATTTGAGAATAAAACATATACAGTCTCTAACAATTCTCTTTATGAATCTATGAGATTGATTTAAGATTGAGATTGGGATTTGAGTATAGAACATATTGAGTCTCTAACAATTCTCTTTATGCTTCTATGATATTGAGTTGAGATATTGATTGAGCATTGAGCTTAGAACATATTGAGTCTCTAACAATTCTCTTTATGATTCTATGTGATTGAACAAGTTCTATGTGAACTTGTTAAGTAGATTTGAGTCAAGTCTTTGAGAAGGCTTGTGGACTAATTTTGAGTAAGCTTTGTGGAAGTTTGTTATGCAGATTTGAGAAAGTCCTAGAGAGGACTTATTGAGTAGATTTGAGGAGGTTCTGTGTGGACCTGTTGAGCAGATTTGGATAGGTTTTGTGTGGACATGTTGAGCAGATTTGAGCAAGTTCTATGTGGACCTGTTGAGTAGATTTGGATAGGTTTTGTGTGGACCTGTTGAGCAGATTTGTACAGGTTTTGTGTGAGCCTATTGAGTAGATTTGAGCAGGTTCTGAGTGAGTCTATCAAGAATATTTGAGCAGGTTTTGAGTGAGCCTATTGAGCAAATTTGAGTAGGTTCTGAGTGAGCCTATTGAGCATATTTGAGGAGGTTCTGAGTGAACCTATTGATAGAGATTTGGAGGTGATAGAGTACAGAGGATAGAGTCTCAGTGGATAGAGATCCAATAGCCAGGACAATTGAAGACATATCTAAGTGAGGAGTCTTCAAGTGGAGATATATCCACCAATCAGTGCAACAGAGAGAAAGTCTTCTAGAAGATCGCCAACTATAGCAGAATGGGAAAGAGTTCTCCTGTTGAAGAGTTCCACAAACTTGAGATTTAGGGGATCATAATCTCCTTTGGATAGAGGTCCATAAACATTGTAATTGGGAAGGATTCCCAAGAGATTATTTGAGAAATATTTAGAAGAAATATTTTTTGTGGAGGTAGCCCACATTGGGTGAACCACGTAAAAAATGATGTCTCTCATGTGTGTGATGCTTTGTGTGATATTTACTACTTTATTAATGATAATGCTACTATTTGGAGAAAATTTTTATATTATAATTTTCACTCCCCTCTTAGTATAAGCACATGTTCTACAAATTCCCTCCATTCTTGATGCATTCTTCATTGCCATTAATTTTGTAAAAAAATTGTAGACACTAAAATCTGGTCAATCCGATTATGCTACCAAAAGCAACGACTAAGTTGACACACCAAGGCCCCTAGGGCAGCCCTTAGAAGGTATACAGTGGTTATAGCCACTTTTTGCAAGTTTTTGGAAGGTTCCAGGGAATTTTGGGACCTTTTTGCCCCTTGTTCCTTTTCATCCCACCCTGGGATGAATATAAATCCTATTCTTCCCACCCTGGAGCGAATAGCAGCATTCATCCCAGGGTGGGGTGAATAGTAGGTTTGATTGAAAAAAAGTCAAATCTGGACAAATGGTACCCAAAAACTACCATTTGCCCTGCCTAGCCTAGAATGTAGGTCAAAACATGTAACAAACATATGACATGCTTCATAATGGAGGCCAAAAAGGGAGATTCTCTTCCCCTTCCAATGCATGCCTCCTTTTTGACAAATGGCACCTCCTGCCATGCATGCCCTTGCATGCATTTTTGCACATGAGCCTCTTTTGGCTATAAAGTGGATCAATTTTCCATGCAAAATATAGAGAGGAGTTTAAGGTTTAAGCAATGGAGCGCTGTCGAGATTTCCCCTCACCTGATTGTGCTCTCTTTCCCTCGAAATCTCTTCTTAGCGAAGGAGGTTATCGAGTGACTCAAAGAGATGCAATTTGTTTACATAGACCTATAAATAAAGTAAATTTCCACCCCAAATTTTATGACAATACCCCATTTATTATTTTGGACCATTTCCCAATGGAATTGGTGTTAAAATTTAGGCAAAATCGATGGGTGTCCCCCAATTTGTGATAGTCCTATTCGTCCCACCTTGGAACGAATAAAAATATGTCAAATTTTTTTATGAATTTTTTAAATAGGTATTTTACATATTATCATATGATGTTGTAGTTCAAATTTCATGCTTTTCTGAGTTATATTGGCCGAGATATTGCATTTCAAAGTTTTTGCAGGCTAACGAGACCTACTAGAGCATGTATCAGGATATGAGCCTGATTTATGAAATATAACCATATGGGTTCTCTTAAAATGTTGTTTTATGCACTTTGACCAATTTTTAGGTGTTTTGAATATTTTTAGGTAAGGAAATTGCTTGATTTAGGTTTTTTAGATTGGAAAAGTGCACTGCGATTACGCCACACCTATGAATGCAATTTTAGTACAATTTCTAGTTATATCTTCCAAATACCTCTTATTTTACTTACCTATGTAATTTCATAGAATTTGGAGTTGATTTGGTATAGGCACGCTACATATGCTCCTTTCTTGCCTATGGGGATTACATGTTTTAGATCATACACACTTGCTATTTGATATTTTATATTTTCTTGTGTGTAGGTGTAGGCTATACAGAACATTGGGGAGTAGCATAGGACCTCAAAGAATCAAATATCCAAGAGGCGACAACTTTGGCTTGTCCATTTCAATTGTGGGTACGAGGAAAGACATTGAATGTGCACCCAAGTTACTTGAAGGATTCCGATCCTTGGGCACCAAATTTGTAACATATTTGAGCCCTTAGGGCACTGTTATGTAACCTAGATCTGATCCATTTGATTAATAATAAAACAATTTACTTTGCTTCATTTCTTGTTATTTGGTATCTTTTTCGTCTTACTTGCATGCTTTCGATTTGATGCTCATTAGACATAAGGGGTAGATGCAATTTGTTATCCATATTTAGGTGCATCATTTTTCTCTACTTCAAAATCTAGCCAAAAAATTGATTTGCAACAGGAAAATGGTTTGTAGGACCCATGTGGTCAATCTTTGTGAGCTCCAAACAAAGCATTACAAGTAGCAATAGGAGGACCTTCGAAGGGATAATACTCAAAACCTGGACTTGCAAAAATAATTAGCCATTGTCACATTGAAACCTTAGAAAGAGCACAAGGCTCTTGTGTTGGGCACACATAGGGAAGAAGACACCATTGTAAACACCACAATGCAGAGTAACGAACATGTCCATAAAAGCTCAGCCTGGGTATTGTTTACCTCTTCTATCAGGCCGCTTCCCGCATTCCATCTATGAAGGAAAAAAACACGTGGGCAACAATCACAATCACTTTACACTGTACTTGGTGACACACACCCACTATAAATGTAGTGATAGTAGTGCTCTGCGTAATGCTTGATGTAATTTCTCCATCATCGAACAACATGTACCTTGAAATCTACCATGAAAAAAAAATACAAATGAACAACTCCCATGTATGATGCCCTGCACTATAGTTGATGAATTTGGTGCTTGTTGCAACATCAATAAGGGTCGTAGTAGCACATCAATATCTAGACATCATCCATTTTCATACAAAACCTCCAACCACGTGTCATGGGATAGGTATAAAATTTTTATCTCATAAATAAAACTTCTCCATGCGAAGGGATGCCAAAAAAAATATGCCATTGAACGTCATTCTCGCCCATGATTCACCATTTTATACGAATATCCAAGTTTTTAAATAGGTGCAAAGGTGCATCAACAGATTTGAAGCAAGTGCGATAGAAAAATATTGCCCGATCTGGGCCATTGCATAGAAAACAACCATCAAACATATGGCAGGACCTTCATCAATTTGCGCATAATCCAAGTGGGTAGATGACGCTCAAAGAAACAAACCTTTGGAAAAATAATCGTCACCTCAATGCGGTATTAGAAACAACAAACAAAAATTAAATCAGCAAATCTGGTAAATCATAGCAGGCTATTCAAACAATGAGGATTTGATTTTACCACCGATAAATGTTCTAACAAGTAGTGATTTTCTAAATTAAGTAAATTCCATCAAGTGCAATGATCTCAAGTCAACAACAAAAATCTTCCTCTTCAGATTGTATCATGGCTTCTTCTGTTAGATCCATGATATGGCCTCTTCTGTGCACCGAGTGACTCATCGCATTCGTAGTACTGGCATTGTTGGTGAAATATACTGTAAATCATGGGACCATCAATGGTGCGACACCATATTAAGCAACAACAACCAAACAAAGGTCCTAGAGAAAATATTAGTGTGACCATCTTGGAGGGTTCCAACGCAGGAAAAATGCATGCACCGCTTCGTATGCACAACCAGTAGGAAAAAAAATAGTTAATTTTTTTTTCACTCTACTCCTCAACATATCATGAATTCAAGCAATGAAGCTTTAGGGGCAGCCACGAGTTTTCTCAAGCTATTTGGTTTCTAATCCATTAAAAAATGGAGAGCATAATCCCTAGGCTTTAAGAAAAACAAATGGAGGAGGAAAAAATAAGGGGAAAAAATGAGGGGGGAATTTCCATGAGGGAAATCCCCCCTCAAACTCACAAGCGTAGGAGAGCGCCTGTTTTGATACCAAATGTTGGTAATGGGAAATATAAGATATATTGATACAAAGAAGATTATAATATATAGGCAAGAGGGCTATATGAGAGAATGAAAAGTGTCAAGGACACATGTTATAACTAACAGACAAAGTACACATTAACTCTAACATATTCTAAATGTGATTCCTCTTCATTTATAGATTCCAATGGGATAGAAATGGAGGCCATCAAGAAGGACCAAGAGTCCCTACATAAGGCACTCAATATATGATTGCTTTTATCAGCAACACATCACACCACTAAAAAAAGGAAGTGTGTATATATAACTTATCATAGGTAATGAATTATTTAGATGAAAAAGGCCAAGATGCAGAAGAGAAAGTAGGAGGTGATTGATCTCACCACAATGAGCGATGTTCAAGATAAGAAATGGTGATAAACCATTAAGATCACCAAAATAGGATGCATGGTAGCACAAGTTGAAGACCCTTCTCGTGAAGGTAATGAGGAGGAATATGCTTATTGAATTGATTCAATATTGATCCTTGTGAATAGTTGAGTGTGTTCCTATTTATAAGGGGATGTTTAGTGTGGTCGTAATTCCCAATAAAATTATATTTGATGTATTAAGTGGAGGCCCATGCCACACTTATCTATGATTGGTTGTGTGTGTCCCCAATCATAATTTTTTGATGTAATAAGTGAAGGCCCATGCCACAATCAAGGTGAATGGTTGAGTTTATCCCAATTCACAATATATTCTAAATCAATAAGACCCAATATGTTAAGACCCCATCCTAACATTATTTTGTAATTCTCATTTGCTTATGTAAGACCCACTTCCAACGCGGGGATCCCATATATAATAATATTTTGTAATGTATGTGGTAAGTAAGGTGCCTAGACAAGGGCCATTTCATGTAACCATTATCAAGATTGTAACGGATGTTTGGTAGAAGATTCTAGCTTGAGTGACATTTTGCATGTAAGCCAACTCTTGAGCTTAGGGTTAGGGTTGCATGAAGTATTTTCTTTAAAAGCTATGAAGCCATGTAATAATGTATGTTTTTGTATGTTAATGAAATATTGAAGGATGTTGCCCTCTCGAAGAGGCCTGCAATTCTGAGTTATTTGTGAGATTGTTTCAATTTTGTAATTACTTTCTGCATAGTGTTATTCTGATATTTGATGTATTTCATTTATTTTATAGAATTTTCTGTGAGTGAGATCTATTTTAATAGTAGGTTCCTAACAAGTGGTATCAAAGCACTTTCCAGGGCCGAGTTCTACTGTGACTATGACAATTATTGCCCATCCATTTCCACATGTTAGGTATAATTTATTGTATTTTTCATTACCTATTTTCCTTTAAAAAAATCAACAAAAACCAAAAAAAGCAAAAAATACAATACCTTTTTTATGGTAGTTGTATAGGCTAGAAACCCTATGCTAGGGATTTTAAAATATCATGATGGAGTTGTCGTTATTGGTTAAGCTAGATAGACCATACAACGTCTCATGAAGTGAGGGGTGACCAGGATCCAATACCTAGGCCTCAAACAACACTTGCACACAAAATTGAGCTCCCACGCATCTTTGGGAATATCGGGAGACCATCTAGGCTTAAACAAAATTTTATCCAATAAGAAGCTTTTTGGCCTTGTATTATCCATAGTCCATGGGACACATCATCCCGGATGATTATCCTCTTGTACTATAAGAGAGGCAGATAGTGTTCTCAAAGGTATGTGTGGAATCCTCCTTGGGTAGTGGCCTGAAATATTGGTTCGAGGACTATTGTTCATCACTATGGTATAACAGAGGGCCTTTGGATATTACATACTCCCTTTCCTAGCACACCTTGATTCTATCCAGATCAAATTATTCAACATGCAAAAACAAAACCTTTTATCTGTTGAACCTGCAATTTTCTTTCCCACAAAAGTGAGCATACGAAGAAGACTTCCCTATCATGAGAACAAACAACTGCATGCACCAAAAATTTGGACAAGTTGACAAATTTTTGTGATAGAAATATTTTAGTGGAAGTAATAATCGAGTCAATCGTAGTAATAATCAAATTGACAGTAGCAGTAACAATCATTGGTAACAGGGTTGTCACTTACAGAAATAGAATAGATAGTGTTAGTAATAAAAAAGTATAGGGAATCCTAGGGTTAGTGTTTGAATAGTAATATTAATTGAAGTATAGGTGATAGGCACAAATAAAATACAGTGATAGGAAATGTCAATAGTTAGAACATACAGGGTAGAGACAGTTGATATAATACCCAACTTTTAAACTCAATCTTTGAAGTGTAAAAAAACATTGAAATTTTACTCAAATAGGGATATCTCTTCAATCAGAGCTCAGATTGACTCCAAAATTTACTAGACCGCTATACATTCCATTTCAGATAGAATTGTCCTTGGTAGCTCCTGGTCAAATTTTACATCGATTTCCCAAAATTGACAATGTTTGATTTTTCTTATTAAGGCCATAACTTCCCAACGGTCTGTCAATTTTTCCCAAAATTTTAGGACTAGAAGAAACTCATTATTCTCCACCAAAGACCTTCAAGGACCTATCTCGACATTGACTTGTACCAAACCAAAATATCATAAAAAGTCAAATAAGTTAGTATATCTCCTCACTGAGCACTCAGATCGAGCGACCATCAAAGTGGTCCCTATCCTAAAATTAGTGTTTCAACCTAACCAAGAACTTATTTGGACCTTTTACTAAAAATTATAACCCTTGAAATAACACTTCTATTTTTAGTAAGTCACTAGTCATCGTTCAAATCTCTCCAAAATGGCTGAGGGGACTCGTGGACACCAAAAAGAGATAGAACAAGCTACATCACAACTCGATTTTATCTCCAAAAAATTAGTACCCTTATCAATGACAATAAATCATTACGGATCGACATTGCCCACCTAAGAGGTGACTACACCACCTCCAAATCAGACATAGAACAACTTCAAGAAGTGGAGTCTAAGCTTCAAACCGGTCCATATGCTTTTGAGTATCATGATACTAAATAATTAGGATGAGAAAAAGGACCCTATAAGAATCTGAATAATTCTCACCTTAACTTTAACCGTGATACCACTTTCAAGATGCCTAAATTAGATTTTATAAAATTCAATGGGAAAGATGTAGAGGACTAGTTATGCCAAGTTGATCAATTCTTTCGACTACATGATGTTCCTCAATACTATTGGGTCAAGATGGCTTCTTTCAATTTGGAATCGAGAGCTTTACAATGGTACCAATGGTTTCAATAAACAGTTACTAATACTTCTTGGGAGGATTTTAAATCACTACTCACATGCTTTGGCCCTAGTGCATATGATGATTTCCAAGGAGACTTGACCAAGTTAAGACAAACTTCTACAGTTTGAGATTACCAGGCTCAATTTGAAAAATTGGCTAACATTTTTTTTTTGGTAGATAAGATACTATAACATTAATACCGGGTTTTACAGGTTGACCCAAAACCTTTTACAAAAATCAGCCCAGGGTTGTTGATGAACATATCCTTACTAAGGATCCTATATATGTAAAATCTACATGCCGTCAAAGCCATTAAATCCGATAAGGCACATAGCCTGTTATCAAAAAGAAACTTCCCATACAACATTTTGGGTATACCCCAATAAAACACACATGCATCATAATTATAAAAATGAAACAGACACGGATCCCTTCCTTGAGACAATGGAGAAACAAAAAACTACAGACACACATAGCAAAGTACTGAAAAAAACTCCCACAAGCTCTGTATTGATAGTTACTCTTAATAATTATTTGGTAATTGCTTTCTTCCGTATATGACATGCTTTGGTATCACATACTATCTTTGCCAATCAGCCTTGGAGAAGTGAACCTGTTGGCTAGATTTATTGCGGTGCTATCTGGTGGTCTACATGGCTTTGGTTCAAAGTCTTATATTACCATTTCTTTCCTTCCCTGTGATTATCAACCAACCTCAAATTACTAAGATGACTAGGAGCCACGTTATCTGACATGTGATTGTCCCCATTAGTCTTTGTGGTATTTCCAAGCAGCATCGAATACTGACAACTCAGATTATTTTTATTGTGAGTCCAATTCAAAAAAGAGATGGGAATACTCCTAGCCTTCAAACTTACAGTGCCTTCCTTGTTGGTAAATTCGACTGTCATTCTTGGCATTCTTGTTGAATAAGCTCCTCTACTTCACTCGGGATACCGTGTTCCCATTTGAAAATTTTGTTACCATCGACAGCCAAATTGGCCAGCTTATCAGCAATTTTGTTAGCTTCCCGAAAGACATGTTGGGCTTTTCTGTCCTATCTTCCCTGGAAAAGGATCCTCATCTTAAATAATTGTTTTAATCCTCCAAGGAGGTGTTTTCCAATTATTTAGGAGATTTATAACATGCATAGAGTCTCCTTCTATGATCAAATTGCCTTCTAAGTCTTGAGTCATTTGAAGGCCTCTCCACATAGCTCTAGCTTTAGCTTCGTTGTTCATCCTTGTTCCTAAATATTCAAAAAATGCAAGCACAATATTCCCATTATGATCTCGCACAATGCCACCAATGCCTTCTCTTCTAGGATTTTTCTTAGCTACTCCATAAAAATTAAGCTTAAACCAACCTGTAGGAGGTGGAGACCACTTAACATTGGCTCTGGGGTTGACTACCCTAGGCATAGACTCATCTAACAAGGTTAAGCTTAAAGATTGAGCAATCATAGTCTCCTGTAGATGAGCTTTACATCTATCAAAAAGGATAAGGTTAACATTCTCATTGGCAAAGTATAGGATCCTGGCAATGATAGTTTGATGATCATGGATAGACTCATTAAAGACTCTATGGTTTCTTTCTAACCACACCTCCCAAAAATAGTGATTGAGAAAAAATTTCCACATATATCTAAGTCTTTGGATTGAAAAGGGGCAAGCCACTAGATGAACAAATCAAGTACGATGGCTGGTTTAACCCATGAAATATTAAAGGCCTAAAAAATCCCACTTAGGACAATCAAGGAAAAAGGGCACTAAAGGAAAATGTGATAAATGGTCTCCCAATTAGCCCTGCACAAATAACAACGATTAGTGATACAAATATCTTTACGCATCAAATTATTAATGGTTAGAATTCTTCCTTGGATAACCAGCCATGAAAATACTGCAATTTTTGGAATTAATTTTTTTATCCAAACTAAGTCCTTTTGGAGGACAAAATCCTCGTCATCAAGTAGAAGCTTGTAAGCTGATTTAACAGTGAACTGTCCATTTTCCGTAGGAACCCAGGTCACTTGATCTTCCTTGGGTCTCATGGGGATAAACTATTACCTGAGAATGTTACAAAGATCATTTTATTCCGCTTGAAATCCCTGAATTCTTATTTTTTTCCACTTCATTCTACCTCTATCCTCAACCATATAATTGGCTAACATGACTATGAGGTTGAATGAAGGGTTTTTTATGAGCTATTTCATCAGTGGTTTAAGGAATGATCTTCAAGCTAAGGTTAAGATGTTTAATCCAAAGACAAGGATGCAGGACATAAGCCTCACCTAGTTGGCCAAAATAAATTTGTAGCTAAAAGGAGGATGCCTAAATTTTAAAAAACCAAACCCTCCTTACCTCCCAAGTTCACAAGCAATTAGGAAAATAAATCTATCCCTTCAAAATGCTTGACCACTAAGAAAATGGATGCTTGATGAGCCCAAAGGTTGTGTTATGATTGTGATGAAACATATGTTAGGGTGCATATGTGTACCTAAAAGAAGTTGTTCCTAATATATGTAGAGGAACCCGCCAGTAGTGATCATAATGATGATGAAGAAGACATACTCAAGGAACAACCTCAAACTGAAGAGGAAACACATGAAGAACACTAGAAATTTTTTTTAGTCCACACTCTTGCAGGGATTACTACTCCACAGATCATGAAATTTATGGGTTTCTTCAAGGGCCGACGCCTTACAATACTTATTGATTCAGGTAGTACACACAACTTTATTGATCCTCAAATTTCAAATCAGGCCAATTGTTACATCCACACATATAATTCTTTGAGATCATGGTGGCAAATGACGGGACCTTACCTTGCAAAGGTAAATGTTGTAATATAAAATTAAAAATTGGAGATTATGAATTCAAACAAGATATGTTTACCATTCAATTAGGGGATGTGATATTATGTTGGGTGCTCAGTGGTTGAGCACTTTGGGTACCATTTCATTGAATTTTGCAGAATTGTGGATGCAATTTTCACAAAATAGATAATTATACACTTTTTATGGTTTAAAAGTAGGGCCTCCTCAAATTATTGGTTCCAACCGTATGGAGAAGTTAATTTTTTTTTATCATGGGGTTATTGCACAAACATTTTCCATCCAACCACCTACTATAATAGTGGATCAAATTCCAGAAGATTTGTAACTTGTTTTGATAAAACACAATACAATTTTTATCGAACCAACTGAATTTCCATCGTGTCTCTCACATGATCATGTTATTCTATTGGTCCCTAGAAGTGTACCACCTAACATTAGGTCGTAACGATACCATCATGCTCTTAATTCTAAGATCAAGAAGTTAGTGCAGGAATTATTAAAAGCTGGAGTCATTTACCCTAGTAACAACCCATACTCTTCATCTATCTTATTAGTGATAAAGGAAGATGGTTATGGTGATTATGTATTTATTTGCATGAGCTCATTAAGCTCACCATTAAGGATAATTTTTCTATTCTGGTAGTGGATGAATTGTTTGATGAGTTGCATGGGACTATGTTTTTCTCTAAATTAGATATTTTCTCTCCACTACAACAAATAAATAATCCCCAACTAGAACAGAAAGAGCTATAGGTAGGACCATCCACAAAGTACCCATAGATCTACAAGAAACCCTAACCCTACCACTAGAGGAAAACCCATGAAACCTTTCTACAAAATAATGTAACACATGGTCCCCTCCAAGACCAAAAAAGGAAGAGAAGGAATCCGTCAAAAACCCTTAGACACAAGCCCCGAACTGCCAGCCACGAGAATCACTCCACTGTGAACAATAAAATTAGGGTCTCCCCAAGCCCAAAATAAATAGTGAATGACCATATTGAAAAGTAGATTAGATTAAATGAATCCATTGAAAACCTCGAATTGTCAACCATAAATTGCAAATAATGGGAATCACTCAACTAGGAAATCGAGCCTCTCCCAAGCCCAAAAACCAGTGAATGACCATCCCAAAAAGTAGAATAAATAAAAATAATCCACTAAAAACCCTAAATGATGAGCCATGAACCAAAAACCATGGGAATAACTCAGTTGAGAACAATTAGAACCTTCCAAAAGCCTAAAAAACCAAGGAATGACCATAAAGATAAGCAGAATAAATGAACCAAAGACCAGTCTAAAGCAATTCTAAGATCGAGAGAGGAAAAAAGAGTTTCCCATATAGGTATTAAAGTACATGATACCATGCCATGGCCAAAGAAAAAACTACAGGAAAAGCTCCACTAGCCCCCCAAACTGAGCAAGAATGAAAACCTCCCAAATTGCATTGAAAAACCAAGTTTGTCTGACCGTGCAACACCACCCAAGAAGAAGTACTATTATAAATGTTAGATTAGGGGGTGAGTTTAATATTTGTCTAATATATGTGTCAAAATATGGAAAGTGTTTGGTTTTGGGTACATAGGAGAGTTGACAACAACCACTATTTTTAGTAACTGGACAACGTAGGGTTCAAACCGTAAGGACTGCACCAACAAATCCATCATCTCAGTTCTGGGTAACCCGGTGTGAGATGGGGACTATCAGTCACTCAAGGTTTGTACTATCGTCATTGGTTTGGCGCTTATGTGGTATGTAATAAAGTGGACAAGGTGTGCAAGTATGAAGTGTGAGTTTTAAGAGTGCAAAGTATCAAGTGAGCAAGTGAAGAGTCATAGGTGTTAGGTGTCAAGTGTGGAAGTGAAGAGTCATGTAAGATGTGTCAAGATGTAAAGTGAAAGGTTATGTAATCATGAGAGATTTTTCATAATATGAGGCATGTGAAAGGTTGAATCTTTTGGGGAGTTTGAGGAGAGAAAAAGTCATGTAAAGTTATATATTGGAGACAATGCTCTATGCTATGAAATATTTTATAATTTCTTTGGAAAGTAATGAAATTAGTGTTATATTATGAGCAATATTTGTGTTACTTATGGATGTGATTTTATGTGTGATTGAGATTTGATCCTAGAGAAATTAACCTAGCATAATTTCCAATAATGGTATTAAAGCCTTCTTGGTTTAAAGAGCCACATTCAGTAGAGAGAAGGAAAGACTGCTATGATTGAGGAGTTATTAAAGAAGAAAATTAAAGGAGTAAACAATGAAGATTGTAGAGAAGAGACAAATAGAAGAAGATACATGATGTTGGAATGCAAAGGGTAAGGTTTTATGGAGTTGAAGTGAATGTGCTGAGGAGAAGAGTGAGTTTGTTTTGTAGAGGAATATTGAACGTGGGATTCGTCAAAGAACGTTGAACACTAGAAATATTTCTAAGAGAGGAACATGGGACTAGAGGACGAGTTTGGCTAAAGAAGACACTAAAGACACTAAATGAGAGTGAATGCTATGAAGGAAAGGGAAAGTGTTTATGAAGAAAGCATTGAAAAAATGAGAGAAAGCAAGTGTTAGAAGTAGTAAAAATGTGAACCTGTTTGAGATAAATTACCTAAGATTCAAGGAAAAAAATACTGTGTTATGAAGAAGACAAAATTGTTGGAGAAAAATGAAATCCGAGGAGAGTTAGATTGAGCCAAAAGTGCCTAAATTATAGTTTACCAGAATCCACAGAGGAAATAATGAAACATATTCAAAAGAAAGGAAGGAGTATCATTTTGCTTGACAACACCTACAAAAGAGGAAATTTTGGGTATGACAACATAAATGTTTGCAATGAAATGCTACCATAGTTAGTTTCCATGTGTGAGTAGAAGAAAATGATGAGCACAACACATATAAGCTAAAACTTAGATACATATTTTGGGACTGATAGAATATTTGATTTATTTTGGACATGTTTGATTTATTAAGGTTGGGAGTTATAAGTTTGCTTCGATAAATTTAGAATCTGATTACTATAAGGTTAAGCTTTGGAGTTAAAAAAATTATTAAGAGAATGAATTAATTATTGGGAGACATAAGGAAACAAAACATTTGAATTTTGAATTGAAAATTGAATTAATTTGGGTGAAGTTGAAATTTAATTGTAAAATTGAGAATTGAATTGGGAGATATAAGAAAATTAAGGAATTGGATGAAATAAATATGGAATGAATAAATGATGAATTGAAATTTGAAGATTGAAAGAATAAATTTGTGAAATTGAAATTTGGGAGATAAAAGGAGTTTAAAAGAATTGATTTTGAAAATTGATGAATGTGAAAATTGATTAATGAAATTGAGAGGAAGTTTGAAAACTTTTGTGATTAAAGAAGGGAAGAATTTGAAATTAAATTTTGGGAAAAGTGAAAAGTAAATTTGAAGAACTGATTTTTTAAAGAATAAGAAGGAAAAGTTTGAAGAAAGTTACATCATTAATAGAAAGCAAAGAAAAATGAGTATTCAAAAAAAAAGAAAAATAAGAGTTGTTTACAAATTGCTTCAAAAGAAAAACATGGAACAACAAAGTTGATATAACATTTACAATTTATTCAAAGTGAAGCAATATATAGTTCTTACGATTCTTAAACAAAGCATAAATTATTGTTTTAAATGTGCTCATATTGAAGGGAATCCAAATTGTAAAACAACAATGACATCAAGGAGAGTTACAAAATTAAGAAACATATTTTATATTCCTATAAAAGTCTATCCAAAATATAGAAAATCAAATTACACTCAAAGGTGTAAACAATGCAATAAGTATGGACATAATAAAGATTTTTGGGACCTTATTTGTTGTCATAATTGTGGGAACCATAATCATACCCACAAAACCGGTTGATACAAAGGGAATGATGTTCATGAATGAATCATTATAAAAGAAATTTTAATGATGGTATTAGATGAAATACTCAAACAAATTAGTGCAAAAGCCACTTTGGAAATAATCATAATTATAGTAAATAAAGTACCAACAACAATACCATAGCTAAAGGCAAAGACAAACAATGAAGAAGAAGACAAGAAGATAGAAGATTGAAGACTAAAAGTATTCACATCAAATAATGCAATACATGGGGTGTTGGAGATATTACATTATTTGATAACATTGAAGTACCTTGGAGTACTATTATAAATATTATATTAGGGGGTGAGTTTCATATTTGTCTAATATATGTGTCAAAATATGGAGAGTGTTATGTGTTATGTAATAAAGTGTGCAAGGTGTGCAAGTTTGAAGTGTGAGTTTTGAGAGTGCAATATTTCAAGTGAGCAAGTGAAGAGTCATAGGTGTTAGGTATCAAGTGTGGAAGTGAAGAGTCATGTAAGATGTGTCAAGATGTAAAGTGCAAGGTTATGTAATCATGAGAGTTGTGTCATAATGTGAGGCATGTGAAAGGTTACATCTTTAGGGGAGTTTGAGGAGAGAAAAAGTCATGTAAAGTTATATATTAGAGATAATTATCAATGCTATGTAATATTTTTTAATCTCTTTGGAAAGTAATGAAATTTGTGTTATATTGTGATATTTGTGTTACTTATGGATGTTATTTGATATGTGATTGATATTTTATCATGGAGAAATTAACTTTTGAGATAATCTAGCATAATTGCTAATATTTTTCCCTCGTAATATCTACAATGCCCATAGAATAGGCTTATATTTTATCAAAGAATGAAATAATTTGATATTTTTATGGTTGAACAATTATATGATTAGATTTCATCCAAATCTTAGAGTTTGCATGTTCGTTATCATGTACTTATAGAGGCCCCTCCATAATAACAATGACTTGCTATGTATTCTCTTCTTTTGACACAAGTCATATACCATAGCAAAATGATAAACCTTGAAGGCATACCACTTATAAAATTATCAAAATATATATTTTTTTCATTTTCTTTTTGATGATGTGGTCTTGCATTGCATATCTCACTCATTTTAGTTGTATAGTTGTGTCATCCCCTCATCCATAAAATAATTCCTATTTTTCCTATTCTACATCATCATACATTTAGTTAGGAAATCATATTTAATAGGAACACAAAATTATCGGGGTTGTGATTTGTAAAGGAAAATACCATGTGAATGTCTTATTTTTCGTCTTGTAGAACCATAGTACTACATGAATATACTTGTCTCACATGTTGATATATAATTACATCTTTTGCAAGGACTTGATAACCCCGAACAATATGCTCACTCCACTCCCCTTATTAAGGCCATGACTTCCCAATGGTCTATCAATTTGGCCCAAAATTTTGGGACTAGAAGTAGCTCATTATTCTACACCAAAGAACTTCAAGGACCTACCCTGACATTGACTTGTACCAAGCCAGAAGATCATAAAAATTTAAAGAAGTTAGTATATCTCCTCACTAAGCACTCAGATCGTGTGGCCATCGAAGTGGTCCCTATCCTAAAATAAGTGTTTCGACCTAACCAAGAAATTATTTGGACCTATTACTAAAAATTATAACCCTTGAAATCACACTTCTATTTTTAGTAAGTCACTAGTCATCGTTCAAATCTCTCCAAAATGGTTGAGGGGACTCGTGGACACCAAAAAGAGATAGAACAAGCTACATCACAACTTGATTTTATCTCCAAAAAATTAGTACCCTTATCAATGACAATAAATCATTACAGATCAACATTGCCCACCTAAGAGGTGACTACACCACTGCCAAATAAGACATAGAAAAACATCAAGAGTGGAGTCTAAGCTTCAAACCGGTCCACATGCTTTTGAGTATCATGATACTAAACAGTTAGGATGAGAAAAAGAACCCTATAAGAAACTAAATAATTCTCACCTTAACTTTAACTATGATACCACTTTCAAGATGCCTAAACTAGATTTTCCAAAATTCAATAGAAAATATGTAGAGGACTGGTTATGCCAAGTTGATCAATTATTTTGACTACATGATGTTCCTCGATATTATTGGGTCAAGATGGCTTCTTTCAATTTGGAATTGAGAGCTTTACAATGGTACCAATGGTTTCAATAAACAATTACTGATAATTCTTGGGAAGATTCTAAATCATAACTACTCACCCGCTTTGGCCCTCATGCATATGATGATTTCCAAGGAGCATTGACCAAGTTGATATAAACTTCTATAGTTTGAGATTACCAGGATCAATTTGAAAAATTGGCTAACAGGACTACGAGGTTGAATGAAAGGTTTTTTATGAGCTATTTCATAAGTGGTTTAAGGAACGATATTCAAGTTGAGGTTAATATGTTTAATCCAAAGACAAGGATGCAGGGCATAAGCCTCACCTAGTTGGCCAAAATAGATTTGTAGCTCAAAGGAGGATGCCTAAGTTTCAACCAACCAAATCCTCCTTACCTCCCAAGTTCACAAGCAATCAAGAAAATAAATATATCCCTTCAAAATGCTTGACCACCAAGAAAATGTATGCTTGATGAGCCCAAAGGTTGTCTTATAATTGTGATGAAACATATGTTAGGGTGCATATGTGTACCCAAAAGAAGTTGTTCCTAATATATTTAGAGAAACCCACCAAAAGTGACCATAATGATGATGAAGAAGACATACTCAAGGAACAAACTCAAACTGAATAGAAAACACATGAATAACCCTAGACAAAAATTTTAGTCCATGATCTTGCAGGGATTACTACTCCACATATCATGAAAGTTATGGGTTTCTTCAAGGGCCAACACATTAAAATACTTACTGATTCAGGTAGTACACAACTTTATTGATCCTCAAATTGTAAAGCAGGGCAATTGTTATATCCACACATATAATTCCTTTGAGATTATGGTGGCAAATGGAGGGACCTCACCTTGCAAAGGTAAATGTTGTAATACAAAATTGAAAATTAGAGATTATGAGCTCAAACAAGGTATGTTTACCATTCAATTAGGGGATGTGATATTGTGTTGGGGGCACAGTGGTTGAGCATTTTAGGTACCATTTCATGGAATTTTGTAGAATTGTGGATGCAATTTTTACAAAATGGATAATTGTACACTTTTTATGGTTCAAAAGTAGGGCCTCCTCAAATTATCAGTTCCAACCATATGGATAAGTTGTTAATTTTTTTTTATCGTAGGGTCATTGCACAAACATTTTCCATCCAACCACCTACTATAATAGTGGATCAAATTCTAGAAGATTTGTAACTTGTTTTGACAAAACACAATGTAATTTTTACCGAACTAGCTAAATTTCCATCATGTCGCTCACATGATCATGTTATTCCATTGGTCCCTGGAAGTGTACCACCTAACATTAGGTATTACCGATACCCTCATGCTCTTAAGTATGAAATCAAGAAGTTACTACAAGAATTATTAAAAGCTGGAGTCATTTACCCTAGTAACAACCCATACTCTTCGTCTATATTATTAGTGAGAAGGAAATATGGTTATGGTGATTATGTATTGATTTCCATGATCTCATTAAGCTCACCATTAAGGATAAGTTTCCTATTCCAGTATTGGATGAATTGTTTGATGAGTTGCATAGGACTGTTTTTCTATAAATTAGATCTTTGCTCTCCACTGCAACAAATAAATGGTCCCCAACCAGACTAGAAAGAGCTATAGGTAGGACCATCCACAAAGTACCCATAGATTTACATTAAAAAACACCTCCTTTTCTTTTAAAACTTTAATCAAGATCATTAATTTTGTGTGTTAGATCAGAAAACATTAAAAACATAATTTCTTGTGCTTTGTCTTCATTGGTTTTAGTTCCTTCCTTTTTGCCCTAGTCCTTTTCTCTTCTCCTAATGGCTTTCAACCTTGGGAGTGAGCAAAGGCCTTTGAGGTTTGATGAGATTTTCCAAGAGAATGATCAAATTGATAGAGAAAATCATAATCTAGAAGAAGAGGAAAATGAGGAGATTGATAATAGCCTTTATCCTACTAAGGGACCCAATGGGAACCTTACCTTTACATCATTTGATCATGTTTTGGGTTTCATGAAATGCCATAAGGAGGCTTTACTTAAGGCTATGGAACAAGAACCTCAACTCGAAAGAGGTGAGCCTCCTCTTCCTCCTCCAGTCATCTCTCCTAGGCTTGTTCATGATAACCCTTTGTTTGAATCTTTGAATCATGGTAATCATGCCCATCAACCAACCTATGCCACTACTATAACCACCAATGTTGGAAGAAGTCCACAAGTTCATCCAACCAGTAGTGTCACTCAAAATTATTTTCAATTTCCTTCTCAATCTGCTAATCTCAACACTTTTGCCTCTATTCCACCAAATGTTAGTTATCCTCTCCAGAAAGGTATCACATATCACAATAGTATCAATACCTCCAACTTAAGCCAAGTGCCTTTTCAACAACCTACCTATACCCCTACCTTAGGGAATCTGGGGGTATTGCACAATAGTAATCCAGAAGTTCAGAATTTGGCAAATATGGTAAAACAATTGGTTTCAAAAGTGGAGATGATTCAGCCTTCTAGTTTTACTTACAATTATAAAGAGATGTGCAATCAACCCCTAGACCCTATGGTTGCTGCTAGGCCTTATCCTAAGCATTTTTCCATACCAGTTTTACCTATATATAAGGGTACAAAAGATCCGATTGAGCATCTAAGAAGATTTAGAACAACTTGTCATGATCTCATCTATGATGATATGTTATTACTAAAGATGTTTCCTAAGAGTCTTGTTGGCATTGCATTAGAATGGTATTATCGGTTGCCCAACTATTCTTTAAAGAGCTTTGAGAAGACTGCAGAGATGTTTGTTCATCAATTTAGTGCTTACATTGAAAAGGAAGTGACAATGAGAGACCTATATGATTTAAAGCAAAGTAAAGAAGAAAGTTTTTCAGAATTCTTAGCTCGTTGGAGAAGTTTAGTTGGTCGATTAAGACAACCTATGTCTCAAAAATATATGCTTGATATATTCATTAGTAATTTACAAGAACAGATATCTTATGCATTAGAAACTACAATCATCACATATTTTGATCAAGCAATTGAGTTAGCAAGAAAAGTAGAACATGCTCTTATCAGAAGAGGACAACTCAAGGTGAAAGAAGATAAAACCATTCAGTCACAGTATAAGAATAAGGATGTGGTAGGTGATGGTGTAATGGATAGTAGACCTATTAATAATGTTGTTAACAACCTACAAAATATAATACTTCAAAAACCTCCACAAAGGAATTTCACAAGACTTGGCATACCTATGGAAGAAGTCCTAAAGCAACTTTTGGAAGCCAACGCAATTGAGTTACCTCCTATAAGGCAACCAGATACTACAGCTAGTTGGTACAAGGTAGGACAACATTGTGCATATCATAGAGTAGAAGGACATTGGACAAATTCTTGTAAGAAGTTGAAACATGTGGTTCAATATTTAATTGATGCAGGACGTCTTGATGTAAGAAATTCTCAATCTTCAAATAGTCAACAAAAGTCCACTACCAACCAGAATATACCTAAGCAAGGACAACAGGTAGTTAATCAAGTATCTTGTAAAAATGTACCACATCATTATGATAACCAAATGGTTGGTATGGTAACAACTACTTCAAAACAACAGGTGCAGAATCGATAGATCCAACGGTCTCAACAGGAGATGAGTTTTTCAGCAAATATTTCCCTCTTAGAACTTTTGCAAAATTCTCCTACTCATGGAGAAGCCTTAATAAATGTTCTAAAACAACAATCTATCCCTCCAGATATTTCCCCTAGTGATATGGCCAATGTTGTAAGCTTTCTTGGGACACATCACATCACATTCTCGGATGATGATATTTCTTCCTCAGACCTATGTAGGGATTCTTCTCTCTACATTACTGCATTTATTGGGGAAACCTTTATCAAAAGGGTTATGATTGATAATGGTTCTTCCCTCAATTTATGCACATATCAATTTATCCAAAAGTTTGGATTAAAAGAGGAAGATTTAACTAAATCTGATGCAATCATCAAAACATTCAACAATGAGTACCAAGAAGCTTGTGGCACCATATCACTTCCCCTCAAAGTTGGACCTAAAACTTTAGATACATTGTTCTATGTGGTACCTTGCCCTGCATATTTTAATCTACTTCTTGGATGTCCTTGGATCCATGCAATGAAGGCCATCCCTTCTACTCTTCATCAATGTTTGAAATTCAAATTTAAAGAACAAGTTATTACCATTCCAGGTGACCTTCATCCATTCGAATATTGTTCAATGGTTGAACAAGCTCAATTTGGTCTCAATGCTTGTCCTTCAATTTCATCATCTATTTCTCCAAGTTCCTCATCTCAAAAATCTGAGCAATTCAACAATCTAAAAGTGAGTGAGGAACCTCTAATCAATTCATCATGGGATCAAGACAATCAGTTTCTTCAAGAACCTCTTCTGGATATATCTCATCAAGGTTTGGAGCAGAGTAATGAGGATAAGGATCCCCTTTATCCCTCTAACATCTTATTTTGTAATATGATAAATTCTGTGTGTTCTAATGATAAATATTTTGCTTCTCATAGAGATCTTGCAAAGTTAGGGATTGCTCCTCCCTATGTTAAGAATGATGGTTTTGTTCAAGAATGTATAGATTATCATGTTATGGCTGCCAAAGAAAGAGCTATGAAGGAGCCTCTCCATGATTATAATCATCGATATGGCTTGCCTTCTAGATTTTTCTTTGATGAAGCAGTCCCTTGAATGTCTGTTCTTTTTGTTAAGATAGGAGGCACAATTAGAATATGTGTTGACTATCATTTTGATTGCTTGTTTAACATAAAATAAAATAAAATCCATCATTAATTAGGTATGCATTTGCATTCTCATTCCATCATACCTATTTTCTTGCTCATACTGCATGATTTCCTATCATACTTTGCATGGTTGCTTGACATTCTATTTTCTTGCACTTTTGCTTGTCATAATTGCATTGTTGCTTGCTCATGACTGCTTGTTCATATAGCTTCTGGGGATTCACAACAATGGCAGGTGATGATACCTAGTTAGGTCATAGCTCACATGCATTGCACTTTCACTAGGGTTCTGATGCCTAGCGAAGCCCCAACCTAGGGCCCATGCATTTTCATCCCTTCTTCTCTTCTTTGCTTCCTTTGCTCTTTCTTCTCTTCTCTCTTCTTCTTGTATTCCTTGACTTTGAAAGTTTTACAATGATCATCATTTCTCCTCCAAGTCAAGGAATGCAATCCTCTTTTGGTATGTCCTTGTATTTTTGCATGATTCTTATTTCTCCTTTGTCTTCTTTGTTCAGATAAGGATATACATTCTTCTCTTCTTTGATTACACATTTCCTCCCTCTTGACTTTTCACTAGTTGAAACTTCAAGTTGGGGGTACACACGCATAGTTCGTTGCTCCTTATTTTCTTCCTCTTATTTCTTCTAGCACATGCACACACTCACATTGTGTTATGCTCATATGACTTGGTCTATATACATATTTTTACACCCCTATCGGGTAGTACTTGCTAATACATCATTCACATCAGCAATAGCATATTCCCCCTATCGGGTTACGCTTATTTTGACTCAACGGGCTCAACACCCCATTATAGGATAAGCTCCTTGGCCATTTTAGTAGGCCTCGGCATACATCCTAGTGGGTAATCACCCCATAGTAGTCACTAGCGAGCAATCATCCATAGCGGGTTACGCTCCATCATTTGATCATTTGAGCAATCACCCATAGCGGGTTACGCTCCATATTTTGCCCATCTATCCATCTTAGCGAGTACTACACCCATAGTGGGTTTTCACTCCACATATGGACCTTCTCTTTGGGCATAACACCCTTCATTCAGGGTTCTTGATCAACTTCTCTCAATTTCTATGGTTGACCTTTGGATTCTTCTTGTTCTTCTTGTTCTTCTTCTTCTCTTCTCTTCCCTTCTTCTTTCTTTCCCTTTCTTCTATTCATCCATGCATTTCATACTAGCTGCATTAGATTCATGTTGTACCCAGTGCTCTTTGCTTTGTTGTTTTTTTGCTTGCTTTGTTCTCTATGTTTCTATGTTTTGCTTTTTCTTTCTTTACCTTTTTCGAGTTTCTTAAGGAATTTTCATTCCTTTCGAAACTCGAGGGGGCACCCTAGCCATAGAGGCATTAATGGTAGTAATGTCTCACCCTTTTGCCCAAACCTGGCCACCCCTTTTCTGTGTTTGTTGTCTTCTTTCCCATAGGAGTCTACATATTTCTTTGATGCATTTACTTGGCCTTAAATACATCAAAGAGGGGGTAAAATGTAGACACGAAAAATTGACCCACTAAGGTGAGTAATTTTCCCTAGATCCCTTGTTTTCTCCTTGGAAAAGTAGGGTCATATTTGAGCCAATTTTCCCCTACCAAATCTTATCCATTCCTCCTAAATCCTATACCATTGGATCGGGCTCAAAAATATATTTCCAACGGTATATGATATGACCCATTTTGACTTCATTTGACCCTCCAAAATGCATTAAAACCACATGGGGGTCTAGTTGGTGCGAGGTCGCGCCCGTATTTTATGGAGCGTAATTTTGCATTTTAGGGTTTTCTCTTAAGAAAACCCTAATTTTCAAAGTTGATATTTTTAGGGTCGATTGTGCTTAGTTTTTCCCACCCATTCTTCTTTCAAATCCACTATATAAGGAGGGTTTGAAATTCATTTCTTCCCAAGTTTTAATCAAGTTTTCATCAAGCAAGTTCCCAACCAAGTAATAATAACATTTATTATTCAAGCTCTATTTTCTTGAGGTCTTCTTCTTCTTCTTCCACAAGAAAGCTAACTCGCAAGTGTGAAGTGTGATCTATTGAAGCTTTATTTTCTACTGCATTGGATTGTGTGTTGCTACTCTTGGTGGACAAGTGTTGAAGCCCTAAGGAGGAATCTACTACTTGGAGGTCTCCATCCCTTTTGCTTGCTTCTTCACTACCGCCAGGTTGTTTTCACTCTTTTGTACTTTGCATATTAATTATATTTTTTATTACGCATCTAATTAATTCATATTTTCTAAGTTTTCTTCTAGCTTCTACGAAATCATGCCCGAGATTATGTGGGGCGTGATTTCATCGTGCGATATCGCGGTCGCTCCATATGGGGGTGATTTTTTATAGACCATATTTGGGGGTAATATGCTACCCCCAAACCCTAGATCTATGTTATAGATTGCATTTAGGCCATATTAGGGCATTATGTACTCTATTTTTATTATTCTATTATTCTATATTCTGTTATGCTTGTTCATCTTCCAAAGGTCAATTTTCGCTTCTATTTTCAAAGGTCAGCTAAAAGGACCTAGGGGGCTTGAATACTGCGCCTCCAAGCATTATTGTACAGTGGCCTAAGTAGGCCCCCTAATGCTAATCATATTTTTCAAGTGTTTGTTAAGTTATCTTGTAGGAACAAGAATTATTGATAGCATTGGATAAAAGGATAAAAGCAAGGATCAACCACCGGATAAGCTAAGTATTTTGATTAATATTTAGGCTATTTGTTGAGTGCTTTATATTTCTATTGTAAACCCTAGATCTGATTTAAAAGGAAATATATTTAATTAATTTCTAGGCATTTAAAAGATAACAACATATAGTGTGCACTTAGGGTTAATTTTGTTTGTGCATTTCTTCTTGAGCCCTTGTTTAAATATTGTTTATTTAAAACCCTAGGTTAGAAGAGCATTCAAAGGAAGAATCATTCTAAGGCTTAGCTCTTGTATTTTTGCATTATGTATTTTTGCATTGTCCTTTATCTTTCATAGCATAGATCTAGAAAGGCCAAATTTAGGTGATTATTTTAAACTGAATACATCAAACTATCCCAAAATTCTTGAGGACTTGGAGTGAGTCCTTAAACCATTCCTAGTGAACCCTTCCCCCTAGCATCGAGTGTAGAGAACAACATAGCCCCCACAGTTCACCCCATAAGGCTTTCTATCTTTGCGGATCCAACTTTTTTTAGGAATTTTACGTGGTAGGGCAGTTTTTCCCCTCTGAAATTTAAAACTATATTGCTCAATGAATATAAAAACATCTACATGTATGCTAGAAAATAATTAAATTAATTTATGAACAACTCATATAAGATGAAATATACAAATTACTTAAATTTATTTAAAATATAAATCAAACCTTTAAGATAGGGTAGCGTTGTATAATGCTACTTATTGGAATGAAACCACTCAATATATCTCAATATAAGATTCAAACATATAATATTCTTATCTCTACATCTCAATATAAACCTCTTGCCTACATTATATGATACTCAATTACCTACCACAATAGCTTATTCACACATGTGAGACAAATACATTTATTTTAATATTATAATATTAAGTTCCTATCTAAAATTTCTAATATTACTCTTACATGACCCTTAATCTTCTTGATAAAGCTATCCAATATCATATTGTGCATATTCACTATTCAATTATACATACAAATAACATGATAAGATTTAATGTTGACATTTATTTTGTTGGAGATATTATATTATTTGATAACATTGAAGTATCTTGAAGTACTATTATAAATATACATTTCTTATTGGTAAGAGGGATTTTGAAAGGATCCCATAACCTTTTACAAAAATATGAAGGTTGGGATAAGAGTTCCCAAACAAAAAATAGTCAAAGAAATAGGCCCTTAGTGGCCTATTAGAGAAAAATAGCTAAAATAAAAAAGGAGAAGCCCACACAGGAGCAAGAGAGAAAGCAACACGGGCAGAGAAGAGAAGCCCTCGTAAGGGCAGCAAAGAAAACCTCATAGATACACATAAAATTGAAAAAGGGTTTTTTCGCATAGGTTAAAACCTCATAGTTACATACACATTTGAGAAGGGTTTTTTGCATAGGAGAAAACATCACATAATTAGAAGGCCCAAAGAAAAAGAATGAAGCAATACAATGTAAGGCCATCCATAAACAAAACAGGACCATTTACAAATGAATCAAGACCATCTGCAAAAGAAATAGGACCACCTAAAAACCAGCATAGGTCCATCTACAAAACAACCCAAGGGTATCCACAAAAAAACACTAGACCATCCACAAAAGCCTCCTTGAGAAAATAATATTTTTTTTTGAAAAATATTTTTCCACCTAGGGAAAAACACATAATTTTGGAAGGCCCAAAACACAAAAAAATCCATAGGACCTAATGCCAAAACACCAACATTGAGCAGATCCGCAAAGATAGTCCATGCAGGGTCATCCACAGGCATAAAAATAGAACAACTTAAGGAGATTGCAATAGGCCATGCAATATCCTAGCGAAGAAAGGTGAAGCACAATAAAAAATAAAACCTGGTAAAGAAGACACCTCTGAAACAAGAAGAAGATCAAGTACAACATAATGTTAAGAAGCCCTCCACTACAACAAATAAATGGTCCCCCAACCAAACCAGAAAGAGCTATAGGTAGGACCATCCAAAAAGTACCCATAGATCTACAAGAAACCCTAACCCTACCATCAGAGGAAAACCCATGAAACCCTTCTACAACATAATGTAGCACATGGTCCCCTCCAAGACCAAAAAAGGAAGAGAAGGAATCCATAAAAAACCCTTGGACACGAGCCCCGAACCGCCAACCACGAGAATCACTCAACTATGAACAATAAAATTAGGGCCTCCCCAAGCCCAAAATAAATAGTGAATGACCATCTTAAAAAGTAGATAAGATGAAATGAATCCATTGAAAACCTCGAATTGCTAGCCATAAATCACAAATAATGGGAATCACTCAACTGGGAAATCGAGCCTCTCCCAAGCCCAAAAAAACCAGTGAATGACCATCCAAGCAAGTAGAATAAACAAAAAAAATCCACTAAAAATCCTAAATCACCAACCATGAACCACAAACCATGGGAATCAATCAGTTGAGAACAATTAGAGCCTTCCACAAGCTTAAAAAAACCAAGGAATGACCATCCTGATAAGCAGAACGAATGAAACAAATCCTAGTCTAAAGCAATGCCAAGATCAAGAGAGGAACAAAGAGTTTCCCCTATAGGTAGTAAAGTACATGATCCCATACCATGGCCCCAAACTGAGCAAGAATGAAAACCTCCCAAATTGCATTGAAAAACCAAGTTTGTCTGACCGTGCAACACCACCCAAGAAGAAGTACTATTATAAATGTTAGATTAGGGGGTGAGTTTAATATTTGTCTAATATATGTGTCAAAATATGGAAAGTGTTTTGTTTTGGGTACATAGGAGAGTTGACAACAACCACTATTTTTAGTAACTAGACAACGTAGGGTTCAAACTGCAAGGACTGCACCAACAAACCCATCGTCTCAGTTCTGGGTATCTCAATGTGAGATGGGGACTATCAATCGCTCGAGGTTTGTACTATCATAATTGGTCTGGTTCTTATGTATTATGTAATAAAGTGTGCAAGGTGTGCAAGTGTGAAGTGTGAGTTTTAAGAGTGCAAAATATCAAGTGAGCAAGTGAAGAGTAATAGGTGTTAGGTGTCAAGTCTGGAAGTGAAGAGTCATGTAAGATGTGTCAAGATGTAAAGTGAAAGGTTATGTAATCATGAGATTTTTTTCATAATATGAGGCATGTGAAAGGTTGAATCTTTTGGGGAGTTTGAGGAGAGAAAAAGTCATGTAAAGTTATATATTGGAGACAATGCTCTATTCTATAAAATATTTTATAATTTCTTTGGAAAGTAATGAAATTAGTGTTATATTACGAGCAATATTTGTGTTACTTATGGATGTGATTTTATGTGTGATTGAGATTTGATCCTAGAGAAATTAACCTAGCATAATTTCCAATAATGGTATCAAAGCCTTCTTGGTTTAAAGAGCCACATTTAGTAGAAAGAAGAAAAGACTGCTATGATTGAGGAGTTATTAAAGAGGAAAATTAGAGTAAACATTGAATATTGTAGAGAAGAGACAAATACAAGAAGGGACATGATGCTGGAATGCAAAGGGTAAGGTTTTATGGAGTTGAAGTGAATGTGCTGAGGAGAAGAGTGAGTTTGTTTTGTAGAGGAATATTGAACGTGAGCTTCGTCAAAGAACTTTGAACACTAGAAATATTGCTAAGAGAGGAACACGGGACTAGAGGACGAGTTTGGCTAAAGAATACACTAAAGACACTAAATGAGAGTGAATTCTATGAAGGAAATGGAAAGTGTTGATGAAGAAAGCATTGACAAAATGAGAGAAAGCAAATGTTAGAAGTAGTAAAAATGTGAACTTGTTTGAGACAAATTACCTAAGATTCAAGGACAAGAAGACTGTGTTATGAAGAAGATAATACTGTTGGAGAAAAGTGAAAGCCGAGGAGAGTTAGATTGAGTCAAAAGTACCTAAATTATAGTTAAAAGTTTACCAGAAGCCATAGAGGAAATAATGAAACATATTCAAAAGAAAGGAAGGAGTAACATTTAGCTTGACAAAACCTACAAAAGAGGAAATTTTAGGTATGACAACATAAATGTTTACAATGAAATGTTACCCTAGTTAGTTTCCATGTGTGAGTAGAAGAAAAAGGTGAGCACAACACAAATAAGCTAAACCTTAGATACATATTTTGGGACTGCTAGAATATTTGATTTATTTTGGACATGTTTGATTTATTAAGGTTGGGAGTTATAAGTTTGCTTCGATAAATTTAGAATTTTATTATTATAAGGTTAATATTTGGAGTTAAAAAATTTATTAAGAGAATGAAGTAATGATTGGGAGACATAAGGAAACAAAACATTTGAAGCTTGAATTGAAAATTGAATTAATTTGGGTGAAGTTGAAATTTAATTGTAAAATTGAGAATTGAATTGGGAGATATAAGAAAATTAAGGAATTGGATGAAATGAATATGAAATGAATAAATTATGAATTGAAATTTGAACATTGAAAGAAGGAATTTGTGAAATTGAAATTTGAGAGATAAAAGGAGTTTAAAAGAATTGAATTTGAAAATTGATGAATGTGAAAATTGATTAATGAAATTGAGAGGAAGTTTGAAAAATTTTGTGATTAAAGAAGGGAAGAATTTGAAATTAAATTTTAGGAAAATTTAAAAGTAAATTTGAAGAACTGATTGTTTAAAGAAGAAGGAAAATTTTGAAGAAAGTTACATCATTAATAGAAAGCAAAGAAAAATGAGTATTCAAGAAAAAAGAAAAATAAGAGTTATTTACAAATTACTTCAAAATAAAAACATGGAACAACAAAGTTGATATAACATATACAATTTATTCAAAGTGAAGCAAAATATATAGTTCTAATGATTCTTAGACAAAGCATAAATGATTGTTTTAAATATGCTCATATTGAAGGGAATCCAAATTGTAAAACAACAATGACATCAATGAGAGTTACAAAATTAAGAAACATGTTTTATATTCCTATAAAAATATATCCAAAATATAGAAAATCAAATTACACTCAAAGGTGTAAACAATGCAATAAGTATGGACATAAAGCTAAATATTTTTGGGACCTTATTGGTTGTCATAATTGTGGAAGCCATAATAATACCCACAAAATCTGTTGATACAAAGGGAATGATGTTCATGAATGAATAATTATAAAAGAAATTTTAATGATGGTATTAGATGAAATACTCAAACAAATTAGTGCAAAAGCCACTTTGGAAATAATCATAATTATAGTAAATACAGTACCAAAAACAATACCATAGCTAAAGGCAAAGACAAAGAATGAAGAAGATGACAAGAAGATAGAATATTGAAGACTAAAAGTCTTCACATCAAATAATGCAATACATAGGGTGTTGGAGATATTACATTATTTGATAACATTGAAGTACCTTGGAGTACTATTATAAATATTAGATTAGGGGGTGAGTTTAATATTTGTCTAATATATGCATCAAAATATGGAGAGTGTTATGTGTTATGTAATAAAGTGTACAAGGTGTGCAGGTTTGAAGTGTGAGTTTTGAGAGTGCAAAATTTCAAGTGAGCAAGTGAAGAGTCATAAGTGTTAGGTGTCAAGTGTGGAAGTGAAGAGTCATGTCAGATGTGTCAATATGTAAAGTGAAAGGTTATGTAATCATGAGAGTTGTGTCATAATGTGAGGCATGTGAAAGGTTACATCTTTAGGGGAGTTTGAGGAGAGAAAGAGTCATATAAAGTTATATATTGGAGATAATTATCAATGCTATGTAATCTTTTGTAATCTCTTTGGAAAGTAATGAAATTAGTATTATATTGTGAGCAATATTTGTGTTACTTATGGATGCGATTTTATATGTGATTGATATTTTATCATGAAGAAATTAACTTGTGAGATAATCTGGCATAATTGCTAATATGTTTATCAAAGGATAAAATAATTTGATATTTTCATGGTTGAACAATTATATGATTGTATTTCATCCAAATCTTAGAGTTTGCATGTTCGTTATCATGTAATTCTAGAGGCCCATCCATGATAACAATGACTTGCTATGTATTCTCTTCTTTTGACACAATTCATATACCATAGCAAAATGATAAACCTTGAAGGCATACCACTTATAAAATTATCAAAATATTTATTTTGTTTCATTTTATTATTGATGATGTGGTCTTGCATTGCCTATATCACTCATTTTAATTGTATAGTTGTGTCATCCCCTCATCCATAAAATAATTCCTATTATTCATATTCTATATCATCATACATTTAGTTAGGAAATCATATTTAATAGGAACAACAAATTATTGGGGTTGTGATTTGTAAAGGAAAATACCATGTGAATGTCTTATTTTTAGTCTTGTAGACCCATAATACTACATGAATATGCTTGTATCACATGTACATATTTTGCAAGGACTTGATAACCCCAAACAATTTTCTCACTCCACTTTTCCACTATCCTTGGTTTACATGCACTTGCCTTCCTATGCTTGATAAAAATTTGAAAGTGAATATCCTAGTCAAATATGAGATCTAATGGAAAGAAAATACAGTAACACTTTATTCATAGATGAATTGAGTGACTTCCTACCATGAATGTTGATTTATTAGCTGAGCCTTAACCTACTAAGTCAAGTAATCAATTGTTATAACTAGACATGTATTAATTCTAGGTGTTGAATGGAGAGGTCCAACAATACTAATACCCCATTATTTTTTAAATTGTTCTAGGGAAAAGAAATGATACAAGGGTATAAACAATGTACTATATTTTCCAAAGGTGTGGAACACATGATAGGTCTATCAAATATATATATATATATATATATATATATATATAATATGAATATTAGAGGCCAATGATATCTGGAATCCAGAAATACTATATTAAAAAATGTATCTCTAATAGAACCATCATGAAACTATTTATGTTTTCTCTTTATGTTTTCCAACCATTCACCACTATCTTCCATTTGGTCCTCATACAAAACATCCTAAACAATTGAGTAAATATGACTATTCCAAGTGAATTTAACTTTTAGTGTAGTACCTTCAAAGAACTTGAACTCATTCATATACTTACATATGATCACATACTATTGTAAAATAGCTTCCATTGATAGTAACACTATATTTAGGGCCAAAACCTTCATATCCTTGTAAAAAGGCATCGCCATAATAAAATTCTTCTTTGGTTGATCCACAATATCAAATTTACATTTATGTGAAAGTGGTCCATTTGGCCATCATTCACAGTGAAATTTAAGTTATTTATAACATGCTTTAGGAAAACATGGTAGTAACAACAATGAAATTTCCCTTTATAAAATAACTTTTAAATCTCTAGACTATAAATATGATGGCTGAAACTTTCATTTAAGTGACTATGTAATTATTATTTTTATTTGTTAGTGAAATTTAAGTTGTTTATAACATGCTTTAGGAAAACATGGTAGTAACAATGGTGACATTTCCCTTTATAAAATAACTTTTAAATCTCTAGACTATAAATATGATGGATAAAACTTTATTTTAAGTGACTATAATTTATTTTTTGATTTGGTAAATGATGTGGCTTTGAAAGGGTCCCCAAAAATTTTACAAAGAGGTTTTTAAAGGATCCCCAAACATAAACAAAGACATAAGATATTCAATGAGCACTAGAGAAGAACAGAGCCAATTTGGCATCTAATGAAAGAATCCAACAATTTAAATCATACGAAACTGGCATCCACCTGAAATCTAAAAATAAAATCAAATTTGAAACAGAGCACCCAACAAAGAATTAGTCGGTGGACCCCGATGTGCTTCAAACCAGAAATTAGATCTTCCCGCATAAAAATTCTAAACAATAACACATAACTTAAAATTTGGCAAGATTGAAAATAAATTTGGAGCTGATAGCCAAAATAGAAGAGAGCATTGATATTCTAGGTGCTCGAGGAGATCAAGGCAAATTTGAAGATTGGACATCTTGCATGAACAAAGAATGTGCTCGAGGAGATCGAGGCAAATTTGAAGATTGGACATCTTGCCTGAACAAAGAAAAAAAACCTGTGCAAAATAGGAGGAAGAGAAAGAGATGGGTGTACAAATAAAAAAATATCTAAAAAATAGCCTGAGAGAAGCATCTAGACCTAGGATTTGAAAGGAACCCTAAACCAAGAACATATCTGGTCCTAATATTTTACATATTCCATTTTTCTAGTAGGACCGCAAGGTTTTGAGAGGGACCTAGAACCTTTATAGGGTTTTAAAAGGAACCCAGGACCTTTTTATAATTGGTCCAACAATCATCAATATCCATTACCATGAAGGACCATAGGGTTTTGAGAGGAACCCAAAACCTAAGAATAAATTTAAAATTACCCTGCTTAAGACAAGAGTTTTGGAGCACTGGTTTCAAAAACATTAAGAAAATCTACCCCATATTAAATCATTCTTCTAGAAACAAAGACCATCTTAATAAAAATATGACTGATTCAACTCTCTTGTAAAATCCATAACAAGGCTTTTCCAAAGAGGATTTTTAGGACATACCAACAAAAACAAGTGCCCATCACAAGAAATGAGGCCATCCAAAGAACAAACATATTGAAATAGGGGCTATTACAACATACACATCAAGGTATTCCAAGAGGAATATTATAAAAATAGCCAATAAACAATGCCTTACACAATAAAAATTGGAGATCTCATCGAAATATAACACACTGAACCTCCGAAACTTGACACCACAAGTGGAAATGGTTCCTTCAATTGGCCAAAGCCTTCCACTTAGCCAACCCACTGGTTCCTACAGTTCCTTTAGCTAGTCAATTGCTTCCACCCAACAAACCCACTGGTGGCTGCAGTTCCTTAAGCTAGCCAAAACCTTCCACCCAACCAATCCACTGGTGGCTATAGTTGCTTAAACTGATCAATGCCTTTCACCCAACCAACCCACTGATGGCTACAGTTCCTTCAGCTAGCCAATGCCTTTCACCTAGCCAACCCACTATTGATTGTAGTTCCTTCAACTAGACAATACCTTCCACCCAACCAATCCATTGGTTGTAGTTCCTTCAGCTGGTCAATGCCTTCCATCCAAAAAACCCACTCATGGTTGTAGATCCTTTAGCTGGACAAAGCCTTCCTCAAGAAAACCCTCTTGGTGGGCACCATGCATACCCACGACTATGTAACTTATTTTAACATTTCTCATTTGTCTATTATCATAGTAAATTAGACAATCATGTCCATTATCACCCTTTTGGATTAAAAATTATTTTCAAGTGTTGATCATATGTATTCATGTACATGATAAATGACTTAATTTAAATTGGGTTCTTTAAAATTGTAGTTATAAGGGCCTAATTTAGTTACTTGAATTTAGCCCTAGTTTCTTTTTATGGTTCGTATAAAATTTATTTTTTATTTTTTTAGTGGCTATATGATCCTAGAGAAATTCTTGATAAACATCTTGTAATATCCCACATGACCTAAGAATGATCACAATTTATTTTTATTTGTGAGAAATGATGAACCTTTGATCTTTGTGACCTTCTCAAGAACTATTTGAATGCCTTGCTAGAAGATAATATACCCCTAAAACTCTCCCCTTATGTATCCAAATATACTAATATACTCTTAGTATTATTAAGTGAAGATTTTTCCTCACCCAAACATGCACATGCCTTCTCAAGGGAATCCAAGTGACCCAACATATTCTCATAGTTAAAAAAATCCATCTAGAAAAACTCTATTTAAAAAAAAAGGCTCAAATATGTTATTCATTAACTATTAAAAGGTTTAAGCACAATACATAATTTGAATAAAATCAATCAATAGTCCCAAGTAGCCCATAGAATCCTAAATTTTGTCCTTATTTTTTTTGATAATATAAATCTAATTGAAACTATTATAGCCATCTACAAAGTTATAGATTCTTGCCCTACAACTTCATTGAATTTTTTTTTTGAGAAAGGAATAAGGTAGAGGTCCTATTTTTGTGGCCCATGTAGGTTTTAATAATTAACACATTCCCTTAGCTTTCCATTTTTCTTTCTAATTATGATTATTTGGCATAAACAATTCAAGTGATCTACTAGAAAAAATGTAACCTACACAGAGAAACTTATTTATTTCTTCCTTCATATACTTGGAGAAATTTAGATTCTTGTGATAGGATACTTAGCTAGCTTTACATTCTCCACCAATTCTATATGGTATTCCTCTCAATCACCTTGTTGTAAATCTTTATGATCAAAGGCGAACAAGGAAATATACCTGCAAAAGAGGTGAAAGTTATTTTGTTTTTATGCTCTTCTATTGCATCTCCAAAGGTAAGCTATTATTGTAGGTCCTTCAAATTATCTTTAGAGAACTATCATGTTGGATCAATTAAAGAACTAAGAAAAATGTCTTCTAATGAGATGCCCACCTGGATTTCTTCTTCCTCGATATCTACCTCGCTAGTATTCACATAATTCAATCGATATACATTCTTCACTATGGTTGTAAGGAATCACAATGTATTCTCTTTAGTAGGACCATGATCATTTGTCATACATATCTCATATAAATGGTTAAAATAATATATTTTCTTAGTGGTAGCATCCTTAATAATGTTAGGTATTGACAAAATTTGTTGAGCAAGGTGTTGCAAGAAGTTTGTCATTGTTGTCAACACAGGCAGTTAGATCTAATGATGCAGTGGACAGACAGTTCAGGAGTCATTCAGATGCAGAGGACAAAAATTCAAAGGATAGTCAGATTATGTAAAGTGCAATTCCAAGAAAACAGAAGTGACCCAGTTTCAAAAATTCGAAGAAAAAGACAAGTTAGAAAACTAGCGCGATATCGCGACATGTTTTCTATCGCGATATCGCGACATGTTTTCTATCGCGATTTCGTGACAAGTCGGAGGAGAGAGAAGGCGCAGCCGAAAATGTCACGATTTCGCGACAAAAATGAGGAGAGAGAAGGCACAACGAAAATGTCATGATTTCGCGACAAAAATGAGGAGAGAGAAGGCGCAAGGCAAACTGTCACGATTTCGTGACATGTTGGAGGCCAAGAAGCTAAGTCGAGAAACTGTAGCGATTTCGCTACATGTTGGATTTTCGCTGGCCGAAGCAAGGAGAAAGCGTTAAGTGGAAAAGTTGTAGCGATTTCGCTACATGTTGGATTTTCGCTGGCCGAAGCAAGGAGAAAGCGTTAAGTGGAAAAGTTGTAGCGATTTCGCTACATGTTGGAATTTCGCTGGCCGAAGCAAGGAGAAAGCGTTAAGTGGAAAAGTTGTAGCGATTTCGCTACATGTTGAAATTTTGCTGGCGAAGCAGGGAGAAAGTGTTAAGTGAAAAGTTGTAGCGATTTCGCTACAAGTCGAAACTGCAAGACACAAAGGTGTAGCGATTTCGCTACAAGTCAAAAGTGCAGAACACAAAAGTGTAGCGATTTCGCTACGAGTCAAAAGTGCACAACACAAAGGTGTAGCGATTTCGCTACAAGTCAAAAGTGCAGAACACAAAGGTGTAGCGATTATGCTACAAGTCGAAAGTGCAAGGCACAAAAGTGTAGCGATTTCGCTACAAGTCAAAGTTTCACAGGTCGAAGCAAAGTTGGAAGCACAAGGCACAAAGTTGTAGCGATTTCGCTAGTGCATGAAGCAAGAAATGTACGAAAGCCGAAAGCATCGCGATTTCATGACAAAGATGAGGATGACGTCAGCGAAAGCTGAAAGTGTCACGATTTCATGACAGGTTGCAAGAAAAGCCTTTGGAAGCTAAAAGCGTCGTGATTTCATGACAAAGATGAGGATGACGTCAACAAAAGTTGAAAGTGTCACGATTTCATGACAAGATGGAAGAAAAGCTATCAAAGGCCAAAAGGGTCATGATTTCGTGACAGCAAGGACAAGAAGGCGTACGGCTACAAAAAGTGTCGCGATATCGCGACATGTTTCTATTTCGTGGCAATAGTCACAGGAAGGTGACAGAGGTGGCAGTAGCAGTTAAAGGCCGACAAAGTTGAATCTGGGCCGACGGATTTTAGGGTTCTGTAGCCGACAATTTCTAGGGTTTTGTAATCGACGTTCTTAGGGTTACAGCCGATGGATTTTAGGGTTTTGTAGCCGACAATTTCTAGGGTTTTGCAGTCGATGTTCTTAGGGTTACAGTCGACTATTGTTTAAAATTTGATCATGAAATTTCATCTATAAAAGGAGGGCTGTTTCGAGTTTGAAGGAGAGCGAGTATTGAGTTTGTGCAAGTGAAGTCCGCGTCGAGCAGAGAGTGAGTCGTATCGAACTTGTGCGAATGAAGTGCGCAGGGAGCAGATGTTGAGTCATTTCGATTCAAGCTGAGTGCGAAGCTATAGTTGTGTGTGTCGAAGTAAAGAGTGCGTATCGAATCTTCATGATTTAAGTGAGCAGAGAGGTGCAGAGGTTGAAGATGCACTGATCTAAAGTGCGAAGTGATAATGCGCAGAGAGCAGCAGGAGGTGCGAATTACGTCTGTTGTGCCCAAAAAGCGATTTGTGTTGATCGACTGTCCGATAGCAGAGTGTGCGAAGTATTGGTGAAGAAGCAGAAGCGATAGTTCGATTGTTCGAAGCTTTTGCACAGCAGAAGCAGAGTGCATGTAAACTGTAGACTGGGTAATAAGGTGAAAGTATAATTACTGTAATTCTTTTCATTATTTCTATTGAAGTCCAAGTTGCAGCTTGGCATAAGGAGTTGGTGCTCCTTCCAGTAGTTGTTGGTGAATTGGGGGTTGGTGCTCCTTTCTGTTGGTGCAAAAAAATTGAGGGGTTGGTGCTCCTTCCAGTTGGTGTTGGTAAATAAGTTGTAAAGTTGTTGCTTTGCTTGAGCTGGATTTGGATGGTAGTCCAAGCAGCCATTTTTGAGGAGTAGCCACATTGGTGAACCTCGTTAAATTGTTGTGTTATGTGTGATGCTTTCTTGCTGCATTTGATATTTCTTTTATCAGTTTTAAATAGCTGCTGGATTTTAAACTGTATACTTGAAATTTAAAAGATCACACTGATTCACCCCCCTCTCAGTGTCACTATGATTACAACAATTGGTATCAGAGCTAGGTTCCTGAATAGGCTCAAACAGCTAGGGTGATCTTGGAAGTGACGCAATGGCAAGTGGTGAAGGGTTCTCCTCGAACAAAGCACCATTGTTTGATGGAACTAATTATGCATTCTGGAAAATTAGAATGCAGACATATCTCAGTGCTTTGGGTTTTGACATCTGGGGTGCAGTAGTTAATGGTTACAAAGCTCCCACCATCGCTCCAACAGACACTGCTAGTAAAAAGGCATTTGAAAATGATTCAAAAGCAAAAAATGCCATCATGTGTGGACTAGTGGACAGTGAGCTAGTCAAGATCATAAATTGTGAATCAGCAAAAGATGTATGGGATAAACTAGAGAACATTCATGAAGGAGATGATAGGATCAAGGAGGCCAAGCTTCAATCACATCGAGCTCAATTCGAATCTTTAAAGATGGACAATGATGAGAACATAGAGACTTTCATGCAAAGAGTCAATGGGATCACCAATTCAATCAGAGGTCTCGACAAAAATATAAACGATGCTACTATCATGAAAAAGGTATTAAGATCGCTCCCTCCTAGATTTGATTCTAAAGTCTCTGCCATAGAAGAAGCCAAAGATCTAAATCGTTTTAGTATGGATGAGATGCATGGTTCTTTGACTGCTTTTGAAATGAGAATAGGAAGGTCTAATCCCATAGATAGAGAAGCTACTTTCAAAGCCCTAAAAGGCAAAGTCACAAAACCAGAGTCTGAAGAAGAGGATGTATCAGATGAAATGGAAGCAAATTTTGTCAGAAAACTGAGAAAGGGAAAAGGAAAGTACAGAGGAAAGCTACCATTTAAATGCTTTAACTATGGAGGCATTGGGCACTTTGCGACAAAATGTCCTCTCAATGAAAAGAACCAGGGTGAGGAAACTTCGCACCAAGAAAGAAGTGACTGGAAGAAGAAATCAAACTTCAGGAAAGGCAATTTCAAAAAGAAAAGTTTTATCTCCCGAAATGTAGATTCTTCAGAGGACAGACTCTAGTGAAGACTCGAAGAAGGAACATGTGAGGCTCTCTTTATGGCATTTGAAGTAGAAAAATCAAAAGAGGCAGAAAACACAGAAGAGAGAGAAGGAATGAACTCTAAAGTGTCTATTGAAAAAGGTGAGGCTGAAGTTGATTTAGAAGGTGAGCTGGTTTCTCGCTCTTATGGAATGGAAATCTGAGAAAAGAAAGAATAAAAAACTGTCAAGGAAGCTTGAGGATGCAAATGACATTATAACCAGTCTAAAAACATAGACAGAAGAGTACAAGAAAATGTCTGAAGATCTTGAAGTACAGGTAACCATGAAGATAGATTATTGTTGCAAATTGGAAGAAGAAAATGTTGGTCTTCGAATACAGATACAAGAGCTGGATCAAAAAATTAGTTGCCATTTCAAACGTGAAGAAAGTTCGATGAAGCTGGACAAAATCCTAAGCGATCAAAGACCCGCAGGTATCAAATTCGGTCTGGGCTTTATTGAAGGAGAATCATCAAACGGACCAAAGGCAAGCAATGTTGAATGTGAAAAGAGTAAAGACAAGAAACAGTCTGTTGAAAGAAAAACAAATCAGGCAAAAGAAAGCAGGAATGCCAGTCCTGAAATAGGAACTGACAATGATGGTTTTACCAAGGTCACTCATCAAAAGAAAAGAAGATCTAAGGCTCCTGCAACATCTTGGCAAAAACCATCTTTCAGGTTCAATCATTACTTTTATGGTTTCTGTTTTAAATGTAATGGTTATGGGCATAAAATTGCTAACTGCAAGTATAATGTAGGTCCAAGAAGTTTCACTAGTAGAAATACCTTTGCTCCTCTAATGAGTTATGCAGTAGAATGCTTTAATTGTCACAACTTTGGGCACATTGCTAGAAACTCGTCATAGTACTTCTGTTTCAAATCAATCTCAAAAAAGAAGAATTCAACCATATAGGGCAAAACAGAATAGAAATATTTTTGAAAGATATGTGCAAGATTCTGAAAAGGGGAAATCCAAGTTAGAACCCAATACCATAGTCAAAACAGAATGGAAACAGAAAGAACAGCTCAGGGAAGAAAAGGAATCTTTAATAGTGCAGATAGCTTTCAGGGCTCAGAATAAATGTGTACCGTGGATTCTTGACAATGGTTGCTCAAGTCATATGACAGGTGATAAACAAAAATTTGAAAAACTACAGAAATATGAGGGTGGCTCTATGAAGTTTGGAAATAATGATGGAGCCAAAATAATAGGAAAAGGATCTCATCAAAATTAGTGAAGGGAAAATCAAGTCAGAAGAAGTTTTATTTGTGGATGGTTTGAAACACAACCTGTTAAGTGTCGGTCAAATCTGTGATAAAGGACATGAAGTAGTCTTCAAAAAGCAGGGGTTGTGAAGTCGGAAAAATAAACAAAGTGGGAAATTGATAGCAACTGGTTCAAGGACATCTGGCAACTTGTATACACTCTCAGAAACTTCATAAGGTACGTGTTTCATTGGACAAGAAGAGGAGAAATGGCTATGGCACAAGAGGCTTGGACACATAAGTTTTGATAATTTGGTGAAAATCAGCTCGAAACAAGCAAGTGAGAGATATTCCAACCATTAAAAAACCTTCAAACAATGTTTGTGCTTCATGTCGAAGGGAAAGCAAACCAGAGTCTCATTTAAAACAAAAGAATACCACACTAGCAGGCCCTTGGAACTTATTCATACAGACTTATGTGGACCCATGAGAACTCAAAGCATAAACGACGACAAATACTTTATGCTGTGTATCGATGATTATTCTAGAATGACATGGATATTTTTCCTAAAAAATAAAACAGAAGCTTTTGAAATGTTCAGATCCTTCAAACAGCTAGTTGAGAATGAAACAGGAAAAAGGGTTAAATGTTTACGATCAGACAGAGGAGGAGAATTCATTTCGAATGAATTTATAGAATACTATGAAAAACATGGTATCAGGAGACAATATTCAGTAGCTAGAACTCCACAACAGAATGGCATAGTAGAAAGAAAGAATAGAACTATATAGGAAATGGCACGCACCATGCTGGCAGAAAATAAAATAGCAGATAGATTCTGGAAAGAAGCAGTTCACACTGCAGTATACATCCAAAACAGATATATGTTAAGAACTCATGAATGCAAAACACCTTATGAGTTGTGGTTTGGTAGAAAAGCAACAACAAAACATCTCAAAGTCTTTGGTCAGTAGGTGCTACATCAGAAAAACTGATGACAACCTTGGGAAGTTTGAAGATAGAGCAGATGAAGGTGTTTTTGTTGGGTATTCATCAAAAAGCAAAGCTTACAAATGCTACAACAAGAGACTCAAGAAAATTGTGGACAGTGCAGATGTTAAATTCGATGAAGGTGGGAAACGATTAGCTGACTTTGAGGAAAACTACCCAATCTATGAAGAAGTCATTGAAGGAGATGAGGTGAATGAAATAGAAAATAAATCTACGGTTGATTCAGATGAATTAGTCGATGACTCAGAGGTGCAAGAAAACAAGAAATTCAAAATAGGCAGCTGGCAAAAAAATCATCCAAGAGACCAAATAATTGGAGATCCCATAGCTGGTATTCAGACAAGAAGGAAAGTAATAAGTAATTACTCTCTTTTATCTAGCATTGAGCCCAAAAACATAGATGAAGCAAGCAAAGATGATAGTTGGATGAAGGCAATAAATGAAGAGTTAGATCAGATTGAAAAGAACAGAACTTGGGAATTAGTACCTAGACCTACGAATAAGAATGTAATCGGCACCAAATGGATATTTCGAAACAAATTAAATGAAGATGGACGAGTCATTAGGAACAAAGCAAGACTGGTTTGTAAAGGATATGCACAGGTCGAAGGCATTGATTTTGAAGAGACTTTTGCACCAAGTGGCCGATTAGAAGCAATTAGAATGTTTCTGGCCTTAGCAGATTCACAAAAACTTCGGAGTTTATCGGATGGATGTAAAATATGCCTTTTTAAATGGGAAACTCGAAGAAGAGGTCTATATTGAACAACCGGATGGCTTTCAAATTAGTGAGGATCCTAACCTTGTCTGCAAATTAAAGAAAGCATTGTATGGATTAAAACAAGCACCACGGGCATGGTATGCAAGGCTAGATAACTATCTCTCTCAACAGGGATTCAAGAAAGGTTTAGTGGACAGTAATCTGTATGTAAAAACAGAAGGTGGGCATCTCATTGTTCTAGTTGTCTATGTAGATGATATCATATTTGGCAGCAACAAAGATGAATCTTGTAAAGACTTAGCAAATAAGATGCAGAATGAATTTGAAATGTCTATGATTGGTGAACTGTCTTACTTTCTTGGGCTACAAGTTAATCAAAATGAGAAAGGCATATTCATTTCCCAAATCAAATATGTGAAAGAAATGCTAAAGAGGTTCACTATGGAGGACTGTAAGCCAGTTAGCACTCCCATGACAACAGGCTGCAAATTGAGTAAAGAAGACAAATCTCCACCTGTAGACCAAACCATGTACAGATCTATGATTGGAAGTTTACTATATTTAACAGCTACCCGACTTGATATTCTGTAGGCAGTTTGCATGGTAGCTAGATTTTAGGCCAGTCCCAAAGAGACTCATGTGACAACAGTTAAAAGGATTTTTCGGTATCTCAAGGGCACCATGGAGTATGGGTTGTGGTATCCAAAAGGCAAAGACTTCACTCTTATATCATATTCAGATGCAGATTGGGCTGGATGTGTTGATGATAGAAAGAGTACCAGTGGAGGTGCATTTTACTTGGGGGACAGATTGGTTGCATGGCACAGTAAGAAGCAAGAGTCAGTTTCTTTATCTACAGCTGAGGCAGAATATATTGCAGCAACAACATGTTGTACACAAGTCTTGTGGATGAAACAAACTTTGAAAGATCTTGGTATTAATTTTAGTGAACCAATATCAATTAAGTGTGATAACACCAGTGCAATTAACATCTCTAAGAATCCAATAATGCACTCTCAGACAAAACACATTGCTATAAGGTATCACTTCTTGAAGGAGAAAGTTGCAGAAGGAGAAGTTAAATTGGATTTTGTCCCAACTATAGAACAAGTAGCAGATATTTTTACAAAACCATTGCCCAAGGAAGTGTTTGAGTACCTTCGAAGCAAATTAGGAGTAGTTACACTTCCTAAGAAGTGACTAGCTACAGGGATCACTTTCTCAGGGGGAGCATTTGAGTATTTGACTATTCTTTTGCTCATGATCATAATTTGTGCTAGATGCAACAAATTGTGCCTGAGAATTGTGAGGATGGACTCAGGGGGAGTTTGCAGCAGCCCTTTGGTATTATTGACAAAGGGGGAGAAGAGTTACAGGAATGTACACAGGTGTTGCCAACAATTCCAAAGGGGGAGATTGTTGAGCAAGGTGTTGCAAGAAGTTTGTCATTGTTGTCAACACAGGCAGTTAGATCTAATGATGCAGTGGACAGACAGTTCAGGAGTCATTCAGATGCAGAGGACAAAAATTCAAAGGATAGTCAGATTATGTAAAGTGCAATTCCAGGAAAACAGAAGTGACCCAGTTTCAAAAATTCGAAGAAAAAGACAAGTTAGAAAACTGTCGCGATATCGCGACATGTTTTCTATCGCGATTTCGTGACAAGTCGGAGGAGAGAGAAGGCACAACCGAAAATGTCACGATTTCATGACAAAAATGAGGAGAGAGAAGGCGCAGCCGAAAATGTCATGATTTCACGACAAAAATGAGGAGAGAGAAGGCGCAAGGCAAACTGTCGCGATTTCGCGACATGTTGGAGGCCAAGAAGCTAAGTCGAGAAACTATAGCGATTTCGCTACATGTTGGATTTTCGCTGGCCGAAGCAAGGAGAAAGCGTTAAGTGGAAAAGTTGTAGCGATTTCGCTACATGTTGGATTTTCGCTGGCCGAAGCAAGGAGAAAGCGTTAAGTGGAAAAGTTGTAGCGATTTCGCTACATGTTGGATTTTCATTGGCCGAAGCAAGGAGAAAGCGTTAAGTGGAAAAGTTGTAGCGATTTCGCTACATGTTGGAATTTCATTGGCCAAAGCAGGGAGAAAGTGTTAAGTGAAATGTTGTAGCGATTTCGCTACAAGTCGAAACTGCAAGACACAAAGGTGTAGCGATTTCGCTACGAGTCAAAAGTGCACAACACAAAGGTGTAGCGATTTCGCTACGAGTCAAAAGTGCACAACACAAAGGTGTAGCGATTTCGCTACAAGTCAAAAGTGCAGAACACAAAGGTGTAGCGATTATGCTACAAGTCGAAAGTGCAAGGCACAAAAGTGTAGCGATTTCGCTACAAGTCAAAGTTTCACGGGTCGAAGCAAAGTTGGAAGCACAAGGCACAAAGTTGTAGCGATTTCGCTAGTGCATGAAGCAAGAAATGTACGAAAGCCGAAAGCGTCACGATTTCGTGACAAAGATGAGGATGACGTCAGCGAAAGCTGAAAGTGTCGCGATTTCATGACAAGTTGCAAGAAAAGCCTTTGGAAGCCGAAAGCATCGTGATTTCACGACAAAGATGAGGATGACGTCAGCAAAAGCTGAAAGTGTCATGATTTCATGACAGGTTGCAAGAAAAGCCTCTGGAAGCCGAAAGGGTCATGATTTCGCGATAGCAAGGACAAGAAGGCGTACGGCTACAAAAAGTGTCGCGATATCGTGACATGTTTCTATTTTGCGGCAATAGTCACAGGAAGGTGACAGAGGTGGCAGTAGCAGTTAAAGGCCGACAAAGTTGAATCTGGGCCGACGGATTTTAGGGTTCTGTAGCCGACAATTTCTAGGGTTTTGCAGCCGACGTTCTTAGGGTTACAGCCGATGGATTTTAGGGTTTTGCAGTCGACAATTTCTAGGGTTTTGCAGCCGACGTTCTTAGGGTTACAGCCGACTATTGTTTAAAATTTGATCATGAAATTTCATCTATAAAAGGAGGGTTGTTTCGAGTTTGAAGCAGAGCGAGTATTGAGTTTGCGCAAGTGAAGTCCGCGTCGAGCAGAGAGCGAGTCGTATCGAACTTGTGCGAATGAAGTGCGTAGGGAGAAGATGTTGAGTCATTTCGATTCAAGCTGAGTGCGAAGCTATAGTTGTGTGTGTCGAAGTAAAGAGTGTGTATCGAATCTTCATGATTTAAGTGAGCAGAGAGGTGCAGAGGTTGAAGACGCACTGATCTAAAGTGCGAAGTGATAACGCGTAGAGAGCAATAGGAGGTGCGAATTACGTCTGTTGTGCCTAGAAAGTGATTTGTGTTGATCGACTGTCCGATAGCAGAGTGTGCGAAGTATTGGTGAAGAAGTAGAAGCGATAGTTCGATTGTTCGAAGCTTTTGCATAGCAGAAGCAGAGTGCATGTAAACTGCAGACTGGGTAATAAGGTGAAAGTATAATTATTGTAATTCTTTTCATTATTTCTATTGAAGTCCAAGTTGCAGCTTGGCATAAGGAGTTGGTGCTCCTTCCAGTAGTTGCTGGTGAATTGGGGGTTGGTGCTCCTTTCTTTTGTTGGTGCAAAAAAATTGAGGGGTTGGTGCTCCTTCCAGCTTGGTGCTGGTAAATAAGTTGTAAAGTTGTCTGCTTTGCTTGAGCTGGATTTGGATGGTAGTCCAAGCAGCCATTTTTGAGGAGTAGCCACATTGGTGAACCTCGTTAAATTGCTGTGTTATGTGTGATGCTTTCTTGCTGCATTTGATATTTCTTTTATCAGTTTTAAATAGCTACTGGATTTTAAACTGTATACTTGAAATTTAAAAGATCACACCGATTCACCCCCCCTCTCAGTGTCACTGTGATTACAACAAAATTATCCTTCATGACTTCAAAATATATTACATCAACTATGACTACCAACACTACTTGGGTGACCGAATAATGAAGACTTTGGAACTTTGAATAGAGGTCCAAGGTTCACATCCTACGAGTAGGGTTGCATAACATTCTTCGATAATCAAGGTATGGTTGGGTAAATTAAATACTCTATAAGGGTTATCTCATGTAGCCTATGGCCTCATGGATGTTAAAAATTAATTTACCCTTTACCTTTTTTATAGATTTATTTTTCCTTTATTTAGAAATATGGAATTCAAGTTTAAAGAGTAATATATTTTTAGCCTTAACATTTTTATTATGCATTTTATCTTTACGTTGATGATGGCTCCAATTTATATCAAGACAAGATTAGGATAAACCTTTTCATGGGACTTTATTGTGTGGATATTATGGATCAACCTCTACATTGAATAAATTAACTTCAATCATTTTTCTTCATATGATACCAATCCCATTATTTATTTCCCTTCACTTATTTGATGATAATGCTAGCAGCTATCTATGCATGATTTTAGGAGTTTGCTTTGACAAGTCCTTTAGGATTAAGTATGACACTTGGATTTTTAAGACTAGAAGTTATTGAACATCTATATTTTGCTTTCTCTACCTTTTAGTCTCTTCTTTATTTATTTTTTAGGTTCTTTTCTTCCTTGAGGTTTTTACCTCATGCTCACTTTACTGCTATGATGTCTTCTTCTTGTACAAGATCTATCATATTGATGGAATCTTTATATTTCTTGCTTTTTTTCATCCCTTATGTGGATATTTTACTATAAAAATTTATTTTGTAGTGCCATTTATACTTACACTCATAGCACACTACTTTAGATAAATTCTTCATAGTCTTCCCATATTGGAAACTTTAATTTTCTAATTCCTTTCTTGAAGCATGTTCATGGTGAGTCATCCCATGTTTTTTATTAGATATTCAACCTCACTGGTGTAAGTGGAAGGAAGAGGAGTATTCACTACTATTGCTATTAATGCTTGTTGAGCATCCTAACGTAGGGATGTTTTGATTATTGATATTGGTGGCACTAGTTCCTCATCCAACCTCCTATTTCCATTTCATAATCTTGTATATTTTTTAGATATTGGTAACTTTATCATTCTTTACTCTTGGTCTCATTATCACATTCACAAAATAATACTATCCACACTAGCTACTAGGTTGTTAGGAAGTTTTGCCTTGAAAATTTGGGCCTTGACCATCCTTAAAAGCTTCTATGCTTGTGTATAGTAGTATTAAATCTTCTCCTCAACTTCTTGGATCAACTTTTTAATATTTACCATCAAGTTAGAGTATATTTTTTATCATGGGTTGTACTCCTCAAATGTGCACTTGCTAATCCAATATCATAAATTCTTGGTCTCATCTTCTTGGATATTATACAATTAAAAATATTGTTATTTAATAATGTTGGAGATAACTCGACCTATTAATCTTGTTGGTTAATCCATTGTGAATACAATCTCTTTTATATACCTAGATGAGCATTGGTATGAAAAAAGGAAATTTAACTATATTTTTTGTAGTAGACCTCATAGAATATCAAGTCTGACAACTATTGGATGGTAATGTTGTGTCCTTTGAATGCTCCTTCAATATTTTCTATTAATATGTTCTTTTAAAGAAATTGGGTTCTAATAAACTCAACTTAGAAGTTTTATGTCAAATCCTATAAAGACAAGGCAGAGAAATAAAGAACAAACATCTAATAGATATTTTAACCTATCCCTTTAATAAAATATGTAAAATACACATGACTATAATACAAAATATACAATAAAATTATAGTATGGTAATTGAATATCTCTAATAAGAACATAAAATAATATAACCGTTGATCGATATTTACTATATAATAAAATCATTAAGCACAAAAAATGTGACCCATGGTAAAAACAATTACTAAGAGGTAAATTTGCAAGAACCCTAGTAAATAGGATGACAACATGGTAAATTTTAAAGTTATCATAATAAAAATGAATTGTTAGTACAAAAAGAAAAACTACTGTATTAACATTAAAAACTTTTTACTACATGGTAAATTTGAAAATTATATAAAAGAACCTAATGATAATGATAAATTTGTGAGATAGGTAAGGACACAACTATATAACATCACCACCAGAAAAGAGTGGCCCCTACAATAAAACCAAAAATTTTGATGCTCTACAAAAATACAATATCTTCCTAAGTCCTTTTGTTATGATCTTCTTCCTCTATGCATAGTTGTAGTCTTGTGATGGTATGCTAATGCAAATTACTTATACAAAAATAAAATATACATAAGGAAATAGATGGCATCATTGTGCTAGCAATAAGAATGAAAATATTTTATTATGTATATTGAAGGAAATTGAGTAGAAAGGGATGCTCACCAAATTGTCTCTTACAAGTGCATTTATACAATTTATTGAAATTCCTCCTCTTATATTCTAATCCAAAGATCACCTCTCACACTTTCACTTAGACAATCCCTTTAACATAACCACTGTAATTCCTTACTTTAAATTTTTTGATGTGATCTATATGGAGGGGATATCCCTATTTATAGACTTATGGGAAATTCACTATTACATGGATGTAGAAATTTAGATAAGATATATTCTCTTGGACTATTATCAAGAGACTTTATAGTTACATAAAATATTATATGGATCTAAAGATATATCCTTGGACTTCCCAAACTATCCTATGTTTCTAAAATTTTCTCCCTTGATTATTTCTCCTCTAGTATCTCCATTTTCCACACATGGATCTTCTCCATATGCTCTTCATCATGTAATAAAGTTTGAAGAATATCATTTTGAGTAACGTGAGTTTTTTCATATAGGACAAAATAGATATAATATTATTTCAAATGAGTCAAAATAAGTACTTTTCATGTATGTTTATTTAGGTATCATTTAAGATAAAGACTTTGTGTCTTAGACATGTGATTAGAAGACTTTTTACCATGACCAAGATAATTTTGTTTTTACTATTAACTTTTACCCTTAATTTTTTCATCATTGAATTTTATTATTTACTATGACCCATCCAAATCATTGTATTCTTATTGTACTTGATATTTAGAGTATTACTTCTATATTGATGTTATTATTTGATATTCACAATAATATTCCTAAGAAACCTAGCCAATATTACATTGTACACATTCATTATTCTATTATGTATAAAAATAATACAACTAAATTTTATTTCAACATAGTGATCTGAATAACACTCTAGTTATCACACCAAAGTGTGATAGGTGCATCCAAAGGAAAACCAAACTCTAAAAGCATTTGTCGAATTCAAATATTATTTCTTGTAGCATGAACAACACTTCTATATTTTTTCTTGGTGGAATAAATTGCAATAGCAATATGATTCTTGCTATATTAATAAATATGACTCAATTTAAGACTGAATATGTGTAACCTAGTTTAAGATTTTACTCATCAATGTCACTTGTCTAATTGAAATTAGTATAACCCATAACTATAATATGATGTACTCAATTTTAAAATGATAAATATCACATAAATAATAGTGGTTTTCATGAGGCTTCTATATGAAGCAATATTCTAAATCAACAACAAACATGAGACTAAGTTAATAATAAAGAAAATATCTAAGGCAATTCAACAACTTGAGAAACATGGTTGGGTTAAATCTAGAATTTATCATGAGCTTAAATCCACACTTGAAGGGAGTGGGGATGGTTTAAAATCTTCCATGTAAAAGTTGAGAAGTAGACTAAATGAACTTAGGTGGTGAGGGGAATATTTTTCTCTTTATATAAGATATCTAAAGATCAAAGAATATGTATAAAAGGACTAAGTTAAACGTATTGAACTAGTGCAAGTGGCTATATTTCCTATAGAAAATCAAGCAATAAATTTGTGTGATGATTAAATCATCAACACAAAAAAGTATACTAAGAAATTTGTTATCTACATGTTGAGCGCATACATTAGAATGTGAGAAATAATAAGAAAATCAAAGCTCAATAGGATATGTAACCATTATCTCATACTAATCTCATAGATATAATTAACCATATAAGTGAAGAGGTGGAAGTGTCAATTATTCATTTTTTTACATTTTTAAGGGACTCTAAAGCATTTTTCCATAAATTTGTTGATAACTTATCTATGATAAAGTTACCGACAAGAATTTTTGCTCTCTCTAATATTTCTAATGCTTTTTGAATGGATCAAAACATAGTACCAAACACAAAGTTATGCCCCTAGCAATGTTGTTAGGATCAAAAAATAGATTTTTAGACATTTTTTAGCATAAAGCCATGCTACAAAAAGGTCATATGGTTAAATTATTCATATCCCATTGAAAATCAATGGTCTCCATTACATCAACTTTTGATATTAGGTGTAGCAATTGTTTCTTTATCTAATTTTTTGTGAACCATTTTTCTTGGTGACCAAGTTGTCCTACCTTGACCACTACGTACACTTGAGTGGACCACCTTCTAGTGGTCTTGGTCCATGTGTCAACAGCCTGATCCTCCTCCATTGGTGTTAAGCTATGTGAATTGAGTTATTTATTGTTCAAATATTCCACTACACTATGGAAGTATCCAAAAAAGGTGGATGAGAGAGCCTAAGAAGTTCAACATTGAATATTGGATGCATACCAATATAATATGGAAGATTCAATTCAAATGAGCTGGTATCAGTGTAGACATGGAAAATTGACCCACTTGAGTGAGTCATTTTACCTAGTCCCTTAGAGATACCCTATGACTTGCCCAAAAAAAATTTTAACTTCTCTCCCCCTCTTTACCTCCTTTTTTTCTTGCTTTGATGAAATCGTGGTCATCCATGATGGGGTGCGATTTCACCTAGTTAGGGTTTTCTCTTAGGAAACCCTAAAATTTCACTTAACCTTCATTAACATCAACTTTTCCTTAGTTTTTCCACCCATTCTTGTTTCAAATATCTTATAAATAGAGGGTTTGAAGCTTTCTTTTTCCTCCCAAAAGAATTTACATAACATGAATCTTCTACCAAGCATTCTGATGTCTAGTGAAGCAATCTACAAGCTTCTAATAAGTGTTGGTGTAAGTACTAACAAGGTTTTATTGAAGCTTTTGATTTTGTCGAGATCTCTTTTATTGCATTGGATTGTGTGTTGCTGCCTTTAGTGGACAAGTGTTGGAGCCCTAAGGAGGAGTCTACCATCTTAGAGGTATTCATCCTTTTATCTATTTTTTTCTACCACCACATTGTTTCGCTCTTTTTCTATTTTGTATATCGCTAATTTTGCATTTATTTTTAGTTTATTTGCATTGTTCTATTTTTTCTTCTATCTCAAAATTGTACCTTGTAATTACAGGGCACAATTTTTTCTGTGACAAAATCGTGATCACCTCGTATAGGGTGCGATTTCATCAAAGATGAGCTTGGGGGAAAAATTTCACCCCCAAACCCTAGATCTAATTTTCATGATTCATTTAGGGTATAGTTGCACAAATTACATTATGTTTATCATTCTATTTTTTGCATTGTATCTTACTTTTTCATCTTCCAAAAAGGTCAACTTTCGCTTTTGCATTCTAAAGGTTAGCTAAAAGGGACCTAGGGGACTTGACTGCTGCGCCTCCATGTACATTCATACATTAGCCTAACCAGGCCCCCCAATTCTAATCAAAATTTTCAAGAGTTTGGGAAGTTGTGTTTGCAAGAAATAAGCTATGGTATATTACTGGATGCAAGTTAAAGCTTGGAACAACCATCAAAATTAGATAAGTGCTCTAATAGATCTTTAGGTTGTTTGATGGTTGTTTGTATCTATTTTTGTTCTAAAAATATAGATCCCAAGTGAGAAAAGTATTTGATTAAATTTCTAGGCATTGGAAAAAGATAAAAGCATATAGTATGCATCTAGGGTTTTAACCTTGTTTGTGTATCTCTCTTGGAACCTTGCTTAAAAACTTTGTTTTGCAATCCTAGGGTTAGAATCATTCAAGCAAATAATCATTCTAGAATTAGATCTTGTCTTCTTGCATCTTGTATATTATATTGTTCCTTATATTTTCATAGTATAGATTAGAAAGACCAAACATAGGTGATTATTTTAAATTGACACATCAAACACATTCCACCTTGGACTTGGAGCGAGTCCTAAAAATATTCCTTGTGAACCCTTTTCATGGTTGCCCACTTGAGTGTAGAGTTATAACATACCCACGTGGTTCACATCAACTCCTTGTAGATCCAATTGAGAATCGTATGCGATAGGAAAGTTTTCCTCCTCTACATATTTGGTGAACCTGATGTGAACATGCATCTTAGTGGCCAAATTAGGAAGCCTCTTCCTGGTGTGCTTTTCTTTCAATTTTTTTTAAATAAGACCACTAATTTGTTTGTTTACATTAGAAAGCATTTAATACTTATTATTTTTTGTGTTTTTTCTAGTCTTTAGTTTTCTTCCTTTTCCACTCTATCCTCTCTCTCCTCTTATGACTCCCAACCTTAGGAGTGGGTGAAGGCTTTTAGAGTCTGATGAGATTTTTCAAGAAGATGATCAAATTGATAAAGAAAATCATAATCTTGAAGAAGAGGAAGAAAATGAAGAGGTTGAGAATAACCTTGATCCTATTAGGGGACCCAATGAGAACCTTACCTTTAAATATTTTGAACATATGTGGAGCTTTTAAAAGCATCATAAGGATGCATTGGATACAACTATAGAAGAGGAAGCCCAACTCAAGGAATTTGGGACATATCATCATCCAACCTTTTCCCCTTGAGATGTTCATAGCAACTCCTTGATTGAATATTTACATCATGGTAATCTTGTCCATAAACCAACTTATGCCACTAATGTAACCACCAAAATTGGAAGGAGTTCACAAATCCCTCGAACTAGTAGTGTCACTCAAAATTATTTTCAATTTCCTCCTCAATCTACTAATCTCAAAATTTTTGCTTTTGTTCCACCAACTATTAGTTATATTCTCCAGAAAGATACCACATATCACAATAGTATCAATACCTCCAACATAGGCCAAGTACCCAATAAAAAACCTATGTATCCCTTAGTAAATTTAGGGGTATTGCACAACAACAATCCAAAGTGTAAAGCAAAAATTGATAACATTGATATAATAGTAAATAGAACCAACACACAAAAATATTGAACAATAAAGATGTAAGATTTATTTCATTAATATGGTGGGAGCCTTCATCTCCAATGTTACAATAAAATGTATATTGATACAATAAGTTACAATCCAAGGGTTTTGAAAATCCTTATGTACAAAGAATATTCAATGTCTTCTATATCGTATTTCACTCCAAAAAAGTTGTAGGTGGGCTTGTGTATCCCTACGAGACCACATGAGCTGCAATAGCCTTCAAATATGTATCTCTTGTAACCTGTAATTAGATCAAAAACACAAAAATATCAATAGTATATGTGAGGGCTCCACTATGCGAGGCCCTTTGTAAAATCAAGTTTGCTGAAACCCTAAGTGCAAATATACTTAAATAGAAGTGAAGTACAAGAAATGTAAGATGTAAAGTAATTAAAAATTTACCTTGTCCAAGATATACCTGTTGCTCTGATCTGTGCTCCTATGTCTATGATTTTATGACGTAAAAACACCCAAAAGCATTCAAGGATTTGGTGGTGGTAAATCGTCTAAGGGGAAACACCCAAAAACTTTTGACAATTATGGTGGATGCCCTCCAACATTTTTGGGATGCTCAACAATGTTCACAGGACACTGGGAGGCATTTGGGGGTTTCTACATAGGGTATTGTAGAACTATATTTGGTTTGTAGGGGTTTTTGTGATGGAAAATGGATGTTACAATGACGGTGAGGATGGAGGATGATGATAATGAGGATGCTAGAATTTTTTATTACTTGATTGCCTAATCACTCAATAAATTAAATGACCACTTAGAAATCAAATAACTGCTTAACTGACTGCTTACACAATTAAAATACTTCCTAACTTCACTCATGAAAATGAATGATCTTATATAACCTACCCTCCATATTCTAGGGTTTTAATGACACTAAATTGCGGTTAAGATTAAAACATAATGGATGGCTAGGATTATGTCTTTGCAATGTGACACAGATCAAGATGAGTGGATGGTTGAGATTAAAATGTTAATGAGCGGTTATGATTTATTCATACATACATATATTTATTTATATTAAATATATAAATATAAATATAAAATATATAATATAAATATAAAATTTAAATAAATAAATAAATAAATAAATAAATATATATATATATATAAAAATAATGGACAGTTGTTATTGGATGATGCAGATGGATGACAAGTGACTAGGCTTTGGTGTATACACAAAGGTGCAAAGCTTAAATAATATGGTGAAACAAATGGTTTCAAGAGTTGATATTATTCAACCCCCTAGTTTCACCTACAACTATAGAGAAATGTGCAACCAACTCTTAGACCCTATAGTTGTTGCTAAACCTTATCCTAAGAAATTTTCCATGTTGATTTTACCTATATATAAGCGAAGGAAAGATCCAATTGAGCATTTGAGAATGTTTAGAACAACTTGTCATGATATCATATATGATGACATATTATTGCTGAAGACGTTCCCTAAGAGTCCTGGTGGCATGGCTTTGGAGTGGTATTATTGGTTGCCTAACGATTCTTTGAGAAATTTTTAAGAAATAACTGAGTTATTTGTGCAACAATTTGGTGCCTATGTTGAAAAGAATATGACCATGAAAGATGTTACATGTTAAAACAAGGTAAAGAGGAATTTTTTTTAGAATTTTTGTCTTGTTGGAGGAGTCTAGTTGGATGCTTGAGATATACATTACCTCCTTGATATATGCTTGAGATATTTATTGAAAACTTGCAAGAACAATTGTCTTATACATTGGAAACTACAACTATCACATATTTTTATCAAGCGATTGACCTAGCAAGAAAAGTGGAACAAGCTCTTATCATAAGAGGATAACTTAAAGTGAAGGAATATAAGACCACTAAGAATTAGTATAAGAACAAGCATGTGGTTGGTGATGGGGTGAAAAATAGTAGGCTTGTTAATAGTATTATTAACAACCTACAAAATATGGTGCTTAATCAACCCCCAAAGACTCCATAAAGAAATTGCATAAGGCTTAACATACCTATGGAAGCAGCTTTGAAGCAACTTTTGGAAGCTACTATGATTGAATTTCTTCCCATAAGACAACTAGATACTAGAACTACTTGGCACAAGGTAGGACAACATTGTGCATATCACAAAATGGAAGGACACTGGATGAATTCTTGTAAAAAGTTAAAATATGTGGTTCAAGATTTGATTGAAGCAAGTTGCCTTGTTATAGAAGGTTCTCACCCACATATATATCAATATCCTATTTAACAAGAGCCTACAACTAATAAAGATAAAGGGATCCTCCAAAATCCCCTACCTTAGTAGGGGAAATAGGTATCTAATTAGGTGTCATATCGAAATGCCCCACCTTATGATAATACAGTTGGTATGATAACAAATTCAAGACAATAGGTATAAAGTTACTAGATCTAGCATTATCAGTAGAAGATGAGTTCTTCATCCAAGATTTTTCTCTTAGAACTTTTGCAAACTTCTCCAACTCATGGGGAATCCTTGTTGGAGCATTTAAGAAAACAATCTATTTCTTAGAACATTTCTCCTAGGGCTATGGCCAATGTTATAAGTTCTCTTGGGATACATCATATCACATTCTTGGATGACAATATTTCTTCCTCAAATCCTCATAGGGATTCTTCTCTCTACATTACTAAATTTATTGGAGGAACTTTTATCAAGAGGATCTTGATTTATAATGGTTCTTCCCTTAATTTATATGCTTATCAATTTTTCCAAAAGTTTGGATTAAAAGAGGAATATTTAACTAAATCTGACGACATCATCAAAACCTTCAACAAGTCCTAAGAATCTTATGGTATTATTTTCCTACCCCTTAAGGTTAGATCCAAGATCTTAGATACTATGTTATATGTGGTTTCTTGCCCTACATATTTTAATCTACTTCCCAGATGGTATTGGATCCATACAATGAAGGCTATCCCTTCTACCTTTCACCAATGTTTAAAGTTTAAATTTAAACTCAATAAATCACTATTTTGAATGATCCTCAACCATTTGAATATTTTTCACTAGTTCAACAAGCTCAATTTGATTCTCATCCATCAGATTCCTTATCTCACATAACTAAACAATTTGAAAATCTAAATGTGAGAGAAGAATCATCAATCAATATCTCATCATAGGATCAAGATAATTATTTTCATCAAGAATATCTTCAGGATATATCTCATCAAGTCTTAGATTGGAGTATCGAGGGTGAGGGACCGCCATCTTCCTCTCTATTGGTTGTAATCCCAAAGAAGTATGCTGAAGATGACACTCTTTGTGACATGGCTCATGAGGATGTCTCTTGGAATGATATATACTTTAATAGGTTAGTCCCTTGTGTAGTGCAGGTTGAGTCTTCTAGTTATCAAGAGGACTTTGGTTCTATGTCTCCTAAGGATATTGAGAAACTAGGAGTAAATCTTGCCCCACCTCCTCTTGAGGATGAGTCATACATTCTCATTGAGGAGACCATAGATGTGAACATAGGTTCAAATAAAATCCCTAGAATCCTTAAGCTAGCTAAAGCCTTGTCCATGGATGAGCAGGAGTAGTTGACCAATTTATTTAGAGAATTTCATGATATTTTTACTTGGTCACATGTTGACATGCGAGGGCTTGATCCCTTCCTTATTATGCATTATATGGTAGTTCACCCTAATGCTAATCCTTTTAAGCGAAAACTTAGGAAGATGCATCCTAAGGTCACCCTTTTGATCAAGGAGGAGCTCTAAAAACTCCTTGACATTGATTTTATAAAAGCCATCAACTATTATAATTAGATCTCCAATATGATTCTTGTGGCTAAGAAGGAAGGAACCATCATAATATGTACTGACTTTAGGAACATTAACATATCATGTCCTAAGGATGATTTTATCCTACCCAACATAGATTAGATCGTATATTTCACCACCAAATGTGGCAGGCTATCTCTCATGGATGATTTCTCAGGATACAATCAAATTATGATTGCCCTTGAGGATCAGGCTAAGATAACATTCATCACTCAATGGGGTAAATTCTATTGGAAAGTCATGACTTTTGGCTTGAAAAATACTGGTGCCACCTATTAGCAGGCTATGACATATATTTTTCATGACATGATGCATGATATTCTCTAGGACTATGTGGATGATATTTTAGGTCGCTCCATACATCGATAAGATCATGTTCATGATTTAAGGTGGATTTTTGGAAGACTTCAATATTTCAAAGTTCATCTTAAACTTGCTAAATGTGTGTTTGGAGTCACATCTGGTAATTTTTTAGGCTTTTTTGTGTCTATACGAGGTATTGAAGTGGAACTTGCTAAGATAGCAACTATCACTAACATGCCTTCTACCCACACCCTGATCGAACTACGTAGCCTACAAGGTAAGCTTCAGGTTATTCATCAGTTCTTTACCTAGTTAGCTAATAAGTGTCAGCCCTTAATTTTTTTAAGAAATATGTTGTTTTCCAATGGGATTATGAGTGTCAAAAAGCTTTTGATGAACTCAAATAGCATCTCACTTCCCCATCTATTATAGTTCCTCTTATACCTGGTAAGCATTTTATGCTTTATATAGTAGCCACAAATCATGCTTTGGGAGTCATGTTGGCTCAACATGATGATCAAAACAAAGAGAAAGCTATCTATGTTGGCAATTTTGGGTACATTGGGTACATTGCCCTTGATCATGTGTATAAGTTGTCATTGATGTCAAGAAGCTCTTGAATGAATTTGATTTGATGTCAAATAATTTGTTTTGATGAAGGTTATGACATGACAGTTTCAAAGGTCTTTTGTAAACCCCAAGTTGGCAGGTTTAAAGATTACAGGTGGATGCATTAGTTTAATGCATTTGGGTCCAGGAGGAAGTATTTATTTAAATAATTAAAAACCTTGTTAAGGTTCCCTTTAATTATTTTTAAATAAATATTAAATTATTGTTTGAAATGGGTTCTCCTAACCCATGGTGCAAATGTCTTAACTATGTGGGTGCTATATTTTAAGATTGTGGGCGCTAGCCAAGACCTCCATTGACATGTTAAACTCCTCGCCGACGTCAAGAGCTTATGGTAAAAATGTATATAAATCTCCCTCGATGAAAATCAAGAATTATCCCATCCATATTTTGAAAAGAGTTGATCGCTGTGATTTCATGATCCTTTTTTCGAATTTCTTCTCCGATTGTGTCTTCGCTGTTTTCATAAACCTGATGTTCGACTCTGTCTTCACCATTTTCGTGAATCCGTTGTTCATTTTTTTTGTACTCGTCGTTTGTCATAAATCCGCCATAAGGTTTTCGTCTTCATGTTTGCGTCAAAAGAAAGGGAGGCACTGTTGTTTTATTTAATCCTTGGCATAGAAGGAACAAGGCTAACAGCGTGAGGTTTAAACCTCACCGGGCACCTTTGGCACATCGATAGCGGCTAGGCTATTGGCGCGCTACCCGAACGGGAGGTTCTACGTTTGAATAATGCGAAAGGGTTTTTCATCGTGAAGTGGACGTAGCGGGTGGTGTTAGAATTCATGTGCAATTTCTCCATAGCATGATTTTTGATGTTGGCCAAGGTATTTTCAAAATTAATTTTTGCTAAGTGTTTTTGCGGATGGAGGAAGTTTATTAGAGGGCAAAACAGCTTAGGAGTTATAAGGAGTTTAAAGCTTGTTTTATTTTGATAAAATATTCTTTTGAAGGTGTTGTTTGAAATATCTTATTGCATTCTTATGAGAGATAAATTTTATTTTTGACAAGACTATAAGGGAGAAATAAGGTGTATAAGAGATAAATTTTTCTTGTAATGTTGAGAGTACTTTTGGTTGATTATGGAAATGAAAGCATGATGTTTTAAGGTTAAAATTGCTTCTTGTGTGAAGTTGTGAAACCTTAAGTGGGCAACTTTGAGATTGACATTTGCTTTCATTAAATTGGTAATAATCAAGCTATTCTTTACTTGGTTAAAGTGTTGGGCTTACTCCCTTGTTGATGATTTGAAAAGTTTTTTTGTGCTATTGTGATTTGAGTTGGTGGATGCTTTTTGTTCAAACAATATTGGAGAGAAAAGGAGTTCTACTTGTTTCCTTTTCTAATGTTGATTGTGAAATGCTTCAAGGTTGTGTTTTGAGATGAATGGTGTTGATTGAACCTTGTTTGATGAGCATTGTTGTTGAAGCCCTAATTGATGGTGAAAAGAACATGAGTATCATTGTTATGTGATTCTTTGCATAGTTGGCAATTGTTGGGGTTTCATGTTCTTGAAAGAAAGCTTTCTATCCTATCCATTTCAGATATTGAGTTGAGTTTTCAAATTTGAGATTGAGTTTGAGCTGAGTTGATTTGAGTTGAGTTTTGAGATTGGGAGTTGAGTATAGAACATATTGAGTCTCTAACAATTCTCTTTATGCTTCTATGAGTTTGAAAAATCACATTGGGTCTCTAACAATTCACCTTGTGATTTCCTACTAAGAAAGTTTTTTTTTCTTGGTGAGCTTGCTAAGTTTTGGACAGGTTTCGGTGGGGACTTGTGAGTAGTCTTGGACAGGTTTCGATGGGGACTTGTGAGCAGATTTGGACAGGTCCTAGCAGAGGACTTGTGAGCTGAGTTTGATAGTTCTATCAGAGAACTTGAGGACAGAGGTGCACTAGTTCTTTGAGAAGAACCTGAGGACAGATTTGGCAAGTCTTTGAGAAGGCTTGTGTGTAGAGGATTGATTTGTTCAAGCTTAAGCATTGGATAGATTTGACAGACAGAGGAAGACTTGTACTAGACCGACTGACTGTGTTTGGTACAGGTTTCTGAGCTTCTGTGGACATGATCATAGAAGGCAGAGGTCTCTTAGGCTAAGCACTGAGGACAGGAGGTCTTCGGTGGAAAGGAGTTCCATGTGATGGCAAGAGGTAGAGGCAGTTGATCTTCTGAGGCATCATTTCTAGAGCAGAGGGGAAGGTATCTCCTTTGAGTAGAGGCTCATAAATTCTGATTGGGGGAAGGTATCTCCTTTGGGCCGAGGCTCATAAACATTGTAATTGGGAAGGATTCCCAAAGAAATTTGAGATAACTTTTAGAGAAAATTTTTGTGGACGTAGCCCAACCATTTTGGGTGAACCACGTTAAAATTGGTGTCACTTTGTGGATGATATTGTGCATTGCTTTGATATTGCTTTGGGTATATTGCTTTACTGTTTTGAATTATAAAGGAAAAAGTAAAAAGAGGTCTTATACTGTTCACCCCCCCTCTCAGTATAAGCTTGTGTTCTTCAATTGGTATTAGAGTAGGTGCCTTTAGAAAGTTTAACAACTTGAAGGAAAAGCTAGTAAAGAACACAATGGATCATTCAAGTGGCAATGCAACACCTATTCTTGATGGGTCAGATTTTGGTCTTTGGAGTGCAAGGATGAAGGTTCATCTAATGGCACTTGGTAATGAGGTTTGGGAAGTGATTGAAGATGAGTACACTATTCCTGTACATGGTCCTATTACTAAGGAAGAAAGGCTCCTACATCATAGCAATTCAAAGGCAATGAATGCAATCCTGAAAGGCTTATAGAAAGCAGATCTCACCAAGGTGATTCACTACAAGACAACTAGTGAAATGTGGAAACAGTTGAAGGTGGTTCATACAAGTGATACAAATGTCAGAAAGGCCAAGTTGAGACACTTCAAAGGTATGTTTGAACAACTCAAGATGAATGATGATGAAAATATTAGTGACTACATGCTTCGTATGGATGAGGTTGTTAACTCCATGAAAGAATTAGGTCTTGAGCTTGCTGAAAATGATGTTTGTGATAAGATTTTAAGATCTCTTCCTAATAGATTTAGTGAAAATATTTTTGCTATTGAGGAAGCTAAAGATTTGGATAAGTTGAAAAAGGATGAGCTCCATAGTATACTTGTAGCATTTGAGTTGAGAACTCAAGTGAAGGTTGATGTCAAGAAAGAGGTAGCTTTCAAAGCTACCAAGAAATCCAAGGGTAAACAACTTCAAGATAGTGATGAGTCTTCTAGTGATGAAGAGGCATCTTACAGCAAGAAAGGCAAGTTCTCTAGAAAGCACAAAAGTATGAAAAATATAAGATGTTTCAATCGTGGAAAGTTTGGTCATTATGCTACTGATTGTACTGTTCCCAAGAATGAAAGTGATAAAGATAAATAGGATTCTAAGAGCAAGGATTCTTAAAAGCACAAGCATCATAGGAAGAACTTAGATGAGCACAACAATCAAGGAAAGAGGTATTCTCACAAGCACAAGAAGAGTTTCTACCTAGACAAAGAAAGTAAGTGTTCTAGTAGTGATAGTGAAAGTTCTTCAAGTGATGATGAAAATGAGATGTTGTTCATATCAAAAAAAGAGGAAGAACCAAAACATAGATTCATTATCATGAAATGTCTTAGATGTGGAAACTTTGGTCACCTTGAGGATGATTGCACAAATAATGATTTGGTTTCTAGTATGTATGAGGATGCTTCAAAAAACTATAAGGAAGATGCATGTATGGTTTTTGAAAAGTGTAGCACCTCTAGTGATAAGAAATCTAAAAAAGGCTTTGATGATTCAAAAAGCAAACAAATAGAGGAAGATATAGAGGAAGGTGAAATAGATATTGAAGGTGAACTTATTAGTGCTCTTAGTGCTTTGAAAAAGGAAAGAAAGAAGAATGCTAGACTCAAGGATAAGTTAGATGAATGTTGCATGGAAAGAGATGATCTTATAGAAAGTCTTGACTTCTCTATAGCTAAGACACAAGAACTCAAGGATGAGTTAGAGTCTAAGTTTCTTGAGTATAGTGAGTTAGAACATAAAATGGCTTCTTTGAAAGAGGAAACTAAAGAGTACAAGGATAAGCTTTACAAGTTTCAAGATAGCTCCAAAAATGTTAAGTCACTCATCAAAGGTCAAAGAAAGACAATAGATAAAACAGGCCTTGGTTTTGTTAAGCCACACAAGGAACAAGTTGGAGAGTCTAGTAAGAGACTCCAAAAGGAAGAGAGTTATGATGAGGAAAGTACTTTAGAAAAGGAGTCCTTGAATGATAGATGCACAAAAACATAAAACATAATTCAGAATGAGAAGAAGAAGTTTTCAGAACCCAAGAGGTCAAATAAAGGAAAGTTTCAAGGCAGATGTTTTGCTTGTCATAGGTTTGGTCACATGGCTTCACATTGCATGGCTCAAGTGAAGAAGGTAAATGACAATTTCAGAAGTGCTAGTTTCTTTCAAGGGTATTGCTACTCTTGTCAATAGTTTGGGCACAAGGTAGTTTATTACAAGGCAAATAACAAGAATAGGTTTGATCAGAATAGGTTTGATCAGAATAGGTTTGGTCAGAATAGGTTTGGTCAGAACAAGTTTGGTCAAAACAGGTTTGGTCAAAACGGTTTTGGTCAGAACTGGTTTGGTCAAAACAGGTTTGGTCAAAACTGGTGGATTCAAAGATCAGGTTTACCTCAGAGAAACAACATCGTCAAGTATTTCAAGTGCAACAATTAAGGTCACATAATCAGACAGTGTAGAGCTAAAATTCTAGAATACAGGAACAAGAACAATGGCATGATCAGGTCCAAGGATCAAGGCATGGACAAGAACAGGGATGAGAACAAGAACAAGAACAGTGACAAGAACATGAATATGGAAAAAGAGTTCAAGAGAAGGCCCGACAAGAAAGTTATAGAAACTAATGATGATCAGTGCCTAATGGGAGTTTTACTCCCACCCCAGAATTAATCACCTCATCAGGAGGTGGGGGAGGGACTAAGCTAAGAGGCTCATTCTTAGTCCCGAGCCCCAAAGGTGACCCTTTGACATTGATGACAAAGGGGGAGATATATGAGTAAGGGGGAGAGCTTCAAAGTGAAGGGGAGAGCTTCAAGTTAGGGGGAGAAAAACTTCAAAGGAAGATTCTTAGTTGTGGGCACAGTTGGTCAGTTGTTAGCACAGTTGGTTTCAGTTTTGGCTCCTGAGAAGTATTTTCAGTAAAGGTTTTCCATCAATGACAAAGGGGGAGATTGTTGGCAATTTTGGGTACATTGGGTACATTGCCCTTGATCATGTGTATAAGTTGTCATTGATGTCAAGAAGCTCTTGAAGGAATTTGATTTGATGTCAAATAATTTGTTTTGATGAAGGTTACGGCATGACAGTTTCAAAGGTCTTTTGTAAACCCCAAGTTGGCAGGTTTAAATATTATAGGTGGATGCATTAGTTTAATGCATTTGGGTCCAGGAGGAAGTATTTATTTAAATAATTAAAAACCTTGTTAAGGTTCCCTTTAATTATTTTTAAATAAATATTAAATTATTGTTTGCAATGGGTTCTCCTAACCCATGGCGCAAATGTCTTAACTATGTGGGCGCTATGTTTTAAGATTGTGGGCGCTAGCCAAGACCTCCGCTGACGTGTTAAAATCCTCGTCGACGTCAAGAGCTTATGGTAAAAATGCATATAAATCTCCCTCGATGAAAATCAAGAATTATCCCATCCGTATTTTGAAAAGAGTTGCTCGCTGTGATTTCGTGATCCACTGTTCGGATTTCTTCTTCGATTGTGTCTTCGCCATTTTCATAAACCTGCTGTTCGACTATGTCTTCGCCATTTTCGTGAATCCGTTGTTCATTTTTTTTGTACTCGCCGTTTGTCGTAAATCCGCCATAAGGTTTTCGTCTTCGTGTTTGCGTCAGAAGAAAGGGAGGCACTCTTGTTTTATTTAATCCCCAACACAAAAGGAACAAGGCTAACAGCGTGAGGTTTAAACCTCATCGGGCGCCTTTGGCACACCGATAGCGGCTAGGTTGTTGGTGCGCTACCCGAACGGGAGGTTCCGTGTTCGAATAATGCAAAAGGGTTTTTCATCGTGAAGTGGACGCAGCGGGTGGTGTTAGAATTCGTGCGCAATTTCTCCATAGCACAATTTTTGATGTTGGCCAAGGTATTTTCAAAATTAATTTTTGCTAAGTATTTTTTGCGGATGGAGGAAGTTTATTAGAGGGCAAAAAAGCTTAGGAGTTATAAGGAGTTTAAAGCTTGTTTTATTTTGATAAAATATTCTTTTGAAGGTGTTGTTTGAAATATCTTATTGCATTCTTATGAGAGATAAATTTTATTTTTGATAAGACTATAAGGGAGAAATAAGGTGTATAAGGGATAAATTTTTCTTGTAATGTTGAGAGTACTTTTGGTTGATTATGGAAATGAAAGCATGATGTTTTAAGGTTAAAATTGCTTCTTGTGTGAAGTTGTGAAACCTTAAGTGGGCAGCTTTGAGATTGACATTTGCTTTCATTAAATTGGTAATAATCAAGCTATTCTTTACTTGGTTAAAGTGTTGGGCTTACTCCCTTGTTGATGATTTGAAAAGTTGTTTTGTGCTATTGTGATTTGAGTTGGTGGATGCTTTTTGTTCAAACAATATTGGAGAGAAAAGGAGTTCTACTTGTTTCCTTTTCTAATGTTGATTGTGAAATGCTTCAAGGTTGTGTTTTGAGCTGAATGGTGTTGATTGAACCTTGTTTGATGAGCATTGTTGTTGAAGCCCTAATTGATGGTGAAAAGAACATGAGTATCATTGTTATGTGATTCTTTGCATAGTTGGCAATTGTTGGGGTTTCATGTTCTTGAAAGAAAGCTTTCTATCCTATCCATTTCAGATATTGAGTTGAGTTTTTAGATTTGAGATTGAGTTTGAGCTGAGTTGATTTGAGTTGAGTTTTGAGATTGGGAGTTGAGTATAGAACATATTGAGTCTCTAAAAATTCTCTTTATGCTTCTATGAGTTTGACAAATCACATTGGGTCTCTAACAATTCACCTTGTGATTTCCTACTAAGAAAGTTTTTTTTTCTTGGTGAGCTTGTTGAGTTTTGGACAGGTTTCGATGGGGACTTGTGAGCAGTCTTGGACAGGTTTCGGTGGGGACTTGTGAGCAGATTTGGATAGGTCCTAGAAGAGGACTTGTGAGCTAAGTTTGATAGTTCTATTAGAGAACTTGAGGACAGAGGTGCACTGGTTATTTGAGAAGAACCTGAGGACAGATTTGGCAAGTCTTTGAGAAGACTTGTGTGCAGAGGATTGATATGTTCAAGATTAAGCATTGGACAGATCTGACAGACAGAGGAAGATTTGTACTAGAATGATTGACTGTGTTTGGTACAGGTTACTGAGTTGTTGTGGATGTGATCATAGAAGGCAGAGGTCTCTTAGGCTAAGCATTGAGGACATGAGGTCTTCGATGGAAAGGAGTTCCACATGCTGGCAAGAGGTAGAGGCAGTTGATCTTCCGAGGGATCATTTCCGAGAGCGAGAGGGAAGGTATCTCCTTTGAGCAGAGGCTCATAAATTTTGATTGGGGGAAGGTATCTCCTTTGGGCCGAGGCTCATAAACATTGTAATTAGGAAGGATTCCCAAAGAAATTTGAGATAACTTTAAGAGAAAAGTTTTGTGGACGTAGACCAACCATTTTGGGTGAACCACGTTAAAATTGGTGTCACTTTGTGGATGATATTATGCATTACTTTGATATTGCTTTGGGTATATTGCTTTACTGTTTTGAAGTATAAAGGAAAAAGTAAAAAGAGGTCTTATATTGTTCACCCTCCCCCTCTCAGTATAAGCTTGTGTTCTTCAATCTACTATATTAGTAGAACCTTGGTTAGCTATGAAACTAGGTACACCCTCTTAGAGAAGCTTTGCCTTACTACAGTGTTCACTTCTCAAAAGAAAAGACACTACATGCTCAACCATAAGATATTAGTAGTTACAAAGTTTAATCTTTTACGTTACTTAATGTCTAGGTCTCACCTTTCAGGTTGAGCTACTAAATGGGTGTTGACCCTTAGTGAGTTTGACTTGATATTCATATATCATAAGGCTATAAAGGGATAGATGATTACTATTCAGTTAGCATTTTCTTCTCTAGAAGCTACTCATCCTTTAGTTGTTGAGTTCCTGATGAGTGCTTCAACATCGAAGTTAAAGAGCCATAGTATTGAAATTTATTTTTTGATGGAGCCTACTGCATGAAGGGCACTGGTGTTGGAGTCGTTCTATTACCCCATAAAAACAACTCATTCCTTTGTTCTTCAAGCTTCATTTTTCCTACAAGAACAATACTATAGAATATGAAGCTTTGATCCTTGGTCTTAGAGCAACTTTAGCTTTGTAGGTTAGAGTCATTTCGATCTTTGGTGGCTCTCAACTTGTGGTCAATAAGATTAACAATGTTTATCAGACTCGGGATGATAAACTAAAACTTTACAAGGAGATTATCACCAAGTTGTTATCCTCATTTGATCGAGTAACCATAGAGTCTATCCCTAGATCCTCAAACAACCATGCGAATGCCATGGCTACTACTACATTCTTGTTCCATTTGGGGTTGGAAGATGATAAAGCATTGATTATCATTAGACAACTTTGGGATCTGACATCACTTGGTTCTTGTCTTATCTTGTTAGATGTTTTCACCATCAAAGATACCCCATGTGAGCTATGGTATATCAACATATTTAATTTTATTAAATATGTTTTGATGCCTAATGGTTTAGATCATAATAAATGTAAGATTTTGCATAAAAGAGCATGCCAATTTGTTATAACTGGCAATACTTTGTATCAAAATTCTTTTGAAGGTATCCTCTTGAGATGCCTTCACATCAATGATGCCTAAATTTCTCTTAGTAAAGCTTACAAAGGATCATGTGAAGGCTATTTTAGGAGCAATGATATTGCCAAGAAACTCCTTTGAATTTGGTTCTATTGGCCTCTATTGGTCTTCCATGGAGAATGATGCATGTGATCATGTTCAATGTTGCAACAAGTGTTAATGCCACAACAACCTTATCCATGCTCCTTCTCAGCACCTTCAGATTATCTATTTCTCTTGGTCATTCTCTATGTGGGGATTGGAAATTATAGGAAAGATTAACCTAGTTTCATTTGATGATCATAATTTTATCATAACATCTATAAGTTACTTTCTAAATGGGTCAAAGCCATACCCCTAGCCATGGTGACTAGAAATATGGTTTCTAAGCTCATCTTCAACCAAATTCTTTATAGGTTCAAGATTCCTTCGATGATTGTTTTTGACAATGACACTCATTTCAAGAACAAGGATGTTTGTAATTTTTGTGCTAAGTATAAAATTCAGCACAAGTGGTCAACTCCATATTATCCTTAGGGTAATGGATAAGCCAAAGCATCCAATAAGTCTTTTATTAGGATCTTGAAGAAGTTGGTTTGTAAGATCGATTGTGACTGGTATATCCAGCTTTATCCTACCTTGTGGGCCTATTGCACTAGCATGCATACTCTCACATGTGCCTCACCCTATATATTGGTATATTGGTCTGAGGCAGTGTTTCCATTCGAGCTCGAGGTCCCCTAATTGCACATATTATTGCAAGATGCCTCGATCGATGATGAATTTCACTCAAATCATTTGCACCAATTGGAACTACTGGATGAAAAGTGTATTCATGCCTTAGAGAATTTGCAAGCCTATCAGAATAGGCTCAAGTTATCTTACTCTAAGAAAGTTCACAACATTTCTTTTGAGGTTGGGGACCTTGTCCTTAAGGAAAACCAGAAGAACACTAATGCTCATTCCAATATTAAAGGTGAGTTCCAACCCAATTATTTAGGGCCCTTTTTCATAATGACCAACTTTGACTTAGATGCCTATCATTTAGCTTCTTTATATGGTGAAGAACTTAAATAACCAATGAACATAATGCACCTAAAAAGATACTATGCATAATTCATCATCTGCATTGCATATTACATTTAGAATAGTTTCATATGGCATCATTGTTTGCCTGATTATTCTACATGGTTACTTGTCATATTTTGTATGATTGCCTAACATTCTGTTCTATTTGCATTTTTTCTTATCATAACATGCACTTCTACCTATTTATATTTGCATGGTTGCTTGTTCATATATATTTTGGGGATTCACAACAAGGGCAAGTGATGACACATAGTTAGGTCATAGATCACATGCATTGCACTTTCACTAGGGCTCTGATGCCTAACGAATCCCCAACCTAGGACTCACCTTCATGGATTTCCATCATTTCATCTGTCCATTTCATCTTTCCCTTATTTCTTGAACTTGAAAGTTTTTACTATTTATACCTCCCTAGGTCAAGGAATTTGGTTCTCCTTTTTTCTCCATTGGCCATGTCCATACGCCTTATTGCACACACCACACCCCTATCGAGTAGAACTCACTTTTATCATCATTTTATTTTGCATAACACACCCCATAACTGATAGCTTCATGGTCACCAATGAGGATTAGCCTCCATTATATCATTTGTGAGCATACATCCCAGTGCGTATATCTCTTTTCCTTTTGTCTATCTTAGTGAGTGCTACACCCATAGTGGTTTCAACTCCACCTTGTCCATCTTGCACACATACACCCTCATAGGATTTTGGTTCTTTTCTTTTTGTTGGAATTTTGGAGTATTATTTTCATTTGCCCATGCATCTCATTTAGGCTTACATTTTAGATGCATTATATTTAGGTAGATTCATGTCATTCCATCCCATTCATATAGGTTCATTGCATCCAATATGTCTGTGTCCCCCATGCAAAAAAAAATCACACATCTGCACACACTCACACTTTTTTATTGCTTGCCTTTTGCTTATCTTTTCCTTTCTTCTTTCCTATTTTTTCTCTTCCTTATTCTGCATCTTCCATTTTGTGTTTTTTTAGGAATTCAACATTCCTTCCAAAACTCGATGGGGCACCCTGGCTTGAGAGGTATTAATATCCCTAATGCCTTGATTTGCATGTAGAACATGAAAGTGTCTAGAATAACACCATTTTTGCACCGCCCCTTTCTTCTAAACCAACCACTCATTTTCTCTTTCCCTTCCTTCACCCTTAGGTGTCTACATATTTATTTGATGTATTTATTAGGCCGTAAATGCATCAAAGAGGAGGCAAAATGTAGACATGGAAAATTGACCCATTTGAGTGAGCCGTTTTCCATATTCCCTCGGAGATACCCTCCAACTTGTCCAAAACAAGTTTGGACCTCTCTCCCATATCTTTCCTTCCTTTTTACTTTCTCTGATGAAATCACGGTCATCCCTGATGGGGCACAATTTTGCCTAGTTAGGGTTTTCTCTTAAGAAACCCTAACATTTTGCTTAACCTTCCTTGGCATCAACGTTTTCTCAATTTTCCTGCCCATTCTTGTTTCAAATCTCTTATAAATAGAGTGTTTGAAGCTTTCTTTTTCCCCTCGAAGAAGTTCCATAATGCGAATCTTCTACCAAGCATTCTGATTTCTAGTGAAGTAATATACAAGCTGCTAACAAGTGTTGATGCAACTGCTAACAAAGTTTTATTGAAGCTTTTGATTTATTGGAGATATCTTCTGCTACATTGGATTGTGTGTTACTATATTTGGTGGACAAGTGTTGAAGCCCTAAGGAGGAGTCTACCATCTTGGAGGTCTTCATCCTTTTGTATTTTTTCACTAAAACCAGGTTATTTCACTCTTTTTGCATTTCACAAGTCTTTAATTTTGCATTCATTGTTAGTTTATTTGCATTGTTCTATTGTTTTTTTTCTGTTGTGAAATGACACCCCGTAATTATAGGGTATGATTTCATCTGTGGTAAAATCACGATCACCCTATAGATGGTGAGATTTCACTAAATTTGAGCTTGGGGATAGAAGTTTACCCCCAAATCCTAGATCTACTTTTCATGATTTATTTAGGGTATAGTTGTACAAATTGTACTCTGTTTATCATTCTATTCCGTTGCATTGTATCTTGCTTGTTCATCTTCTAAAAAGGTCAAATTTCACTTTTGCATTCTAAAGGTTAGATAAAAGGACCTAGGGGGTTTAATTGATACACCTCCAAGAACAGTCATATAGTAGCCTAAGCAAGCTCTCCAACACTAATCAAAATTTTCAAGGGTTTTGTGAAGTTGTGTTTGCAGGAAAGAAGTTGTAGGATATTACTGGATGTAAGTTAAAGCTTGGAATAATCATAAAAATTAGATAAGTGCTCTAATAGATATTTAGGCTATTTTTTGGTTGTTTGTATCTATTTTTATTCCAAAAATATATATCCCAGGTGAGAAAAACATTTGATTAAATTTATAGACATTGGAAAAAGATAAAAGTATATAGTGTGCATCTAAGGTTTTAACCGTATTTGTGCATATCTCTTGGAACCTTGCTTAAAGATTTTATTTTACAATCATAGGGTTAGAATAATTCAAGCAAATAATAATTCTAGGATTAGATCTTATCTTCTTGTATCTTGTATCTTGCATTGTTACTTCTCTTTTCATAGTATAAATTAGAACGATCAAACATAGATGACTATTTTAAATTGACATATCAAACACATTCCTACCCGGAGTTGAAGTGAGTTCTAAAATTGTTCCTGGTGAACCCTTCCCTTGGTTACCCACCTGAGTGTAGATTTATAACATATCCCCATGATTCACATCAGCTCCTTGTGGATCTAGTCGAGAATCGTACATGATAGGGAAATTTTCCCCTCTACAATCAGGATGTAGGATGTCATCCATAATCCTCATGAATGTGGCAGGTGCATTGGCCAATCCAAAAGGTATAACTAGCCACTCAAATAAACCCTCCTTGGATTTGAATTTAATATTTTGTATGTCAATGGGCTTTAAGGGTTTTTGATGATATCAAAATTTGTGATCAATTTTTGTCAAGAACTTTGCACCACAAAGTTGGTCCAGCAAGTCGTCTATCTAAGGGAGTGGATAATAGTTCTTCATAGTGATTTTATTCAAATATATATAGTCAATATAGAGTCTCCATATTTCATATTTATTTGGAGCCAAGACAATTAGACTACCATATGGTAAAGCACTTGGGCTAATGTGCCCCTTCTAGATTAATTATTGGATCTACCTCCTAATTTCATAATTTTTAAGGACTATTATTTAATAAATAGGCACATTATAAAAATAAATAAATCAATGGAATACTTTACCTCATCAGAAAGTGGAACCCTAGTTGGTAACTTGAACAAGGTATCATATTCTACTACAATTTGTTCCATCTACTTCTGTAGTGTAGAGCTTACAATTAATGTATTGATGATCCTCCTACATTATGGCTTGATTATCAATAATTTATTTTTCTTGTTTTGGCTATTATCTTTATGTATTATTTAACATTGACTAAGGAAACAAAGGTAGGAGGAGATACCTTTGGGATCTTGAAGTAATAATATTTGACAATGATGATGATACTCAATTCACATTATAAACCTGCAAGGGCACAAAACCATATAAAAAATCATATTTAAAGGACTTGATGGTTGTTAGAACCCCATCCTAACCTTAATATGTAGTTATTCCCTTCCTAACATAGGTACGTATTCTTAATAATTGTTGAGTGATAATTTTACCCTATTATAAAATCATACTCATAGTTAGGATTTTTTTAGAAAACCCTCTCTTGCAAAGAAATTCAAGTTTATCCAAGATTATTATTCACTTAATGTGTGCTTGTATGCTTGTGAAAATACGCCAAATAAGTACTGAAATACCTTAGAGTTGCAAGTAACTGTTAACAAGGGGCTTGTGTTGGTATTACTTTGATTTTGCCATGCTCTTTATTATTCATGAAACTTAAAAGAAAAGAAAATGTGATGTGATTGGCCCTCATATGACCATCCTGGAATGGTGATTTAATTCATTTTATCTTGAAGTGTTTTAGGTAGATTTTATCTTCTTTTGTTAAGCAAATTTTAATAAATTTTATCTTCTTTTGTTAAACTTTGCTTTGAGCATAAAAGAAAAGACTAAAATCTATCTTTGAAATGTGAATCTTGAATGATGATTGGATTCCTTTTATCTTGCTTTGTGAATGGATTTTATCTTGCTTTATTTAAGTTCTGTTTGAATATAAAATAAAAATAACTAAAATCTAACTTTACAATGTAGTAGCTTTAGAATAGCACCTTAATGATTCATTTTAATGAAATTTTGGAAGTTGTTAAGATTTCCATTTTTTCACTTGAAATGAAATTAATTTGCTTGTCTTTAATGCAAAGTTTGAATTTGATATTCCCCTTTAAATGTGAATTTGTGCATAACTTAAATTTGTAGATTTCCTTAAAAAAGTGAACTTTGTTAAGCTTATTTGGAAATGATATAACCTGTGGAGTGCAAAAACTATTTTGGAACCTTAAAATAAAATGCCTTAAAATGAGTCCAAATAATTTAATAAGTTAGCCTTGAGCAACAAAATTATTTGGATGTTTTAATTACTTCAAAACCATCACTAATGCTTTTTTTTTTTTATGTGCAAAATAATGTAACATTTAGGGCTTTGAGTGCTTGATATAACTTAAAGAAAATAAACGAAAAAAATGACAAAATATAGGGTTAGAAAAAATATAAAAATATAGGGTTAGAAAAAATATAAAAATATGAAATAAATATTAAAACAAGGTGCGAAAAACGACCAAAGCAAGCTACTATAAATTGATCCTCCTATTCTGTAGAAAATGAAGATTATGATTAATAAACAAAACTGGGTTAGACTTGCATCCACACAATCTAAATTTGATTAAGTGCAAGATTATGAGGAATAAAGGTATGCATTAAAAAATCAAATGATGCTACCATATCCATGCATAAAACACCATTAAATCACTTCAACACATGCATGAGAAAGATGTGCAATGAAAAATTTATATTTAAAACCTTCTTTTTACTGCATACAAGGTGGAAAAATCAGTTGCAATAGCTTAAGAGCCTTCCAATCCTCCTTCACGCTTCCTTGTTTCAAAAAAATTCTAGCCTTGAAAACTACGTTTGCTTGGGTTTTTAAAAGTTTCAATATGCCCTTTCGTTTCCTTTCCCACACCTCGTTCAACTTTGTTTGCCTCTATTTGGCCTAGCTTCATAATAGCCAAACTATAATTATTTCACACCTTGCTTCCCTCCACTCATTACAACATCAAACATCTATAACACTTTTATCTTTTTCAATTATCAACTTTCGTGTGGAGTGAATAACGCTTTTCCTAGCAAATTTTCTTAGGCTATCTACATTTTACGTCCATATGGTGTGAGCACATGCATTTCTCTGCCGTTGTCAGCACATGCAACCAGACTCTAATTTTGGTCAAACTTGTGTAGTATACCATTAGAAGATAATTATCAAATGAACGTATATTATAATTAATGTATGGTTTCTTTGATACTGCTAGTAAGATGCTTAGCTAACGTCTGGATAAACCCATGCCACCTCTTCTAAAATCATACACTAACATCTTGTGAAGGAATGCTAGGGATCATAGATATTTTCAAGTATGATATTATACCCCTCTAAAATCATAGTATCCTATGGTAGTGCCTCAAAATACACGAACCAAAATTTTGCAGATTCATCTCTCATTAGATGACCTATTTACCTTGATGCATGGAATCCTGTTGGCAAACATACTCGACGAGAAAAATTCAAGTGTGCCCATTTGTATGCCTCTACCTCATATCAAGGACATAAACGCATGCATTCCATCCTATAGGAAAATAGTCTCATCCCTTAGTAGAAAATCTTGCCCAATGTATGACGTGTGCCATTTCATGCATGTCAATGAATTCTCTAATGCACGAATCCATTCCCCCTTTGGTTGGACTGATGTAAACTTCTAATTTCAGCTTTTTTTGAACTATTATCCTCATAAACTACCATCAGTAATCTACATAGTCTGATGTAACCACCATGATCAAGATGTTCTACACTATCTTGATCCTTCAAACATACCTTTTACTGTAACCATTTTCAAATCAACATAGGATGAACTCAAGCCATGTTAACGATATCTATGATAGCAAAGAGCAACATGGTTGGGATTATGCAAATAGTATATGGGCTACGTTTCTATATTGAATGGTCATAATTTGACTATTGATAATGTTCCATACTATGAATCCATGCAGTGATGAGAGGAGAGCGTTCTGATAACATGGAGAAGCTACAACACACCACACAGACCTCGCTGCTCTCTTCTTGGGAAGGTCAGAATAACTCACACTCGCACATGCAATGGTATCATTGTTGCCTTCATCCTTTATTTCAATCTTGCATGCCAAATTTTGGGTAATAGGAATGTTTACTGTATTTAAATACTTTGCCACTCTTTTTTCTTGCCCACTACCTTGCTCGATGTTCATGTTGACTATCGATGATGAAAGCCAAAAATAGACTCCTGTGCACATTTATTTAGGAGATGAATAACTACTCTACATTCTACATCTTGCCTTGTAAAGTCTCATTCCCCAAGCGTGTATATCCGATGATCTCCTATATCAAACATTACTAAGAAAATTTGTAAATATTCCATATGCATATTCTTGAAGTAATAATATTTGACAATGATGATGAAACTGTAGGGAATAGACTCATATAGACCATACCTCTTGTGATGTAGTAGCCTATCTTTAGAGGGTTTTTTTAAAAGAAGTTTTAAAGTAATTTTTTTATTACTTAAAATGGAATTATTTGACGCAAAATATAATTTTTTGAAAATGGTAATTACTAAAAAAAACAAATTTTTATGAAAAAATAATTTGCTGAAATAGTAATTACTTAAAAAAGCATTTTTTGGTGGAAAAATCAAATTGCTGAAAATAGTAAATTTTTAATTTATTTTTAGGGTTTTAAGCTTTAGGGTTTCTTTTAGGGCTTCAAGTTTTAGGGTTTTATTTTAGGGTTTCTTTGGGGATATATATTCCCTTGGTATTGCATTGTAAAAAAAAAAGTGAATCCAAAAATGAGAAAATAAGATATTTATTGGTTTATTTCCATGTATTATAGTTTTTATGTGAATGGAGGTTTTTTATGATTATTTTATTTTATTGCAGTTTTTATGTTATAGAAGGTATTATGTTTTGACCTCTTGCAGCTGGATTCACATAATTTGGTATCAGAGCAAGTTGGATCTTGTTGAGAGGAGAAGAGAAGAAAAGAGAAAAGGAGAGGAGAGCAAAGAGGCTCCAAAAAAAAAAAAAAAATTGGCACTCTGTCTAGTGCTTGCAGAAGGTTTGTAAAACCTTGGAGACAGAAAATGACAATCTATGTAAGTGTTTGCAGGAGGTTTTTTTATGTAAAAGCCTTAGAGAAAGAGATTTGCACTTAGTGTAGTGCTTACAGAAGGTTTGTAAAACCTTGGAGAAAGAAATTGGCACTCTGTGTAAGTGCTTGCAGGAGGTTTTTTAATATAAAATATCAGAAGGAGGAATTGAAACTTCATGTAGTACTTGTAGAAGGTTTGTAAAACCTTAAAGAAATAAATTGGCACTTTGTGTAGTGCTTGCAGGAGGTTTTTTTTTCATTAAAAACCTCAGAGGGAAGAATTGGCACTTTGTGTAGTGCTTGCAGGAGGTTTGCTATTTTAAAACCTCGAAAGAACAAATTGGCACTATGTGTAGTGCTTGCAGAAGGTTTGAGATATAAAACCTAAGAAGGATATTGGTACTTTTAGGAGTACTTGTAGATGTGTGGCACTCTATGGAGAGCGATTATGAGTTTGATCAGAGGAACTCGCAGGAGCAGATTTTTTTCAACCAAAAGAGAATGATGCAGGAGCCTATCTTTAGAGGGTTTTTTAAAAAGAAGTTTAAAGTAAATTTTTTATTACTTAAAATGTAATTATTTGATGCAAAATATAATTTTTTGAAAATGGTAATTACTAAAAAAGGCAAATTTTTATAAAAAAATAATTTGTTGAAAATAGTAATTACTTTTTTTTTTTTTTTTGAATTTACATGGTGGAATCGGTAGCCGCCACGAATCTGGGTAGACTATCCAGATTTTATTGCCGCCATAGTATTCTACGCTGTCCGCCCTAGAAGCCGCCACATAGATCTTCGTGCAGTCCGCTCCTATAACCACCATGCCACAATCATTTTAAACCTTTTACGTCGCTGAAAGCACCAGGAAAGGGACAAGCATTCAGTCCGATGAGGCCCGAGATTTGAACCTTGGACCTCCGCCCCCCTTATGGGGTTTGGATGAACCAATTGGGAAAATAGTAATTACTTAAAAAGACATTTTTTGGTGGAAAAATCAATTTGCCAAAAATAGTAATTTTTTTATTTTTAGGGTTTTAAGCTTTAGGGTTTTCTTTTAGGGTTTATTTTAGGGCTTCAAGTTTTAGGGTTTCTTTGGGGATATATATTCCCTTGGTATTGCATTGTAAAAAAAAAAAGTGAATCCAGGAATGAGAAAATAAGATATTTATTGGTTTATTTCCATGTATTATAGTTTTTATGTGAATGGAGGTTTTTTATGATTATTTTCATTTATTGCAGTTTTTATGTTATGGGAGGTATTATGTTTTGACCTCTTGCAACTGGATTCACATAATCTTGCATATAAATGGTTGGCCCAAATTCATATTATAAACATGCAAGGGCACACCACCACATAAAAAATCATCTTTAAAGGACTTTATGGCTGTTAGAACCCCATCCTAACCTTAATATGTAGTTATTCCCTTCTTAACATGGGTACCTAATCTTAATAATTGTTGAGTGATAATTTTACCCTATTGCAAAATCATACTCACAGTTAGGATTTTGTTAGAAAACCCTCTCTTGCAAATAAATTCAAATTTATCCAAGGTTCTTATTTACTTAATGTGTGCTTGTATGCTTGTGAAAATGTGCCAAATAAGTGTTGAAATACCTTAGAGGTGCAAGTAACTATTAACAAGGGGCTTGTGTTGGTATTAATTTGATTTTGCCATGCTCTTTATTGTTCATGAAACTTAAAATAAAAGAAAATGTGATGTGATTGGCCCTCATATGACCATCCTAGAATGATGATTTAATTCATTTTATCTTGAAGTGTTTTAGGTAGATTTTATCTTCTTTTGTTAAGTAGATTTTAATCAATTTTATCTTCCTTTGTTAAAATTTGCTTTGAGCATAAAATAAAAGACTAAAATCTATCTTTGAAATGTGAATCTTGAATGATGATTGGATTCATTTTATCTTTCTTTGTGAATGGATTTTATCTTGCTTTGTTAAGCTCTGTTTGAGCATAAAATAAAAATAACTAAAATCTAACTTTGCAATGTAGTAGCTTTAGAATAGCACCTTAATGATTCATTTTAATGAAATTTTGGAAGTTGTTAAGATTTCCATTTTTTTCACTTGAAATGAAATTAATTTGCTTGTATTTAATGCAAAGTTTGAATTTGATATTCTCCTTTAAAAGTGAATTTGTGCAGAACTTAAATTTGTAGATTTCCTTAAAAAAGTGAACTTTGTTAAGCTTATTTGGAAATGATATAACCTGTGGAGTGCAAAAACTATTTTGGAACCTTAAAATAAAATGCCTTAAAATGAGTCCAAATAATTTAATAAGTTAGCCTTGAGCAACAAAATTATTTGGATGTTTTAATTACTTAAAAACCCCCATTAATTATTTTTTTATGTGCAAAATAATGTAACCTTTAGGGCTTTGAGTGCTTGATAGAACTTGAAGAAAATAAACAAAAAATAAATGATAAAATCTAGGGTTAGAAAAAAATATAAAAATATGAAATAAATATTAAAACAAGGTGCGAAAAAATGACCAAAGAGAGCTACTGTGAATTGATTCTCCTATTATGCAGAAAATGAAGATTATGAATAATAAACAAAATTGGGTTAGACTTGCATCCACACAATCTAAATTCTATTAAGTGCAAGAGTCTAAGGAACAAGGGTATGCATTAAAAAAATCAAATGATGCTACCTAATCCATGCATAAAATACCATTAAATAGCTTCAACACATGCATGAGAAATATGTGCAATGAAAACTGAGAAATATGTGCAATGAAAACTTTATATTGCTGCATACTAGGTGGAAAAATCAGTTGTAAGAGCTTAAAAGCTTTCCAATACTCCTTCACGCTTCCCTATTTCAAAAATATTCTAGCCCTAAAAATTGCGTTTGCATGGGTTTTTAAAAGTTTCAATATACCTTTTCGTTTCCTTTCCCACACCTCATTCAACTTTGTTTGCCTCTATTTGGCCTAGCTTCGTAATAGACAAACTATCATTATTTCACACCTTGCTTTCCTCCACTCATTACAACATAAAACTTCTATAACGCTTTTGTCTTTTTCAATTGTCGGCCTTCGTGTGGAGTGAATAATGCTTTTCCTAGAAGATATTCTTAGGCTATCTACCTTTTACGTCCATATGGTGTGAGTGCATGCATTTCTTTGCCGTTGTTAGCACATGCAACCAGACTCTAATTTTGGTCAAGTGAATAATGCTTTTCCTAGCAGATATTATTAGGCTATCTACCTTTTACGTCCATATGGTGTGAGTGCATGCATTTCTCTGTCGTTGTTAGCACATGCAACCAGACTCTAATTTTGGTCAAACTTGTGTAGTATACCATTATAAAACAATTATAAAATGAACGTATATTCTAATTCATGTGTGGTTTCTTTGATACTATGAGTAAGATGCTTAGTTGATGTTTGGATAAACCCATGCCACCTCTTCTAAAATTGTACACTAACATCCATAAATATTTTCAAGTATTAGTTTATACCCCTTTAAAATCATAGTAAACGATGGTAGTGCCTCAGAATACATGAACCAAAATTGTGCAAATTCGTCTCTCATTAGATGAGCTATTTTCCTTGATGCATGGAATCTTGCTGGCAAACATACTCGACCAGAAAAATTCAAGCGTGCCCATTTGTATGCCTCTATCTCAGATCAAGGACATAAACGTGTGCATTCCATCCTATAGGAAAATAGTCTCATCCCTTAGTAGAAAATCTTACCCAATGTGTGATGTCTACCATTTCGCGCATGTCAGTGAATTCTCCCATGCATGAATCCATTCCCTCTTTGGTTGGACTGATGCAAACTTCTAAGTTCAGCCTTGTTTGAACTATTATCCTTACAAACTACCATCAATAATATGCATAGTCTGATGTAACCACCATGATCAAGATGTTGTCCATTGTCTTGATTCTTCAAACATGCCTTTTACTGTAACCATTTTTAAATAAACATAGGATGAATTCAAACCATGTCAATGATATCTATGATAGCAAAGAGCAACATGGTTAGAATTATACAAAAAATATATGGGCTACGTTTTTGTATTGAATGGTCATCATTTAACTTTTGCTAACATTCCATACTATGAATCCATGCAACGATGAGAGGAGAAGGGTTCTGCTAACACGGAGAAGCTGCAACACATCGCATAGACCTCACTGCTCTCTTCTTGGAAAGGTCAAAATAACTCACACTCGCACATGCAATGGTATCATTACTGCCTTCACCCTTTATTGCAATCTTGCATGCCAAATTTTGGATAATAGGAATATTTACTGTATTCAAATACTTTTCCAGGATATTTTTTCTTACCGACTACATTGCTCGATGTTCGTGTTGACTATCAATATGAAAGCCAAAAATATATTACTGTACACATTTGTTTAGGAGATGAATAGCTACTCTACATTCTACATCTTGCCTTGTAAAGCCTTATTTACCAAGCGTGTATATCCGATGATCTCCTATATCAAAAATTATTGAGAAAACTTCATGAACATTCCATATGCATATTCGGTATCTGTAGGTTCTACTAATTGTATTTTCAGTGATTAAAATCTTTATTCCGATAATAGTGACCACCATAGATACATATCTACCACTTCTGTACAACACATTGCGTTACTTTCCTATCGAACACTTGGGTTCGAAGTTCACCACGTGAACCCGACATGTGCACCCGTAATCTATTATCCGAGTTGTCCATCATAATATACATACATGGTGTCTCTGCCGTTGCTATTAAAAATTGTGCCATGCATGTGCCAACCTTGCTATCCTTGTTCCTCCACCCGTGTTGATCGTCTTCATAAATGGTGAGAGCACAAGGCCATGACAAAGATAACCTAAAGGAGGCATTAAATGATGATGTCATGAGATACATTTTGTTAAAGCTCTGACCAAAAGACCTCATTTTTGACTCGTTTCATGGCCACCATTTCTCTATTTTTAGAGAATACCCCTTTGTAAACCGTGCCATAGCCTTCCCTAGCCATTCATGGAGTGTATGATCCAAGGCTTTTCCTTATTGTCGATATCGGATAAACTCGATTAATTGATACCACCATCAAATAGTTGTTTGGGCACTGTCCCTCGGGTCATTCCATTTCACCAAACTAGCCAATTAAACTCCTATTTCATTACACTAGGCTAGGCTAAGGCCAACAAAGCTGTGAGGGGGGAAATCCATACTACGTGCCACACATGATGTGGAATTATGGCTATGCGTGCATCAGATCGGGAAGGAATCTCCTTCTCGGATATTGTGAGGCCCTATGATCCTTCTTCACTTTACCCTTCTATCCCAAGGACTTAATTCCAAATAAAATGATAGTAGACCTTGTCCATACCATTTTTACCTGCATCATCACCACTGTCAAAGAGGATGAAAACCCATCCAACAACCAATCATCCCATCTCACCGTCGGTGTCGCATACAAATGAGAAATTCTAGTGATCTTGTACATGGTAGTGAGTTATCACTCCTCCTTGGTTTACATGACTCGATGGGAATGTACGTATGTCATCCATATCGAAAATCATGGTGATGCCTTTTATAACCTATCACACAACAAAATCAAATAAAGTAAAACCTTCAAAATAATAAAAATCTAAATCGAAACTCAAACTTTTCAAGCTAATAAAATCACAACCTAACATAAAACCATTAATATAACTCAATGTATAAAAAAAAAATACCCCTTAAGGGCCTAGGATTATTATTTTATTATATATATATATATATATATATATATATATATATATATATATATATATATATATTTTTTTTTTTTTTAAAGCGAAAAACCCCTTGCGGGGCCGCCTTGGTCTAAGAGACCATGAACAGGGGGTTCTACACCGTCAAAGTCACCCGAGAGTCACACCCGACCCTTCCCGCACCAACATTATCAATTGGATTTTGGATACCCACTTTAGCTTTTTGGTAGTGTGGAGATTTGAACCTGGGACATCCCTTGGAGGATTGCCCTCTCCTCTCCAACTCACCTACAACACATGGGTGATTATATATATATATTTTAATATTTAAGTAATCAAGACAAATAATTAAAATAATTACCTTTTATTTTATTTTATATTTATTTATTTTTTATTTTATTGATTCATGGATACTCCACGAACTAGGATAAACCTTAGAGATTTATTATTTGGTAAAGCTTGAATGAGGCTACAAAATAGCAAATCAATCCAAAATTTCAAATAAACAACCTAACATCGACATCAAACTCCAAGTGGGTCTTAGGAGAGTGATAAGCAAAAAGAGATGAATTCACAATGAGGTCAAACCTAAAACTATACGTTGCCAAGACCATGGTAAATTGAGGAGATTACTCAATGAAGTCAAAACATAAAATTTGAAAGTGGATCCCCAAATTGGGTGTGTTGTGCAACAGTCACAACAAATGGAAACTGTTGAGAAGCAACACAACCCCACTGAAAAATGAGATTCCAATCCTCTTGAAAGCCCTGAACTTCCATTTTTGCAGCAGGGACCCTCTTGATAATTTTCAGGTTTTAAATCCAATTTGCTTGCCTCCTTTTTAAAGTTGTGCTTTTTCTTGCATTCCAGCTGTGTTATCCAAGAATTCACTTTTTACATGCTAGAATCATTAATGCACAAATAAAATCTCGCACCGGTACCGAGAAAAATCCAAAAAATAGTTGCATAAATTCATGAAAAATCAAACTTTCCATTTTTGGTAGTGTCGCGATATCGCGACACTTCCATTTTTGGTAGTGTCGCGATATCGCGACACTTCCATTTTTGGAAATGTCGCGATATCGCGACAGGTAAATCAAAAAAGCAGCTAAGTCATTTAAGTGTAGCAAAATTGCGACACTTTCCATTTTTGGAAGTGTCACGATATCGCGACGTTTCCATTTTTGGAAAGTGTCGCAAAATCGCTGTCGACCGGAGGAGAGAGAAATAAAACATACGGAAGGGCGCGATTTCGCGACATGTCACGAAATCGCGATAGGAGAGAGAAAGTCCTAAGTTGACCAGAAGTGCATTCCAGCGGGAAACAAAAGGCGTCTTGGGGTAGCGACACGTGTCAAAGCGTGAGGCAAAAAAACAGAAGCCGACATGCAAGCTTGCTTCAGGGTTTTTAGCCTGATTTAATTTGTTTTAACCTTTAAAGCTTCTGATTTAATGATTTTAAAGTACTAATTAATCTTTTGTCTTTCATGCAGGATTCCATCTAGCACTTGCGGGACAACCGGGAAAGGCCATAAAGTCGAAGTTAAAGTGCAGATTTGATCGAAGACCGCCATGCTAGAGGAGAAGAAGCCGGTAAATGCATTCAATGGAGATTTATTGCAGAATTAATAGCATGGATACAATTTCAACGCAGGGATGGCTTTGCGGAGATCAGATCTGAGAGAAGTGGTGACTCATCCGGCTCACCAGCAGAATTAATGGAGGCATTTATTTGCAGCTGCGGATGAATGCAAGTGGCTTTAGATTTTATCTTCTCCATTTATGGCAGCTGACTCCCCTGATTTGCAGAAGGGTTAAGTTCTATCTCGGACTTTGATTTTAAATGGATTTTTATTGTAAAACCCGGGTCCTAGGGTTTAGATGTGATAATATTTGCAGTTATGAGAAGAAGATATTTTTGAAAAGATCAGGGTCTGTCCTGAGTCTATAAATACTTCTTCTCAATGTAATTGTGGGAGGCGGAGACTTAGAAATAAAAGGCTTATAAGAAATTTCTTGCAAATCTTGTGAAATCATTTGTTTCTGGACTTGGAGTTGATGTGCTTTAGCTTTTCTGTGATAGCATGGCTAGGAGCATAATCTTTTGCAGAGTGTGATAAGTGTATCTTCTTTTGTTATCCGTTCCATTTAAAGTTTGTTAGATATATGCTATAAATCTGCCATTATCAAGTTTAAATATGCTGTTAGGCTTCAGTTGTTCTATTGCCTGCTAGGGGAAATTATAGATTTGAGGTTAAGTTTGTTCTAATTGCTCTGTCTTCACCGTGCGAGCTAGGTCGTCGGTGAAAGATACCGATTTTAACCAGTCTGCCCTTAGATTTATAATTTTTCGCTAGATCTGTTTCACTTTGCCTTGTGCTCTTGGTTGAAAGTGATCTTAGACTGACTGGACACTTTCTTCTTGGATTTGTTTTGTTGTGAAGCTGATAGCATAGATAAGATTGATAGTTTAGGGTTTTACAATTAATGTTTGATAAGCTTCTCTTTTCTGCCTTACCCTACCCTCTCTTTCTTTTCGGTGAATGATCCATTTTTATTTTATTTATTTGTCTTTTATTTAAATCTGCTGACCCATGAGAGTTAGATCAAAGAATCAAGTTAAATCTGATAAACAACTTTTGCAACTACTGAACAAGTTCAGGAACCCCCTATAAGGTAACAGAGTAGTCCATATTGAAATCTATTCCAGAAGCGAAAAAGAGTGAATAGACATTCGACCCAACTCTGTAACTCGCACCTTGGATAACCAGCTAGATCCTAAAGTGAGTGGGATTCGTCCCGTGGGTGTCTCCGGGGCTTCCTTGCCCATCCTTCCCGGGGTGTGCATGAAAGCTGGACCAACACCTAATTGGCGCTAGAAGGAGGGCCATGAACTCAGTTCAAGTATTGTAAGGGCATAACAGCAACATTTGTAAGGACCCACACTGAACTTCAGTGCAGTGTTGTTAGTACAGTTGTCAGTGCAGTATTTAAAATTGCCAGAGAAGACCTCAAGTTAAGAACAGTTTTATCTCCACTGGCAGTTATCCAATCACAACTCAGAATAGCACTATCAACCAAGTAATAATGGCAAATTGGTTGGGCCCCACTGCTTTGAATATCCCGGGTATAGCCCATGACCTTCCCAGAAGCCCGAAAAGGTATCTCCCCAGATATAAACATGATGGGACAAGAACTGCAGAAGAACATCTGCTTGCTTTCAAAAATGCTTTAAAATTGTTAAATATACAGCATGAAGATGTTGCCTGCAGATTGTTCCCGTTCACTCTCCAGGAGGGAGCTTATGACTAGTTTTTAAACCTCACCAGCAATTCCATTACTAGTTGGGATGATCTAGAGAAAGCTTTTATATCATAATTTGGGGAAGTGATAGACCCAGGTGTGTTATGCCAACAATTTTCCAGCATCAAGAGAGAGTTGGGAGAAAGCTGTCGAGGTCTTTCAATATGAGGTTCCAAAGAGCTTACGAGTAGAATGATCGGCCATTACATCCCAAATGCAAATCCGGCCTTAGAAATCTACAAGAATGCATTGGATTCGGTGACCTCTATTTTTCTCAAGAGAGACATTAATATTACAACCCTGGCAGGGGCTTATAAAGAAGCCTTAATTCTTGAAAGACAGCTAGGGCCTCAAATTCTGAGCAGTCCTTTGATATCCTATGTTACACAAAACATGCCTATTCCAGATCTCATTCCACATCATGAGTTAGTGCCAACATGTCATGCCCTACCCAAGGAGACTCCGTTAACTGTGACATCCACTCAGCATGTGCAAAATACAGAGAAAAGTTCTGACAAGTTCAAAGTGGAAGTGCTTGAACTGAACAGTTGTGATCTGGTGCCACCCAAATCTGAAGTTTTTCCTGGTGAGTTAAATTTTCCTAGAGATCAAAGAAATATTGATATTTTTAGTTCACCCAAAAACAGTACAACCAGGGTTTCAGATTCTGTCACTTTTTCCGAAGAGTCAGAAAGTCTTGTACAGACTCCTATGGATGAAATGCAAGATTTTCAACAGTTAAAAAGAGACAATTATGATTTGAGATGTCAGAGTCCAGAACCTAACAATGATCCTTCCTCATCAGAGGATGATGAAAGTGAGATTCAATCTCACTATACAAAGGTAACTGAGGAGGATAACATCATTGAGGATATGAGGGAACTTAAAGCTGACATCACCCTCCATGAATTGCCTCAGATTGTTGAACAAAAGGTTAACTTGATTGAGGCTTACTCTGGGCCACCTGTTGGATTTCAAGAAAAGGAGGAAAAGATAGTAAATATGAATGTGGTCGACCAACTTGGAATTGATGAAGCTGTCTCAACATAAGCCCGCAACTTCTGAACATAATGTCAAAGAAAAGGCTATAAAGCGTGTTGATGCGAGATATTGGATCTTATAATTTGGCAAGCCGAAAAGTCGGGAACGATTCTGACTCCAAACCATCACAACAATGACAGTTGGATATTACACATTGATGAGGTTAAATCTAAGCAAGGCTCAGGTGAAAAGGAAAATTGTAAACATTCTGCTAGAGGGATAAAAATTGAAGTCTTGGATATTGAAGCAGTACAACAACCACAAAATGTTCAAGTTGTTAAGAACCAGGGCATACAGATAAAACATGTTTTTTTTCAGTTGTCATATAATTTTTAAGATGTGGTGGTCTGGGTCTGTCAAGATTTTAAGATCCTGGGGGTTTTTTACATTCAGTCCTTTTGAAAGAACTCTGCAAACCCTTCAATTAGAAGCATAAACATGTTATCATATGATTTGTTATTATATGATTTGTTTAATTTGAAGGAGTTGCAGATTTGTTTTTCAAATGGGACGGGGAAGACAGTAAACACAAGTCTTTCCCAGATAGCAAATTTTTGAAGCACAGTCTGGAGTGCATTTTGTCAACAGGACCTGAAAGGTAATTTTTCTAAATTACTTGTGCATGGTCAAAATTTTTTAAGGCACCATTTCTCTGCTTTCCCAACTGCTGCATTTTTTGAGTATGAAGGAAATTTGTAACATATGTATACATTGTAAATAAGCTTTATTTGTTTCAGTTTTATTTCTTTGTCTGTACAGTTTTAATCTGTTTCAGTTTAATTTTAATGCTCTGCAGTTCTTTTAGTTGCTTCATCTTAATTTTTAATCTTTAGTTGTCTGTACAGTTTTAGCTTGTGCAATTTTATTTCTTTTGTCAGTGCTTTTTATTTCCTTTCTTTGTCTTTTTATGTCAGCTTGCTGTTTAAGTCTGTCATAAGTCTTTTGTTTTAGTTTTATTTCTTTGTCTGTACGTATTTTGTTTCAGTTCTTTTTTTTGCTGTCTGTTCAGTTTATTTTATTCCCTTGCCTGTATAGTTCTATGCTTTAGTCTGTACAATTTTATTTTGTTTTGCTTTAAGGCCTGTTTGTCCTTGAAAGTCTATGCAAAGTCCTTTAGCTTCTAAAGGTTTCTATTCTTTGCCTTTGTCTGAGCATCAATGAAAAGTCAGCCTGCTGAAAATTATTTTATTCCTAGCTGATAAATCCATAATCCAGTGCCCCCCCATTCTGCTCATTATTCTAATAGAGATAGTCTGCTTGCACTGAACTGTAGAACTATTTTGTTATCCAGGATGAAGGTAGAGAGATGATTGGATCTTGTGTCTTACTTGCCACAGTTGTTTTAATGATAGAAAAACTACTATGCTGTTTAGTTGGAGGAACTCCCGGGGAATCCAAGAAAAGCTGGTTATGAGAGGGGACTATGATTCATGCAATTATTTGGGTATCCACAGAGGCTATCAGTGCCTAGACTGAAACAGTTCGGGATTGATCAAAGTTTCAGATTGATCAAATGTTAAAAGAAAATTGTAATTTCCCTAAAATCATTTCAGATATTGATATATTTCAGAGGGAGAGATATATAAAAAAAAAAAAAAAAAAAAAAAAGAGAAGAGGAAAAAGAGAAAAGAATTACATAATGAAGAGGCAGCCAATATTAGATTCTGCCCTACAGTTGTAAATTTGGGTCGTGTAAATCTAAAGGGTAACTCTGTTTAGGCTGTAAAAGACTAAACTAGTAAACAGAGCTCTACTCGGTTTCCCCTTTTACAATCTAGAAAAGTTGATTAATCCAAGTTTATCATTCAATCCAGTCATTCTTGAAGAAAGTTTTATACCCTTTGAAATTGCACATCAGAAATCTTCCTTAAAGTAATCCAGCCTAATATGTCCTTGGAAAATTTTAACAGCTAGCAGTTGGTAGTCAATTTATTGTGAAGAATGTCTGTGGCAAGGCATGATGCATGGTCTTTTTGTTTTGAAACCAGAGTATTGGGTTCTAAAATAGTGCTACTATTTTATCCGCAGATATCGCCATTTGTTGAGAAGCAACACACCCCCACTGAAAAATGAGATTCCAATCCTCTTGAAAGCCCTGAACTTCCATTTTTGCAGCAGGGACACTCTTGATAATTTTCAGGTTTTAAATCCAATTTGCTTGCCTCCTTTTTAAAGTTGTGCTTTTTATTGCATTCCAGTTGTGTTATCCAAGAATTCACTTTTTACATGCTAGAATCATTAATGCACAAATAAAATCTCGCACCGGTATCGAGAAAAATCCAGAAAACAGATTGCATAAATTCATGAAAAATCAAACTTTCCATTTTTGGTAGTGTCGCGATATCGCGACACTTCCATTTTCGGAAATGTCGCGATATCGCAACAGGTAAATCAAAAAAGTAGCTAAGTCATTTAAGTGTAGCGAAATCGCGACACTTTCCATTTTTGGAAGTGTCATGATATCGCGACGTTTCCATTTTTGGAAAGTGTCGCAAAATCACTGCCGAACGGAGGAGAGAGAAAGAAAACGTACGGAAGGGTACGATTTCGCGACATGTCGCGAAATCGCGACATGTCGCAGAATCGCGATAGGAGAGAGAAAGTCCTAAGTTGACCAGAAGTGCATTCCAGCGGGAAACAAAAGGCGTCCTGGGGTAGCGACACGTGTCAAAGCGTGAGGCAGACAAACAGAAGCCGACATGCAAGCTTGCTTTAGGGTTTTTAGCCTGATTTAATCTGTTTTAACCTTTAAAGCTTCTGATTTAATGATTTTAAAGTACTAATTAATCTTTTGTCTTTCATACAGGATTCCATCTAGCACTTGCGGGACAACCGGGAAAGGCCATAAAGTCGAAGTTAAAGTGCAGATTTGATCGAAGACCACCATGCTAGAGGAGAAGAAGCCGGTAAATGCATTCAATGGAGATTTATTGCAAAATTAATAGCATGGAGACAATTTCAACGCAGGGATGGCTTTGCGGAGATCAGATCTGAGAGAAGTGGTGACTCATCCGGCTCACCAGCAGAATTAATGGAGGCATTTATTTGCAGCTACGGATGAATGCAAGTGGCTTTAGATTTTATCTTCTCCATTTATGGCAGCTGACTCCCCTGATTTGCGGAAGGGTTAAGTTCTATCTGGACTTTGATTTTAAATGGATTTTTATTGTAAAACCCGAGTCCTAGGGTTTAGATGTGATAATATTTGCAGTTATGAGAAGAAGATATTTTTGAAAAGATCAGGGTCTGTCTTGAGTCTATAAATACTTCTTCTCAATGTAATTGCGGGAGGTGGAGACTTAGAAATAAAAGGCTTATAAGAAATTTCTTGCAAATTTTGTGAAATCCTTTGTTTCGGGACTTGGAGTTGATGTGCTTTAGCTTTTCTGTGATAGCATGGCCAGGAGCCTAATATTTTGCAGAGTGTGATAAGTGTATCTTCTTTTGTTATCCGTTCTATTTAAAGTTTGTTAGATATATGCTGTAAATCTACCATTATCAAGTTTAAATATGTTTGTTAGGCTTCAGTTGTTCTATTGCTTGCTAGGGGAAATTACAGATTTGAGGTTAATTTTGTTCTAATTGCTCTGTCTTCACTGTGCGAGCTAGGCTACCGGTGAAAGATACCAGTTTTAACCAGCTGCCCTTGGATTTATAATTTTCTGCTAGATCTGTTTCACTCTGCCTTGTGCTCTTAGTTGAAAGTGATCTTAGACTCGACTGGACACTTTCTTCTTGGATTTGTTCTCGTTGTGAAGTTGATAGCATAGATAAGATTGATAGTTTAGGGTTTTACAGTTTAATGTTTGATAAGCTTCTCTTTTCTGCCTTACCCTACCCTCTCTTTGTTTTCGATGGAATGATCCATTTTTATTTTCTTTGTTTGTCTTTTATTTAAATCTGCTGACCCATGAGAGCTAGATCAAAGAATCAAGTTAAATCTGATAAACAACTTTTGCAACTACTGAACAAGTTCAGGAACCCCCTGTAAGGTAACATAGCAGTCCATATTGAAATCTATTCCAGAAGCGGAAAAGAGTGAATAGCCATTCGACCCAACTCTGTAACTCGCACCTTGGATAACCAGCTAGATCCTAAAGTGAGTGGGATTCGTCCCGTGGGTGTCTCTGGGGCTTCCTTGCCCATCCTTCCCGGGGTGTGCATGAAAGCCGGACCAACAGAAACTCTACTGGAAAATGCTCCTAAGAATCCTGGATGAATAACCCAATCTGAAATCATGAAAACCAAGGATTAGACAAATGAACATCATTTAGAAACATCCAAATAAAAAGGGGTAGATATCTTCAAATGAAAACAAATGGACCATTTGCCTTTGCTTAGTGTGTGAATTGTGATTCATTTTGTATTCTTGAAACAATCCATATTCCATCATTTGTTTTACATTTAGGCTATAGGGTATCACTCATTAAGAATGTGCCTCTGCATTGCTCCACTGCCAGCCAGGCATCCATAGCCCCAATGGATATGACCTTGATCTCTTCTAGACCTTGCTCTATTGCCAGCTAGGCATCTATAGCCTCGGTAGAGATTATCTGAATCACCTAGGCATTAGATTAATTTTACATTTACTTCTTTTCTTTTATTTCATCTAGACATTGCTCCACTTCCAGTCAGGCATCCATAGCCTCGGTGAAGATTATCTAAACCTTTTGATTGATTTGGCTTTTCTTTCCTTCTTTTTTTTTTTTATTAAGCATTGTATTGCTTTGCAAAATTTACCTGCCACCTGGGTTAGAGACCACTTAAGGCTAAATATGGAGTGTATTAGATTTTTGCCTTAATTTGCAAACCAAAATGACTTTATCCTTCAATATTTCAAAGAATACCCTTTAATATGTGAGTTACATATGGAGCTTTAGTGAAATGTTTCATTGTTCCACCTTCCACCATATTAGTCCACAATATAAGAATGATTACTAAATAATTTCATCCCCCTTTTCCTCAATTCCACCTTATCCCAAACTAGGCAGTCCACCCTACATGGCACATAAACACTAGCAACAAATAAACTAGGAGTTAGTAGCTATCATAGACACAACCTCAACTATAGGGACAAATCCAAAAATGCAACACTCAAAAATAAACCAAACCAAACCTAATGAAAGCTAACAAGAAAGTAACTAGCAACAACTTGTAAAACAAAGGCTTATGCACAAAAGCACCATACAAAGAAAAAGCTAAAAGTCAAAGCATGAAAACCCAAAAGCTATATACAATAATGTACAAGATTATGCAAAAGTTAGGATATGATTTCCCTAGATCCCAAACATGATTACTACAATTCAAAATATATTTATCATGATAGGCATGCCAGGCTTTATAGGTATCAAGCCAAAATAAGATTAGGCCAAAAAATACAAAGGCCCTTATTTTACCTCTCTCACCCCACCAATTTGATTCAATCCCATCACTGCCATATTTGAAATTTGATCCATTAAACTCATGAGTCCACAACTGGTTTTGAATTATTTTATGTTTACTATGTGGGATGTTTATCACAATTTCTCTCGACATTGTGTGAGTTCCCATTTTCAATTCATTGTTCAAAATACTATCCTCATTGTTATGATTAGACATGAGCTTTTCCAAGCTTGACCCTATTTCTAAAAATTTTCCTACCAAACCACTATTCATAGTTTTAGACCAATCATAATTATGTAGCAGTTTGCAAGCATCTAGGATATCTACTATATAAGGATCATTATAAATTTGTATCTCAGGTTGACTAGTCAATTGTTGATGAACTTGATTTAGCAACTCAAACACATCTACTTCTATCTTGTTCAACATAGAAACCTTATTATTAGTGTGAGTAGGCATTAATTCAAATTCTTTGTTAACCACAAATGACACTTCATTATCAACAACATTCAAATCCAGCAAACAATCATGCAAACTTTTACCTAGCATTCAAATGGTTGAAAAGAAAGGCTGAGATTCTACCTTTTGTACATTTTCATTTACCAAGCCTTGGTGAGCCATTGTAATTCCTTCTTTTCCCTCATGGTTTTCATCATCCTCTTCTTGTAGCCCTTCCTCTTCATCGATCACCTATTTTTCAAAAACACCAAAATTAGTCACCCAATTAAAAATATGCCCATCCTTTTCAAACCATAAATTTTTTTGGTCAAGGGATGTGTCAAATAAAATATCTTCCTGATCAATGACTTGAGTCATCTTGAATAAAGTAATATTTTCCTCTAGATCATCAACTATATCAAATTCGAACCACTCATGTTCTAGAGTTTTCTCTATCTGAGGTAACATAGGTGTTATAGGATTGTTGGGTGGGATAGGGATTTCAATTTCTTGCACCTCAAATGGGAAAAAAGTGAGTGATTCCTCTTCTTTCATACCATATTCAGATTCTTCTTCAGGTTCAAGTTCATTCAAGCTATGACCTTCTTCAGATTCATCTTCCTCCATTTTTGAAGGTTCATTTATTTCTAAAATTGAACCAATCTCTATATTTTGATTAACTTGATTACCACAATCCTCATTGATGGGTATTGAATTTGAAAATTGCACCTCATTTTGGATGATATCTAAGGTGGTTGTAACATCTAGACAGTCAATTTTATCCCGTTGATTGCTGACATTAGACATCATTTTATCCAAGGGTGCCAAATTGGAAGGTTAGTACTGGTTGGGATACATATCACTTGGATAATATTTCATCATGGGAGAAGGTTGTGCATCAGCCTAACTCATTTGTGGTATCTAATTGTGAGCTTTAGGTCTAAGTAATGATAATTGACCCACATTAATACCTTTCAAAATCCACTGTTGTTCTAATGTTATTGCCTCACTGTAGGCTCTAGGTAAGGATGGAATTTTAAGAAGTCTCCCTAGAAACATAGAAGTAAAGGGGTCTAAGGCTCCCATGTATATTTGAATGGCTTCTTCTTCTGAAAGGATGTAATGTGTCACCAATTCGGTATACAACCTATGGAACCTATCATTGAATAGTCTCATGGATTCATTAGGTTCTTTACGGATAGAGACAAATTGATTTAATATCATAACTGGGTCAACCAATTTTCCAAAATGGTTGAGAAATGTTGCTTCTAGTTGATCCCAAGAGGTGATAGAACCTAGAGGTAAATTGATATACCAATCATACGCAACCTCATCTAACATGTATGGAAACATCCTACAAGCAACATCTTCATGCATAATTTGCAAATGACTCATACTATTTTTGAAGGTATGAATGTGTGCTTCAGTTGACCTCATTCCATCATGCCTAAATTGAGGTAGATAAAACATAAGATATATAGGCACATCATGTGAAGGTCCATGTATATTTAAAGGACTACCTATCATCATTGGAGTAAACATTTCCATTAGTGGACCTTAAAGAATATAAATTTAGTACCAATTTTGTTAGTCAAAGAAATATATCTTGTAAAGATGTGTGAAACATTTGTAGGCAGCAAATCCACCTCCCAGAAGAAGAAGTGATCCATGGATTTGCACAGTTTTGTTGAGTTTTGCTCAATTTTGACTAAAGTGTACAAGTGTCAAAACGTACAAGCAAGGAGAAAAATGTACAAGGTTGCACATGTACGATGTGAAATGAAATGAAATTAAGTTGAAATGTGCATTTGGGGTTAATTTGATAAAAATCGAATTAGACCTTAGTAAACCTTGTAAAAAGATTTGTTTTGGAATTAGTTGGGAATGGCAGTTGTAAATGATGTGATGCTTCAGAAACCACTTTGGAATGGTTTGGGCATGCATTATATAGCCCCCCTTATTCATTTTTTGGTTGTTCATTCATGTTCGTTCATACTCATATGCAGTTCATTGTTGGTTATTGATTGAAGGTTCATTTATGTGATTGTTGAGTAGAATTATTGTTCATTGTTGAGATTGTAATGAATGATGGAAGATATGTACAAGGATACTGATAATATGAATATGACAGTCATTTTCCTCATTTCATTATCTTTGTGAATTCCATTGTATGTTCTGGATGTTGCAGGTTGAATAGATAATGTTTACTACTTATTTTGCTATGAGAATGTATGGAATTATCTTGTGAATGATCTTGGTTACCTACAGACTTGGTGTGAAGGATGGAATTGATTATATGAGATTTATAGCTATATTTTGATGTTTCCAGGCTAGTTGTATGATTTTTGGAATCATCCATGAAGAGTATAACTCATTGTTAGTGGTTTAGGGTTTTGCATGTTATGGAGAATTGGAGCAATTGAGGCATAGAAACTTCCCAAAATATATCTTGGAAGGATTGATGATGCAAAGTGATAGATCTGAATATTAGTTGCAGCAAGGGTTCATACAAACCATACAAGCATAGTGCCAAATCGTACAAACTATTTGATTACCCGATTTGGTAATAAAAGTTGCAACCCAATTCTACCAAATAAGGAAATATTGCTAGTTTGAGGAAATCGATTACAAAACTGATCGATTTGACTTACAAAACCTATTCCAGTGAGTTGGATGAGTACCAAATCATACCAGGTATAGGGTTGTATGATTTGGATCATACAACTATATGATTTGGTGATCGTACAAGTTATTTTGGCAAGTTGAACTAGTGTACGATGAAGACCGTACAGGTTGTACGACTTGTGCAAGTTGGGTTTTGATATCTTGTGGATCATTTCCATAGCTTCTAAAATACCTCCCCATAAGGAATACTACACCACTATCATCTACATTTGGCATTATTGCCTTATCAAACTTTGGCATTTTTGTTAAAATGGGTCAAAAAGTGTTGCAATCAAGAAGATCGTACAAGTGATAAACTTGAGTACACAAATTGGAGGTGAATGATAGACACAAATCTACAAAGGTATAGGAGATGGGATCAAGGAGAGGAAATCCTAGTTAGAAGGAGCATGAGAATTTCTCAAAGGGGGAACATGAACAATGTTGAACACAATACATATGAACCAGTGATAGAGCAAGTATGGACATCTGACGAAGCAGAGATTGAGAGGTTGGATACATTGTTGATCGATACGGAAGAAGAGGAGAAAGAAGCACCTAGATTCGAGATGAGCATTGATGTAAGAGAAGGTATTAATGAGGAAACTATGTGAGAGTGAAGGGAGTGGATGGTAACACCTGAGAAAGTGGTAGATAGGTTGCAAAGGAGTGTGGTGGATGGGAGTCAGGCACTAGAGCAACAACACACGAGGTCTCAAGAGGAAGGACCAAGGCCACAACCTACACACCAATGAAGGAGATCATAGAGTGAAGATGCATAAGAGATCGATAGATGACTATTTGATGAATATAATATTCCTTGAGTAGATGGTTCCGATGAGGACCAACAAAGTGAGTCAACTATAAGGTGGAATCAGTCAAGGATTCTAGGTGATACTTCATCAAGTGAAGAAGAAGAAACACCACCAATGGCCCATGTAGGCAATCATATAGGAAAACAAATATGCCCACCCTTTATGGGTGAAGGCAAGGAAGACCCGACAAGACACATCGAGACATGTATAACCATCTAGAGAGAAAATGGTGTAGACCAACCAGATGAATGGTTATGATTGTTTCCTACTACATTACGAGGACTGGCCATAGATTGGTACCTAAAAAGGTAAAACACACCAAAATTCCAAGCATGGAATACAATGAAAGATGAATTCATTGAGGAGTTTCACCCCTTGAAAGATGATGGAGATATCATAACTGAACTTTGTGCCACTAAATAGAAAGTTGATGAAGATGTGAAGTCATACAACCATCGATTGAAGCAGTTGGTGGACAAGATGCAAATGCCTCTAGCAGATGTGCTAGTAAAATGATGGTTTGTAGATGGGTTGCTACCTAGATACAAGAAGAAGATGAAGGTAGTGCCATCAACTACATATGAAGAAGCCTTAAAAAATGCAAAGAATTTTGAAAGTGAGGCCAAACAAACAATCATGAGGATGATAACACATGTAAGACGTGATGATTCAGAGAGTGAGGAAGATGATACAATCCAATAGATAATACAATCATTTCAGAGGGAATTTGAAAAATTAATTAAAGAGGTGAAAGGGAAAGTCAAGCAAGATCGAAAGGACATTTGGTGTACAGATTGCAAGTCTGAAGGTCACATGAATGTGACTTGTCCTCGCAATGATTATTGCCACATTTACAATGTGCTTGGACATGAAGTGATACAATATCCATTTAATGCAAAGGTGCATCCACAGGTTCTCTCTATCCAAGAACAGGAGGAGAAACTGAAACCTCAAGTGAGTGGCCAGCAAGCCACCAATGGTGGTTATAGGAATAACCATAGAGGGGGAAGACAATATCAAGGCAACCGAAAAGGAGGACAGAGTCACTTGTAGTATGATTCAGAGGGGAGACCAATCATACAATGTCGCAATTTCTAGGAATGGGGGCACTTTATGAAGAACTATCCTTTACCCCAAAAATAGGAGATACAACAAACAAACACTACACACATGTGTAGATGGTGTGGTCTAGGGAACCACAAGGAAGTGAATTGTCCAAAGCAAGTGAGTTCCAGTAACCCATAGAATATGAATTTTTTGGACATAGAGGTACCTCCAGTTAGTGAGGAGACCAAAGAAGTACTAGTCATAACAAGGAACCAGGCTAGGAAAGACAAGTATCCAAAACCTACCAAAGAAAAGAAGTGATGGCAAGTGGCAAAGAAGGTACTTGATGAAGAAGCAAAGAAGGCAAAAGAATGGAGAATAGTGAAAGAAAAAGAGTTAAAGAAACCATTAGAAGACATAGTGGTTGTGCAAAATTTGGTAGCACAAGTTTTAAATATGACTATTGAAATTAAGATGGCAAGCTTGCTAGAGGCCATCCCATCATTGCATAAAGCGATGGTGGAAGATTTGAAACCTCATAAGGTGATGGAGGTAGAAAGCCAACCAATCAAAGAAGAGGAACAAAAGAATTATTTTATGGACCCCACCATATTGATGATTGATGTTGGGAAGAAACCCGCATTGGTCCATATGGAAATCTTAGGGCATAGATTGATGCAAGTCATAGTAGATGGAGGATCTAGCATTAATGTGCTACCTGAGAAGACTTGGCAAGAACTTGGTGCTCCATCCTTATGGGCACCTAGATTCTAGTTATATGGTGTTGACCAGTATGGAATAGAGACAAAGGGTGTCTTAACTACACAATAAGTCAAAATAGTTGACCAAGAGTTTGTCTTGGATTTCATTGTGATTACAATGCAAAAGCTAGCATACGATGCTTTGTTGGGGAGAGGATGGCTAAGAATAGCCAAAGTTAATCACAACTAGGGAAAATATCAGATCACTTTTAAGAAAGGATAGCATAAATATATGATCAATTTGAATAACCAGAGGATTAGTGAGGATATGGCCATGACTGATGAGTCGGGTAGTTCTTCTGGTGATGAAGGTTATGAACCTAATGAAGAAGGGATGTTGTACCTAGAAGACTATAGCGAAGATGAAACTCGATCTGATAGTGGACTACTCCATTGGAAAATGGAGGAGTACAAGGTTTTTCAGCCCACCTACCTCTATATTAACATAGAGGAGACCATAGAAAAACAAGATGAGATGAAGGTCAGCTCGAAACCTAAGAAAGAGGAAGAGGAGAAATGGTCATTTCCTAAGAGCTTTGCAGAATACACAGTAGGAGATGCTAAAATTGATGTGAGACCAATGCATCCTATGAATGTGGAAAAGGCAATGATGGAGCCTACAAATATTAAGTATGAAGGACCTCGGATGGTGGATGTAAACCTAGGAACAGAAGGAGAGCCTAGGATGATCCACTATGGTGATGACTAGGACCCAGTACTGAAAGCAATAACTTTTAAGATATTCTTGGAGTACAAGGATGTCTTTGCATGGATGTATAAGGACCTGAAGGGGGTACCACCTGAGCTATGTGTCCACAAGATTATGCTAATTCTCGAGGCACAACCAATGAGAAGAAGACCATATAGGATGAATCCTAAGTATGCAGCATTGGTAAATACAGAAATTGAAAATATGTTAGAGGTAGGCATCATTTTTAGAGTCATTACCAGTGAATGGGTTTCACCTATTATGGTCACCCTAAAGAAGGAAGTGGATAAAATCTGAATATGCATAGACTTCAGGAGTCTGAATGTAGTGACAATTAAATATCCCTTCCCTATTCCCTTCACAGACTCAATTCTGGAAGAGGTCGTAGGACATGAAATCTATTCATTCCTAGATGGGTTTTCTAGGTATAACCAAATAAGCATCATCGAGGAGGATAAATTGAAGACCACATTCATCATAGAGAATGGCATCTATGCATATAATCGAATGCCATTTGGGTTATGTAATGCCCTTGCTACATTTCAGTGCATTATTCTGTACATCTTTGATCAACTAGCCACAGGAAATTTCAAGGTATTCCTGGATGATTGGTCCATCTATGAAAAGATCAAAGATCATTTACCTAGTCTCAATGAGTGCATGAGTAGGTGTAGGAATGCACAAATCTCCCTAAATCTAGAAAAGTGTTTTTTGATGGTACCATATGAGAAACTATTGGGACATATAGTGTGCAACGAAGGGTTGAAGACCGATCCTGACAAAATCTATGTCATACTACACATGGAGGAGCCATATGATGTGAGCTCTTTAAAAACCTTCCTGGGATCTACAGGATACTATCGAAGGTTTATCAAGAATTATGTGCACATGTCCTACCCACTAGATTCTTTAACCAAGAAGAATATTCCCTTTAGATGGATGGAGGAGCACCAAGGAGCCTTTGAGGAGTTAAAGGCTAAGCTAGTCAGTAGTCCCATTTTGGTGTTCCCAAATTGGGATAAAGAATTCCATGTCCATATTGATACCTCAAACTTTGTAGTTGGATGTGCATTGGCACAAGAAGGACAGTTTAGGTTGGATCAACCTATATTTTTTGCAAGTCACCTATTGTCAAGGGTGGAGAGAAATTATAGTACAATAGAGTGAGAAGCTCTAGGGATGGTATATGTAGTACAGAATTTTAGGCATTACCTATTGGTAAACCCTTTTGCCTTCTATATGGACCATCAGGCTTTGTTGTACTTGATAAATAAGCTAGTTATACAAGGATGAGTCAATAGGTGGCTCATCACCTTACAAGAGTTCATATTTTGAGTAGTGGTGTGACCTAGTAAGAAGCATGTGATTGCAGACCAATTATCTCGAATACGATCAGGAGAACCTATAGGAGTGGGGATTCCAGATGAATTCCTTGATGCTCAATTATTTATAATCAATATTGTTCCATCATGGTACAAGTTGATTGGACAATACCTATCCATAAGGGAGTTGCCACAAGAGTTGATGACAATAGAGAAAAATAAAGTAATCATAAAGTCAGCACCTTTCCAGTTGATAGTGGGATTGTTGTACAAATTAGGAATTGATGGTATCCTAAGAAGATGTGTAATGGATGAGGAAATTAAAGTCACATTGAAAGAAGCTCATGAAGGATTGGTAGGAGGACACATGGGGCCTGATGCCACTACTCAAAAAGTACTCTTAGCAGGACTATGGTGGCCCATAATATATAATGATGCAAAGGAATACGTAAGAGCATGTGATACTTTCTAGAGAGTGGGAAAGCTAGTGCGAAGAGACTTTATGCCATTACACCCATCACAACCCTAAGAACTATTTGAGAGGTGGGGGTTGGAATTTGTTGGACCACTGAGAACAACTCATAGGAGAAAGTGTCGGTATATCATGGTAGCCACTGAATACCTAACAAAATGGGTTGAGGCATGGGCACTACCAGATAACTCAATAAAAAGTACAACATGATTCTTGTATGAGCAAGTAATTACAAGATTCGACATTCCACTACAAATAATGAGTGATCACAGAGGTCACTTTGTGAATGAGATCATCAAAATATTGATGACTAAATTTAGAATTTGGCACTCCTTGTCTAGTCCATATTACCCAAGAGCTAATGGGTAGGTGAAAGTGACTAACAAGGTATTAGTGTCAACATTATACAAAACCTATGGAATAGAGGGAGCAGATTGGGAGGAAAGGTTACCATCTATTCTTTGGGTATATCAAACTACCTTTAAGCCAATGATAGACCATACACCATTTTAGCTAATGTATGGTCAGGAGGTAGTAGTGCCAGTAGAATTCTTGGTACCAAGCCTATAAATAGCGATGGAGCATCGCTTAGGGGACCAAGAGAGTATGGAAGAATGACTAACGACACTGATTAAGCTAGATGAGAGAAGAGTCATGGCACAATGGGTGATCGAAGTGGCCTAGAAGAGAAGAAAGTTGTGGCATGACAAGCATCTTCAAAAATTAGAACTCAAGTAGGGTGACTTAGTTCTAAAGTTTAATGGAAAATGAGAAATCAAGCTGGGTAAGTTAAAAACCTTGTGGCTTGGTCCCTTCTAAGTTGTAGAAGTAAGGGACAATGGAGTAGTTAAATTATAGAACTTGAATGGGATAGAAGTGCTAGATACTATAAATGGTTCAAAGTTAAAGCCCTACAAAGTACAGTGTCTATTTATCATCGTAGAAGAAGTTGAATGAAGACAACAAGCCCAGTCCGATGACCAACAAAGTAGAATTCAAGGCCCACCATGGGAGGACCTTGACATGGGACTCACATGCCTATTCATAGAAGGGGAGGAGATAGGACCAATTATTGAACAAGAAGAGTTGGTACCTCAACCCGGTGAGAGGAGACACAAGTACATGTAAGGTTTGCAGATGGGACTGGAAGGCTTGAGGAAGAAGATGAAAGAGGGATTTCTCCAAGGGAAAGAAGGAATCCAGAGGATCAAGGGATGGTGTATCCATAGTTGGAGTATAGGGAATTACCCCAACCATCAGAATATCGAAGAAGAATGAGACTAATGGTCTGATATGCAGATAGGATGGATAACTTTGATATGGAAGCTCCAGAAGAGATAGGAGGTGACACCATGGAAGAAGAACTCATTAAATTCTCTCCATTAGCTTAGATAGGACTATTGCAATAGAGGATGTGACACCAGATCCAATAGTTGCAAGAGGAGTATGAAATATTGCAAGGTCACACTACAAGACTTCGAGAATGAACTATTCAAGACTTGGATGATACGATGCAAATGATGGAGGAGCAAAGAATAGTGAGGTCACAAGAATTAGAAGGCAAAGGGAAAGAACATGAGATGACACCACAAGTGAGTAGTTCATGACATGATGGTGCAAGTACGAGTAGGGGAGAAAACTCACAAAGAACACCTCATGGAATGTCCAATGACCCATCAATAGTAGAAGAAGATGAGGATATAGCTTGGTGAGACATTGAAGAAGACATTACACCACCTAGACCACAAGGTAATATACATGAGGATTCAAGTGAATCTAGTGATGGGGAGTTGCCTTGGCTAGTAAGAGAAGAAAGTTTTAATATTGGTGATGATGACTTCTTAGAACTACCGACACCTCATGTGTGGCCTGATCTTGAGACCTACGCAATCACTTATCGATAATTGAGGCAACAAAGGAGAGAAGTACAAAGACTTCAAATATTAATGACCTTGCTAGTAAATTGGTTAGAACAAAGAGATGATGATCATAATGATTCTAGTTCTGAGTCTGATTTCTTGAACCATATAGGGAGACTCTAGAAAATGTGTCTCCATAATGATGTTGGGAGCAAAGGTGATGGACACACTGACTATTACATGTGGATCATAGAATGAGAGCACTACAATAGTTATCACCTATAACACAAGGAAATGAAGGTCACTTGGCCAATATAGAATTGGTGGATATAACCCTAGTAAGAAATCAAAAAGAACCCCCAAGACAATAGCAAGGCCATGGAGGAGGAGTACATCCACTAAATACTGGGAGGGGTAGAGGATATTTTCCACCTAGAGGAGGTAGAGGATGAGGAAGGATTCGACCCCCTACTCCTAGATGGTCGAGAGATACACCATTAGCCTATTTGAATTGGACCAAGAACTTGCAAGGCATCCCTTAGTTGAGAGGGATTGTACCCAACCTAAGAGGAAGACAACCATGGGGATGACCTCCACTAACCCAACCCAGACCAAGAAGAGTGGAAACCAGAAGAGGATGGGGCCAAGAAAGGGAAGTCCCATGGAATGTTCACAGAGGTCCTGTATCAAGAGGATGTGGTCGAGGAAGACCTATGCAAGGAAGAGGCCTTATCGATAGAGGAAGAGTACGCTTTGTCGATGAAAGGAGTCAAGGACTACAAAGAACTCATTCACCAAGCTTAGAAGCTGATTTGATATGAGGAGATAGGTAGAGAAGTCACTCCAATGATAATGGATCAGTAAGAGCAACCCTACCTCATGGTCAATCAATAGAATGATGAGAAGAAGTATTGCCAAGAGGGAGTCCTACACATTGTAATTGCATGATCCCAAACTATACACATGACAATCAAAGAGAAGGAGATCAAATAGAGGGTCAGTTGGCATCTAATAACATGATCACCCATAATATAGAAGTGGGCAACCCAACTGATGAGTCAACAGATGGCATCATACAAGTGAATGTCACTATACGATTCCCATGATGATAAGCGTCAAAATAGTTATTGAAAAAAAGAAAAATATCTTAATTGTGAAAATCCTTTGGGATACAATTAAGATGGAAGGGGTTGAAAATCGAAATGATGGCCCCTTCTAGGAAAAAAAAGAGAAAAGAAAAAATTATCTTAATTGTGAAAATCCTTTGGGATACAATTAAGATGGAGGGTGGTTGAAAACCGAAAATGGCCCCCTCTAGGAAAAAAAAAAAAAAAGAGGCAAGAAAAGGACAAAATAGGGAAAAAGACAAAATCGCATGCACCAGAATACGAGTTGTCAATCATCAACATGCAGAGGAGCTAAGGTGGTAGAATTTAGGAATTAAGATGTTAGGGTTTATAAAATTATATAAAGCAAGTGCCATACAACAATTTCCTTTCCCGCTCGCAGATCGTACAAGGCAACATTGGAATTTCAGAGAATTGAAGGCAAAAAGGGTGCAACTGAAGAAATTTTCTATATGGGTAGTGGAAATTCACCAATTTACTCCATTATTTTATGACCCATTTTAATTGTGCACCACAAGGATTTTTATTTTTAGAAAAGCAACCCATTTGGAGAAAGAAGCTACCGAATTAGGGTTTTACTCCAGAGAAAACAAGTTTTTTTAGAAATCAAGTTGTAGGTAAATAAAATTTATTGTACGAGTGAGGGTTTGAGGAAAGGAAGTGCCAAATTAAACCCTTAGTGTAGAAAAGTGGAGCTAGGGTTTGAATTTCCAAGAAGAAAGAAAGGGAAAATTGCATGGAGGAAAAAATAAACAAACCCTGGTACAAAAATTTACCATAAAAGCATGAAATTAAATTTTTAAGTCTGCATGTGTGGAGAAGTAAGGAAGAATAGTCATACAATACTACCATACTATGGAAAAAATCTATTTTGGAGGAATATTGCACCAAGTGAAGGAGAAATTGCATGAACCCCACTAAAATTGCACCAAAAGGAGAGATTGGAGGATTCCGGAAAATGGGTTTCACAGATTTCACACTTGGGGAAGAAAAATGAGGGTTTTTGACCAAGTGATAATTTTTAAGGCTGTATGTATGATTTGGAGTAGTAATGGTATGATTCTGAGATATATTGTATGATTTCAGGCTCTCGGAGACCCATTTTGTGTAATTTTGAGGACTTTGTATGAAATTTTTTGTAGTGGTACAGACCCTGGTGAGGTTGTATAGAAGGGAGGCGCCCTTGTATGATTTGATAATAGTTGGTATGATTTTGGAGTGAGCTTGTATGATTTGAAGCACCAATTGTGCAATTTACTGCAAGTGTACGAAATCGGGTGCGATTGAACAGATCCGACTGGAGTTGTACGATCTGGGTAGGATTGTACGATTTGAAAGCATACATGTATGACTTGGTTGAGGCCTTGTATGATCCTGATAGTTTTTGTATATTTTGGAGGTAGCCGTATGGACTTTTGTAATGATTTTGTGTAGTATTGTCCTGAATTGCCGAATCAAGGAAAAGGTGTGCAAACGAGGGTTTCACTCAGTGATGGTAGAAGTATGAGCTCCCGATAAGAATATCGAGCTCATTCTGATCGCATTGTGGCATCTAGGGTAGATAGATCACCAGGACCATTGCACCAGAGAGAATCATGACCCAGGTGATCTCCCCTAGTTTACCCCATTCAAGACCAAGGACATCGATTTCAGTCACCCAGGAGGCGTGGTAATCATCCTTGGAGAGGGAGAGGAGGAAGGCCATGGAGGGGTCAGAGGCACTGGTGTGGTGGTAGGGGAAGATCACCACTGCAATACAGGAGGGAAGAAATGGAACCACCTAGGGCACCCAGAAGAGAACTTCGTAGTGAAGTTCACCGAGAAAAGACTTTGAAAGAACAGGAGGATGTTGGCAATTTGAGTTATTTTATATTGTCATTTATGTCACATGGTTCATTGATGTCAAATGGATCACATTGAGTTTTGGTGGCCAAAGCAATTCATAAATAAACATTTATGATATTTTGGAGAGCATGGATATATAGAAGGTTTTTATGAAAACCAAGGTAGGCAAAATAAAAGGTTTTATTTAAAACCATGGATGGCAGATTTGAAATGGGGTTTTCCTTAAAACCTAGATTGGATTTTCGTTTCGTCAAAAAAGATGCCCCGGTGATGGAAATATTTAGTTTAAATTTTAAATTATTTAAAATTAAAATTAAAATTTTAAAATTAAATATATTAATTTTAACATCGACTAAAGAAAGGAGGAAAGGCTATATTATTTTATAGCGCCGATGTCTAAAGAAAGAGGAAAGGCATATATATATATATGCCAACAAAAGCTTAGACTTCATAAGACCCCCAATGCTTATTTTTCGAATGCCTTCGATTGGGGAACGAATTGCGAAAAGAGAGAGAAGTGTGACTTTGGTCTATTGAAAAATCATTCGTGGAGTTTAATAAGACGCATAGGCATATTTGGCCTAGCGGTTCATGCACTGTGTGTTACGCAGGAGGTCCTACGATCGAGTCCCGTCGTGGTTATTTTCTTTGTTGAAGCGCTCGAAGCATTGTTAAGTTTTTCGAAGGGTGCAAAAGTTTATGATATAAGTTTTTGTTTGTGTCCCTTTGGACACGTGAGGGCGTGTGGCCCAACGATAGGCTGGCTGTGGTTAAAGCACTGAGAAAGGAGACGTCACACGATCGAATCCTATCAGGGACAGAGGCAAGTTAATAATTTTTTTAATATATTTTATTTTTCTAAAGTTGCCCTAGGAGGAATAAAGGTTGTGATGCATGTTTATAAAAAGAGAGATTTCTAGTGTTTTTCCTTTTGAAAGTATATCATATTATATATCATTGGAAAACGTATTTCGAGGGATATTTGATTAACTTGCTTAGAGGGAGAAATAAGGTGTATGTAAAGAGATATTTCTATTTTTGTAAAGGGTTTCAAAAGTGAAGGTTGTTTTGTTCTTTTTCAAAGGTGATTAATTCTTTCATGAGGGGACATGTTGTATCTTATTGAGTAGGAGTGATAAGGTGTTATTTGGATATTATTGTTGTGATATTAATCATGATCTCTAACCCTTGTTGAAATTTGAAAAGAGATTTAGTGGACATCCAATAAGGCATCAAAAGGTATGAGCAATATTCTCCATTGACTTTGTTTATGGTGGTTGATTTCTGAAATATCATTAGAGAGAAAAGGATTGATTGTGGTTTCCTTTTCGAAAGTGGTTGGTTGAATGCTTCAAGGTTTTTTGGTTTGAGAGTTGTGTTTAAACCTTGTTTTATAAGCATAGTTGTTGAAACCCATTGGTTATGCAAAGAACTTGAGTTAGAAAAGAACATGAGTATCATTGTTATGTGAGATTTGTGGTTGAGCATTGTTTGAAATATTTATGTTGGTTGATACATGCTTGGACTAGGGTTTTGTGAGAAAGAGTTGTACCTTGTGGTGATTAGTTGAGTTGAGTTGATTGAGCCTAGTCAAGTGATTGTGTGAGGTGGTTGTTCAAGTCCCATGAAACAAACAATTCTATAATTCTGATTTGGTTTGAGATTGAGCTTTGAGATTAGAACATATTGAGTCTCTAACAATTCTCTTTATGCTTCTATAATATTTGAGTTGAGTTAAGATTGAATTGAGTTGAGCTGAGATTGATTTGAGTTGAGATCATTGTGGATAATTATTGTCATCCATTGTAGAGTGCATTGCCATTCATTTTTGAATTCATCATTGAGCCTTGTCTTCATAGATTTGTGGATGAGATTTGAGTGATACTTGAGCATGATTGGTTGAGCCTTTGAGAAGGCTTTTGGGATAAATTTTTGGATAGATTTGTGGAAGTTTTTGTGGATGATTAATTGAGACTCTGAAAAGACTTTTGAGACATATTTGTAGATAGATTTGAGATAACATTTGAGCAAGTTCTTGGTGAGCTTGTTGAGCAGATTTTGAGCAAGTTCTTGGTGAGCTTGTTGAGTAGATTTTGGGCAAGTTCTTAGTGAGCTTGCTAGAGAAGCTTTTGGGCAAGTTCTTGGTGAGCTTGTTGAAGCAGATTTTGAGAAAGTTCTTGGTGAGCTTGCTAGAAAATATTTTGGGCAAGTTATTGGTGAGCTTGCTAGAGCATATTTGGGAAAGTTCTTGGTGAGCTTGCTGAAGTAGTTTTGAGCAAGTTCTTGGTGAGCTTGCTAGAACAAATTTTGGGCAAGTTCTTGGTGAGCTTGCTAGAGCATATTTGGGCAAGTTCTTGGTGAGCTTGCTGAAAAAGATTAGTGGATTGCCTTGCTGAGTAGATCAGTAGATTGCCTACCTGAGCAGATCAGGATTGCCTTGCTGAGTAGATCAGTAGATTGCCTACCTGAGCAGATCAGGATTACCTAGCTAAGCAGATTAGTGGATTTCCTACCTAAGCAGATGAGTGTATTGCCTAGCTTTGAGCAAATCAAAGTAATAATTTATATTGGGACAAGGATCCTTATTTCTATGTGAAATATTATAAGGATATTATCTTGTGGAGTACCCCACATTGGGGGAACCACGTTAAATATTGTGTCTCAATTGTGTGTGGTGATTTGTGCACTTGTTTACTATTGCTATCTATGTCATTAATGCACACTGTTATATTTGGTTATTGCAATTAAGGACACTAATTGATATTGGTTTGGAAAGAAAGTAAAAAGTGGGCACTATGTTGTTCACCCCCCTCTCAGTATAAGCTTGTGTTCTTCAGAGGACTTGCCCAGTGAAGTAGAGGAGGAGCAAGTGGACATAAATGATGTCACTTTTGGATAGCCAACAAGAGAATTTTGTAAGAAGTGGTTGATAAATAATAACACCAAGAATCCATTGAAAGAGGCACTAAGGAAGGTCAAAGTGAGTACTATAGCATAGATCCCACCACAAGACAAGGTATTCTTCAATGAATACTTGTTATAGATTCTATAGTCATAATAACCTACTAAGAACTACATGGTCGTACGAATGGGTAATAGGTATGTTAGGGTGGAGTTCATAGCAGAGGAATTTTGACAAACATTTAAATGGCCCATGTATGGATATCCAGTTTTGAAAAAAATAGTAGATCCCATTGAGACGCACAGGTTGATAACAATACTCACATATGTTAAGTCACATGTGGAAGCCAATATTTTAGGTAATGACACCCATGGGATTAAACAAATTCAGGTAAAGACTGATGAGTTGGCTTGTATGATGAATGTGGTTATGGCTTGATTGTCTAGAGAATCACAAGCTTTGGAGATGCCAATATAGATGGCACAATATGTGGAAGGTGTTTACAAGGGCATGAAGTATTATTGGGGAATATACTTATAAGAATAGATGTAGCAATTATTGATAGTGAGGAGGAAGATATTCACCATGATCTTTCATGCCACTGCACTTTTATTGGACACAGTATCAGGAATGGGAATTCACTTTCCTAGTAGGACCCAACCACGGGAAATAATAGTCGGTAAGCCTACAATACTGCAATGGATAAATATTGTACCTTTATCAAAGGCCACTCTAGATAAAAAGAAGGATAAGAAGAGTACAAAGCAACTAACATCATCGATGCAAGTCGAGTTTGAGATTGCATTTGATGAAGATGTCCATCCATGGAGAAAGAGAAGAAGATAGTTGGAACCGACCTTGGAACAACAGGCCCAATTCCAAATATAAGGGAGAAACCTAACTATTTTGAAGGGGAGGAGAGAGTACAACAATAACCTATCCCTATACGGATTCATACATGATGACAAAGGTAGAAACAGGTGAAGTCCATATCAAAAGTATAACCCGAGTTAGCACTAGAGGAAGGGTACTTTGATTTGGAGGGGTTAGATCTATAGAATTTTAATATACCAGGTCTCGAAGATATGAGAATAGTGGGATCCCCAAAATTACTCTAGACATATAATTTTACAATTTTTAATTCATCCAGATATTTGACTAGAACGACAATAGTACCACCAATTTCAAAAGCAAAATCCATATTGGAGGTTCCATTGGAAGAACCTAAGGAGACAAAGAAAATAAATTTTTTGATGAGAGGTGGTCACAACCAGTGGGAGCAGACAAATGCATAGGTGCCACAAGAAGAGCCTACTCCTGACCAAATAATCGTAACTCCAAGGGGAGTGCACCCTAACTCGCAAGATGAAGGGTTGACAACAAAGCAACAAGAGGACTTGCCTAAGTTGTAGGAGGAAGTCCAAGTACCGATGGAAGAGCAGTAGTCTCAAAAAGAAATTATTAATGTTGATGAGACACAATCGCCGGTAAGAGAAGAGATGAATAATATGGTAGCACATAGTCCACTACTAGAGGAAAAAGTAACCAACATGACTAAGGAAGTCAGAGGAAGTTCTCATCCATAGGTAGAAGAAGAGGAAGGGAAGACCCCACCAAAGGATAACATTGAGGAACTTTGTACAAAATTCCTAGTGGAAGTACCTCACTTTGATAAAGTAGAGGATGTGGGTGAAAATACCGATGAACAGGTGGAGCACTTCTTCCAATAGGCTAGTGAAATATTTTCCAGTGCCAGATTGCAATTTTGTATTGGTGGTGTTGGGAAATTGAAACAGTGGAGGGATCTAACCTTCGCTGAATTAGAAAATATTATAGAATGGGTGTGTAATAAGGATCGTACAAGGTAGATAATACACATACATTCACAAAATCCATGGTTATTCCCTGGAGGGGCAGTAACCATGATGCTTGAAAGACAAGATTTACAAGAGGAAGTGAAGACCAATTACTGCACAACTCCACGAGTGTATTTGGATAGGACAACCTATAAGACCTATCCATTTAACATAGAAGGTACATAATTTAAAAGAGAACCTTGGGAATTAGCCTTCACCATGAGGAAATTAGATTTCCTAACATACTGAATTGAGTGGTTCAGCTTGGGTCTTAAACAGGTTTACCAAGCTAAAGAAACACAACGAGAGGAGGTAGAAGCTACTCAAAAGGAGATGGTTGTGATGGAAGAAGAATTAATACATAACAAAACCATGGTTGAGGAAATAATGAATAAGGTATAAATAGAGCTAGCAAGCATGAAGCAGGCCCATGAAGATAAGCTCTGTTCATAGGAGGTATAAAAACAACTTTTGATCCAATAAGTAGAAGAGCGTATGAAGTAGTTGGAAGCGCAACTGGCAGCATAAAATGAATAGTTGGCTAGCCAAGCTAATCAATTGAAGGTAGCAGAGGAAAATATATAGGAAAGGAACCACAAAATTGAAGAGATGATAAAGGATACCACATGCTACAACGAGATTATTATGGATCATAAGACTAGGTTGAAGGCTAAGGATGAGACTATGGTAGCTTATGAAGCTGACATTCATCAACATCTACAATTTATTACTGAGAAGAATGAGGAGTTAGTCATAGTAGCTCTAATGGAAGCCATGTTGTCAAAAAATATATGCAAGGAGCATCTGAACATGAGAAGGAGTTGGGAGTATTTTTGACTCCTACAGAAGAGAAGGCTAATGAGTACGGGTTGAAATACTCAAAAGTTAGTTAGTACACAACTTGCTTGAAGTATGAGCATACAACCTTGCAACTTCTACTTGCTGATTATCAAAATTAGGCATTGGATAAGACAAAGAAGACTAAGACGTTGAGGACACCACCTGATTTAAAGGGGAGGGCAGATGTAGGCAACAAATCCACCTCTTAGAAGAAGAATAAGTGATCCATGGATTTGCACAGTTTTGTTGAGTTTTCTTCAATTTTGACTAAAATGTACAAGTGTCAAAACATACAAGCAAGGAGAAAAATGTACAAAGGTTGTACATGTATGATGTGAAATGAAATAAAATTAAGCTGGAATGTGCATTTTGGGTTAATTTGATAAAAATTGAATTAGACCTTAGTAAACCTTGTAAAAAGATTTGTTTTGGATTTGGTTGGAATTGGCAATTGTAAATGATACGATGCTTCAAAAACCACTTTAGAATGGTCTGGTCATGCATTATATAGCCCTCATTATTCATTTTTTGGTTGTTCATTCATGTTTGTTCATACTTATATGCAGTTCATTGTGATTAGTGATAAAAGGTTCAATTATGTGATTATTGAGTAGAATTACTGTTCATTATTGAGATTGTAATGAATGATGGAAAATATGTACAAGGATATTGATAATATAAATATGAAAGTAATTTTCCTCATTTCATTGTCTCTGTGAATTCCATTGTATGTTCTAGATGTTGCAGGTTGATTAGATAATGTTTACTACTTTTTTTTCTATGAGAATGTATGGAATTATCTTGTGAATGATCCTGGTTACCTACAGACTTGGTGTGAAGGATGTAATTGATTATATGAGATATTTATAGCTGTATTTTTATGTTTTCAAGCCAGTGTGCAATTTACGAAATCATCCATGAAGAATATAACTCATTGCTAGTGGTTTATGGTTTTACATGTTATGGGGAATTGGAGCAATTGAGGCATAAAAACTTCCCAAAATTTATCTTAGAAGGATTGGTGATGCAAAGTGATAGATCTGAATATTAGTTGCAGAAAGGGTTCGTACAAAACATACAAGCACAGAGTCAAATCGTACAAACTGTTTGATTACCTGATTTGGTAATAAAATCTACAACCCAATTATGCCAAATAAGGAAATATTGCTAGTTGGAGGAAATCGATTACAAAACTGATCGATTTGACTTACAAAATCTATTACAATGATTTTATTGAGTACCAAATCATACCAAGTGTAGGGTTGTATGATTTGGATCATACAACTGTATGATTTTGTGATCATACAAGATATTTTGGAAAGTTGAACTTGATTGAATTCGATGGAGGCACTAAATTAAAAATTATATTATATATATATTTCCCCTTTGCATTTACAAAGTATTTATAGGAAGGAATGGAAGGGGAGTTAGAGAGGAAGGAGGAAGGGAGGCGGGCGTGGAGGGATAAGGGGATAGGGAGGATGTGGAGGAATAAGGAGAGAATGGTGGTGGAAGAATAGGGAGGAAAGGAGGCGAGGGAGAGAGGGAATATAGGGAGAGATTTAAAAAAAAAAAACTTGCCGACATGGTGCCGACAGATTTGGAAGTGTGTTCACACTATGGCCAAAAATCAAGATATTTTTGAGCCACTTAGACAATAACCCTCTTCACACTTGCAACATTCTCCCCCTTAAAGTTGAGAGGACTGACTACACAGTCTCTCAACTTTATAAATTGAGCTTTAGCCATCGCTTTGGTGAAGATATCTGCAACGTTCTCCAAAGTGCGAAAAATTTAAGCTCAACAATTTCATGCTCCACCATGTCTTGGATGAAGTGATACTTCATATCAAAATGCTTCGTTCTACTATGGTGGATCGGATTGTATGCCAACTGAATGGCACTGATGTTGTCGTAGTAGATTCTGGTTGGACCACTTTGTTGCTCTCCAATCTCTTCCAACACTTTTCTTAGCCATAAGGCTTGAGTACTAGCATAGGTGACTGCTATATACTCAGCTTCTGTAGAAGATAAAGCTACCACAATTTGCTTTTTGGAGCTCCATGTTATTAGTCCTGATCCCAGACTAAAACAGTTCCATGAAGTTGATTTTTTGTCATCAATATTACTGCCCCAATCACTATCACTGAAGCCTACAAGATTGATAGTGTTACATTTATGGTACTGGATTCCAAAATCCAATGTACCCTTCACATATCTGAGAATTCTCTTAGCTGCCTGCAAATGCAGTTCAGATGGGCTAGCCATAAATCGAGAGACAAGAGAAACAACATACTAAATATTAGGTCTGGTGTTGGTGAGAAACATCAAACTCCCAACCATGCTCCTAAAAGTGGTCACGTCAACTTTTGGTGCTCCATCATCTTTGCTTAATTGGATCCCATGTCCAACTGGAGTTGCAACTGATTTGCAATGCTCCATAGCAAACTTCTTGATCATGTCCCAAGCATATTTATGTTGATAGATGAAGATCCCTGAATCTGACTGATGGACTTCCATTCCAAGGAAGTAGTGCATTAAGCCGAGATCCTTCATCTCAAAATGCTTCATCATGGAGCGTTTGAATTCCATATTCACTTTTTCATTACTACCCATGAATATGAGATCATCCACATACAAGAAAACTATGAGGATGTCGTTACCTTGCTTCAGGTAGTAAAGGGTGGGTTCATTTCTGCTTCTGGTGAACCCAAAATCTTTGAAGTACCCATCAATGCGAGAGTACCAAGCTCGTGATGCCTGCTTGAGGCCATAGAGTGCCTTTTTCAATCTATAAACAAGGTGCTCCTTACCTTGCTCTTGAAATCCTTGAGGTTGCTCAACATACACTTCCTCTATCAAGTACCCATTGAGAAAGGCACTCTTCACATCCATGTGTTGGATTTGCCAACCCTTGTGAGCAGCTAAAGCAAGAACTGCTTCGATGGTCTCCTGTCGGGCTACAGGAGAAAATGTCTCTTCATAATCAATACCATACTTTTGTGTAAATCCTTTTGCAACCAATCTTGCTTTGTGCCTTTCAATGCTTCCATCAACATTGAATTTGGTCTTGAAGACCCATTTACATCCAACATACTTCTTTCCTTTAGGAAGCTCTACCAACTCCCAAGTATCGTTGTTTTTTATAGAGGTTATCTCCTCTTTCATGGCATCTTGCCATATTTTTTGAGTACATGCCTTCTCATAACTAGAAGGTTCAAGTTGTGCACTAGTTAACAAGGCATAGTTAACTACATCTCCCCGAGGTTCTTGGGAGTCATCATCACCATACAAATGCATATTTTCAAGTCTTTGCAAAACAAAACTCATTTCACTAGCTTGAATTCTAGTATATCTTCTTGAAATTTTTTTATCCAACATCTGATAAGATGGATGATGTTGGAGAGTTCTCTTACCTCTGGATGGAGAATCAATATCCATTGGTGAGGAACTAACTGACCTTTGTGGAGAAGGACTTGGTGAAGATGATGATGAACTGGAAGTCGAATGTCTGCTTGGGCTTGGAGGAGGTGACTTCTTGCTTTTCTGTGGTGCTTGTTGAATTTGTGAAGAACCTGCATCATGAGATTCAACATCACTATAAATTTGGGGATGTCCCCATTCTCCCCCTTCATCAAAAATCATATCCCTAGAAAGTATTATCTTTCGAGTCCTAGGATTGTAGAGTCTGTAAGCTTTTGTGTTCTCACAGTACCCTACAAAAATGCATGCTTGACTCTTAGGATCGAGCTTCTTCCTCTGTTCATCAGGAATGTGTGAGTAAGCTAGTGAACCAAATACTCTAAAATGCTTGACATTTGGTTTCTTACCATACCATGCTTGGTAAGGAGTTTTCCATTTCAAACTTGAAGTAGGACTCCTATTCAAAATATACACACTGGTCCTGGCTGCATCTGCCCAATACATATTGCTCAAATGCTTCATTTGAAGCATAGATCTTGCCATCTCTACAATGGTGTGGTTTTTTCTCTCAGCCACACCATTCTATTGTGGAGTGTAGGCAGTAGTGAATTGCCTCTTTATTCCATGTGCTTTACAAAAATTCAAAAATTCATTAGAGGAGTATTCTCCTCCCTTATCTGATCTGAGACACTTAACAGAATATCCACTCTCATTTTCAACTCTTGCTTTAAAATCTACGAAGCAGTCAAATGCTTCATCTTTATGCTTCAAAAAATATATCCAGCACATTCTTGAAAAATCATCAATGAAAAGAAGAAAGTAAGAGTTGTTACCAATGCTCTTGGTCTGCATTGGACCATAGATGTCCGAATGCACTAGCTAGAGTGGATAACTGGCCCACCATGCTTGCCCATGAGGAAATTTGGACCTAGCATGCTTGCCCAAGGCACAACCTTCACAGACTTCCTTATTGTCCTGAACTTTAGGAAGTCCGGTCACCATCGCTTGAGAAGTTAACATCTTCAAACTGGCTGAATTCAGATGACCGTATCTCAAGTGCCACAACACACTTGGATTTGAAATAGCAACATTTGCCAATTGATCTCCTCCTGGATGGCCAAATTTCAAAGGGAATAACCTATTCTTAGTCATTGGAACCTGTGTAATGACTCTATTACTATCATTTTTATCAAAAATGATACATTTACCCTCATCAAATAGCAACTTATAGTTTTTCTCCATCATTTGACCAACACTAAGTAGATTGTGTTGGAGATGAGGTGTGTAATAGATATCATTCACCTGTTTGATGCCCTCTTTTGTTGGAACCTCCAAGGCTCCAATACCTTCAACCGCCAATGACTTGTTGTCTCCCAACTTGATGCTAGATTTGTAGGAAGAATCCAGGGTAGCAAAGAGTTATTCTTTACCACTCATATGATTTGAACACCCAGTGTCCAAAATCCAGGTGTCATTCAAGTTTTGATTTGATTGGCCATATGAGAGAAAGAGATTTGAGGTCCCTTCCTCTTCTCCAAAATTGCCATACTGACTGCTCTGGCTGCTACTGCTCCCTTGTGAGGGTTTTGACCAGCAGCCACGAGCAAAGTGGCCAGGTTTGCCACAATTGTAGCAAACTTGCTTTGACTTGTCACTTCCTTTTCCTTGGCCTAGATGCTTTCCTTTATTCTGCTGACCACCTCTATTTTGACCTCCACCTCTATTTGAAGATCCTCCTCTGCTTGGAGTTCCACCTCGTGGACTATTCTTGCCTCTTCCTCTTTGCTGACCTCTGCCATGACCTCTACCTTGGCCTTTTCCTTCTTGAGAAGTGAAGGCTTTGTCATCACCTCCGTGGTTGGTGGAAGAAGATTCCTGCAATCTCTCTTCATGTGAAAGGAGAGAACCAATTAGTGCATCAAAGGAAAGTGTGGTCAAATATTTTGACTCTTCAATAATGATTGCTACATGATTCCACTTAGGAAGAAGTGTTTGCAACACTTTCTTCACCACAACCTCAGGTTTAACCTCTTCACCTAGAGTGACCATTTTATCTACTATGACTTTGACTCACACGCAATAGTCTCCTACTTTCTCATTCTCCTACATTCTGAGATTTTCAAAATCTCTCTTCAATGTTTGAAGTCTGACCTGTTTTACTTGATCACTACCCTGAAAACTTTCCTTTAAAGCCTTCCAAGCATCTTGAGCTGTTACACAGGATGCTATTCTAGGAAATATACTTTTATCTAGAGCTGCTTGTAAATGGTACAGGGCAAAGGAATTATTTTTTTGGGCTTCTTTCTTGGCTTTTCTATCGGTAGCACTTAAAGTAGACCAATCAACAGCAGAGGGTTCTCGTATAACCCTCTTCAACTATTTCCCATAAACCTTTACCAATCAACATAGTTTTCATATTTATTGACCAGTATTCATAATCACTACCATTAAATTCAGGAATTGGGAGATTTGAATTTGAGGCCATTTCTACTACTTGAAAGCAAACTTTGATTTGACTAAAAATAGGAAGTACAAAGCAATTATAGATTCAAATCAAATCTAGATTTCTTAACTCTCTCACTGATTTCACGCTCCTCTTGTTGTGGGTCACCCAGTACTGGAGGTCCAAAGTTGTCTACAATGGAAACCTCATCGTCACTAATGACGATGATTTTAGGAACTACCACTGGATCAGCCTTTGCGGGCTCAGGCTCTGCTGGCTCAAGCTTTGCTGGCTCAAGCTCTGCTAGCTTAGGCTCTGGCTCTGGAGAGTGTGGAGTATAGCTCTCACTAGATTGTTCCTCAGGATCAAATGCAACTGAATCGGACTCCTCCACTCATTGTTCAAAAATATTGTCCTCTGAGTCAGCCTCGTATCCTGAATCGGGCTTCCTCTGGTGGGCTATTACTGAATTTTGCAGTTGACTGAATATTGTATGTATTCCATCTTGCCAGACCCTCTCATCAAAAGACTCAGTAGATTCTCTCCTCAGTAGAGAGCATAGGGCATGGTAACATCCGGTTGACCGGATCATCTACTCATCATAGCAAAAAATTTAGCTGAGTTGCATATGTCAATGTCCAGATTGCACAAAATTTTTAATCTCCAGGAAAAACAATTTTCCTTTTTTCCACAAAGTTAAAAGATTTTCAAATTTTTTATAAAGTCTTTATAAAAAAAATTTAATAATTTTTTATATCTTTAATTATTTTTTAAACAAACTTATATTTAAAAATAATTAAAAATATAAATTTAAAACTATTAAATTAATTTAAAAAACTTAAAAAAAATTTAAAAACTTTAAAAATTTAATTATTTATTTTTTTCAAACAAAAACCTTTGTTTTTTTTTTTGGGAGCGGAGGGGAATCGATCCCCCGACCTACCGCTATGCACGAGAGGAGGTTAGCCGCTACACCATGCGACCACTTTGAGAAGAAAGGCTACACCACGTGCCTTTATTTTGCTGCTGGCGACTAAACAACAAAAAAAATATAAAAAATCTTTTATTTTTACCTCCCGTCGGGTTTCAAACCCGGGACCTCACGCACCGCAGCCAACGCGCTTAGCCACTCGGGCTACTCGGCCGACGAAAACCAAACGCCGCGAGTTTGGCTTTAGCATGCAGGGCCACGTGAGATTTTTTTTTTTTAAAAACAAAGGTGAATTATCCCACATTCATTGGGATAAAGAACTATGGGGGTTTAAATACTCCAAAACACGAGTATTGAATCGATTGCCTTCGAGCAATCATCCTCACCCCTTTTGCCACTCAATGACCAATCAAATACCGCCACCTCAGCACTCCTGCCAACTCAAACCTCTGCCACGTCAGCTGCACACTCTGCCTCACTCCATCGCCATGTTAGTTGCTGCAGCTCAATGCCCGCCACGTGTCCACCACCTGGCACCTCGAGATTCATGCCTAGGTCCTATTGGCTGCTAGCTCAGCCCTATGTCAGCACCTGCTCTCTATTTATCTCAAACTACGTATCGCCAGTTAGCATCCATGCCAGCTCAGCTCCCTATAATCCACCTCGAGATTCGTGCCCCCAGTTCTGCCTCAAAGTCTGTGCCCATATCCCGACTTGCCAGCTCCGTCCTCGATTTTTGTGCCCTCCTGCAGCCGCTTTCTGATTTGATACCAGTGATTGAATTCAACGAAGGCACTAAATTAAAAATTATATTATATATATTTCCCCTTTGCATTTACAAAGTATTTATAGGAAGGAATGGAAGGGGAGTTAGAGAGGAAGGAGGAAGGGAGGCGACGTGGAGGGATAAGGGGATAGGGAGGAGGTGGAGGAATAAGGAGAGAATGGTGGCGGAAGGATAGGGAGGAAAGGAGGCAAGGGAGAGAGGGAATATAGGGAGAGATTTAAAAAAAAAAAAACTTGTCGACATGGTGCCGACAGATTTGGAAGTGTGTTCACACTGTGGCCAGAAATCAGGATATTTTTGAGCTACTTAGACAATAACCCTCTTCACACTTGCAACAGAACTAGTGTATGATGAAGATCATATAAGCTGTACGACTTGTGCAAGTTGGGTTTTTATATCTTGTGGATAATTTTCATAGCTTCTAAAATAGCTCCCCATAGAGAATACTACACCGCTATGATCTACAATGACTAACAATTTTCAAATGTTTAAATGAATAAATCATAATGTTCATCTATTAAAATGCATTAATTAAACCTTAACAATTAGGAAAATTCTCAAATTTGTAAAAAAAATGTTAGCATTAATGCATCATCAATTAGAGGATCCTTCAATCAAATAAATGTGATCACATATCAATAAAACATCGTTAGTCAAGACCAATACCTTCAAATAACATTTCAAATACCAATGAACAATTTAGCATTTAAGTAGCAATAAAATGACAAATTCATGCCCTCATTCTAGCACCAATTCTGTTGAGTGATAATTTTACCCTATTGCAAAATCATACTCATAGTCAGGATTTTGTTAGAAAACCCTCTCTTGCAAAGAAATTCAAATTTCTCCAAGGTTCTTATTTACTTAATGTGTGCTTGTATGCTTGTGAAAATGTGCCAAATAAGTGCTGAAATACCTTAGAGGTGCAAGTAACTGTTAACAAGGGGCTTGTGTTGGTATTACTTTGATTTTTCCATGCTTTTTATTGTTCATGAAACTTAAAAGAAAAGAAAATGTGATGTGATTGACCCTCATATGACCATCCTAGAATGGTAATTTAATTCATTTTATCTTGAAGTGTTTTAGGTAGATTTTATCTTCTTTTGTTAAGCATATTTTAACAAATTTTATCTTCCTTTGTTAAAATTTACTTTGAGCATAAAAGAAAAGACTAAAATCTATCTTTGAAACATGAATCTTGAATGATGATTGGATTCATTTTATCTTGCTTCGTGAATGAATTTTGTCTTGCTTTGTTTAAGCTCTATTTGAATATAAAAGAAAAATAAGTTTAATCTAACTTTGCAATCTAGTAGCTTTAAAATAGCACCTTAATGATTCATTTTAATGAAATTTTGAAAGTTGTTAAGATTTCCATTTTTTCACTTAAAATGAAATTAAAGTGCTAAGTTTGAATTTGATATTCTCCTTTAAAAGTGAATTTGTACAGAACTTAAATTTGTATATTTCCTTAAAAAGGTGAACTTTGTTAAGCTTATTTGGAAATGATATAACTTGTGGAGTGCAAAAATTGTTTTGAAACCTTAAAAATAAAATGCCTTAAAATGAGTCCAAATAATTTAATATGTTAGCCTTGAGCAACAAAATTATTTGGATGTTTTAATTACTTCAAAACCCCCATTAATGATTTTTTTTTATGTGCAAAATAATGTAACCTTTAGGGCTTTGAGTGCTTGATAGAACTCAAATAAAGTAAACAAAAAATAAATGACAAAAGATAGGGTTAGAAAAAAATATAAAAATATAAAATAAATATTAAAACAAGGTGTAGAAAAATGACTAAAGAGTGCTTCTGTGAAGTGATTCTCCTATTCTATAGAAAATGAAGATTATGAACAATAAACAAAACTGGGTTAGACCTACATCCACACAATCTAAATCTGATTAAGTGCAAGATTCTGAGGAATAAAAGCATACATTAAAAAAAATCAAATGATGCTACCATATCAATGCATAAAACACCATTAAATAGTTTCAACACATGCATGAGAAAGATGTGCAATGAAAACTTTATACTTTTGCTGCATACAAGGTGGAAAAATCAGTTGCAATAGCTTAAGAGCCTTCCAATCCTCCTTCATGCTTCCCTATTTTAAAAAAAATTCCAACCCCGAAAACTACGTTTGCATGGGTTTTTATAAGTTTCAATATGCCCTTTCGTTTCCTTTCCCACACCTCGTTCAACTTTGTTTGCCTCCATTTGGCACAACTTTGTAATAACCAAACTATCATCATTTCATACCTTACTTCCCTCCACTCATTACAACACCAAACTTCTATAACAATTTTGTATTTTTTAATTATCGACCTTCGTGTGGAGCGAATAACACTTTTCCTATCAGATATTCTTAGGATATCTACCTTTTATGTCCATATGGTGTGAGCGCACACATTTCTCTATCGTTGTCAGCACATGCAACCAGACTCTAATTTTGGTTAAACTTGTGTAGTATACCATTAGAAGATAATTATAAATTGAACACATATTATAATTCATGTGTGGTTTCTTTGATATTGTGAGTATAAATGCTCAACTAATGTGTGGATAAACCCATGCCACCTCTTCTAAAATTATACACTAACATCTTGTGAAGGAATTCTAGGGATCATAGATATTTTTGGGTATGAGATTATACCCATCTAAAATCACAGTATTTGGTGGTAGTGCCATAGAATACACAAATCAAAATTGTGTATATTCATCTCTCATTAGATGAGTTGTTTCCCTTGATGCACGAAATCCTACAAGCAAATGTAATCGATGAGAAAAATTCAAGCGTACCCATTTATACACCTATACCTCATATCGAGGATATAAAAGTGTACATTCAATCCTTGGTGAGCTGTAGGAAAATAGTCTCATCCCTCACTAGAAAATCCTACCCAATGTGTGATGTGCGCCACTTCACACATGTCGATGAATTATCCAATGCACAAATTCATTCTCCCTTTGGTTGAACTGATGCAAACTTCTAAGTTCAGCCTTGTTTGAACTATTATGCTCACAAACTACTATTAATAGTCCATGTGGTATGATGTAACCACCACGATCAAGATGTTCTCCACTGTCTTAATCCTTCAAACACGCCTTTTACTACAACCATTTTCAAATAAATTTAGGTTGAACTTAGGCCATGGCAATGACATCTATGATAGCCGAGAGAAATATGGTTGGGATGATGTAGACAGTATATGGAATATGTTTTTGTATTGAATGGTCATCATTTAACTTTTGCTAACATTCTATACTATGAATCCATGCAATAATAAGAGGAGAAGGGCTCTACTAACATGGAAAAGTTGCAACACACCACATAGAAATTGCTACTCTCTTATTGGGAAGGTTAGAATAACTCACAATCACACCCAAAATGGTCTCATTGCTATCTTCACCCTTGATTGCAATCTTGCATGCTAAATTAAGGGTAATAGGAATGTTTGTTGTATTCAAATTCTTTGCTAGAGTCTTTTTTCTTGGCCATTAACCTACTTTATGTACGCGTTGATTGCCGATGACAAAAGCCAAAAAAAAACTCCTGCACGTGTTTATTTGTGAGATGAATAGCTTCTTTACATTCTATGTCCTACCTTGTAAAGCCTCATTCCCTGAGCGTGTATATCTAATGATATCCTATATCAAATATTACTGAGCAAACTTTGTAAACATTCCATATGCATCTCTGATGTCTACAGGTTCTACCAAATATATTTACATGGATTACAATTCTAATTCTAGTAATAGTGACCACCATAGCCACATATCTACCACTTTCGTACAATACACTATATTAATTTCCAGTCAAACACTTGGATTCGAAGCTCATCGTGTGAACCCGACATGTGTCTTCGTAATCTATTGTTTGAGTTGTCCATCGTAATCCACGTACATGGTGTCTCTGTCGTCATTATTTGCAAATAGTGCCATGCATGTGCCAACATTTCTATCCTTGTTTCCTCTACCCATGTTGACCATCTTCACAAATGGTGAGAGCACAAGGCCATGACAAAGATAACCTCAAGGAGGCATTAAATGAAGATGTCACAAGATACCTCTCATTAAAGCTCTAACCAAAAGACCTCCTTTTTGAATCATTTATGGCCACTATTTCTTCATTGTTAGAGAACACCCCTTTATAAATTGTACCATAGCCTTTCCTAGCTGTTCATGGAGTGTATGATCTAAGCCTTTTTCTTATTGTTGATATCGGCTAAACCCAATCAATTGATACCACCATAGAATAGTTGTTTGGGCACCGTCCCTCGGGTCATCCTATTTTACCAAACCGGCCAAATGAACTCCTCTTTCATTACACCAGTCCATGCACGAGGTCAAAAAATCTGTGAGAAGGGAAAATCCATACTACGTGCCACACATGAGGTGAAATTATGGCTATGCATGCATCGGATTAGGAAGAAATATCCTCTTGAGATATCGTGAGGCCCTATGATCCTTCTTTAGTTTACCCTTCCATCCCAAGGACTTAATTCCAAATAAAATTATAATAGACCTTATCCATGTCGTCTCCTCCTAAATCATCGTTGCTATCAGAGAGGATGAAAACCCATGCAACAACCAATCATCCCTTATCATCGTCAGTGTTGCATACAAACAAGGAATTCTAGCGATCTTGTACATGGCAGTGAGTTATTAGTCCTCATTGGTTTACGTGACTCCATGGAAACGTATGTATGTCGCCCGTCTTGAAAATTATGGCAATGCCTTTTATAACTTGTCACACAACAAAATTGAATAAATTAAAACATTCAAAATAATAAAAATCAAAATCAAAACTCAAACGGTGGTGATTAGGGTTTTGAGATGACAGTGGGTGGGAAGGCTTCTGTGGGAGAGCACGGGAGCGCCAACAGATCGAACCACAGACACAACAAGGTGGAAGGAGAGCAACCAGAGTCTAGGGGCACTGAGGAGTCCTTGCCATCCGAAGATGGTGTCAGCCATGGCAAGGATCCACCAGAAAAATGGGGAGGTGGACCTCGAAAGTCATATGCTCAGGCAGCGGCTTCAGAAACCCTAAGCAGCATCTTCATCGAGGAGTTATTTTCAGTCGGGGACGAGTTGGACATCCCGACGGAAATTCTCTCAAGCTTCGTGGAATTCAAAAAATTTACCCTCATTGGTAAGTTTATTGGTGGTCGGCCAGATATGGAGACCATTCACAAATGGGCATCAGGCAAATGGAGAACCTCTGGTCTCATGGAGTTGGTGGCCTTAACCCGGGATTTTTTTGCGATTAGAATGAACAACAAGGAAGACTACTACAAAATCTTGGTTGGAGGTCCTTGGTTCTTGGGCCGTAGGAGTCTCTTTCTAAGGAAGTGGGGTATGGACTTCAACCCTGATACCCAGAACATCAACATTGCTCCAATATGGGTCAGGCTCCCGAGTCTCCCTCTTTTCTGTTGGCATGAAAATGTAATTCGAGGAATTGCCCGCTCCATTGGGGAGTTGGTCACCATTGACTCTCCCACCAGAGCTCGAACAAGATTTGTCCAAGCCCGTTTCTGTGTCTTGGCAGACTTGGAGGCAGTCCTTCCCTCCTCCATCACTCTCGATCCGGAGGTTCCATTCTCCACAAGCAAGCCATTGCATATGAGAACAGACCAACTTTCTGCCCCTAGTGCAGTTCTCAAGGGCACCTCCAGCACAATTGTCCTCTTCAAAATTTGAGGAAGAAGAAGTGGGATTCCTGTAACCCCTTGGAACACGATGCTGGTCAGGTGAAGCTCCCTATTATGAAAGACCATAAGTCTCCAGGCCCATCCAGGGACCTTCACAAATCCTCCCACCCAGAAGAATGACTCTCCCTCCAACCGAAGTCTTAGTTATGTGTTGCTAGCACCCTTATAGGACCTCAGGTGGTGAAGGTTCAGTCCCCCCCCAACACACCTCACAGGCAGATTTACCCATACTGCAATACCAGAACCCTTACAAGTCCCAAATTATGCTAGAAGATTACCTACTAGGAAGGGGGGGTGCCCCCCCCCAAAACACCTCTTCGTTAGGTCCACCCAGGCTCCAATACCTGGGCCCTTTCGATTTCAGCTAGTCCCAAACCTTGCTAGAAGATTACCTCTTGGGAAGGAGGGTCGTCAACCAGATCGAACATATGAGCCCTCGAATTACTAGGAGCCAAAAGCAAAATGTGGATTATGGAAGTGTGAGGAAGCAAGGCCGACCTCCCAACAAAGACAGAAGAGACAAAGAGATGACGGTAGACGTCGTGAATGGCACCCAATGTATGTTGTTTTCAGATGACTCTGATACTCAGATGGGCGATGCACATGTGCCTAAACATCCCTTCCAATAGGGAAAGGGAGGAAAGAAGAACCTCAAACTATCCAGATGAATCTGAAGCAGACCCAGGAGCATCAGAACTCGAAGTATCTGGAGGATTTGGACTAGCTATGATATGTCTGAACTCGAAGGATCAGGTGGATCCGAAATTACTGTTTTCCTCATTTGGTGTTTAGTTGGTTTTGCTTCTACTCTCCAATGGTTCATTTTCTTCGACTGTTACTTTTTGTTATCCTGTTTAAATTTCATTTTGTTTCCTGGTTAATAAGGCATAAATGCATTTTCTGTAGCCCCCAGGCAATTATTTTAAGGGTTATGTTTCATTTTCTTCGGCTGTTACTTTTTGTTATCTTGTTTAAATTTTGGTTTGTTTCCTGGTTAACCAGGCATAAATGCCTTTTCTGTTGCCTTCGGGCAATTAGTTTAGGGGTTACGATTTCTGTAATAGGCTTATACATAAATCCAGGAGGCATGATGCAAGGATGATTTTGTTCATAAGGTTTTGGGATCCTCTATAAAAACCCTTTGTTAATCTACTATAATAATTACCAAAAAAAATCAAAACTCAAACTTTTCAATCTAATAAAATGACAACCTAACATAAAACTATTAATATAACTCAATGTATCCAAACAAAAGACCCCTTAAGGGCTTCATTTTACCTCACACAAATATATATATATATATATATATATATTTCTAGGATTATTATTATTTATTATTTTATACATAATGTTTTTTAATATGTACGTAATCAAAACAAATAATTAAAATAATTACCTTTTATTTATTTTTATTTTATTGATTCATGGATACTCCATGAACTAGGCTAAACCTTAGAGATTTATTATTTGGTAAATTTTGAATGGGGCTACGGAATAGCCAATCAATCCAGCATTCCAAACAAAAAACCTAACATTGACATCAAACTCTAAGTGGGTCTTAGGAGAGTGAGAAGTGAAAACGGATGAATTCACAATGAGGTCAAACACAAACTATCTGGTGCTAAGACCATGGTAAATTGAGGAGATTTCTCAATGAAGTTAAAACATAAAATTTGAAAGTGGGTCCCCAAATTGGGGTGTGTTGTGCGACAGTCACAACAATAATATTATGTAATATTTTGTAATATATATGTGGTATTTGAGGTTCCTAGACAAGTGGGGCAATATAATGTAACCGTTATAAAGAATGTAATTGCTATTTGGTAGACTATTCTAGCTTAGGTAGCCACTTACATTTGAAATTAATGCTTGACCATTATAGTTAGGGTTATGAAGAGTCTTTTAAAAGACAAAGGGGCATAGTAAAAATCATCTCTCATATTTTGTATCAAAACTCTACTTCTAAGGATGTTGCCCCCTTGAAGAGGCCTATGATTCTGTATTGTGTTCTTGCTTTCTATGATATAATCTACTATTTTTCTATTTCATCTTACAATATTGTTAACCTCAAGTCCATTTTTATGTTATTATTGTAATATTGTATTTTTATTTTACTAAAAGGTTCATAATAAGTGGTATTAGAGTGCTTTCCAGGGATGCGTCTTACTATAGTGCAAAAAATTCGTGTTTTGTTATTTCAAATTGTTATATATAAAAATCCTTGTTTTTATTTTCCTATAAAGAAAAAAAAGAAAAAAATGAGCCATTTTTTTTTAAATTTTTATTTTAATAGGTTAGAAACCCTATGCTGGGGGTTTTAAAATATCATAGAGTTATCGTCATTGGCTAAGCTAGATTGCTTGTAAAACATCTAATGAAGTGAGGGGTGATTAGGTTCCAAAACCTAGGCCTCAGACAATACCCATATACATACTTGAGCTCCCATGTATCTTCGGGTATATTGGGATACCCCCTAGGATAGGAGAAACCTTTAGCCATAGGAATATTTTTGGTCATGTATCTATCCATAGTGTATTGAGCACAAAACTTAGGAATATTATACTCCTATATTGTTAGAGAGGTGGGTAGTGCACTTATGAATGAAGAAAATGGACTTATACTGAGAGGGGGGTGAACAGTATAAGACTTAAACAATTAGTAATTTTAACTTTAGATAGCAGTGGCATCAACACAACATTAATCAAGACAGAGAGCATCACACATTGAAGACCCATTTTTAACGTGGTTCACCCAAAATGCTTGGGCTACGTCCACAAAACTTTTCTCTAAAAGTTATCTCAAAGTTCTTTTTGGGAATCCTTCCCAATTACAATGTTTATGAGCCTCTCGCTCAAAGGAGATACCTTCCACTCTGCTCTAGATATGATCCCTCAGAATATCAACTGTCTCTACCTCTTTCCAACACGTGGAACTCCTTTCCACCGAAGACCTCCTCGTCCTCAATGCTTAGCCTAAGAGACCTCTCGCCTTCTATGATCACGTCCACAGTAGCTCAACAACCTGTACCAAACACAGTCAATCGGTCTAGTACAAGTCTTCCTCTGTCTGTCGAATCTGTCCAACTCTTGAACAAATCAATCCTCTATCCACAAGCCTTCTCAAAGACTTGCCAAATCTGTCCTCAGGTTCTCTCATAGAACCAATGTACCTTTATCCTCAAGTTCTCTGATAGAACTTTCAATCTCAACTCACAAGTCCTCTGCTAGGACCTATCCAAATCTGCTCACAAGTCCCCATCGAAACCTGTCCAAAACCTGCTCACAAGTCCCCAATGGAACCTGTCCAAAACCTGCTCACAAGTCCCCAATGGAACCTGTCCAAAACAGCTCACAAGTTCACCAAGAAAAACTTGCTTAGCATGAACCCACAAAGAGAATTGTTAGAGACCCAATGTGATTCATCAACCTCATAGAAGCATAAAGAGAATTGTTAGAGACTCAATATGTTCTATACTTAACTCCCAATCTCAATCTCAACTCAATCACAATCTCAAAAGAATAAGATAGATGTAGTATGCTTTTCTCAAGAACATGAAACACAACCCAACAATTGCCAAACAAGCAATATCTCATATAACAATGATACTCATGTTCTTTCCACAACCAATATATTTTCTCAACCAATTAGGGCTTTAACAACAATGCTTATAGACAAGGTTTAACCAATATCATTCAACTCAACATTAACCTTGAAGCATTCAACCAATCATCACAAGAAAAGGAAACAAGTAGAAATCCTTTTCCCTCCAAAGATATTTGAACAAAATAGCCACCAACACAATATCACCAAATGCAAAGAATAACTTGCTCAAATCAACTCAATGGAGTAAGCCCAATATCATGAATCAAGTAAAGCAATAACTTGATCAAACAACCTCTATGGAAGCAACTCAACCATCAAACTCAAAACAGCCAACCAAGGGTTCCACCAACTCAATGCAAGTAGCTTGACTCACAAATACAAACCCTAGTGCACAAAGCTTCCACTATCTCAAACCAGAAATTATGCATTCATCAAAAAACTCTCCTTAAGGATAACAATGCATAAGTAGTCTTCAACAAACCAGAAAATAGGATTTACACCCAATCAAAGAAAACCTAGTTGAAAACCTTTTCACTCCAACCTTATTTCAGAAAACATACACCAATCATACTCATAAGAAGAATGTGCCCATACCTTATTGGAGTAGAAGAAACTTGACCCTTAAAGCTGTCACCACACACAACCCTCAAACTTCCAACCAAGTTAGGGTTAGAACCAAGATAAATGAGCATATATAAAAACTTTCCTTAATACACCTTTTAGCTTCTCTTCTTTTGAAAACAACCACCAAAGAAGTCAAAAACACAACAACCAAAACTTACACCTTATATCTCCATTTTAAACTTTAGCATAGCAAAAGACTAATCTCAAAAATACAACCAAAGAAATATCCCCTTATTTCTCCTATGTCTTTTAAACAATGCTAAACAATGCCAAAAATTATATCAAGAAATTAATCACACCTTAGAATGGCTGTCCTTGAAGAATCCGAAAATCGTGGAATGGCTGCCCTTGACGAATCCAAAATCAATGCCTTCATCAAAACATGGCACAAAATACGTTTTAACAAAAACGTGACTTAATCCATGCACAGCTCCCTCCGTAGGAATCGAAACGTAGACCTCCGCCTACGCAAAGCCCAAACGCAGCCTATGCTGCCACTAGCCCACAAGGGGCTAACGAAGTCTAAGACAGACTTCCTACCACTTCAACGAACAAGCACTTCGTAAGTTTTTCAAACGCGAGCTCTCTTCTTCCGCGGCGTCAACAGAGCATCGATCGCAGCCAAAAATTAATGCATTCAAAATTCTCAAGAGGAGTTAAACCTTAGGATCCTTCCCATATTTATAGTCCAATCGTGGACTTTAGAACACGTCGATGACAGAGAAACGTAATTTCGAATTTAATCGAAATTGCTTTCTAAAGGGTTTAAAAACCCTTAATTAATTTTAATAAATTAAGAATAAAAAGGTTTAAAAACCTTTAAATATTTTTAATAAATTAAAAATAATTTCTCCCTTAATTAATTAAATAATTAATTAATTAAAACCTTGAAGGGTTTTAAATAATAATTAAATAATAAAGAGAACCTCCATTGGTTTTAATAAAAACCATTTAACTTGGTTTTAATAAAAACCCTATCCAAAAACCTTATCCAATGGAATCTCTCCGGATTCTCTTAAAAATATTCTCTTGGAATCTTTCACCTTTGAAGCCAACACATCCTCTTAACATTAATGCCATTTCCTTTTGACATCAATGACAACTCATAGACAAGGAGCTAGGATCTCAAACCCAAAATTGCCAACAATCTCCCCCTTTGTCATTGATGGCAAACCATGCTTCTCAACAACAAAAACTCAACATAAACAACTCCCCCTGTCTTGAGGCTCTCCCCTTACTCAAATCTCTCCCCCTTTGTCATCAATGGCAAAGGGTCACCTTTGGGGCTCGGAACTAAGAATGAGCTTCTTAGCTTAGTCCCTCCCCCACCTCCTGATGAGGTGATTAATTCTGGGGTGGGAGTACAACTCCCAATTTCTCCCTTAGATACTCAAACATATCTCTTGGAAGAGGTTTGGTGAAGATATCTGCAATCTGCTCTTTAGTAGACACATACTCTACCTTGACTTGCTTGTCTTGCACTTTCTCCCTTAGAAAGTGATACTTGATGGAAATATGCTTTGTCCTTGAGTGCATTACCGGATTTTTGGAAATACTTATGGCACTTGTATTATCACAAAGTATGGAGATGGGTTGTTCATGCTTGACTTTGAAATCCTCCAAGGTGGTTTTCATCCATAAAACCTGTGTACACCCAACCATTGTTGCTATGTATTCAGCCTCTGCTGTAGATAAGGAAACTGAAGGTTGTTTCTTACTTAGCCACGAAACCAAACTCTTTCCCGTAAAGAATGCTCCACCACTAGTGCTTTTCCTGTCATCAATACCGCCTGCCCAATCTGCATCCGTATAAGCTGTGAGGGTGAAATCATCACCTTTGGGATACCAAAGCCCAAAGTCCATAGTGCCCTTCGGATATCTTGAATATCCTCTTAACTGCTATAACATGAGAATCTTTAGGAGCTGCCTGAAATCTTGCTACTAACCCAACTGCCTGCATGATATCTGGTCTGGTAGCTGTAACATATAATAAACTGCCAATCATAGATCTGTACAACCTCTGATCTGCCACTGGAGAATCATCATCTTTACTCATCTTGCACCCTGTAATCATTGGAGTACACACTGGTTTGCTGTCCATCATCCCAAATTTCTTCAACATTTCTTTGATATACTTTCCTTGAGAGAGAAATATACCATATTTTGATTGAGCAATCTGAAGACCTAAAAAGAATGACAACTCTCCAATCATAGACATCTCAAATTCCTTCTGCATGGTGTTAGCAAAAACTTTGCACATCTGAGTATTATTTCCCCCAAAGATAATATCATCAACATAGACAACTATAATCAGCATATTATCACCTTCATCCTTAATATACAAATTGCTATCTGCCACACCTTTCCTGAAGCCTTGCTCATGAAGATACCTGTCAAGTCTTGAGTACCAAGCCCTAGGTGCTTGCTTTAACCCATACAAGGCCTTTTTTAGTTTGCACACATAGTCTGACTGTTCTGAGAGAGACACTCCTTCTGGCTGTTCTATGTAGACTTCTTCTTCCAACACCCCATTTAGAAAAGCTGATTTTACATCCATTTGATATACCTTGAATGATTTGAAGCTTGAAAGGGCCAAAAACATTCTGATAGCTTCAAGACGAGCAACAGGAGCAAACGTCTCTTCGAAATCAACACCTTCTACTTGAGCATAACCTTTGCAGACTAACCTAGCTTTGTTTTTGACAATCTTTCCAACCTCATTTAGTTTATTTTTGAATATCCATTTTGTGCCAATGACATTCTTGTCCTTAGGTCTTGGAACCAATTCCCAAGTTTCACTTTTCTCTATTTGATTTAGCTCTTCATCCATTGCTTTTACCCAAAACTTATCTGCACATGCTTCACTGAAATCTTTTGGCTCAATTTGAGATAATAATGAAACATTTGTAGAATCATGTGAGGGAATGACTCTTCTTCTTGTTTGCCTCCTATTTGGATCACCAATGATCAAATATTTGGGATGATGTTTCTGAACATATCGTGAAGGAGTTTTGGGAAGCAGTTGTTGACTTTCCTCTTCTTCATCTGAAACCTCTTCGAATTCTTCTTGACAAATTTCATCACCGAGTTCCTTGACTGGTTCTCTTATCCCTGTCTTTTCATCAACTCGTTACATTTATGCTCTCTACAACTGTATGGGTTCTTTTGTTGAAGCATCTCTAGGCCTTGCTTCTGCTGGAATATCCAAGAAAGATTCCCTCATCACACCTAGGATCAAACTTACCCAAATTCTGATCTTCCCTTCGATGAAGCACTTACTTCCAAACACTTTGAAGTATTTTACTGTAGCTGGTCTTCCTTTCCACAACTCATAAGGAGTTTTATGATGGTTGACTCTAAGTTGGGCCCTGGTGATAATGTAGACTGTTGTACTGACTGCCTCTTTCCAAAAACCATCTGAAAGTTTTGACTCATTTAACATAGCTCTAGCCATATTTTCAATAGTTCTATTTTTCCTTTCAACTACTCCATTTTGTTGAGGAGTTCTTGTTGCTGAATATTCTCTTTTGATTCCTTGTTGCTCACAGTATTCCACAAATTCATTTGAAGTGAACTCTCCTCCTCTATCTGATCTTAAGCATTTGATTCTCTTGTCAGTCTCATTTTCAATCATTTCTTTGAAAGCTTTAAATTTTTCAAAAGCTTCAGATTTTTCTTTGAGAAAAGTAACCCAAGTCATTCTAGAATAATCATCTATAAACAACATGAAGTAGCTTTCTCCCTGAATGCTCCGAGTTCTGGTAGGGCCACATAAATCAGTATGAATAAGATCCAATGGTTTTGAAGAAGTATACCCTTTTGATTTGAAACTGGTTCTGGTCCTTTTTCCATGTTGACAAGGACCACAAATGATGTTATGGGGCCTTTTTATTTTGGGCAAGTCTCTAACCGCTTCCTTGTTACTAATATTGACAAGATTATCAAAGCTCAAATGCCCCAATATTTTATGCCATAACCAACTCTCATCTTCTTGAGTTAGAAAACACTTTTCCTTTTTTATCTCACTTAGCATGTAAAGATTGTTTGGAGTCCTTGTAGCACTAGCAATGAGTTTTCCATTTTTTTCTTTACTTATCTCACATCTATCTGAAAAGAAAGATACTATGTGTCCTTGATCACAAAGTTGACTCACACTTAGAAGATTATGTCTTAGGCCTTCTACATAAAGCACATTTTCTGTTTTGGATTTCCCATCCAAACTAAGAGTCCCCTTACCACAGATTTTAGTTGACTCGTTATCTCCAAAACTAACTCGTTCCTCTCGTTTGTTTCTTTTAAGATCAAAAACTTTTCCTTTTCGCCAGTCATATGTTTTGAACAACCACTATCAAGATACCATTTCTCTACTTTGTCTAGAGCATGAAAAGCAGTTTGAGCTATCATTGACTTAGATTTGATCTCATTTTTCTTTTTAGTGAACTCAAGGCTAGATCTATCCAAACCGCACATCCTTGCTATATGCCCAAAATTATTGCACTTGTAACACATGACATCTTTATTCATAAGAGGTGCAAAAGAATTAACATTTTCCTTACTATGGCTATTCAAAGACTTATTGCAATACATAGCTTTGTGACCAAATTTCTTGCAGGAAAAACAATAGCCATGGAAAGTATTTTGTAACCTGTTTTGATGCTTTGGATGATTGTCCTTCTTGTGACCAACTGGAATCCACCGCTCTTCAGGATGAAAATTGATCTTGCTTGAAGACCCTATTTCTTGAATGGTGATACCATCCTTATTTTGCTTTTCACACGGAGTATTCTGTCTGAGAGCCAGCTGTTCCAACTTCACTCTAAGAGACATAACCTCTTCTTCTAGTTTCTCGCAATCAGCTTCCTTTCCTTTGAGAACCTCTGGTCGTAACCTCGTTCAATCTTCTTCCCTTCTTCAGCTAGAATTTTGAAGTCTATAACACTTTGAGACAATTCTGATCTTGCTATCTCTTCTTCCTGACATTGATGCTGGAGAGCAGAATTCTCTTCCCTGAATTTCTCAAGCTTTCTCAAAGCCAAGAAGAATTCACCTTTGAGATCGAACTCAAACTCTTCATCTCTTTCTGAATCTGTATGTTCCTCTGATAGATCCTTCTCCAAGCTGTTAGGCTCTTTCTCGGAGAGACCCGCTCTGATACCAATTGAAGAACATAGACTTATACTGAGAGGGGGGTGAACAAGTATAAGACTTAAACAATTAGTAATTTTAACTTTAGATAGCAGTGGCATCAACACAACATTAATCAAGACAGAGAGCATCACACATTGAAGACCCATTTTTAACGTGGTTCACCCAAAATGCTTGGGCTACGTCCACAAAACTTTTCTCTAAAAGTTATCTCAAAGTTCTCTTGGGAATCCTTCCCAATTACAATGTTTATGAGCCTCTGCTCAAAGGAGATACCTTCCCTCTGCTCTGGATATGATCCCTCGAAGATCAACTGTCTCTACCTCTTGCCAGCACGTGGAAATCCTTTCCACTGAAGACCTCCCGTCCTCAATGCTTAGCCTAAGAGACCTCTGCCTTCTATGATCACGTCCATAGTAGCTCAAAACCTGTACCAAACACAGTCACTCGGTCTAGTACAAGTCTTCCTCTATCTGTCGAATCTGTCCAACTCTTGAACAAATCAATCCTCTATCCACAAGCCTTCTCAAAGACTTGCCAAATCTATCCTCAGGTTCTCTGATAGAACCAATGTACCTCTGTCCTCAAGTTCTCTGATAGAACTTTCAATCTCAGCTCACAAGTCCTCTGCTAGGACCTGTCCAAATCTGCTCACAAGTCCCCACCGAAACCTGTCCAAAACCTGCTCACAAGTCCCCAACGAAACCTGTCCAAAACCTGCTCACAAGTCCCCAACGAACCTGTCCAAAATAGCTCACAAGTTCACCAAGAAAAACTTGCTTAGCATGAACCCACAAAGAGAATTGTTAGAGACCCAATGTGATTCATCAACCTCATAGAAGCATAAAGAGAATTGTTAGAGACTCAATATGTTCTATACTTAACTCCCAATCTCAATCTCAACTCAATCACAATCTCAAAAGAATAAGATAGATGTAGTATGCTTTTCTCAAGAACATGAAACACAACCCAACAATTGCCAAACAAGCAATATCTCATATAACAATGATACTCATGTTCTTTCCACAACCAATATCTTTTCTCAACCAATTAGGGCTTTAACAACAATGCTTATAGACAAGGTTTAACCAACATCATTCAACTCAACATTAACCTTGAAGCATTCAACCAATCATCACAAGAAAAGGAAACAAGTAGAAATCCTTTTCCCTCCAAAGATATTTGAACAAAACAGCCACCAACACAATATCACCAAATGCAAAGAATAACTTGCTCAAATCAACTCAATGGAGTAAGCCCAATATCATGAATCAAGTAAAGCAATAACTTGATCAAACAACCTCTATGGAAGCAACTCAACCATCAAACTCAAAACAGCCAACCAAGGGTTCCACCAACTCAATGCAAGTAGCTTGACTCACAAATACAAACCCTAGTGCACAAAGCTTCCACTATCTCAAACCAAAAATTATGCATTCATCAAAAACTCTCCTTAAGGATAACAATGCATAAGTAGTCTTCAACAAACCAGAAAATAGGATTTACACCCAATCAAAGAAAACCTAGTTGAAAACCTTTTCACTCCAACCTTATTTCAGAAAACATACACCAATCATACTCATAAGAAGAATGTGCCCATACCTTATTGGAGTAGAAGAAACTTGACCCTTAAAGTTGTCACCACACACAACCCTCAAACTTCCAACCAAGTTAGGGTTAGAACCAAGATAAATGAGCATATAAAAACTTTCCTTAATACACCTTTTAGCTTCTCTTCTTTTGAAAACAACCACCAAAGAAGTCAAAAACACAACAACCAAAACTTACACCTTATATCTCCATTTTAAACTTTAGCATAGCAAAAGACTAATCTCAAAAATACAACCAAAGAAATATCCCCTTATTTCTCCTATGTCTTTTAAACAATGCTAAACAATGCCAAAAATTATATCAAGAAATTAATCACACCTTAGAATGGCTGCCCTTGAAGAATCCAAAAATCGCGGAATGGCTGCCCTTGACGAATCCAAAAATCGCGGCACAAAATACGTTTTAACAAAAACGTGACTTAATCCATGCACAGCTCCCTCCGCGGGAATCGAAACGCAGACCTCCGCCTACGCAAAGCCCAAACGCAGCCTATGCTGCCACTAGCCCACAAGGGGCTAACGAAGTCTAAGACAGACTTCCTACCACTTCAACGAACAAGCACTTCGTAAGTTTTTCAAACGCGAGCTCTCTTCTTCCGCGGCGTCAACAGAGCATCGATCGCAGCCAAAAATTAATGCATTCAAAATTCTCAAGAGGAGTTAAACCTTAGGATCCTTCCCATATTTATAGTCCAATCGTGGACTTTAGAACACGTCGACGACAGAGAAACGTAATTTCGAATTTAATCGAAATTGCTTTCTAAAGGGTTTAAAAACCCTTAATTAATTTTAATAAATTAAGAATAAAAAAGGTTTAAAAACCTTTAAATATTTTTAATAAATTAAAAATAATTTCTCCCTTAATTAATTAAATAATTAATTAATTAAAACCTTGAAGGGTTTTAAATAATAATTAAATAATAAAGAGAACCTCCATTGGTTTTAATAAAAACCATTTAACTTGGTTTTAATAAAAACCCTATCCAAAAACCTTATCCAATGGAATCTCTCCGGATTCTCTTAAAAATATTCTCTTGGAATCTTTCACCTTTGAAGCCAACACATCCTCTTAACATTAATGCCATTTCCTTTTGACATCAATGACAACTCATAGACAAGGAGCTAGGATCTCAAACCCAAAATTGCCAACAATCTCCCCCTTTGTCATTGATGGCAAACCATGCTTCTCAACAACAAAAACTCAACATAAACAGCTCCCCCTGTCTTGAGGCTCTCCCCCTTACTCAAATCTCTCCCCCTTTGTCATCAATGGCAAAGGGTCACCTTTGGGGCTCGGAACTAAGAATGAGCTTCTTAGCTTAGTCCCTCCCCCACCTCCTGATGAGGTGATTAATTCTGGGGTGGGAGTACAACTCCCAATTTCTCCCTTAGATACTCAAACATATCTCTTGGAAGAGGTTTGGTGAAGATATCTGCAATCTGCTCTTTAGTAGACACATACTCTACCTTGACCTGCTTGTCTTGCACTTTCTCCCTTAGAAAGTGATACTTGATGGAAATATGCTTTGTCCTTGAGTGCATTACCGGATTTTTGGAAATACTTATGGCACTTGTATTATCACAAAGTATGGAGATGGGTTGTTCATGCTTGACTTTGAAATCCTCCAAGGTGGTTTTCATCCATAAAACCTCGTGTACACCCAGCCACCGCTGCTATGTATTCAGCCTCCATTGTAGATAAGGAAACCGAAGGTTGTTTCTTACTTAGCCACGAAACCAAACTCTTTCCCGGAAAGAATGCTCCACCACTAGTGCTTTTCCTGTCATCAATACCGCCTCGCCCAATCTGCATCTCGTATAAGCTGTGAGGGTGAAATCATCACCTTTGGGATACCAAAGCCCAAAGTCCATAGTGCCCTTCGATATCTCGAATATCCTCTTAACCGCTATAACATGAGAATCTTTAGGAGCTTCTTGAAATCTTGCTACTAACCCAACTGCCCGCATGATATCTCGGTCTGGTAGCTGTAACATATAATAAACTTCCAATCATAGATCTGTACAACCTTTGATCTGCCACTGGAGAATCATCATCTTTACTCATCTTGCACCCTGTAATCATTGGAGTACACACTGGTTTGTTGTCCATCATCCCAAATTTCTTCAACATTTCTTTGATATACTTTCCTTGAGAGAGAAATATACCATCTTTTGATTGAGCAATCTGAAGACCTAAAAAGAATGACAGCTCTCCAATCATAGACATCTCAAATTCCTTCTGCATGGTGTTAGCAAAAACTTTGCACATCTGAGTATTATTTCCCCCAAAGATAATATCATCAACATAGACAACTATAATCAGCATATTATCACCTTCATCCTTAATATACAAATTGCTATCTGCCACACCTTTCCTGAAGCCTTGCTCATGAAGATACCTGTCAAGTCTTGAGTACCAAGCCCTAGGTGCTTGCTTTAACCCATACAAGGCCTTTTTCAGTTTGCACACATAGTCTGACTGTTCCGAGAGAGACACTCCTTCTGGCTGTTCTATGTAGACTTCTTCTTCCAACACCCCATTTAGAAAAGCTGATTTTACATCCATTTGATATACCTTGAATGATTTGAAGCTTGAAAGGGCCAAAAACATTCTCATAGCTTCAAGACGAGCAACAGGAGCAAACGTCTCTTCGAAATCAACACCTTCTACTTGAGCATAACCTTTGCAGACTAACCTAGCTTTGTTTCTGACAATCTTTCCAACCTCATTGAGTTTATTTTTGAATATCCATTTTGTGCCAATGACATTCTTGTCCTTAGGTCTTGGAACCAATTCCCAAGTTTCACTTTTCTCTATTTGATTTAGCTCTTCATCCATTGCTTTTACCCAAAACTTATCTGCACATGCTTCATCGAAATCTTTTGGCTCAATTTGAGATAATAATGAAACATTTGTAGAATCATGTGAGGGAATGACTCTTCTTCTTGTTTGCCTCCTATTTGGATCACCAATGATCAAATATTTGGGATGATGTTTCTGAACATATCGTGAAGGAGTTTTGGGAAGCAGCTTGTTGACTTTCCTCTTCTTCATCCGAAACCTCTCTGAATTCTTCTTGACAAATTTCATCACCGAGTTCCTTGACCGGTTCTCTTATCCCTGTCTTTTCATCAACTCGTTACATTTATGCTCTCTACAACTGTATGGGTTCTTTTGTTGAAGCATCTGTAGGCCTTGCTTCTGCTGGAATATCCAAGAAAGATTCCCTCATCACACCTAGGATCAAACTTACCCAAATTCTGATCTTCCCTTCTGATGAAGCACTTACTTCCAAACACTTTGAAGTATTTTATTGTAGCTGGTCTTCCTTTCCACAACTCATAAGGAGTTTTATGATGGTTGACTCTAAGTTGGGCCCTGGTGATAATGTAGACTCGCTGTACTTGATTGCCTCTTTCCAAAAACCATCTGAAAGTTTTGACTCATTTAACATAGCTCTAGCCATATTTTCAATAGTTCTATTTTTCCTTTCAACTACTCCATTTTGTTGAGGAGTTCTTGCTGCTGAATATTCTCTTTTGATTCCTTGTTGCTCACAGTATTCCACAAATTCATTTGAAGTGAACTCTCCTCCTCTATCTGATCTTAAGCATTTGATTCTCTTGTCAGTCTCATTTTCAATCATTTCTTTGAAAGCTTTAAATTTTTCAAAAGCTTCAGATTTTTCTTTGAGAAAAGTAACCCAAGTCATTCTAGAATAATCATCTATAAACAACATGAAGTAGCTTTCTCCCTGAATGCTCCGAGTTCTGGTAGGGCCACATAAATCAGTATGAATAAGATCCAATGGTTTTGAAGAAGTATACCCTTTTGATTTGAAACTGGTTCTGGTCCTTTTTCCATGTTGACAAGGACCACAAATGATGTTATGGGGCCTTTTTATTTTGGGCAAGTCTCTAACTCCTTCCTTGTTACTAATATTGACAAGATTATCAAAGCTCAAATGCCCCAATATTTTATGCCATAACCAACTCTCATCTTCTTGAGTTAGAAAACACTTTTCCTTTTTTATCTCACTTAGCATGTAAAGATTGTTTGGAGTCCTTGTAGCACTAGCAATGAGTTTTCCATTTTTTTCTTTACTTATCTCACATCTATCTGAAAAGAAAGATACTATGTGTCCTTGATCACAAAGTTGACTCACACTTAGAAGATTATGTCTTAGGCCTTCTACATAAAGCACATTTTCTGTTTTGGATTTCCCATCCAAACTAAGAGTCCCCTTACCACAGATTTTAGCCGACCTGTTATCTCCAAAACTAACTGTTCCTCTGTTTGTTTCTTTTAAGATCAAAAACTTTTCCTTTTCGCCAGTCATATGTTTTGAACAACCACTATCAAGATACCATTTCTCTACTTTGTCTAGAGCATGAAAAGCAGTTTGAGCTATCATTGACTTAGATTTGATCTCATTTTTCTTTTTAGTGAACTCAAGGCTAGATCTATCCAAACTGCACATCCTTGCTATATGCCCAAAATTATTGCACTTGTAACACATGACATCTTTATTCATAAGAGGTGCAAAAGAATTAACATTTTCCTTACTATGGCTATTCAAAGACTTATTGCAATACATAGCTTTGTGACCAAATTTCTTGCAGGAAAAACAATAGCCATGGAAAGTATTTTGTAACCTGTTTTGATGCTTTGGATGATTGTCCTTCTTGTGACCAACTGGAATCCACCGCTCTTCAGGATGAAAATTGATCTTGCTTGAAGACCCTATTTCTTGAATGGTGATACCATCCTTATTTTGCTTTTCACACGGAGTATTCTGTCTGAGAGCCAGCTGTTCCAACTTCACTCTAAGAGACATAACCTCTTCTTCTAGTTTCTCGCAATCAGCTTCCTTTCCTTTGAGAACCTCTATCAGAACCTGTTCAATCTTCTTCCCTTCTTCAGCTAGAATTTTGAAGTCTATAACACTTTGAGACAATTCTGATCTTGCTATCTCTTCTTCCTGACATTGATGCTGGAGAGCAGAATTCTCTTCCCTAAATTTCTCAAGCTTTCTCAAAGCCAAGAAGAATTCACCTTTGAGATCGAACTCAAACTCTTCATCTCTTTCTGAATCTGTATGTTCCTCTGATAGATCCTTCTCCAAGCTGTTAGGCTCTTTCTCGAGAGACCTGCTCTGATACCAATTGAAGAACATGGACTTATACCGAGAGGGGGGGTGAACTAGTATAAGACTTAAACAATTAGTAATTTTAACTTTAGATAGCAGTGGCATCAACACAACATTAATCAAGACAGAGAGCATCACACATTGAAGACCCATTTTTAACGTGGTTCACCCAAAATGCTTGGGCTACGTCCACAAAACTTTTCTCTAAAAGTTATCTCAAAGTTCTTTTTGGGAATCCTTCCCAATTACAATGTTTATGAGCCTCTGCTCAAAGGAGATACCTTCCCCTCTTCTCTGGATATGATCCCTCAGAAGATCAACTGTCTCTACCTCTTGCCAGACACGTGGAACTCCTTTCCACCGAAGACCTCCTATCCTCAATGCTTAGCCTAAGAGACCTCTGCCTTCTATGATCATGTCCACAGTAGCTCAGCAACCTGTACCAAACACAGTCGATCGGTCTAGTACAAGTCTTCCTCTGTCTGTCAGATCTGTCCAACTCTTGAACAAATCAATCCTCTATCCACAAGCCTTCTCAAAGACTTGCCAAATCTATCCTCAGGTTCTCTGATAGAACCAATGTACCTCTATCCTCAAGTTCTCTGATAGAACTTTCAATCTCAGCTCACAAGTCCTCTGCTAGGACCTGTCCAAATCTGCTCACAAGTCCCCATCGAAACCTGTCCAAAACCTGCTCACAAGTCCCCAACGGAACCTGTCCAAAACCTGCTCACAAGTCCCCAACAGAACCTGTCCAAAACAGCTCACAAGTTCACCAAGAAAAACTTGCTTAGCATGAACCCACAAAGAGAATTGTTAGAGACCCAATGTGATTCATCAACCTCATAGAAGCATAAAGAGAATTGTTAGAGACTCAATATGTTCTATACTTAACTCCCAATCTCAATCTCAACTCAATCACAATCTCAAAAGAATAAGATAGATGTAGTATGCTTTTCTCAAGAACATGAAACACAACCCAACAATTGCCAAACAAGCAATATCTCATATAACAATGATACTCATGTTCTTTCCACAACCAATATCTTTTCTCAACCAATTAGGGCTTTAACAACAATGCTTATAGACAAGGTTTAACCAACATCATTCAACTCAACATTAACCTTGAAGCATTCAACCAATCATCACAAGAAAAGGAAACAAGTAGAAATCCTTTTCCCTCCAAAGATATTTGAACAAAACAGCCACCAACACAATATCACCAAATGCAAAGAATAACTTGCTCAAATCAACTCAATGGAGTAAGCCCAATATCATGAATCAAGTAAAGCAATAACTTGATCAAACAACCTCTATGGAAGCAACTCAACCATCAAACTCAAAACAGCCAACCAAGGGTTCCACCAACTCAATGCAAGTAGCTTGACTCACAAATACAAACCCTAGTGCACAAAGCTTCCACTATCTCAAACCAAAAATTATGCATTCATCAAAAACTCTCCTTAAGGATAACAATGCATAAGTAGTCTTCAACAAACCAGAAAATAGGATTTACACCCAATCAAAGAAAACCTAGTTGAAAACCTTTTCACTCCAACCTTATTTCAGAAAACATACACCAATCATACTCATAAGAAGAATGTGCCCATACCTTATTGGAGTAGAAGAAACTTGACCCTTAAAGCTGTCACCACACACAACCCTCAAACTTCCAACCAAGTTAGGGTTAGAACCAAGATAAATGAGCATATATAAAAACTTTCCTTAATACACCTTTTAGCTTCTCTTCTTTTGAAAACAACCACCAAAGAAGTCAAAAACACAACAACCAAAACTTACACCTTATATCTCCATTTTAAACTTTAGCATAGCAAAAGACTAATCTCAAAAATACAACCAAAGAAATATCCCCTTATTTCTCCTATGTCTTTTAAACAATGCTAAACAATGCCAAAAATTATATCAAGAAATTAATCACACCTTAGAATGGCTGCCCTTGAAGAATCCGAAAATCGCGGAATGGCTGCCCTTGACGAATCCGAAAATCGTGGCACAAAATACGTTTTAACAAAAACGTGACTTAATCCATGCACAGCTCCCTCCGCGGGAATCGAAACGCAGACCTCCGCCTACGCAAAGCCCAAACGCAGCCTATGCTGCCACTAGCCCACAAGGGGCTAACGAAGTCTAAGACAGACTTCCTACCACTTCAACGAACAAGCACTTCGTAAGTTTTTCAAACGCGAGCTCTCTTCTTCCGCGGCGTCAACAGAGCATCGATCGCAGCCAAAAATTAATGCATTCGAAATTCTCAAGAGGAGTTAAACCTTAGGATCCTTCCCATATTTATAGTCCAATCGTGGACTTTAGAACACGTCGGCGACAGAGAAACGTAATTTCGAATTTAATCGAAATTGCTTTCTAAAGGGTTTAAAAACCCTTAATTAATTTTAATAAATTAAGAATAAAAAAGGTTTAAAAACCTTTAAATATTTTTAATAAATTAAAAATAATTTCTCCCTTAATTAATTAAATAATTAATTAATTAAAACCTTGAAGGGTTTTAAATAATAATTAAATAATAAAGAGAACCTCCATTGGTTTTAATAAAAACCATTTAACTTGGTTTTAATAAAAACCCTATCCAAAAACCTTATCCAATGGAATCTCTCCGGATTCTCTTAAAAATATTCTCTTGGAATCTTTCACCTTTGAAGCCAACACATCCTCTTAACATTAATGCCATTTCCTTTTGACATCAATGACAACTCATAGACAAGGAGCTAGGATCTCAAACCCAAAATTGCCAACAATGAAGCAAGATTATCCTCCTATAATAACTTGAAATATTAGTACAAGAATTATTATTCATTGCTACTGTATAATAGAGGGATATGGATAGTACACACATCTTGACCTAGTGTTATCCTATTATGGTCATACATTACACCTCCAAAATGCTAACCATATATTTGACCATACTATGGATACCACCTAGCATGAATTTAATATACTGGAAAACAATTTCTTATTGAAGAAGAAACTATTGAGGATAGTAATAATCAACAATAGAGCCAGATGGGGTAGTCATCAGGGTAGTTAGGGAAATTATCAATAACAACAAAAAATAGTATCATACAGGTAGTTTTTAGTAACAATCAAAGCAAAGTCTATTAAGAAAATTAGTAATAGCTAGTAATAGTGTTAGACAATAGTATAAATGATAGATTTTGTAAGGTACTTGAGGATAACATATTGACTAGTAATTGATATGATAGTCAGGAATCAAAGAAGAAAGTCATTTTTAGATGAAGGAAATATTTAGGATAAAACAAACAACACATGCCTAAAAAGACTCTAGGATATTAAAAAAAATCATTGTAGGACCTAGCTCATTGTATTTATCTGTTATAGCTTATCATTTTGATATATAGCACCTAAACACTTTTTTTATCCTATTACTAAAAATAGTAACTCTTGGAACAACACTTCTATTTCTAGTAAGTTAGTTGGGGTGGCGCAAATCTCACATACATGTCTGAAGGTACTAGCGGAGCAATGAAGGATTTGGAACAAAGCCAATATATGGAACGATAAAATCACACAGTTAGTAACCTACAGAGCCAATTGTCCCACATTGGATAAGAGGTTAAACATATAAAATATCATATGCATATTATAAAAACTAACAAGATTAAAGTCAAAATAGTGATTGAAGAAATATTATTAGAGGTTGAAGAGTATTTAAAGAAAAGACTAAAAGTACTCCAACATATTATCACTGAAGGACTAGGTGGTAGTTTAGGCAATAAAGATAAATAAGCCCATCATGCAATTTTTAACACATACCCATAAGATGCCCATAATTAGGCTTTTTCAAGTTTAATGGAAAGGATATTTATGGTTGGCTGTGATGAGTAGATCAATTCTTAAAACTCCATAATGTTTCCCAATATTTATGGGTCTCCATGACATCCTTTAACTTTAAATTTTGAGGAATATTACATTATTTGGTACATGCTAATGTACCACCATGGTACCTTCATGGTACATTTGTAAATAATATATTAGGGTTGAGTCTATAATTTACAATATAATTTATATTTCCCCTTTTATGTAAGTGTCAATGTGTAGGAAATGCACAAGTGTCATGTAAGCTAGAGTGCAAGTGTAGGTAAAAAGACTGTGCACAAGTATCTTGTATGTAATAGTGCAAATATGTAATGTAAGAATGTGCACAAGTGTCCTAGATTAGGAGTGCATGTAGGAGTTAAATATTCATGTAGATGTGTGCAAGTGTTGTAGAGTCAAGTGTTCATCAAGTATACCAATGGTAAGATGATAAGCCAAGAGTCATGAGACTTGGCATATGAAGAGCAATGGTCTAGTACTTGAAGAGTCACATCACTATCACTATGGCTATATTATGGAGATAATGCTCCATAGGAAAGCAATCAATAATTGAATACAATTCAGATCTCATTGCAAGAGAAAGAGGAGTAATAAAGCTTATAAATATTTTGAGCAATTAATATTGTAAGTTTTATTCATGCATAGTTCATGAATGATTCAGGCTATTTACATTCATATTTCAACATATAAATGAATGTTATTTTATTTATTATATAAGCCTTGATATACATATTAATTTTCTCATATTATTCTACTCATATTATCATTATTTTGACCTTTAATATTGTGGCTATTTTATATGTGGGACCTGTGTAATATTGTAAGATGTTTTGTAATATTTTGTGGTAGCAAAGCTTAAAAAGCCAACATTGGTATCATAGCTACCACTAGACTCTATCCATTTTGATAGAGTTATTTATTTAGCCACCATTATAATTTGAATTTGTTCACATTTGATAAAGTTGATTTAGAGTCTATCCAATTTGAAAGCAATGAAGACTTGGAATCTATTTTTAAAGGTATTATTGAGTAGATCAGGCTAGAGTATTTCCATTAGGTTGAAAGAAAACCAATAAAGACTAGGACTCAACTATATTGATAGGCTAAACCAACTCAGGAGATAAGTTGATTATTCAAGGATAAAGTTGCCCTAACATTGATTTGAAGACTTATAGAGTGAGGATTGAGGTAGAATCAAATTTAAATATAGTTGATCATTTAGGAAAGAGCCATCATGGCATTGGGTTCTCTAGTAAGGAGGAGAATCGTATTGGGTTCTTAGGTGTGACCTAAGACATTGAATATTTTAGAAAAGGGAAAAAAATAGTAGAGATTAAGCTAAAAAAGTTTGAGAACAGAGATAGAGAAGAGTTTTAAATTCTAAGTTGTAGTGGATTGAGAAGCATTCAAAGCTTCCTAAGAAGTATAGAAGAAAACAACAAAGAGAAGAGTAGAAGAATTAGGTAATTTGACCTTGACATATTTGAAGAAAAGAAAGTAAAGTTAAGATATTGCAGAAGAGGAAAGATGGAAGTATCTTCCTAGAATGCATTAAAAAAGGCTCAAGAGGCCAATATAGTAGAGAAAGGCCCAAGAGGTAAATATTGTAGAGAGAAGTCCAAAAGAATAAGTTTAAGAAAAAAGGCTCTATAATACAAGTAGAAGAGCAGTATAAGAAGTTAAAATAATAAAAAGAGGCCTGAATTTTATTAGTGAAGAAGAGAAAACCATTCGACTATCACAGGGAAAAGTAATGTAGAAATATAGGCCATTCGACCATCATCAAAAAGCAATGTAGAAGTGTGGGCCATTCAAACATCACCAAGAAGTAGTGTAGAAGTGTAGGCCATTCGACCATCACCAAGAAGCAATATAGAAGAGCATAGGCCATTTGACCAACATTGAACTATAGTGTAGTCAATGCATGAGATTTGGCTACTAGAGCCAATGTTAAAAGGAAAGAAGAGCTTAAAGTGCAAAATAAAAGTGAAAGATACAAAGGTGAACTAGTAACCTATGTAGAAGTAGATAAACCACAAATCAGAGGTAAGATGAACCGGTCACATATGTAGAAGTGAACCAACCACAATATAAAGGTAAGGTGAAATAGTCACCTACATATAAGCAGATGAACCACAATATAGAGAAAATATGAACTAGTCACCTACAACAAGGTAAACCAACAATAGAGTAGAGGAAAGGTAAACCAATCACTTGAGCTAAGTAAAATAGAGTTCACTTAAGGTAAACTAGAGTCAAGAACCTAAGGAAGAGTGAACCAACCAATAGGAAGACGAGCAAATCAAAGGATATCGTCAATAACAATAACCGAGTCAAGCAGGTGTTTTTCTAATCAATAGCAAAGCCACCACCACCATTCAATACCAAAGGAATAATTGAATGTAGCATTAGATTCACTTGTCAAATCCACCTGAAGAGCAAAAGAGGCTTAGTTTGAGCATGGAATGAATCATCTAATGAGGAGACGTAGTGAACAAAGTTATGCATCATTTAATGGACGAACATAGTGGATGAAGAAAAAAGTGCTACATTGCATTAGGATATTATGTGTTACCACACATTCTCATTGACATTTCAAAGGTAACTGCTATTCCATTCAACACTAAGTATTTTGGAGGGAAATATTAATATGTAAAATTATTATTAGCACTAAGGTTATAAGGAGCTATAAGGGTTAATTAAGGTTTTAATTATTTGATTTATACTTAAGAATCTAGAAAATTGGATGAGATGGAGTAATAAGGGGATAATGTTTTACATTTAAAGTTTGATAGCTATTTATATATTTAAAGTTTTTTAAACCTTTAAATTTTTGAATTTAGACTTTTTTTGAGAATTTTTTTTTTTTAAGTTTTTGATTTTTGAAAATTTGCACTAGGGAGTTAAAACATTTTCAACATCAAAGGATTAAAAACCAAAAATTTATAAATTTCATATTTGAATTATTTCTAAACCAGGGAGTTATAAGGTTTTCTACTTCAAAGGAAATAAATCATAAAATTGAATTGCATATTATGGAAGATATTATTAGAAATGCATTCAATGAAGATAGTGAAGAAATACTGATCAAGTTAAAGTTTTATTTTTAAAGTTTAGTAGAATATCTTGATCAAATGAAGAAAATACCAAGATATCTAAAGAGCTCAAAATTAGATCTTGTTACTACTAAATATCATTCTAGTAGTGCATCAAACATAGGTTCTATTATAGAATCTAATCTACTTAGAATGCCATCAAATATCAAATATTGCAACTTATTTATAAGGAAAATAAAGAGAGAGTAGCCTTGATCGTGCATAAATGGTTATGTTGTTTTCTCAAGGAAACATAAAAACTTGAAGCACTAATAAAAAATTATAAAACAAAAAAAGGACATTACATCAAGTTGAAGTGCAACTATTGTAATAGAATTGGTCATGAAAAATCAAATTGCTGGAATTTTTATCCACATTAATATTGTGGAAAAAAATCTCATTCTCCAACATTTGTTGGTATAAGGAAAAATACTATGAATATTTGAAAGGGCACTATTGTTCAGATTAGGGAATATTCTTCAAAGACTTATTTATAAATAATATTCTAACAATAGAGCAAAGTGTTCAATTTCTAAAATGCAGGAAGGGAGTATATTTTCTAATAAAATATTTAGAAAACAAGAAAAAGAAAAATAGATCAATTATGGTCCAAATTTATCTTACAAAGTAATAAGAAATAGTCATATATATCTAAGGATAAAGGAAAAGTTTAAGCTATTCATGCACATGAACATGATTCAAATGAAGGAGTTAAAATAGTTCATGAACTAGATCATGAAGATACAAAATCTGAAAAATCAAAGAATGAAGATAAAGAAGAACTTAAGGTTGAAGTCAAGCAAGAAGATGAACCTGATGGATCTCAAGCAAAGGTTCATGAGAAATGCAAGGTCACTTGAATATTGAAGATAAATATGAAGATTAAAGTCTTCAATAACTAAATAATGCAATACATGGGGGTGTTGAGAAATATTACATTATTTGTACATGCTAATGTACCCCCATGGTACCTTCATGGTACATTTGTAAATAACATATTAGGTTTGAACCTACAGTTTAGAATATGATTTATATTTCCTCTTTTATGTAGGTGTCAATGTGCAGGAAATGCACAAGTGTCATGTAAGCTAGAGTGCAAGCGTAGGTTGAGAAATTGTGCACAAGTATCTTGTATGTAATAGTACATGTAATGCGAGGATATGCACAAGTGTCCTATATTAGGGGTGCATGTAGGAGTCCAAGAGTCATGTAGATGTGTACAAGTTTTGTATATTCAAGTGTCCATAAAGTATGCAAGTGTCAAGATGATAAGCCAAGAGTCATGAAACTTGGCATATGAAGAGCAATAGTCTAGTACTTGAAGAGTCACATCACTATGACTATATTATGGAGATGATACTCCATAGGAAATAAATCAAGAATTGAATATCTCATTGCAAGAGGAAGAGGAGTAATAAACCTTATATACATTTTGAGCAATTAATATTGCAAGTTTTCTTCATGCATTGTTTATGAATGATTTAGGCTATTTACATTCATATTTCAACATATAAAAGAATGCTACTTTATTTATTATATAAGCCTTGATATAAATATTAAATTTCTCATATTATTTAACTCATATTATAATTATTTTAACCTTTAATATTGTGGCTATTTTATATTTGGGACCTATGTAATATCGTGAGATTTTCTGTAATATTTTATGGTAGTGAGGCTTAAAAAGCCAATAAATCTAAGGCCCTACAATGGTATAAGTGGTTAGAGAACAAAAATATTGACCCTTATTTAGAAGACTTTGAGTCCCAATTATTCACTTGTTTTAGCCCTACTGAATATAAGGACTTTACATGAGCCTTAACAAAATTGAAACAAACTTCTACTGTTTGAGAATATCAAACTTGGTTTGAGAAATTGGCTAATAGGACAAAGGGTTTGATTGAAGGATTTTTTAGAGTTGTTTTATCAATGGGTTGAAAGATGATATCAAGGGATAAGTAAAAATGTTCAAAAAATAGTCTATGATGTAAGCCATAATAGTGACTAGACTACCGAAGGAAAAAATTTCTTCCTAGAGATGGTCATCTAAATTCCCATAGGCCAAATCTACATTTCCATTCAAATTCACATTGAACACTAGAAATAAATCTTCACCAATCAAGATATTGACTAGGAAGGAAATGGATGCTCGTAGATCACAAGTCTTATGTTATAATTGTGATGAGAAACATGCATCGGGGTATAAATACGTACAACATAAGTTGTTTTTGTTGGATGTGGATGAGTCAACAATGAATGAAATATATGATGAAGAAGTAGAATCATAGGAGGAAGAGCCTTAGGATGAGGGTGAAGCATAGGAAGAACCACAACTAGAGATTTCTATCCATACACTTGTAGGAAACTCAATCTTTCAAACAATGAAGGTAATATGATTCTTCAAAGGGGTAACATATTACAATTCTTATTGATTTAGACAATACACATAAAATTTGATCCCTGAGTAGCTAAGGAAGAAAACTATTACATACATGCTTGCAAATATTTTGAAGTCATGGTGGAAAATGGAGGAGCATTACCTTGTAAGGATAAATACCATAATATTAAGTTGAATATAGGGGACTATGAACTCAAAATTGATATGTTTAATCTTCCACTTGGAGGATGTGATGTTGTACTAGGATTATAGTGGCTACGTACCTTGGGAAAAATAGCCAAGAATTTTGTAGAATTATGGATGCAATATTGCATAAGGGGAGTTGAATCATATTGAAAAGTTATAAAAAAATCCTCATGTGGGGTAGTAGACCAATTATTTGTAATTAAATCATAAAATTTAGAAGTAGATGAACCCCACGAGGATTTGCAACTCATTTTGATAATAATTCAATTTTTGTAAATTCAACATAATTACCCCCACATCATTCCCATGATCATGTAATACCATTGGTACCAAGTATTTCTCCATATAATATTAGACCCTATAGATACTCCTATGCTTAAGTCAAATATTGGGAAGTTGATTCAAGAATTTATAAAAGTATGGGTAATTTGATCTAGTAACAATTCTTATTCTTCTATGGTACTATTGGTTAGAAAGAAAATTGGGTCATGGAAGCTATGTATAGATTTTTGTGAGCTTAATAAGGTCACCACTAAGAACAAATTTTCTATCCATGTAATTAATGAATTATTGGATATTTTCTCTGGCTACCATTAGATAAGGCTTAAGGAGGAAGATATTTCCAAAACAATATTTCAAACTCATGAGAGCAATTATGAATTTTTGATCATGCCATTTGGCCTAACTAATGCACCATTTCTTCGTCCATTTTATCTTGGTGTTCTTTGATGATATTATCATCTATAGTTGCACTTGGGTTGAGCACTTACAACATCTAGATCAAACTTTGAAATTATTGTAGGACTATTAGTTATTTACCAAATTATCCAAATGTTCCTTTGGCATGCCGATTTTGAATTATTGGGGCATATTATTTTATAGGAGAGAGTCAAGGTTGACCCCAAGAAAATTGAAGCCATCTAGAATTGGACTAAGCCACAAAAGCTCAAGGTACTTGATGGGTTTTTGGGGCTCATGGGCTATTACTGCTTATTTGCACAAAATTATGAAAAAATAGTCATCCCTTTAATAGCCATGTTGAAAAAGAATTCATTTATGTGGTTAGCTCCAACAGAACAAGCATTTACAATATTAATAAGGCTATTGATATGACCTTGGTGTTGGCTACACCTGATTTTCTTAAACCATTTATAATTGAAAGTGATGCTTTGGGTCATGGCATTAGGGTTGTATTAATGCAAGAATGGCAACCCTTAGCTTTCACTAGTAAGGCACTCTTAGGTAAAAATATGGAAAAAATCTACTTATGAAAAAGAAATTATGGTCATCCTCCATGTAGTTCATCATTGGCATTCTTATCTCATTGGAATTAATTTCTCTATTAAAATGGACCACCAAATTTTGAAATATATTATGGAACAAAGGGTATCTACTCCAACACAACAAAAACATGTCTCAAAATTGTTGGGGTATGACTATGACATCATGTATAATAAAGGAAAGAAGAATATTATAGGGATGCCCTCTCCTATTAGTTTGAGGATCAAGTATTAGTGTGTTTACTTTCATCCCCACTTACCCAATGGGTCTCCCAACTTCAAGAAGAAGCAACCAAGGATCAATATTTACAGACCTTGTAGGAACAACTACAAAAGAACCCTAATTTACATGTTGGATATTCATGGGATGTACACCTATTATGATATCAGGATCACACTGTGGTCTCCAAATTTTCATCACTCTATGAGGATATTATGAGGGAGATGCACGCTTTACCTACTGTAGGCCATTCAAGATTTTTGAAGATATATAAAAGAGCTAAAAGGTCATTCTATTGGGAGAGAATTAAAATAGATATTCATACTTTTATGGCCAAATGTGAAATTTTCCAATGGATAAAAGGTGAAATAGTTCATACTCTAGGAACTCTACAATTATTTCCAATCTAGACAATATATGGAATGATATCTCCATGGATTTTATTGAAGGGCTTCCTAAATCTACAGGAAAATTGGCTATTTTTGTGGTGGTGGACTATCTCTTAAAGAAAGCTCATTTATGTTCCCTCGTCCATCCTTACTATGCCTCCACCATTGATCAAATATTCATGGAATCTATTTTCAAAATCCATGGTATATCTAAGTCCATTATGTCTAACCATGGCCCCACTTTCACCAGTCAATTTTATCAAGAACTATTTAAACTATAGGGAACACAACTGCAAATGAGCTCAACCTACCATATATAGATGGATGGGTAAACTAAAATTGTTAACAAGTTCTTGGAAACCTACCTACACTATTTTACCTATAAGCACCCAACATAGTGAGCTAGGTGATCACCTTTGCTTGATTGGTGGTATAACACTTCATTCTATACAACTTCCAAAATGAGGCAGTGTATGGGTACCCACCTCAATTATCCTCTTCATATGTTCCTAGAAACTCCAAAGTTAAAGTAGTGGATGCAACTATTTAGGAGCATGTCCAAATTTTATAGTAGTTAAAGGAGAAATTTGTACTGGCTCAAAATATAATGCGACAATAGAATGATCAACATTATTTTAAGTATAGTTTCAATTTAGGTGATATGGCCTTTCTTTGACTCCAACCCTATAAAAAAAATTTCATGCATCTTCAAGCTCATCAAGAATTTACAACATGATTTTATGGACCCTAAAATATATTATAACAGATTGAACAAGTGGCCTATAAGATTGCATTGCCAACTTCTTCCAAGATCCATCTAGTCTTCCATATATCTTATCTCAAAAAGGTACTTGAAAATCACATTCAAGTTTAGTAAACACTCTCTGAGTTAAATGATGAAGGCTCAATGATCTTAGAGCCTCATAATATTTTGGATTGACGAACCCACACTCTCCATAACCACACCATAACTAAATTTTTGGTTCATTGACAAGGATTACAACTAGAATATGCTACCTAGGAGCCTCTCCAATAGTTGCAACAATGATTTTCTCATCTCCAACTTTGAGGACAAATATTTTTGAAGGGTAAGGGCATGTTAGAATCCCACCCTAACCTTATTATGTAATTATCCCCTTCCTAACATGGGGAACCTATGTTAAAAATATTATGTAATATGTATATGGCATCTGAAGAGCCTAGACAAGTGTGGTCATCTAATGTAATTATTATAAGGAATGTAACTATTGTTTAGTAGAAGATTCTAGCTTAGGTTGTCACGTGCATGTGAAGTCGACCCTTAAGAATTATAGTTAGGGTTATGAAGAGTCTTTAAAAAGACAAGGGGACATAGAAGAAATCATCTCTCATATTTTGTGTCAAAGCACTGCTTCTAAGGAATTTGCCCCCTTGAAGAGGCCTATGATTTTGTATTGTGTTCTTACTTTCTATAATATAATATGTTTTTTTTCCATTTCATCTTGCAATATTGTTAATCTCAAGTTTATTTTTATAATAATAGCAATATTATATTTTTAATTTACTACAAGGTTCAAAACAATGGTATAAGAGATGATGCATTATTGAGTAACAAAAATGTATTCCCTTATTATAACCATTCAACATTATATGGTTGTGGGTGTGATGTGATAAAAAAATTCAAATCATTTACCATACAAGCAAAAATTAGATTCTTTTGATCCCATTATCAATAATAAATATAATAACTTATCCTTGGCCCACATTTGTGAGTGAAACAAGTGTTCCTCCTCTTGTGACTCCTTTGCCATAGCATGTATAATGGAAATAATCACATTTATTTTGGCTTCCATGATTCACTTACCTCTATCCTTAGACTATGGATGTGGACGTGATGGTGAAGTGGATGTAGAGGATTACAACTTAGTAAACAATGACTAAATTCCTTAACACTCCTCCCTTGAATATCAGGTTCTCTTGTGATAATCATACCATTTTCCACTCTTGGTCTTCAAGGGATTATTTTCTTGGGATTATTTTTTTGCTTTCAATTTTGATTTTGGAGCTAACCCCCTTTATCCTGATTCTTTGTAGAGTTACTCCTACCTTTGTTTATATAATACTTAGTGTTATGTTTTTTTTTATTTGTTTCTCCTCTTTTTCTATTTTTATTTTTACGCTTTTGCTCTAATTTGACAAGTTTATATGCCTCTCTTGATATCTTGAATTTGAAGAGGTCCATATACTCTTGTATGTATTATTATAACCCACTATGGTACTTGAGGATTTGATGCCTTTTAGTATTTTGAATACCTAAATTTTCTACCATGGAGTGCAAAGAATCAATATAATATTGAACTAATTGATCTCTTCATTGATGCAATTATTGCCTTCACATGTATTGATCTTCATAGGCCCCCATAAGATAATATTCTTCCTTGACAACCTCCATGAAATTAGCCCTTGTGAAAACTAATTCATATTCATTTTATTTCATAACCCTATTACAAAATGCTTCCCATGAATTTCAAATAGGTAATGAAGCTTTCAAGAGTGCAAAAATGATTTTCTCATTGTTAGTGAATTTATTTATAGAGAAGTATGAATATAATTGATCTAACCAATTTCCTAGGGCATCAACATTAATTTATCCTTAAATAGTAGGAATACAAAAATTTGTTGATCCCTTAAATATGTAGGAGCACTAAACAGTGCTAAGGTAGTGAGACATTGTGTGAAGGAGGTTGTAGAATTTGCAAATGGGGAACCATTGAAGAATTTCAACAAATTGCTCCATCATCTTATTCCTCTATTTTATGAGGGCTTCATTCAACATCTCATTGAAAGGATTAACCATCTCAATATTTTTTCTAAGATCATTTGGAATGACAAGGGAAATAATTAGAGGGATCTTACATCTAACACCCAAAATTTTTATATCCTGATCTCATGTTTATGAACATATATTTCTTTGATACCATTGATATAGAATTTGAAATTTAGACTGATCTAAAACTCATAATTTCAAGTTAAAAACGATCATGAAAGAGTGCAATAAAAAAATAATAGAGTATAACAAATCAGAACATAGATATATAAGCAAAACAACAAAAACGTTTAATTGCTCAAATAGATTACAATGCAACCAATCCCAGAGAAGAGATGTGTGGCTATAATATTACATCTATTACTCATGTTTTTATAGTCATGGGTGCATCTCTCTTTATATAAGAATTAGCATATTGAAAATTGTATCGAATATAAGAGGTCACCATATGAAAATGTGGTGGTTCACCTTTCTTGAAGTAGGTCACCCATATGGAAATGTGATGATTCACCTTCCATTAGTTACAAAGTGCATATTAAATGAAAATTAAATACATGTGGCTTGTCCTTTTATGTTTTATCTTCTATTGATGTGTCGAAACAACAATATGCATTTTGGCTATAAAAATCCAAAAATAGAAAATTATTATTTTTAGCAAGTATTTTATTTTGCATTCTTGAGGATCTCTAGAGCATTTTTTCATGAAGTTGTTGGTAACTTTGTATTTCCTATGAAAATTATTGTTCTCTCTTTAGAATTTCTAACACCTCTTGAATGGATCAAAATGGATTCCTGAGCACAAATTTATGCCCCTAATAGTGTGGTTAGGATAAAAAAATAGAATTTTGAGCATTTTCGAGCATAAAGCCATGCTACAAAAGGTTACATGTATTGATATCTATATCTATATCTATATCTATATCTATATCTATCTATCTATCTATATATACATATATAAATATAAATATATATATATAAATATAAATATATACATACATATATATATACACATATATATGTATATGCATATATAGGTGTGTATATATTTATATATACGTGTATATATATATGTGTGTGTGTGTGTATGTATATATGTATATGTATCTGTATATACACACACATGTATATATTCCTATATTCGACTCCTCAAAACTCCTTTTGACTCATATATATGAGTCAAAAGGAGTTTTGAGGAGTCGAATATAGGAATAGAATATAAAGCATGTGCAATAGGTTGATGGATACCTCAATCTTGATTTAGATTCCATATCTCTATTGAGTCTAGTTGGAGCAATTCTAAGGAATACTTGCAACAATTTTTGACGATATTGAAAGGTAAAGAGAGCAATTGCAAAAATTGAAGATAGATTTCAGAGCATAATTTATTGCTAAGGAAAAGACAATGCAAATCCAAAATTTATTTGATGATCAAACAAAACAACATTCTAGCATTGTTGCTAATCTCTAGGTATATAAAATTTTTATTTTTATTTAATTTACCAATGGGATATAGAATACAAATTAGAAGAATTAGTGCAAGCATTCTTAAAACAAAATAATATCCCTTTTGGAAGTGGATCCAACATGGAGAAATGTTCATAATCTAGGAATCCCTTTAGCTTTCCAATCCTCCTCTACACTTTGACAATATGTCATTGATAGAGTGGAAAAAAAGTTGTAAAAGTGGCTTACCAAATATTTTTCATTGGCTAGAAAATTCAAAGTCTACTCCAAGATTTTTGTTGCCACTCATGTCTATTACTCATCATGCTAGGTCCTCTCAAAAGCATCATAACAAAAACTAGAGAAAATTCTCAAAGATGTTTTGTGGGCCTCTTCAAAGAAGGGGAAAGGTTTCCACATAATTTCTTGGGAATTATGTTGTCTCTCAAGGCACTCAAGAGGGATGGGTATTCTAGATATCCAATGACAAGGGAGAACTCTATATGCCAAATGGCTTATCAAATCCCAATAGGGTAATGAGGCTCGGAAAATCTTGCTCTATAACTGCATTGCCTTTGGAACAACCTATGGGTAAAAAAATTGGGAAGGACTTGACTTGCACTCAAATTTTGTTATGAAAGTGCCAGTGTAGATTCAAGTCACTTTTATGACCAAAAGCATAGGAAATGCCTGGGAGGCCATCATGCTCTAAGTTCTATGAAATGATAATGTAATGAATAATGGGTTATCCATTGAACAACAATCGGTTTGGTGGTCTTCCATTTTCACTTACTGAGATCAGCCACTAGATAAAATCCACTAGATATGAGCCTTGTGGTTCTTCCATAAAAGGCATAAAGTTCATCTTTAATTTTTTTTTAGGCATAACAAAAATTGGCTCCCATGGCTAGAAGCCAAGACTCAATTCAACCTGATAGAGTAAGACAAAAAGACCTTTTAGGCAGTCATGGATTTAGTACCCCATGGCATGCTCCCTAAAATTAGGATCAAGAGCACTCATCCATGGTGGAAAGACTAAAAATGGTATACAATCAATCAATTCAAGAATTATAAATCTTACAAAGGTTACTCATGGCTATCACCCCACTTGTCCATAATATCCAAGCTTAATGCAAGGTGATGACTTTAGTGTTCCAACAAGGCTTGGTAGCTCAGGTTTCACACAGTTTGGAAAATAATTTTGGAGCCAAAGTTGGTTCATTTTGCATGGTGTTTGCTATACCATGGTCTTCCCATTAGGAATTTATCTAGTCCATTTGGGTATGACTAACCCTAGATTTCCCTTTTGTTATTGTCATGAATCCATTAAGCACCTATTTTGATTTTGTACCAAAGCCCATGCAACATGGACGTGGATTCATGACTTATTCAAACCCTTTAGGCCTAGGTCATTTTCTTGGTACATGATACTACTAGGGGGTAGTACTAGAATACCTACAAAATCTGATTAGATTTGACATATATTCAGAGCAAATATTTTGTTTGATATATAAAAAATAGAAACAAAGCTATTTTTTCTAATGTAAATGCATCTACAAAATTTTCTACATATGATAAGGTTATAATATCCTCAAATGTATTAATGTAGATCCAAGTCTAGGCCAATAAGGTGGCTCTTAAGGTTCAAAATTTATAGGCTTTGTTGGATTATGGAGTGAATACCCCATGCATTATGATCTAAGTCCTACCTTGCCTCCTTCCTAAAGGAGTCGACCTCCTCTAAGATGTTTGAAGCAAGCTTGTAGTCATGCATCTAAAGCAACAAGAAGTCCAATATCCCAAGATTGAGGAACTAGAGGATGGGCTAGCTCACCACCTCTCCTCTCTTAGTCTAGAGATAGGAATTTTAAATATAGGAACCCCTACTCTTCTAGGTGGATGAACCATAAATTCCCAAACCTAAACCTGACGATTTCCCCACTAAGAATAGAAGAGTATGCTTTAGGGGAGTAGGAAGAAGGACAATAAAGAGGTGGACATACTGGGTGAGAGCCCATTCTTGAGAGGAATACCTTACTAGACAGGCAGGGTAATCCCACCAATAGAGACCCCACTCATTGTTGGTGCCATACCTGCTTCTACGTGAATTTCTATTAGGTTCCTATTTTTATTTACTATTTTTTTTTATCTTAGTTTGTAGTTTCCTAAACTCCATTTGTTCTTAGGTTGGACCCACAACATAAGCTTTTTGGGGTGTGCTATTATGCCAACCACTTTATTGTGAACAATATACTTTTATTTTTCTTTTAAAATAATATAAAATCATAGATATGCTTATATGAGTTTTTGGTTGACTCATAGATTTTGTTTCTCACACAATACTTATAACTACCATCATATGTATTGATGTGATTAATTGACAAAGCTATGTTGTTAAGAATGCAACGCTTTTTAATTATTGGGTTCTTCATTTTAAAATTTATGATTTTTTTTTTTAGAATAATCAAGATAGAGTAAAATTTCTTATTTAATGCTATTATGATAATTTGATAGTTGTTTTGTATGCAAATTACCTTTAGATGGTAGACTTATAGATTATTTTTGATGCACATTTTCTATGGTAACAATGTGGAATTTTCTAGAGACTTTAAGAATTTTTCCTTTGACAAAAATTTTATATTGAGATTTAGTTCCTATTAAATAGGAGTAGAATAATATTCTCTTATTATATTTATCCATTGATTTTTGTTTAACTATTGTTAAGATAGCATTATTAATCTGTTCTGATTTTTGATAAGAAAACACCATTTTATAGAGTGGCAATTAAATGTTTTGTCGGCATATCATATTATATTATATATATATATTTTGATACATATAAGGGTTGGTTATATTTACAGTTTTTTATTATTAAACATTTTTTTACTATCAAATAGGATTAAAATTCTGGGACTGCCTTCAACAGCACCTATTACACCTTGTTAGAGGACTACTGTCTATATTGGTCTTTAGGCTGGCTTGCACTCAGAGGATTTAGGTCAGACTACTACCCATGCTACAAAACCTACATCTCTTCTTGATAAACACTAGAATATACATAAAGTTTTTTCTACTGAACATAAATATAGAAATCATATAATAGAAAAAACTAATATAAATATAGAAATCATATAATGAAAAAAACTAATGAGATTGTAGATTAATACAGGACCATGTCAATACATTGAATTTGTTGCAGACATCACTTAGTCTAAAAAGCTATGGCAGAAATGCACAGACTAGGCATGTGCCCTAATAAATTAACACCACCTTTAAATCAATGATTCAGTCCTCGACTTGGCAGACCACACAGGCACATTAAATATTATATAGGTAATCAAATATTTTGAATCATCACTTCTTCCCTCAGCTTGCTTTATATTCAAAAGGCTGATCTTCTGATGCAAGTTAGGTCCACTTAGCCCATAAATAATATAAAGTTCACATTGCCAACCTACATGAGTTGTTCAGTGACAAAGCTATCCTGTACCTATTGTGATATTGATAAGGTTACTTTTTATTATTAAAGATAACATAACTGACAGTCTCAAGGTATTACTTTCATGTAAGTGAACAGCATTTGAGGAGAGCTATATGGAATTATAAATAGATGCACCTGAATATTTGAAAAATTTCTAGTGATCTACTTTAATGGAGTTAGAAAACATAGTGAAAGTAGTGCAGAAAGATTCAAGTGAATACGTGAACTATGATGTAACATTTTGATTTAATAACCTGGGAATCTTTTGTCTTTCAATTTCAAGGAGATTATTAACGTACATATGGATATTTAGTTATGGCTCTTACACATATGCTATGCCTGAACAACTATGCAATCTTACTGGTCTTTAGAAAAATACTAATAAAAAAGTGAAAGTGGTTTACACCGACTTTAACCAGATTTCATTCTCTAACAGTGTTTCTTTTCCTAGCCATTGGGATGAAATGAAAAAATTACAAATATTTTATAGAGTGGTTAGTATTTTACAATGAGTGGATATACACTCCAAAAAAAATTACAAATATTTTATAAAGTGGTTAGTATTTTACAATGAAGTGGATGATGCACTCCAATTATTTTATAATGAAATGGTGTGACATAATGAATTGCCCAAGTATAATAGCAACTCAAGCTTTTTTAGAGAAACATTTAATAGAAAATAATAAAATCTAGAAATGCATGGGAGAAGCAAATGTTATCATCTAAATACAAACATTCACACTGGCCTATTAGAAATGAGGTTGATTGTTAACTATCGACAAACGTTATCCCCGTGAGTGTGGTCTACCGTAAGGACGCCACTTGCATTATCGGTGATGTGACCTGGGTTTAATCCCCACGGTGGATGTTTATAAGAAGTATTACTTAAAAAAAAATTATTGACAAACATTATAAATGCATTATGTTTTAAACTATTAAATAATGTTATCCAAACTATGGTTGCATGGTCATCATATAATGGTATTAGAGCTTGAGTCATAACACTTAGACCCAAAAGATTATAAAGAAGGATTTGATTAAGGAAATGGGTTTGTTTGGGGTGATTTATATTTATCCAAACTATGGTTGCATGGTCATCATATAATGGTATTACAGCTTGAGTCATAACACTTAGACCCAAAAGATTATAAAGAAGGATTTGATTAAGGAAATAGGTTTGTTTGGGGTGATTTATATTTATCCAAACTATGGTTGCATGGTCATCATATAATGGTATTAGAGCTTGAGTCATAACACTTGACCCAAAAGATTATAAAGAAGGATTTGATTAAGGAAATGGGTTTGTTTGGGGTGATTTCTAATGTTCTCACTTATAATATCTTAATTAAATTGTATGGAAGAGTGAGAAGGGAGGAATTGTTGGCATGTGTTGTATAGAAGATGCTAGAAGAAAATATAGAACCTTGTATTTTTACTTTCTATTGGATTGTGGACGTATATATAGGTTTTGTGGATTTGAAGAAGAGTAAGTAATCTTGTTTGATGCACTAAAATTGACCTTTATGTCCTCAATAATTCAAGAACAATCCCATATGGAGGTTGCATCAAGCAACCATTCAAAAGAGACAAAAATAACAATTAATGGAAAAGAAAAGCCCAAAATAAATAATTCTAAGTAAAATTTATCTAACCATTTATATTGTGCCAACTATGGAAGCAAATGGAACTTATTTTCAAAGTGCCTAGCTAGCAATATCTATGATCAATGTTAAGATAGCTTAAACCAAAAGAAATGTTGGATAGTCTATTGCAGGACAAAGATGATGAAATCACTGATATAGAAGGGGAAGATTAAAGACGTTCCATTTATTTTTTGATAGCTTGATTGTCAAGGGCCATAGGCCCTCATTGATTACCTTACAATATTTGTAAGTGCTCTCAATGCTCATAAACTTTACAAGAAGCTAAGCTTAGTCATAGTTCAGATATAAGAACATGGAATCAAGCCTAATGTTATACTATACAATGCCATTGTAATTAGTTTTTTCAATATGGGGATATGAAAGAAGTAATGTATTTTTTTTGGAAAATGAAAGAAAGTGGTTGCTTTCCAACAATATGCACTTTTAGGACCATAATCAAAGTTTCTGCAATTCTATCACAACTGAAAGAGTCCAACAAGGTGCTATAGATGATGGTTAATGCAACAAATATAAAGCTCAATAATATGACATATAATATTGTTATTAATGCTTAGTGTTCAAACAAAAATTTAATGGAAGCTAGAAAGGTAATGAGCATGATGAGAACAACTGGGGTTTTACCTAATGTATTATCTTAAATTATTTAATTAAAGCTTATGCACAAAGTGAGTACGTATAATACATTGAGGAATTGATCATAGAAATGTAGAATGAATATTTGAGACCAAATGAGTACACTTGCATCATTGTTATAAATATTTATTATAAAGAGGAACAATAAGTGATGCTCTTAGGATTGTTTATAGGATAAAGACAAAATTGTTATTGAAATTTCTAAAATCATAGATATAGCCATAGTTGATACAATCTAAGGAAACTTGTCAAAGTCAACACTAAAGCATTTTGCTAGCATATTCTAACATAATGATGGTGACAATTCCATACAAGTTTCAATACCTAGAATTGTTAATATTGATAATATTACAAGTATAATAAGGGCTACCAAATGTGCACCTAAGGCTAAAAAATATTTTTTTGTCAAAACTAGGAATGCCTTGGGAGCAGATATTGTTAACGATGAATCCAAAAATGTGCTAAAGTTAAAAATTATTGATGATGATAACATGGTTATGAAAATAGAGGATATTCAAATATATAGTTATGACTAAAATAGATGCTACTCTTTATGTTGTTAATGAGTTAGAAGAAGATAAATATGATGACGACACCAACAATTTATTGAAATCATATATTTTTTATATTGAGAGTGTTACAAATAAGAAAATAAATGATGTCAACTATGCACTTATGACTAAAGAAGATTTTTGGTGTCAGGGTTGCTAGGAATAATAGGTTGAAAATATATAAGCTTATCATGATGAAAAAATGGTGAAATAAGAGATTGTTCATGTTGATAGAATTGTGAATACAAAAACAAGGGACATCAAATTTATAGTTGTAACTATAGAAGATAGTGTTGTTAGTTATGAGAATGGGTTGGAAGCAAATAATGTTGATGATAACTGTTAAAATATATTTAGATTGGCGAGTGTTGACAATCACATAGCCAACAATTGTTGATATTGAAAGTGCTACAAATAGGAAAGTAGAGAATATCAATTATGCAACTGTGATTGAGTAAAATAGTGCTACTAATGTTGGTTGAATGTAGATAATGTTGATGACAACTCCATAAAAATGTTAAACTTGGAGATTTTTGTTGTTAACAATCACACAAGTATAGAAAAAAGGGATACCAACTTTTCTCTTGTGACTGAAGAAGATAGTTATATCAATACTAGCAATGGGTTGTAGGTAGGTAATGTTGATTGTGATCACAATAGCATGTTTGAAAAAAAGACTATTGATATTAATAGTGCTTTAAACACATATATAATGGATTATCTATGACCAATGAACCTTGAGAACATGAGATAAAGTATGTGGTATTGTTTAAGGAGAATGTCCTATGAAATCCAGTAAGCTATATTGTGATGTGTGACAAAGTTATTAAGTACTTTATGAAACTTGGGATCACCAAAATTCAAAGTAAAACTACTTTGTGCAAATATTACCATTGTAAAGTACAATTAAGAGCTTGTTGATGATGATGATATATATATATATATATATATATATATATATATATATATATATATATATATATATATATATATATATATATATATATATATATATATATATCATGTTCCAATACCTAACTTGTAGAAATATAACATTGATCATAATATGATACCAAAAACCTAGGAATAGGATGACTATAATAGATAAATGATAACTATGCTGGTTAAATCAACCACTAGCAACCATAAGTATAAAAATTATTTTTAGAATAAAGTTTATGCATATTATGTAACTAATGGTGTCATTGTATCTCTAGAATAATGTGTCTTTATGTCTCTGCTCAAATCATTTCTTTTCTATTAGGCCAAATTCATTTATTAATTAACCAGTAACAAGTGTATGTAATCTTATAAATTTTATGTAGAACTTCTCAATGACAATACCTCACACCCAACAACTTGTTCATAAAATTTTCAATGTACTTTGTTTGTCATTTATTTACCTTGAAATTCAACCATAAAAATTTTAGCCTAGACCATTATATTGTTGGAGATTCCCTGAAAGACTTTGAGTTTCTCAATAATGCATATTTTCCCTTTGCTTAATGTTATGCTCTTAGTCATCTATTCTAAACAAATTGACCATTGACCTTATATCTGTATCAATAAAGGTTAAAAATCCCACCAAATAGGCATAAACTATTTTTTGCATAAGAGCATTTGGGATAATCATGGGTATCCATGAGAGAAATATATACTCCATCATCCATTTATTTTTATTATTTCTATTTGGTCAACTTATGAACTTTATATTGAGATTTACCATTTTAATCTTCTTCACCAATTCAGATTTTCACATCTTTATATCTCTAGGACTTATATTAGAAAGTTGATTCATATATAATGGATCCTAGAGATGTTTTACATTGTGTTCCAATGAAGATGTTTATAAAAAAATTATTTGAGATCCGTCATTATTTAATAATGTTGTATTGAGTTCATACAATAAGTATTTATTTTTATTTATTGTATTCTAGTGTGACAAATAGTTGATATAATGCTTGTGTTTGTGAAACTTAAAAGGTATAAAGTTTCCTCATATTTTAGCATGCTACCTTACAAGTATTACATATTATTATAGAGTTTTGAAGAGGAAAAATAGTATTTTGGATTATTCTTTAGAATTTGATGCTGAAAATGTTTGGAAACAAAGCCCTCAAGTTTTGTGATATTGAAACTAGAAGACAACATGGTAAGTATCCACCACATTCTACTTCATAAGTTAGATATAATATTAGGTTGTTATTCAAATTCATGCCATATTTGTCCATGTATCATAATGCAAGCATTAGCAAGTGGATTCTTAAGATTTTTATTTTTATTTTTTTGTGCTTAGCTCAATTAGGATAACTTATCAACTAAGAGTAACAAATAGAGGCTCATGAAAGTGAAATCTATTTTCAATCAAAATTTGGTGTTCACTTGTCAAATGAGATAAGTTATTGCAATGGGAACAACTTTTAAGGCTTTATTCATTCAATGGTGCTAAATCACTTATTGATGTAGTTAAATAAACATGATCTAGATGTTATCATTGTAGGCAATACATTTATTTTTCAAAGTGGAGATAGTATGGATCTACTTACAAGATATAAAATTTATGTCATATTAGTCTTATGCTAGGCCATATCAATTTTCATTTTTACAATGTAATATAATCCTTTAATATTTTTATGATCTTCTAGATATTCTAAAACCATGTTTCTTATCTTTTCTTTTGTGAGGTTTTTCTCCTTATGTTGAGCTATAGTTGGCTAACTATATCAAGATTTTCCATAGGAACTCAATTAGAATCCATAAGATGTGAATATTGTGTTATGGTTTTTCACAAAAACCCCTAGGGTCTAGGGAGGATATCCATAGCATGGGGATATATGGTAATTCCCCATTAGATTGGGTTAGGGTTAAGTTGGAGCTTCCTTGATGCTATTTTTGAGCATTGAGTGACTCTCCTTGAGGTGATGCAAGTGAGATGATATATTAAGCAGAGAATATTGGTGTTGTGGTTCTAAAGTTTAGTTGTAGTTGCTTCGATGAAATGGTTAAGTAGAAGATATCCTAATTATTTTTTGAGATATGGATTGAGATATATGACTCCAAATTTTAGTTGTAGATGCTCTAAAAATAGAGTTTAGTTGGAGCTATTCTATATTGTGTGTAGAGTTCTAGAGTTTAGTTGTAGTTACTCTAAGGATAAATTTTAGTTGAAGGTGCTCTATCTTATGTGTGGAGTTTAGTAGATCCTCCATAATAGTGAACAAGGCTCCAAAGCAGATCTCTAAATAATCAACCACCATTGTCTAAGAGGGACCTATAGGAATAAGGTATACCTTACATTAACCATCCAAAGCATACTCCTTTTGTGATTAATTATTGTTCTATAGAAATGAAATAGGTTCTTGAACTGATATCACCAATGCATAGATATAAATAACTATATGATTTAAACAAAATCTCAAAACAGTTGCATATACAAAAGTTCTGGCCTTTGGAAGTTTTCCATCCAACTAGCCCTAGACTGATATTTTGAAAAGCATCAATTTTATTAAATTTACTTATGATTTTATAGAAAGGAATAATAAGCAATAAATTCTTTATTCTACTCATGTCATCAAAGAGAAGATATCTCCTATGTAATTGGGCATTGCCATTGTATGCTTGATTTGATACCATGTTGGATTTTAGAACAATTTTTTTTTTTTTTTAAGATATAGCATTCACCACAATCAAATGAAAAATATAATAAATATGAAATAAGAAAGCATATAGATGAAAATATAATATAGATAATTGAAATAGGATGAAGGATGGATGCCCATAGGCTTCCATTGCACATGTCTATAGGATTACATCTAATATTCCCATACATTTACATCACCACTACTGGACTTAGACAATAAGTCAACTTACTAATTTTTCGTTACTTCTATGTGTAGATTCCATTAAGAAAAAAAATTGGGAAAAGGATTAGGGCTAATTTGGGTATAGGACATTGTCAAATAATCTCAAGTATTGGGACTAATTATGAGGTAAGAGACTCATGAAAACCTTTAGTGGATCTAATATATCAAAATAAGCATGACGAGAAAGATAATAAAGATCAAGGTGTTGTGGAAACTTCTCTTCTTGATCATACCATCAATTAAATGATGGATCCATTGGAAGATCAACAAAGGATAATAGATGATTTATAATATTACTTTAGAGATAGAGAAGTGTCTTTGCAATGTAGTTTCTAACATGTGATTCATGAATTAAATATGCTTCCAAATGATGAAGTAGTATCTCAACCTATCGATACCTTGAAATACTTTACATTTGTGCTTCATAAACATTAGTCACCCTAATTTAAGGAGGATATATAAGAGAATGTAAATATTATTTTCAAAGGTATGGCTCCCAAAAATTAAAAAATATTTTTCATCTAGGATTTTTATGAGAATAAGAATACAATATTGGCCATATTATTTCAAGAGGAATATGCAATAGTGTGATGGAGGCACCACAATATGATTACATATCTAAATGAAAAGAAGTTGATTTGAGATTGGTTCTAGTTTTTTATGAGAAAAGTACCTAGATGATAAATATCAAGAATATGAGCTATGAGAATATAAAATATCCATACAAGAAACATTTACCATAGTACAATCTTAGAAGAAGTTTCTAATTATGTTGAAACATACCATCCACATCATAGATAAAATCTTCAAGGTGTAAAAACTTTTATTTAGGTCCAATCATGATATAGCTATGGAAAAACATAAGTAGGATCTTGAAAATATCAATAAGTCCATGCAAGTGGCTAAACATGTAAGAGAAATAACTTCAAAGAAAGTTTGAAGTGGTTCTCAATTAGGAATTCATGGCTCAACTCACCTCTATAGTAAAGATATAACTTATAATAGGTTAAGATAACTAGAATATTATTTCTATGGGTAGGCCACCAAGACCTATAAAAATATTAAATAAGGATATTGGTGGATCAAAGAAGCCTAAGGTTTGAGATGACTATAAATAAAGAACATGTTGAATACAAAGTTGATCCAAAAACAATTATGTAAGATACAAAACAATTCCTACTACACCCATGACATATGGTTGGATTTATGGAGGGGCTCATTTAAAAAAAAAACACCCATAATTAAACAAGATTAAAATTCATATTGAATGTAAAATTTGTCAAAACAAGAAACTCTATAAGCTATCTAAGAACTAGTATTTGTATTTGCTTTATTTTTATTGCATACTTGTTCTATTACTTGCACAATCTTTCTTTCCCTTTCCCTTGTATATCTTCTACTTTTACTTTACCATACCCAAACACAATATTTTTGTAGTTACACCCTTTTTTAGAGTTTTACTCAAGTTTTTCTTGACCTCTTTGTCTTGTCCAACTATTAGTAAAACATCTTGGTGAACCTTATGTGAAATGCTCCTTGTGAGTGTAGATCTCTAATTTACTCTAGTATTCTCATCCTATCTTCTTCCATGGATCCCAATAATGAGCAATTATAATGTCAATATAGGTAGGTACACTTGCAAGGAATTGCCACTATATATGCATTACAAAACTATTAGAGGGCCTAATATACATACTACTATAGGTCAACTTTAGTTCTCACTATGAACTAATTAATACTCAATTGCTCATCCCAAGGATTCAATGAAGGAAAAATCTTTCCCATTTATAATTAATATGCAAAATTCAAAAGTTGTAAACTCTAGGAAATAGAAAGGAAATAAAATTGCAGGATTCAAAACTACAACGAAAATGAATATAAAAACTTAATCACTCACCATAAAACTATGGAAAACTAGATAGAACAAATCTATTTATTTGGAGCTACAAACATATAGCTAACTACTAAATAAAAAAATATCAAAATGCCCAATAGAGTTATTTCAAACCATATGCTTGCAATGGGAATACAATCCAAGATTAGGTGTAGTTCCCCCATGGTGGAAGAAAAAGAATTAAATGCTCAAAATATGATTCAATTGTAGATCTATTTTTCTTACTATTAAAAGAAATACATGAAGAAAGTTTATTTGTTACTCTAAGTGATCTACTGCTATTACTACATGTTGTCTAATTGACTTACCTTCCTCCCTTAGCCTATTATGATCTATATATAGGAATTTAAATATACCATGAAACTACCCTAAATTGTTTTCCAACTCTTATGAGATTAAATTGAAACTACCATGGTCAAAATTAAATATAAAACAAAAGGAATACAAAATAAAAGTATAGTTTTGGGATTCCTTGTAGTTGGAAGATCAATGTTTCAATTACGAGTAGCTAGTATAGTCTTTCTAAGATATATAAATTTTTTCTAAGATGGATTATATCTAATGTAACCTTCTAATTCCTATTTCTAGCTAACTACCTAATTATGCCAAAAATAGATATATAATTTAGATACAAAATCGAACAACACCAAATAACTAAACTTAAATAAATGAACAATTAAAGCAAAATAAACACATGTGATTGCACAAAAATAAATTTGATTTTTATTGTCGGGTGGATTTCTGATATTACAACCAAATATACCCTAGATTGGGGTTTTTACAAAGCTTTATTGCTCAATACAATAATCTCAATATGCTAGGGTTCTCCGAAACCCTAGCCAACAAATTAGGGTGGTGTCTTCATGCTCGATCGATCCCAATAGAAGTGAGTGGGCTTCAGATATCCATTGATTGGACCACTCCAGCTTAAACAACTACTCAATGCCTGTATATCTCCAGATCTACACACAAAAAATGATAAAAGAGGATTAGTAGTAACTGTGAGGGCTCCACTGTGTGAGACCCTCAGAAATCAATAAAAACCCTAAATGCCAAATGATAAACTACATGCAAATATGGAAATAATAAAAATGAATACAATAATGGAAGATTTACCTTGTGAACTTGTCACTTTTTGATTTTTCATTGTCATCATTGTAGGAAATAGGTGCATAGATGCCCTAGCGACACCCGAGGGTTTGCTAGTCAATAGAACTGGGGTTTGAGATGCCCATGGGTGCTCAGTAGTAGTAGGAAGCACCCAAGGGCACTCGATGATGGAGGGAAGGCACCCAGAGGTGCTCGATGGTGGAGGGAAGCACCCAAAGGTGCTCGATGGTGATAAGGAATGCCCGAAGGTGCTCAAGAACTGAGATAAAAATCTGTAGAAGTAGATCTGGTGTAGAAAATAGGTGAAGATGGATGCGGAGGCTATGATGAACGAGGGAGATGATGAAAATTATTGGAGACTTGAGGACTTCAAAAAATTAGGGAAAACTTCAGGGCACAAATTACTTAGGCTTATAATAAAGAAAACTTGTTAGAGGGTTGAGCCATAAAAATGACTCCTATTTATAATCTTCCCTAGGGCACGTTAGGGTTTCAACGACACAATTTGTGTGGTCAAGATTAAAACATGATGGAGGGTGGAGATTAAATCTAGGTAGGTGGCATGGATTAAGGTGGATGAATGGCTAGGATTAGACCAAGATGGATGGCTAAGATTAATTTACACATATATATACACATTTATTAAATATATATAAAAATATAATATAAAATATTAATATTTAAATATATATTAAACAAATATATATAATATATGTAAATAATGGGTAAAAATGGTGGGAATACCTGGATGGATGACAAGTGGCTAGGATTTGGTGTCTACAGATGCCCCTTTTTGTACCGCATTATGTGAAACACAATGTGGTGCAAAAATATGAGACACCTATTTTGGCTTGATGGTGAAGCAACTTTGTTGAGATGTGGACATGAGCTTGGAGATAAAAGAATTTTGATTGCGTAGCTTACCCCCTCAATTGGTGAATGAGTTGTGGATGAATCTCATGAGCCAATTGATAGATGAGTGTAAATGGTTGTGCAAAAGAATGATGTGATTGTGGATGATATGAATGATGTAAATGTGATACCATTTTTGCCCCAATGGTGAAAGGGGGTTGGTGGAAGATGCATGTGATGAACTCTATTTTTGCCCTAACAGAGAAAGGGGTTTTTGCCAAGTGTAGATGCCATGATCATGTAAGATGTATCCCATTGTGGGAAAATCAAAACCAAATGTGGTTACCCCAAATTTGGGGTGATTCGATGTTATTGAAGAATGTGCCTTCCAACGTCATTGATATGCAAAGTGATGAAGATGCAATAAAATAAAAAGAGTCAACCTTGGAGGGCCTACTAGTGACTGTCAGATAATTCCTATAATTGGAACCAATCACCCTAGCTAGTGCCTATCTCTATGATGACTTTCAAGGAAATGGGAAGTGATGAAATGTGATTTTGTCCATGTTTCAAGCCCCACAAACTAGGCCATCAATGATAACTTTTGAGAAAATTGGTCTTGGCATAGTCTCACTCTAAAGGTGAAGTACCAAAAGTGATTTTGATTTTGAGCAATGAGATATTGGATGATGAAAAATGGCCAAGTGTCCTTATGGTAGTTTATTCATCTTACCGAATTGCATGGATGCAAATCATTGCAATCGCCAAGGGGATAGAATAGACCACTAGATACGAGGTTCACTTGAAATTGTAGGTGAACTTGGAAAATGTGCAAATGTTATGATTGATGAATGAAAATGGTGTGAGAATGAAGAATTGAGGATGAGAATGATGATTATGGTCATTTTGTGAAAATTTGGACCATTTTTGAAGCATTTTGGAGATTGATAAGCAATTTTGCGCCTTTTTGGTTGCAAACAAAAATTATGCATCCAAATTAGTTGGAACCTTCACAAAACATGTTATTATGATGAAATTGATGCAAGGATGCAATTTGGAGTGATTTGGTGGAGGTAAGCTACCTTTTGGGATTGATTTTGGTCTTTTGTCAATTTTGACTCCAAACATCGATGGGCGCTTATTGCATGTGCAAATGCCCACCAGAATTTGGCATATTTCCAAACATAGGTGGGCGCTTCAGTGTACCAAGAAATGCCCATGGGTGTTTTAGTGCACCTGAAATAGCTATATAAGGCCTGCAGAGGGGAAACCAGGCTCATTTGTGCATCCACAAATTTTGAAAGTTATGTCTGAGGGAGTGGAGTGGAGTGAGTGGAGTGGAGTGAGTGCTTGGTGAGCTATGGAAGCTATGGCGATGGAGGGAGTGGATGATGGGGCTAGAGAAGGTGTGCACTTTTCCAAGGTAAGTTCTTTTGACCTTCTTTTATTTTTGTGCAAAAATTTTCCTTTTTTTTTTTTAGTAATGTACATGTATTAACATTAATGTTTTTGTGTTGTGTTGTAGCTGAATATTTTGGAGGCTCGACATCGGTTCTCACCTCTCATCCCTAGGATGAGAAAGGCATTGTAGAGTGAGGATTGGGATTGGTTGGAGGTAGTGGGACTGGTGGGGGTAGCCTAGATAGATGTGGTGAGGGTTGATGAGGGGTACCTTTTAGCCTTGGTAGAGAGGTGGGATCTGGATAGGGGGACCTTTCAGCTCCCTATCGAAGAGATGATTATGACACTTGAGGATGTTTACCACATCCTCAAGTTATTGGTGGAGGGCTTGCATGTCGAGGTTGGACATGATAAGAAGGTTGAGTTGAGCTACATGTTTGGGGATGGATGGGATGTTATGGAGGTGATGGGTGGAGGGATTACTTACTTGTCCATGTATGTGGACAAGAAGTTGGATGCCCTTCCCACTTTGGTGATGTTCATGTTGGCCAACATAGTGGCCCCGAACAACATCGGATGTCGGTTCCCCTAGAACCTTATCGGGTTGGTGTGTGACATGCTCGCTACACCATGGGTGTATGCATGGGCTCCTACTTTATTGGTATAGTTATACCGAGAGCTATATGAGGTGAAGAGGTAGAAGTGCTAGGGACTAGGTTGTAGTGTGCTACTACAATGCTAGGGTTGGGAGCACTTCAATGTGGCTCGACCTATGGGCTTACCGATGAGGGGATGGGATAGGGAGTAACCCTATGCTATGAGGTGGCTAGTGGTGGAGGAGGTGCAACCGAGTCATCCTACTCAGATGAGGTAGTGGTACAGGGATCTATGGGTTGGATTGATGGTAGCTCAGGTGATATGGAGGCCATGGTGGGGTGCCATGTGGATAGGTGATGGAGAGCATCTACGATGGGTGTGGTAGGCTAGATGGGTGGTTGCGAGGTGCACGAAGGAGGTGGAGCTGATCTAGTTCCCATGGGTGTTATGGTAGTTTAGATTGAGGTAGGGGGTTCTTGATGAGCCAATGCTCTATAGGAGGCATCAAGATGAGATAGGGTTACCATGCATCGAGGCATGGAGGGTCACATTGGAGGATGATGAGGAGATCGATCTCCTCGATGTGGATGATGTGGGGACTATGAAGGAGTATGATGCATGGTTCATGACTCAACCACCATGGGTATCGAGTCTAGTGGTAGATGGTGGAGAGGGATATGGGGATGAGGTCAAGGGAGCTAAGGAGGCTCCTAAGCATCGAAGGCATCTCTAGGCTAGCAATCGAAGGAGGTAGACTAGGAGGGTAATAGAGTAGGTTTCGAAGGATGGAGGAGATGGAGGGGATATGGTGGAGTAGGTTCCTAAGTTTGGGGGAGATGGAGGGAATATGGAGGATATTATGGATGGCCCCCTAGTCAGAGTGAGGATGATTGAGTGAGGTTGGAGCAGTAGGTGGTAGAGTGAGATGCTATGATAGTAGCTTGGGATGTGGAGATAGCTTGGCTATGAGGTAGAGAGGTGATTCTAGAGGTGAAGATAGCTCAATTATAGATAGAGCTAGAGGTACATCTGATAGTAGGTGGAGATGAGGATAGGATCATGAGGCTCTAGGTAGAGCTACTAGAGGGGTATCATAGGTAGAGGCATGATGTACATCACCTTTAAGCTTAGGAGGGATATATCTAAGATTTGGAGGATCGATTGATGGAGCATGATATTGGGCTTCCAGAACTACCCTCCTCATCCATATCTAGGTCAGCTAGGCCTAGTGAGTCTAGGTATAGTTCTAGGTCTAGGGCTTCTTCAGGGTCATAGGGGTCCTCTCATAGGTGTTAGCTAGTGCTTAGATGCACTTTTTGTATATGAGCCTTGGTGCTCCATTGTATGTAGCCTTTTTGGGCACTCATTGTACATGTGATATTTATACATATATATATATATATACACATGGATTTTACTTTTGTGTTATGCTTTTGTGTGAATGTTTTTATGTGAATTCTTTTGTGTGAATGCATATGTATATGGATGATTAATGCAAGTGGTAATATGTTATGGATGTGTAATGTGTTATGGATGATTAATGCAAGTGGTAATGCAAATGTTCTAATGATCATTCATAGTTTAGAATTTGCTTGGCCAATGTTTTAACATTGTTGTTTAATCAGGGGCACCAAAATTGGTGATATGTGGGGTGAAAGACTCATGAAATGACATGGATGTTGACATGGAAGAAGATATGGATGTTGATATGGAAGAAGATATGGATGTTGATATGGAAGAAGATATGGATGTTGATATGGAAAACTGACTATTTTGTAGAGACTCAGACATACTAGTGGCATCAAACAAACTCACTAAAACTACCTAATCCCTCTAGGACCAAATGTGTGTGCAATGAATTCATTTATCGAATCATGAGCATGGTAATGACTCGAGGTAATCAAGAACCAATGTGTGTGCAAGTGAGTTCATTAACTCATCTTGAGTAAATTGGGTGTGACCTATTATGGATGAGACCAAGAAGCTAGCTTGTCCATATGTGTGGTCAGAGGTCTCTTTAAAAGAGATGTGTCACCATGCATGAGCGTACTCCACTGTTAGTCAAGCATCTATAGCTTCGGTGGAGATTAGCTCCATAGTCCAAGAATTTTGATCTCTCAAGTTTTGGGGATGACTACTTAACCGTATGACTAGAAATGTAGTATGATCCTTACAACCCAATGATCAGTGGTGTGTGATGAAATATTTAGAGCTTTGGGGAATCAGATTCTCAACCTAAGTGTGATGAGAATTGTACCCTATCCTTACTACTCTATATTTTGAATTTGGAAGCAACTATGATAGTGGTGAAAACCACTATTTTTGTGGACTATGTTGCATGATGGGACAGGTGAGGATTACCCTTTTCACTTCGAGGTTCAAACCAAGTATGGTGTTATCCCTCTTTGACACAAGATATTTTTAAGATGTGAAATTGTGTTTGGTTCAAGAATGTTTTGGAGTCAATTCCCAAAACTCAAGATTTTCTTAGTGAAGATGTGTAATGGTCCTAAAAAGAACTCGACATGTATTTGGGGTTTGCTTAAAACACTAGGAGTGGTTGAGTGACCAAAAACACCTAGGAATTATGGATATATGGTTTTGCAAATGATAATTTGACTTTATGGAATGAAATGGGTGATGGTTTGAAGGTGCCCCTGATTAAGGCAACATGACTTTATTGGACCAATTAAAACCTTGAACTGAATAAATGATCCCTAATATGAAATGTGAAATATGGATGGAATGTATGAAATGCAATTGTTGTTAAATGAAATGTGTGCAAATGAAGTGTAATGTTTTTGTGTATTAGCCATGTATATATACATATATATAAATATCATTAAGCATAGAATTCTCTCAAGTGTATAACATTAAGTGGTTCAAGTTCTTCCTCTCCCTCTAGAATGGCAAGCCTATAAGTACCTTTACCCACTTTTTGAGTGATAATGTATGGACCCAACCAATTAGCCATGAATTTATCATGAAGATGCGGTAATGCATTGGTGTTTTGTTGATTCTCTTTAAGGACAAGATCTCCTACTTGGAATTTGTGTAGATGAACTTTGGCATTGTAAGCATACTTTAGGTGGTCTTGATAAACTCATAAATGCTCTAAAGCATTGACTCACCTCTCATCAAGAAGTGTGAGTTGGTCAAGATGTGCTTGTCTAGCAGTGTCGTCATCTATGAATTCTTACAAAGAAATTTGCAAGGAGGGGATCTCAAGCTCAAGAGGCATGATTGCTTTGGCTCCATAGACCAATGAAAATGGTGTTGCCCTAGTAGGCATGCGGATGCTTGTTCGATAAGCCCATAATGCCAAGGGAATTTTAGTATGCCAATCTCTATGATTTTCGTTAACCAGTTTCTTGAGAATAGCAATTAAGGTCTTGTTGGTAGCCTCAGCTTGTCCATTTGCTTATGGGTAATAAGGAGTCGAGAAACTATGTTGGATGTTATATTTCTTGCAAAGTGCTCGAACATCCTTGTTCTTGAAAGACTTGCCATTGTCGAAGATGATTTTTGAGGGAATACCAAAATGACAAATGATATGATGAAGTAAAAACTCCACAATTCTAGGTCCTATCATACTGGTTAAAGGAATTGCCTCAACCCACTTTGTGAAGTATTCAATGGCTGTGATGATGAATGTATGTTATCCCAAGGAAGGAGGTGAGATTTTGCCAATTAAATCAAGACCCCATTGTGAAAAGGGCCAAAGGCTTTGAATAGGTTGTAATGCTTGTGATGGTACATGAGTTAAATTAGCATGCTCTTGACATTGCTTACAATGTTTGACATAAGTGCAACAGTCTCATTCCATGGTGGGCCAATAATAACCCATGCATAGAATACGCTTTGCGATGGCCATCCCACTAAAATGACCACCACAAGTACCATCATGAGCTTCAGCTATGGCTCTTTGTGCCTCAACAACCTCGAGACATCGAAGGAGGATTCCATCATAACCACATTTATACAACACGTCCCCCAAGAGAACAAAACGAGCTACTTTTTGCTTGAAAGTGCATTTAGTAGTTCGAGACATGTCATATGGGAGTGTTCCAAACTTGAGAAAGGCTACTATTTGGCTTGACCAAGGCTCATATGGATCCGAATGGATAAAGCAAACATCCTTTTCATCCTTAGATTCAACATGAACAATTGCAGATTTAGAGATTGTTGTGATAATTAGAGGTTGTACCTCTCCTAAGGAGTCTTTTGGAATCAATGATCCAAGAGAGGCCATCACATCTACAAATCTATTAGTCGAACATGGCAAATTATCGATTTCATACCATTCAAATGTAGAGAGCAATTTCATTGCTACTTCATGATAAAGTTTAATGGTAGGTTCTTTACATTGGTATTCTCCATTGATTTGCTTGACAACAAGTTGAGAATCACCAAATATCTTGATATGCTTTATGCCCATAGCTATAGCTGATTGAAGGCCTAAGATTAAGGCTTCATACTCTACAATGTTGTTTGTGCATTGGAAGTCAAGTTTGAATGATAAGGGGATAGGTACCCCCTAGGGTGTATGAAACATGACTCCAGCACCTTGACCTTTCTCACACTTAGAACCATCAAAGAATAGTGTGATATCGATGTCTTCCTTCGGAATGACATCTTCTTCTTGTTCGATGATAATGAATACCGAATCATCTGGGAGCTCAATAATCAAGGGATGATCACTAGGTAGTGGAGCTTCCACAAGTTGATCAACTATGACCTGACCTTTAATGGATTTTTGGCTAATGAACTCAAGGTCGAATTTAGTAAGAAGCATTATCCATTTAGTGGTGTGGGTGTTATTGTAAGTGTGAGATATCATATAATGCAGAGGATTTTCTCTAGCTATGACATATGTTGTGTGACTAAGCATGTAATGTCTGAGTTTCTTAGTGGTAAAAACCACTGCTAAGCATAATTTTTCTACATAAGTGTATCTGGTTTCATAGCTTACCAATGTTTGACTAATGTAATAGATAACTTGCTCTTGATTTTCTTCATTCTTTTGTGCAAGCATTGTCCCTAATGCAAAGTTTATTGCTAAAACATAAAGATAGAAGGGGACCCCTGGATGAGGAGGAGCTAAGACTGGTGGAGAAGCTAAATATTGCTTAATATCATCAAAGGCTTTTTGGAACTCATCTGTCCAAGAAAATGGCACTCCCTTTTGTAGCAGGTGATTGAATGGCCTGCATTTGTTAGAAAGTTGTACAATGAAATGATGGATCGATTGGATCTTTCCTTGTAAACTATGCAATTCCTTTAAATTTATTGGGGGAGGCATCTCCATGATAGCCTTGACCTTGTTTGGGTCCACCTCAATGCCTCTTTTGGAGACAATGAACCCTAGTAGTTTTCCAGAGGTAACACCAAAGACACATTTCTTGGGGTTCAACCTTACATTATGCTCTAGAAGTCGATCAAAAACTTTCTCCAATACACCAATGTGCTCTTGTCGAGTTTTGGATTTTGCCAAGAGATCATCCACATAATCTTCGATGATCTTATGCATATAGTCATGGAAAATGTATGTCATGGCACGTTGATAAGTGGCACCTACATTTTTAAGGCCAAAGGGCATCACCTTGTAACAAAAAGTCCCCCAAGGTGTAGTGAATGTTGTTTTGTGTTGGTCATCAGGATTTATTCGAATTTGGTTGTATCCTAAAAAACCATCCATGAGAGAAAGCATTTCATGGCCAGCGCAAGTGTCGACAAGAGTATCAATGTTTGGAAGAGGAAAGTCATCCTTAGGACACGCTTTGTTAAGATCTCGAAAATCAGTGCAAACGTGTATCACCTCGTTAGGCTTACGAATGGGTACCATGTTTGAGAGCCACTCAAGATAATCAATGGGTACAATGAAACCCACATCTAATAGCTTTTGGAGCTCTTCTTTGACCAAGAGGGCAATGGTAGGATGCATCCTTCTAAGTTTTTGTTTGACCGACTTAGCATCGGGATGTAAGGTGAGATTATGGACAACCAACTTAGGGTCAAGACCAGGCATGTCTTTGTAGGACCATGCAAAAATTCCCTTCTTCCTCTTGAGGAGAGCAATTAATTGCTCTTGTTCATATTTGGATAAGCTTTTTCCAAGCTTGACAATTTGGGGATTGTCGATGTCTGAACTAAGGTTCACATCGATGGTATCTTCAATTGACATGTGAGAACCTTCCTCAAGTTGATGGGGAGTTGGGATTAGATGAATGTCATCTAAGATGTCATCAAACTCTTCTGACTTATCCTCATCTACGTCTACCTAGAAAACCTCAGGATTCGAAGGTGAAGGTGAAGGTGAAGGTGGAGGGGATGGAGGAATGTAGTTGGTTGAAGCCCTTAACAATTCCTCGGATAGGACAAATTCAAAAAAGTATGGTGGTGAGGAAATCTGATCCATATCAATAAGACTCATGTCAATAGGAATTGGCTTTGCCAAATCATATGGATTATGGAGGGGGAGAATAAGTCAGCAGGATTCATGTTGACTTAAGGGAAAATGGAGGAGGTGAAATGGATGGGATGGATAGAGCCTAAGAACCGATGCTAGGACCTTGGTAAACCTGGACAGCAGCAAGAAACACAAATAAATGCACTTAACTAAATGCTATATACATGAAATGCAAAAAAAGAAAATATTTTTGTTTGTTTTATGTTTTTCTTTTTTTGCATTATATACATATGTTACAATTTTGGCTGATGAGATGGATTAATGAGATGGAGGTGGTGGTTCACCGGTAGGTTCGGCTCGCTCTTGTGGAAGAAGCAAGTGAAATATGGGCTCATGGATGGGGAAAATTCTGAGATAAAACTCATCTTGTTCGGTGTGGGGAATGATGGGCTCTGATTCCTCATCAGATTCATCAGAAGCTATCGACATGAGGTCAAATTCTTCGTACATTTCCTCGTTAGAGTCATCGGGGTGGAGGGCTTCTTCTTCTGAATTCAGATTAAGCCTTTGGAAGGCTTGTTCAAAAGAAGATATGGTGGGAAGTGGGTGATAACCTAGACCTGAATGGTCGTGCACTTCTTGATATGGGACATCAATAAGTTGAGGCACTCCCTATTCATATCGACCTAAGCCATGTCTTTGCCAATTATGTCTGTGAAAATAGTAGGATGGAAAACCCATCATTTGTTGGATATTGGCAGGTGGTGGTTGTTTGGGTTCTTCTAGGGGAGTAGGATTAGACAAATATTTTGTCCCCCCATACACAAAATTTATGCTATTAGGCACCGAACCCATATTGTATACCACTCCTATAGATAAAGGTGGGTCACGTGGGTGACCAAAATCCTTGGTAGTTGAGATATTGAGTGGTGTGATTGTGATGTCTTGGACCACATATTCACCAATACCAAGGTTGGTGAGGTGGACCTCAACTTGGGATGATGAGGATGAAGTGGACATGGGAGGCTCATGGTTGGCTAATGGCTCGGATGATGGGGAAGATGTGGGCATCTCATAGTTTGACAATTTGACTTGTGAAACATTGGCTGATGGAGATGGATTTGGTTGTGAAGGAATTATTGTGACCAATGAAGGGGATGATGATGTGGATGGCATGGATTGGGTTCGACCACATGTACATGTAGTCAATGATGATGATAATGAAGGTGTAGAAGTGGATGCTTGGTTGGAATTGGTGATGGGAAGCTCCTCTAGGAATGGGAGCTTTTGATGAAGGATTGGATGGAGTGATTGATGATGTGGTGGATGATGTGAGGAAAATGTGGGTAGAAGGAAGCATGGATTCATAAGGATTCGAGATGAAGTTGCAATACTTAAATGGCTCAACATCCATTGGTATGCAATGTACTTGCCCTTCATGTACGTATTTTAGACATTGATGTAATATGGAAGGGACACATCTCATTTCCCTCATCCAAGGTCTTCCAAGGAGTACATTGTATGCCATGGATCCTTCTAAGATGTGGAACAAGGTATGCAATATTTTTACCCCTACTTCAATGGGCAAAACAATAGTGCCAACTGTAGAGCAGAGAGCATCATTAAATGCTTTCAATGTGAAGGTGGATTTGGTTATGTGAGATGGAGGAAGATTGAGATGATGGAGGGCAGATGTGGTGATGATGTTAATGGAGGAGCCGGTATCAATTAAGACTCTTTTGAATGGCTTCCTATCAATTTTAGCCATTATATGCAATGGAGGGTCCATCGATTCTGATGAGATTGGTTTAATCTCAAAGTCATAAAATGTGATGGAAGGCTCCATGCATGTTTGAATACTCCCTACAAAGTTATTAAAGGCATTGGAATCTTGAGATTGGAGTTCGATGGATTTTAGAATATCCATTAATGCCTCACGATGTTGGGGAGATTGTTGAATTAGATCATAAATAGACAGTTTTGATGAAGCCATTTTTAAACTCGTGGTTAATCGACTACTCAAAGAAATGATTGGCCTTTGGGGGTGGTTGATGGGATGAATTGATGGATTAGAATGGTTGGGAATGTGGATTGGTGGAGAAGGATTTGGGGAAATTTGGATGGGTGGTGATGGAACAGGTTGAGACTCCCTTGCTTGTGAGTTCATGGGTTGTTGAATGGGTTGTTGTCATGCATCTTGTTGATTGTTTTGTCATTGTTGACCTCGGGTTACCACATGAATGGCACCTACAAAACCTTGGTACTGTTGAACATGGTTAACTTGATTGGGAGGGGTCTTGATGTTAGACCCTCCTATTGTGGATTGCACCTCCTCATGATGAGGAAGTGGTGTTTGGAAGATACCAAGATTTTGGTTTTGTTGAGCTAGGGGGTTGTCAAGCTTGATGGCCCCCAAGTCAATGAGGTCTTGTACTATATCCTTAAATACATGGCAATTATTTATGTCATGCCCATTTTGTCTATGATAAGGGTAAAATAAATATTCCCTGTAGTTTTTACCACGTCTGGTGGGATCATCTGGTTTGACCTTAGGTAAAGCAAGTCTATTGGTGTCATACAACCTTCAAAATATGGAAGCATAAGATTCAGATAGAGGGGTGTATTGATGATTTTGTCGAACAAATTGTCGACGTTGGTGATTCTCCATAGTTGGCACTATGTTTTGCATAGATTGGGTTACTGAGGGTACCACATGATAGGCAATTTGTTATGGTGGTTGTTGCATTGGTTGTTGTTGAGCCATTACCAGTTGGCTCATGACCACTTGATTGACGTGATTGGCTTGATTGGTCGGATTGGCCTATGTTGATTTGGTTTGGCCAGAATAATTTCTTTTGTATTGGCCCTTGTTTTGCCATTCCTTATTTCTTGGCTTAAGTATGCCCTCTTGGATTTTTATCTCCTCGATGACACTAGCTTGGGCAAGAGCTTCCTCAAATGAGTGATATGTTTGCAATTGAAGCATCCAAGAAATAGGTTTTAGGTAGCTCTTAGTGAATAGCTTGATTAGCTCTTCCATTGGTAGGGTGAATGGAATTTTGGTTATGATAGCCCTCCAACGGTTGCCAAAATCATAGATAGACTCATCGTCATGTTGTCTTAAACCATAGATATCAAACAATGAGACTTTATTTCTTACATTAAGGGTAAATCATTCAAATAATTGGTCAACCAATTGTTCGAAAGTATAAATACTATGATTGGGAAATTGGTTATACCACTCTATGGCATCTCCTCCCAATGTCTGAGGAAATATGTGGAGCATGAGAGCATTATCATTTTGAATTCTAAAACATGAGTGCAAAAATGTGCTCACATGCTCTGTAGGGTCCTCAGTCCCTTTGAACTTGTCAAACCTTGGTACTGTGAACTTTATCTGATATGGTGGTGATGGTACCAAAGAGTGAATTGGTTTATTGATTAATTGACGTAAGGTTGGCTTCTGGTTATTGTAACTGTTGAGAAGCAACACACCCCCACTGAAAAATGAATTTCCATCCTTTGAAAATATTGAGCTTTCATTTTGCAGTAAGGACCCTCTTGAGTTTTTCAGGTTTTAATTCCGAATTTTTGCTTACCTCCTTCTTCTTCAAGTTTTGCCTGTATCAAAGTATCCAAGTATTCTTGCATCTGGCTTTGTTTTATTTCAGAATTCATTTTTCAAATGTTAGAATCATTGCTGAGTAAAGAAAATCTTTCACTGATATGAAAAAAATGCAGATTCCAGACAGATAAATTCATTAGAGGCCAAAACTTTCCATTTTTGGAAAAGTCATGAAATCACGACACTTTCCATTTTGGGAAATGTCGCGAAATCGCGACAGGTTTTAGAAAAATTGGCCAAGTCGCAAAAACGTAGCGAAATCGCGACACTTCCATTTTTTAAAATGTCGCGATATCGTGACACTTTCCATTTTTGGAAATGTCGTGAAATCGCGACGAGTCTGGAGAGAGAAAACAAGGGCATACGAAACGGTGCGATTTCGCGACATGTCACGAAATCGTGACATGTCACATTTTCGTGGTGCAGGAAGTCGAAAAAGAGCAAGTCACAAACATGTAGCGAAATCGCGACGTCGCGATTTCGTGACGTTTTTCAGAAAAGAAGCAAAGGCATGAAGGCCGACGCGATTTCGCGACATGTCACGAAATTACGACATGTCACATTTTCATGGCATCGAAAGAAGAAAAACGCCCAAGGCCCGGATGCATCATGAAATCGTGACAGGTGAAGGGGAGCGAAAGGCAAGGGATAAAGGTGTCGTAAAATCACGAAATCGCGACACAATGCAGCATGAAGAAGCCAAGGGTCGCAAGCGAAAGTTAAGTGCCAAGGTGTGGGTGTCGCGAAATCGCGACGTCGCGATTTCGCAACATCATGACACGCCAAAGCGAAAGGTAAGCACCCAGGGGTGAGTGTCGCAAAATCGCGACGTCGCGATTTCGTGACGTCATGAAATCGTGACACGACAAATAAAAGGGATGCCAAGGGAGGTCGTGTCACGAAATCACGACACGGCAGGAACAAAGGAAAGTAAAGAGAAGCCAAGGCAATGGTGTCGCGAAATTGCGACACGAAATAGCAAAGGCGCCCAAGCCAAAACATGTCATGATTTCACGATGGATGGAAGCAGAAGCGCTAGGCGCAGGAAATAGGTCGCGATTTCGTGACATGTCGCGAAATCGCGACATGTCACGTTTGCGTCGAAAAAGACAAAGAGCTCGAAGTGAAAGACAGTTGCAGGAAGCGCCATGTTTCAGCGACACGTGTCAGATAAATAGAGCCGGCATGCAAATAAACTTTAGGGTTTTGATTTAATAATAAAGGTTTTGATTTAATATTATTAAAATACTAATCCTTGTTTGTCTTTTTTGTAGGAAGCCATCTGGCACTTGCATGATAACGGGAGAAATGGCCAGGAAGACAAAGTTAAGTGCAAATTAATCGAAGACCGCCATATTGAAATGAGAGATGCCGAGAATTGTTGTTTCATCCAAATTTTATAGATCTGGCCGCAAAGAGACTTTACGGTGACTAAGCAGCTGCCCATTTAATGGAGTATGTCGAGAATTGGCCGAAAAATGAAAATATCTACACACAGTTATCGAAATTTGCCGATGGATGCATTTAATGAAAATTTATGGCAGAATTAATGGCGTGCAGACATTTTCAACTCAGGGATGGCTCTACGGAGATGAAATGTCAGAGAAGTGGTGACTCATCCAAATTACCCGAGGGAATTAATGAGCACATTTACACACAGTTGCGGGTGGATGCAAGTGGCATTAAATTTCTGCCTTCTCCATTTATGGCAAGTGACTGCACTAATTTGCAGAATGGTTAAGTTTTATCAAAACCCTATTTTTAATGGCTTTATATTGTAAAACCCGGGTACTAGGGTTTAAGATGATAAGATTTAGGGTTTGAGAAGAAGATATTTTTGAAAAGATCAGGGTCTGTCCTGAGTCTATAAATACTTCTTCTAAATGTAATCGCAGGAGGCGGAGACTTAGAAAAAAATAAAAGGCTATTGAAGCAATTTCTTGCAAATCTTGTTAAATGCTTTATTTCTGGACTTGGAGTTGATGTGCTTTTGTTTTCTGTGATAGCATGGCCAGGAGCCTAATCTCTTTCAGATTGTGATAAGTTCATCTTCTTTTGTTATCCGTTTCTTTAAAGTTTATTAAATATATGTTGTAAATCCGTGTTATCAAGATTAAATATGTTGTTGGGCTTCATTTGTTCTATTGTATGCTAGGGAAAACCACAGATTTAAGGTTCAAGTCTGTTCTAATTGCTCTGTCCTCACTGTGTGAGCTAGGCTGCTGGTGAGAGATACCAATTTTAACCAACTTCCCTTCTGTTTATGATTTTCTTTCAGATCTGTTCCATCTCCGTCTTATGCTCTTAGTAGAAAGTGATCTTAGAAAGCTGGACACCTTCTTCTTTGATTTGTTCTATTGTGAAGCTGATAGTATAAATAAAATTGGTAGTTTTGGTCTTACAGCTAAGTTTGATAGACTTCTCTTTCTGCCCTACCCTCTCTCTCTTTGTTTTACCGTGAAATGATCCATTTTTATTTTCTTTAATTTGTCTTTTATTTAAATCTGCTGACCCATAAAGAGCTAGATCAAAGAACTGATTTTAAATCTGATAATCCGATTGTTAACAATGAACAACTTCATAAACATTACTGAACAAGTTCAAGAACCCGTTGTAAGGTAACAGACAGTCCATATTGAAAACTATTCCAGAAGTGGAAAAGAGTGAATAGACATTCGACCCAACTCTGTAACTCACACCTTGGATAACCAACAAGATCCTAAAGTGAGTGGGATTTATCCCTTATAAGTGTTATCAGAGTTTCATGCTCATTCTTCACAGGGTGTGTATAAAAGTCGGACCAACATTTAAAAATGGCGCTAGAAGGAGGGCCCACTGAACTCCGTTCAGTATTGTAAGTTGTCTGTACAATATTTAAAATTGCCAGAAAAGAAGACCTCAAGTTCAGTAGTTTGTTAAGGATTGTAAGGTTGTAAGTTGCTTGTGAAAAGCTGGATTCTACATACAGGGTAACAAGGTCCCACCCCAGAGCTGGAGAGCTCCTTGTGCACTCGAATTAGAAACTCCAAGAAGAAGTAGCCTTAGAAGGGCCAAGTCTCTCGTCTCAAACAGTTTTATCACCACTGGTAGTTACTCCAACTACAACTCAGAATATCACCGTCAATCAAGTAGTAATGGCAAATTGGTTGGGTTCCACTACCTTAAATATTTTGGGTATAGCCCATGACCTGCCCAGAAATCTGGAGAGATATCTTCCCAGATACAAGCATGATGGGACTAGGACAGCAGAAGAACATCTAGTTGCATTCAAGAATGCTTTAAAATTGTTAAATATACAGCATGAAGATGTGGCTTGCAGATTGTTCCCGTTCACTCTCCAAGAGGGAGCTTATGACTGGTTTCTAAATCTCACTAATGATTCTATTACCAGTTGGAATGACTTAGAGAAAGTTTTTATATCACAATTTGGGGAAGTGATAGACCCTAGTGTGTTATACCAACAATTTTCCAGCATCAAGAGGGAGTCGGGAGAAGCTGTCAGGTCTTTCAATATGAGGTTCCAAAGAGCTTATGGTAGAATGACTGGTCATTACATCCCAAATGCAAATCTAGCCTTAGAAATCTATAAGAATGCATTGGATTCGGTGACCTCTATTTTTCTCAAGAGAGACATCAATATCACAACCCTGGCAGGAGCTTATAAGGAAGCTTTAATTCTTGAAAGACAGTTAGGACCTCAAATTCTGAGCAGTCCTTTGATATCCTATGTTACACAGAACATGCCTATTTTGAATCCTATTCCACATCATGAGTTAGTGCCAACATGTCATGCTCTACCCAAGGAAACTCCGTTAACTGTGACATCCACTCAGCATGTGCAAAATATAGAGAAAGGTTCTGACAAGTTCAAAGTGGAAGTGCTTGAAGTAAACATTTGTGATCTAGCATTACCCAAATTTGAAGTTTTTCCTGGTGAGTTAAATTTTCCTAGAAATCAAAGAAATATTGATATTTCTGGTTCATCCAAAAATAGTACGACCAGGGTTTCAGATTCTTTTCCCGAAGAGTCAAAAAATCTTGTAGAGATTCCTATGGATGAAATACAGGATTTTCAACAGTTCAAAAGGGACAGTTATAATTTGAGATGTGAAAATCCAGAACCTACCAATGATCCTCCCTCACCAAAGGATGATGAAAATGAGATTCAATATCACTATGCAGAAGTAACTAGGAAGGAGGATAACATCATTGAGGATATGAAGAAAATTAAAGCTGACATCACCCTCCATGAGCTGGCCCGCATTGTTGAACAAAAAGATAACTTGATTGAAGCTTACTCTAGACCACCTATTGAATTTCAAGAAAAGGAGGAAAAGATAGTAAATGTGAATGTGGTCAACCAACTCGGAATAGATAAAGAGTCTCAGTATAAGCCTGTGATTACTGAACATAATATCAAAGAAAAGGTTGTAAACCATGTTGATGTAGATATTGGAGATTATAATTTGGCAACTGAGAAGGTAAGACCAGTTACAGTTCTAACCAATTACAACAATGATATTTGGACATTACACATTGATGGGGTTAAATCTAAGCAAGGCTCAGGTGAAAAAGCAAATCATGAAAATTTTGCTAGAGGGATAAAAATTGAAATCTTGGATATTGAAGCAGTAGAGCAACCACAAAATGTTCAAGCTATTAAGAACCATGACATACGAATAAAATATGATCTCTTTGAGTTGTTACATAAATCTGAAGATGTGATGGTCTGGGTCTATAGAGGCTTTAAGGTATTTGATCCTGGGGGTTTTTACATTCCGTCCCTTTGAAAGAATTCTGCAAACCCTTCAAGTAGAAGCATAAACATGTTATTATATGATTTGTTATTATATAATTTGTTTGATTTGAAAGAGTTGCAGATTTGTTTTTTTTTTAGTGGGACAAGATCCATAAAAAAAAAAAAAAAAAAGAGAGAGAGGGAAGACGGTAAACACAAGTCTTTCCTAGGTAGCAAAATTTTTGGAAGCATAGTCTGGAGTGCATTTCGTCAACAGGACCTGAAAGGTAATTTTTCTAAATTTACTTGCAAATGGTCAAAAATTTTTTAAGGCACTATTTCTCTGCTTTTCCATCTGCTACATTTTTTGAGTCACATCAGAAGACTTGTAACATGTGTATACATTGTAAATAAGCTTTAAAGTTTTTATTTTATTTTATTTTGTTTTTAGTCTGATTTTCCTTTAGTAGTCTTGTTTTATTTTATTTTCTAAAGGTCTCGTGTTATTGTATTTTATCTTTTATTGAGCTTCGTGTTATTTTATTTTATAGGTCATTTTATTTTATTTTATTTCCTTTTAAAGGTCTCTACGTGTTTTATTTTATTTTATTTTAAATGTCTTTTTATTTTTTTTTTTTTTTATATTATGTTTATCCTTGAGGTCTGTACAGTTTATTTTGTTTTAAATTCTATTTTTGAGTTTTGCCTGAGCATCAATGAAAAAGTCAGCCTTCCAAAATTGTTTTTATTCTGAGTTCTAAATCCAGTGTCCATTCTGTTCATTATTCTAATTGAGATAGTCTGCTTAAACTGAGCAGTGGAACTATTTTGTTATTCAGAACAACAGTGGAAAGATGATTGGATTTTGTGTCTTGCTTGCCACAGTTATTTTAATTATAAAGAAACTGCTATGTTGTTTGGCTGGAGAAACTCCCAGGGAATCCAAGAAAAGTTGGTCATAAGAGGGGACTATGATTCATGTAATTATTTGAGTATCCATAGAGGCTATCAGTACCTAGGTTGAAGCAGTTCCAGACTGATGAGATATTAAAAGAAAAATTGTTGTTCTTCTTTTAAAGGCTTTTCAGACTTCGATATATTCCAAAAGAGAGAGAGAAGATGAAAGTTGAGCAAGACAACATAGAATTGGCACTCTGTTATTTCCTATATATAAAAAAAAAAAAAAAAAAAAAAAAGAGAAGAGAAGGAAAAGTTATGTAATGAAAGAGGCAGCCAAGACTTCAAAAGATGTTTTTCTTCTACCAAGTTGTAGATTCTACCTTACAGTTGTGAATCTGGGTCGTGTAAATCTAAAGGGTAACTCTGTCTGGGTTGTAAAAGGCTAAACTAGTAAACAGAGCTCTACTCGGTTTCCCCTTTTACAATCTAGAAAAGCTGATCAATCCAGAGTTCAACATTCGAAGGCCCAGTCATTCTTGAAGAAAGTTTTATACACTTGTAATTGCACATCAGAAATCTTCCTTAAATGATTCAAGCCTAGTATGTCCTTGGGAAATTTTGACAACTATCGGCTAGTAGTTAAATTGTTTTGAAGAATATCTGTGGCAAGGCATGATACATGGTCTATGTTGTTTTGAAACTAGAGTCCTGGGTTCTAAAATAATGCTACTATTTTACCCGCAGATATCGCCATTTGTTGAGAAGCAACACACCCCCACTGAAAAATGAATTTCCATCCTTTGAAAATATTGAGCTTTCATTTTGCAGTAAGGACCCTCTTGATGTTTTCCAGGTTTTAAATTCCAAATTTTGCTTGCCTCCTTTTTAAGTTGTGCATTTATTTGCATCTGGCTTTGATTTATTTCAGAATTCATTTTTCAAATGTTAGAATCATTGTTGAGTAAAGAAAATCTTTCACTGATATGAAAAAATGCAGAATACAGACAGATAAATTCATTAGAAGCCAAAACTTTCCATTTTTGGAAAAGTCACGAAATCGCGACACTTTCCATTTTGGAAAATGTCGCGAAATCGCGACGGGTTTTAGAAAAATCGGCCAAGTCGCAAAAACGTAGCGAAATCATGACACTTCCATTTTTGGAAATGTCGCGATATCGCGACACTTTCCATTTTTGGAAATGTCACGAAATCGCGACAGTCTGGAGAGAGAAAGTAAGGGCATACGAAATGGCGCAATTTCGTGACATGTCGTGTTTTTGCGACGTAGGAAGTCAAAAAAGAGCAAGTCACAAACATGTAGCGAAATCGCGATGTCACGAAATCATGACGTTTTTTAGAAAAGAAGCAAAGGCATGAAGGCGGGCGTGATTTTGTGACATGTCGTGAAATCGTGACATGTCGCATTTTCGTGGCATCGAAAGAAGAAAAACGCCCAAGGCCCGGATGCATCGCGAAATCACGACAGGTGAAGGGGAGCGAAAGGCAAGGGATAAAGGTGTCACGAAATCACGATGTCGCGAAATCGTGACACAATGCAGCATGAAGAAGCCAAGGGTCGCAAGCGAAAGGTAAGTGCCAAGGTGTGGGTGTCGCGAAATCGCGACGTGATGATTTCGCGACGTTGTGAAATCACAACATGCCAAAGTGAAAGGTAAGCGCCCAGGGGTGAGTGTCATGAAATCGTGATGTCATGATTTTGCGACGTCGCGAAATCACGACACGGCAAATAAAAGGGATGCCAAGGGAGGCCGTGTCACGAAATCGTGACACGACAGGAACAAAGGAAAGTAAAGAGAAGCCAAGGCAATGGTGTCGCGAAATCGGGACACGAAATAGCAAAGGCACCCAAGCCAAAATAGGTCGCTATTTCACGACGGATGGAAGCAGAAGCGCCAGGCGTAGGAAATAGGTCACGATTTCGTGACATGTCACGAAATCGTGACATGTCATATTTTCACGCAGAAAAATACAAAGAGCCCAAAATGAAAGACAGTTGCAGGAAGCGCCACGTTTCAGCGACACGTGTCAATAAATACAAGCCGACATATAATGAACTTTAGGGTTTTGATTTAATAATAAAGTTTTGATTTAATATTATTAAAATACTAATCCATATTTTGTCTTTTTTGTAGAAAGCCATCTGGCACTTGCATGATAACGGGAGAAATGGCCAGGAAGACAAAGTTAAGTGCAAATTAATCGAAGACCGCCATATTGAAATGAGAGATGCCGAGAATTGTTGTTTCATCCAAATTTTATAGATCTGGCCGCAAAGAGACTTTACGATGACTAAGCAACTGCCCATTTAATGGAGTATGTCGAGAATTGGCCGAAAAATGAAAATATCTACACTAGGTTACCGAAATTTGCCGATGGATGCATTTAATGAAAATTTATGGCAGAATTAATGGCGTGCAGACATTTTCAACTCAGGGATGGCTCTGCGGAGATGAAATGTCAGAGAAGTGGTGACTCATCCAAATTTCCCGAGGGAATTAATGAGCACATTTACACACAGTTGCGGGTGGATGCAAGTGGCATTAAATTTCTGCCTTCTCCATTTATGGCAAGTGACTGCACTGATTTGCAGAATGGTTAAGTTTTATCAAAACCTTTATTTTAAATGGCTTTATATTGTAAAACCCGGGTACTAGGGTTTAAGATGATAAGATTTAGGGTTTGAGAAGAAGATATTTTTGAAAAGATCAAGGTCTCTCCTGAGTCTATAAATACTTCTTCTAAATGTAATCGCAGGAGGTGGAGACTTAGAAAAAAGGCTATTGAAGCAATTTTTGGCAAATCTTGTTAAGGCTATTGAAGCAATTTCTTGCAAATCTTGTTAAGTGCTTTATTTCTGGACTTGGAGTTGATGTGCTTTTGTTTTCTGTGATAGCATGGCCAGGAGCCTAATCTCTTTCAGATTGTGATAAGTTCATCTTCTTTTGTTATCCGTTTCTTTAAAGTTTATTAAATATATGTCGTAAATCCGTGTTATCAAGATTAAATATGTTGTTGGGCTTCATTTGTTCTATTGTATGCTAGGGAAAATCATAGATTTAAGGTTCAAGTCTGTTCTAATTGCTCTGTCCTCACTGTGTGAGCTATGCTGCTGGTGAAAGATACCAATTTTAACCGACTTCCCTTCCGTTTATGATTTTCTTTCAGATCTGTTCCATCTCCGTCTTATGCTCTTAGTAGAAGGTGATCTTAGAAAGCTGGACACCTTCTTCTTTGATTTGTTCTATTGTGAAGCTGATAGTATAAATAAAATTGATAGTTTTGGTCTTACAGCTAAGTTTGATAGACTTCTCTTTCTACCCTACCCTACTCTCTTTGTTTTACCGTGAAATGATCCATTTTTATTTTCTTTAATTTGTCTTTTATTTAAATCATCGACCCATAAAGAGCTAGATCAAAGAACTGATTTTAAATCCGATTGTCAACAAAGTAACAACTTCTAAACATTACTGAACAAGTTCAAGAACCCGTTGTAAGGTAACAGACAGTCCATATTGAAAACTATTCCAGAAGTGAAAAAGAGTGAATAGACATTCGACCCAACTCTGTAACTCACACCTTGGATAACCAGCAAGATCCTAAAGTGAGTGGGATTTATCCCGTATAAGTGTTATCAGAGTTTCATGCTCATTCTTTGTAGGGTGTGTATAAAAGTTGGACCAAAAGTAACTAGGACTATGTTGTATCAAATCATCAATATGTTGTTGCATAGCCTTGATTCTAGGGTCTTCCCCAAGAATGTGAAAGCCCTGAATCACTTGATATGGATGTCCTTCTTCCTAGTCGTGGGTGTTATGAGATGGTCCCTTATTTGTGCCAAGTGGAACTCTCCTCCTTGCAAAGTCTTGGAAAATTTTCAATCTCATTTTGCATGCAAGTTGCCTTCAATGTATCAAATAAGCTTAAAGCTTCAACGCTTACCTTTGGCTAACTATTCCAGGTTATTTCTCTCTTATATAACAACAAAATCTGAGATGCCTTTCTTCTCCAACTTGGGTGATTCTATCAATGTGGATGGTATGATACGTAATGGCTTTCTCTACTACTTTGGTAATGATTACTCCTTTCTTTTTTTTTGTGTTCTTGCCAACTGACTATGATATCTTGCCTTGGTTTATCAACTATAATTGTGTTCACCTTACTCTTATGTTGATGTAGGTTTTTGATGTGGTAGCTAAATTTCACTAATATGTTGCCCTTGCATCACTTATTGCACCTATATATGGTTCTTCTAGTACGTTGAGATGGTGAATTTTGAACTCTTTGAGCGTCTCCTTTTTGTGGCAGTGTATGCTCACTATGTTTTCCTTTTAATCTGTAAGGTTTAAAAATATGTTTACGTGGCCCAAACGATGTTTCTTTCCTTTGTGCAAGTCAATTTTATGATGTTAATGATGCTTCTTCCCAACGTGTCTATGATGGGATGTGGGAAAAATATAACTTATGCCCAATTATGCTTACATTTGCATGTGTTACTTGAGGTAGACTTTGTTGTACCTCTTTGATTTGTGTTCACCACAAACTTCTAGATGAACCTTACCTTACCTTATGTATCGCTCCAAATTTTTCGCATCCCTACCTTCAGGCTATAGGATCCGCACCCGGAAGGAGGATGGGAAAAGGATGATGCGGTACCTCGGACGAGAGGACTTTGCGAAGGTCCCGCCTCTCAAGGGAGGTGTATTTTGGTGATTTTTCGACGGATGGTGGGTTCACCAGGAAACATTTAATGGCGGTTTCCACGCCTAGGTTTTTGGAATGTGTTTAATGAGTTCGTTTTAACCTTAAACATTCATCCTAGGTTTGGCCGAATGAAACTAAATTAAACTATATGAAAATGCAATTTTTCATGAATACAGCAGAGAGATTTGAAAGCAGAGAACAGAGAATTTACAGGAGGAAAACGGAGAATACCTGATCCGGATGTCCGAAGAAGATTCTCGATTTTGAAGCAGTCCCGATCGTCTGAGATTCGACAGAATCGTCTGCAATCAGACGAGATCGTCTGAGATCTGACGAATTCGTCAGAAACCTGCAAAACAGAGAATAGATGCAAAATGCAAGAAATAACACTATGCTAACAGAGGCAAATTACACCAAATGATAATATGAATGCTGAACACTATTCAAGAACAGAAATTAATGCAAATTACTGTGCTTAAATGGCAGATCATAAACTTAGCATGCAATCTAAGCTAAATGGGTGAACTCCAGATGCAAAATAGGATAAAAACTGAATATATTATCTAATTTGCAAAACAAAATAACAGAGACAAAGTTGAGAAAAGCAAACTCTAGGCACTGATTGCCTCGATGTGGGCTGCAGTCGAGATCGTCTCGCATCAGTACGAAATCGTCTCGAATTCGACAGATCGCCTCCGATCTGGACAGGTTCGTCGGCGACGATGGGTGCTGGCTCCAGTTGAAAATCAATGATATACCTGCATCAAAATTGCTATGGGACTAATGCAAAAATAAGATTATGATGTTTTAGCGCAGAGGGATTCAATTTGCAGATAAATTCAGCCAGGGGTTGGGGAGGGAAAATCCTAGAAGTTAAATAGGCTTAGGGGGAGTTGTTGGGAGGTTGGAGATCATCCCAATTTGGGAGATCTCCAACGGGGAGGGTCCCAACGGCGCAGACACGCTTTTGCCCGGATTGGAGACCCGTTGGAACGGATTCCAACTATGCAAATTTAGTTTTGCGACAAGATCGTCTGGACGACCTAGTCCAGACGAAATCGTCAAATCTGGGGCGATATCGTCTGATCGGCGACGATATCGTCAAACGGTCAAAACAACCTCTAAAAATGGCACGGAAAAGGGGGAAACGGATTTCCCGGCGGTTAACGGGCGGTTTGGGAGGTTAAATTTGATTTTTAAATTATTTACTAAGGTGAATGTAATTATTATAATTTTGACTGCGCCAATTTTAGGGTGCTACATTTTGCCCCCTCTTTAGCGAATTTTTCGAAGAAAATGCGTTAAAGATGAGTTCTTCTCGATCTACGAGAAAGCAAAAAATTATACCCATTTTTAGGCGACGATTCTTGGTCGAATCGTACGACAGCTTACTATGGTGCCCCCTCCGTGTTTTTACCCAAATCGAACGTTTGAGGTAAAAACGCGGAAAAGCAAAAAATATTGTTGAATAAAATTAAGAAAAATAGGGTAAAACCCTAATTCATTGTTACTGTTCATTTTTCTTGTTTTAGAGCTCTGAAGCAAAAATGGTCGAGACAGCGCACAGATCTACAGAGGTCCGACGCGGTCTACGGGTAAGGGTCTAAACTTAGTTTAGAACTGATTTAATTTGAATTTACATGCTTTTTAGATAGTTTTTAGGTGAATTTTGAGCATCGCGGCCATTTTTGGGCACGTCGAACGTTGGGACGATTTCATCAAATTAGGGACGATTTCGAACTACGAAATCGGAGACGATTATGCTCAAATTTGGGACGATATCGTCCAATAGTGGGCGATATCATCAATTGCAAAAAAATTGAATTTTTAACTTGCATTATTGATTATGTGAATTATTGATTAATGATTATTTGTTGTTTATTGTTTATGTTGTTTATGTTTGCAGAGAGGATTACTAAAGAGCAGGGAGTGGAAATATGGAGGATTGAGAGATGACTTGGCCGCGCTCACACAGGCAGAGCGGGATCTGCTGGCACAGGCCGGCTTGCAGCATGTGGCGGAGATGCCACAAATATCCATAGATATGGGGCTACTGACAGCCCTAGCAGAGAGATGGTATCCGGGGTCTTCCTATTTTTGGCTACCGACAGGGGAGATGACTCCCACACTGGAGGATGTATGGAGGATTCTGAGAATCCCCATACAAGGACGGATGATCACTCCTACGGCCAACCAGGGCCACGCTATGGGACGGCTGTGTGGTGACCCGAGCTTCACCCTAGAGAAGGGCGGAGTGAACATCGAGGCACTACGCCAGATGCCTGGGGCATCTACACTCACACGGGTACTATCTGGGGTGGTTGGTGGACTTCTGCTGTGCCACCAGAGCGGGTGTAGGGTACCATGGATGCTCGCAGATGTGATCTACGATATGCGGGACCATGGGTACAGGTTTGCTTGGGGCAGCTTTGTTCTATGCCGATTGTACAGGATCCTGTATGGGGTCGTGTACAAGGGCGGCCGATGTCTGGTGATGACATCGCTACTACAGGTTTGGTGCTGGGAGCACATTGCGGTGCGGAGGCCGGTAGGGCTTCCACTGACAGGGGTAGACGGGGAGAGGCCCCGAGTCTTCTACTGGTGGCTCCGGAGAGGGGCACAGCGACGGATCGACCTGCCGATGTCCCGGAGACCACTTGATGAGTTGATCCCGGATCGATCACCTGGAGGCCATGGCGAGGGCACCCAGGGTGGGCCGAGGATGGACAGGAGCTGGCTCGCATCAGGCGAGTCTACTGGTCGAGGATGGAGAGGGGAGAGGTGGAGCTCCACCGCTACGACCGAGTTTTGAGGCAGTTCGGTCTACAGTAGGGGATCCCATCTCTCAGGGATTATGAGTTTTCTCGGACTGTCCGGGATAACACCACGGTTAGCGGGGCTCCAGACATGCAACGATTCTAGAGTCAGGATGCGGATGATGCCCCCATCCAGCCAGTGGATGGAGACGACGCAGGGGTAGCTGACGGCTACGATGCCTGGTACGCAGGCATCCGCCCTCCTCGGATGACGAGGGCTCAGGGTCCGATCCACGCGGTCGTGCGTCGGATAGGGAGGCGGCGCCAGGCAGCGATAGAGGCGGCCCAGGGTCACGGCGGGAGAGAGCAGAGGAGGCCACGGGCACAGGAGCGGCCACGACAGTGGGAGAGGAGGGAGGAGAGACCCCCATCTCCACAGAGGCCACCATCGCCCGATAAGGGCAAGGGTGTGGACATAGGAGAGAGTAGCGAGATGGCTACTCTCCGGGCGGAGAGAGATCGTCTGCAGGCTCAGGTGCAGACGCTACAGGATGCGGCTGCACGACACCATGCTGAGGTGTCACAGCTACGGGATGAGATTGCATGCCTCAGGGCACGGGGCGGAGGGGCGAGCTCAGGAGAGTTGACACGGGCTATCGCCCAGTTGACATTCTATCAGACATTGTATCACCAGCTGGTGCCAGAGGCAGATAGACTACCCCTGCCAGCCAACATCGTAGATCCGATCAGAATCGGGTCATCGAGGACCACGTCCCGGTCGAGGACTAGGACGACACAGACTACGATGGGGCCACCTCGTCCACCTCAGGGTGGGGGAGGAGATGAGGCAGAGAGCTCGAGGGGCTCTCGAGGCTAGAGGGCTGCACATTGATGTTGTATTATATATATTTTTTATTTGATAGAGGATTGAGTATGCCGAGGTACAGATTGTGGCATACCAATCCAGTTTTGATGATGTACATATATTTGTGACATATATAGATGAGATATTTTTGATCATATGACTTGTGTCTTATGTATTTTTATGATGCTTTTAATGTTTTGATTGATTGATTCGATGACTCATGTAATTATGTCATTTTGAAACATTATAATTTTGATGTCATGCTGTAAGATTTTAAATGAAATAATCTGATGTAACAAATTGGTTGTTTGTAATGAAATGTGATAAAAATAAAAAGAGACTTCTAACAATAATTTCAAAGGACATTGTCGCTATTATAGACCATTTCATGGAGTCGCTGCTCACTCGGTCGTCAAGCTAATCCCAGGATAGAAATATTGCGAAAAGTAAAAAGAGTGCTTAAGAGACTGTCTTAAGACTTTGGTGCAATGATGAAAAATGATGGTGATGATAATGATTTGTTTTCAGATTTTCATGAAAAATATTTGTACATGAAATATTTTAAAATGATTTTTGCTAGGCATAAATTCCTAAGTGTGATAAAATTTGTGAATAATTCCTTAGGAATTATACCATCATTGCAAAGTTAAAGGTTGACATAATGATATGAAATAATGAAAATGGGTTTGATTTTGAAAAGCATAATTTGTGTAACATAATGAAGTCATATGGTTTTTATGATTTTTGATAAATGGGGAATAAAAATTGTTACAATGGTTTGCGCTAGGCATAGAATATGTAGGTATAGACTTATACCATCATCGCGAAAATCCAAAAAAGGTTATTTTTATTGCATGATTGATGTTTGATGAACAGGAAATATGAAAATGAGGACTTGCGCTAGGCATACAATTCCAATTTTGGTTGTGGAACTATACCATCGTCGCGAAAGTCAACCAGATATATATGATTTGATTTGTGTATTTTGAAAGAAATTTTTGATTTTTCTATGATATAGTTGTCTTTGTGTAAACAACTGTACTTGATTTATTCCCAAACAAGTTGCAAAAATAATATTTCAAAGTATTTTGAAGACAAAAGTTAGATTTATAAGGAATCCCATGTGCATATGTGAATTCATTTCCGATCTTGATTTATCATAATGATAGACAAAATCTCTCAAATACAAATGTGTGTGCAATTGCATTGTTCATTTACCAGCTTTGAGCAAGATACTATGATACAAGTGATTTGAAGAAACCAAATAAGTGTTCATTAACCATGATGTAGATGCATATAACCATATTAGACCACTATGTAGATCGGATTATCAAGAGCTAGCTAATCCATAAGCGGACATAGGTCTCGTACAAAAGAAGGTCGCTAATGTGACAGTACATATCGCCACGCTAGGAGTTACCCAAGGCCAAGCAAGGTTGGGCACAAACCACCTGCTATGGGGCTTACCTCACAGTTTTCGAATAATTGAGAATTCCAGGGATTCAAGCTCATCAACCCTTCTTTTCTTTTCAAAGGGTAGGGAAAGGGATTTTATTGCTTTCGCTTCGCTTTCTTTTGAACTTTGCTTATTTTTCTTTTTGTATTTCTTTTGCTTGATAATGCTTGGAACATTGCTGTAATGATATAAAAGAACATTTTTCTTTTCTCTTTTTCTTGAATTTTTTCTTTTTCTTTTTCTTTGCTAGGGATACTTGCTCGGATTAGCTGTAGAGCAAGGGATTTTTATTCTGGGTAGGGGTGAGCTTGTCCTTTTGCCAATTCTCAAAGATTCTAGACCATGTGCATGATAGGATAGCAGGGGAAACTTTTCACTCAAGAAATCAGTTCTACTATGTAGCAAAACATGGAAATTACAAATATAATCATTTTATTGTGAAAAGATGTGCTTGGTTTAAGTAAATAACAAGATCAATTCTCTATGCTCAAACTTTATTTAATTGAATTTTGTGAACTTTGATATAAGAGAGATTAGTAATCATGCCGTATAAAATCAAGATATTTATTTGTTGTGAGTGTGCAAGTGAGGGATTCAAAATAAATGCTAATTTATCCAAAATAAGTTGAAACATATAACTGCAATAATTGTAAGAAAATATATATAAACACTTTTGAGAAGTTTTGAGAATGTTGACTCTCTCTTTCTTCTGTATATTGTTTTGGTTTCGAAAGAGTCAAGCATATAGCTGTTTTTAGATTTTGATTTTTGATTTTAGTTTTTGAGCAAACAATTTAACAAGTGCTTTAAATAAATGCAATAGATAGTTTTTGAAGATTTTTGGAGATTTATGAATGTTTTTGGGTGTTTTTGAATAAATTGAAAGAAATACAAGATAGTAATTTTGAACAAATATATACATGGATGAAATGACCAAATTTATGCATAGTAACGTTTGAGATGTAAAATATTCATAGGTTCTTTAAGTTCTTTACCATCTAAGGTAGATAATTTATATGCTCCCCGATTCAAATTTTGCAAGTAATGATGTATGGTCCGAGCCAGCTTGGGCTCAAATTTACCTTTAAGTTCTTTGGTTGCATTTGTATTTTTTTGATTTTCTTTTAAAACAAGGTCGCCAATCTCAAAGGATCGATGACGAACTCTCTTAGCATATGATCTTTTAAGCTTGTTTTGGTAAGCACGGAGATGCTCCAAAGCATTGATGCATTTTTCATCTAGGAGTTCCAGCTGACTGAGTCTCGCAAAGACGATATTCATCTCCTACTTCGGTATCTTGAAGTAGCAGAGCCAAAGAAGGAACTTCCAATTCAAATGGAAAACTGCTTCAAAGACCATATACCAAAACAAATGGTGAAGTGCCCGTGGGGGTTCGAACACTAGTTCGATAAGCCCACAAGGCTGGATATAATTGAATATGCCAGTCACGGCCATTTTTATTGACCAATATTTTGAGAATTTTGATTAAAGTTTTGTTAGATGCTTCTCCTTGACCATTACCCTGAGGATAATAAGGGGTGGACCAACGATGTTGAATCTTATATTTTTGACATAATTTTTTAACATCTTTATTTTTGAAAGGAGTTCCATTGTCAGAGATGAGGTTGGCAGGAATTCCGAACCTGCAAATGATTTGATTAAAAATGAATTTAGAAACTTGTGAGCCAGTGCAAGAAGCTAAAGGCATAGCTTCAACCCACTTCGTGAAATACTCAGTGGCAGTTATGATGAACTTGTGTCCATCAGAAGACACAAGATTGATTTTGCCAATAATATCCAAGCCCCATTTAGAAAAGGGCCAAGGAGATGAAATAGCCTCGCAGCTCTTGTGCAGGCGCATGGACAAGGTCAGCATGTTTTTGACACTTGTCGCAATGGCGCACATACTCATGTGCATCCGTTTCCATGGTAGGCCAAAAGTATCCTATCCGAAGGAGCTTTTTAGCAATGGCACTACCACTAAAGTGTCCTCCACAAGATCCATCGTGGGCTTCACTCAAGGCTGATTTAGACTCTTCTGAATTTAAACATCTTAATAGGATACCTTCAAAAGATCTCCTATATAAAGTATTGCCAATTATTACAAAATGACTTGCTCGTCGACGTAATAACCGACGCTGGTTTCTATTAGAATTAGCAGGGAAAGTCCCATTTTGGAGGAAATCATATATGTCTGTATACCAAGGTTCAGGAGTAGTTTCATTGATTAGAAACACATCCAAAGGCTCTAAGCATGACTTATTTGAAGCGGGTTCTTGGAGTCGACGAATAGTGATAGTCGCATATTCGTCATCTAACTCCAAGGGCAGGAGAGATGCAGCAGCGGCCATAGCGTCAGCTGCACGGTTGCTAGTTCGAGGAATGGCTTCCAAGGTAACTTGATCAAACAAGGACATTAATTGTAAAACATAGGCCTTATATGGGCGCAGTTTATCATCTCTGGTTTGATAAACTTCATTAATTTGGTTTATAACCAATTGGGAATCCCCAAAAACTAAGAGGTTTTTAATTTTTAGCGCTAAAGCAGCTCGTAATCCAAGGATTAGAGCTTCATACTCAGCAGCATTGTTGGTGCAAGCAAAGGTCAGCTTGAAGGACAGAGGAATAAGATGTTTTTGCGGAGATATTAAAATAATACCCGCACCAGCCCCACTCATGCATCGGGCTCCATCAAAGTATAAGGACCATTGTTCAACAAGGTCTGCCTCTAATTGAAGGCATTCATCAGAAACTCGATAATGAGGGGATGAGTAGACTCTAAGGGTGCAACAGCTAATTGATCTGCTATGATTTGACCCTTAACAGACTTCTGTCCTATGAATGTGAGATCAAACTCACTTAGAGCAAGAACCCACTTGGCTGTGCGACCCGATAAATAAGGTCGACTCATGAGATACCTTAAGGGATCGTATTTGGCAATGACATACGTTTTTTGGCTAAGCATATAATGTCGTAATTTTTGCGTAGCAAACACGACTGCGAGACATAGTTTCTCTAATGTTGTATAACGGGTTTCATAACTGATGAAGGTTCGGCTAATATAATAATTAGCACGTTCTCGCTTTTCATCATCGAGTTGAGCTAACATAGCTCCTAAGGCGTAATCAAGCAAAAATATATAGAAGAAATGGGCGATCGGATTTAGGCGGTGAAAGCACCGGGGGATTAAGGAGGTATTGTTTGAGAAGTTCAAAAGCTTCTCTACATTCTGTGTCCCAATTGAAAGGGACATCCTTCTTAAGAAGTTTAAGAAAAGGACCAGTTTTGTCCGCCAGCTTATCAATGAAGCGATGGATAGCTTGAAGTTTACCTTGTAAGCTTCGTAATTCAGATATATTAGTAGGTGCGGGCATATCAGTGATAGCCGCAATTTTGAGGGGGTCGATTTCAATACCACGTAAAGAAACTAAAACCCCTAATAATTTGCCGGATTTGACTCCGAATATGCATTTTGCTGGATTTAACCGAATGAGATATTCTCGTAATCGATTAAAAACTTTTCGCAAATCATCTAAATGATTATTTTCAATAAGAGAGCGAGCTATAATATCATCTACATAATCATGTAGGATATCATGCATCATATCATGAAAAATGTAGGTCATAGCTCGTTGGTAAGTTGCACCGACGTTCTTTAAGCCAAATGGCATCACTTTCCAGCAAAAGGTACCCCAGGGGGTAATAAAGGCTGTTTTAGCCTGGTCTTCAGGAGCTATCCGAATTTGATTATAACCGGAGAATCCGTCCATTAAGGACATCATCCCACTTCCAGCAGTAAAGTCAATGATTTGATCCATATTTGGAAGAGGAAAGTCATCCTTAGGGCATGCAGCGTTAATATCTCTAAAATCAGTGCAAACCCTAACTTTGGTAGCTTCTTTCTTGGTGACTGGAACTACGTTTGAGATCCATTCAAGATAATCAATAGCCTCGTATAAAGATAACATTCAGGAGTTTTTCTAACTCCCCTTTGACTAGCAGAGCCACTTTGGGATGCATTTTTCTAAGTTTTTGTTTAACAGGTTTAGCATCCGGATGGACCACTAGATGGTGCATGACGACAGAAGGGTCTAGACCTGGCATATCTTCATATGTCCAAGCGAAGACATCTTCATACTCTTTGAGGAATGCGATGTATTGTTCTTGTTTGTCTGGGCTTAATTCTGATCCAATATTGATTATGTGAGGATTGTCCTCAGTTCCAATATTAATTTTAATGACATTTTCTACCTCCATGTGTAGATCTCTTTCAAAGTTAGGTGGGGCGGGTGAAACGCCCAATTCTTGTAATTCTTGTAAGGTTAATTTAGATAATTCATCTTGAGGATCAGTGGCCTCAAGTTGGGCTATAGTTGGTATAGAACCATCAAAATAAAACCCATTATGCAACATCTCTTCAACAGAGACATCATGGAAGATATCTCCTTCCAACTCTTCATCGGGGTCAGCAATCATTTCGGGGTATGCTATGGATAGCATGTTGCATGAAAATGACTGATTTTGGAGAGGCAAATCAACATGTCTATCCAAATAATCTTGATAGGATATGAGGTGATCATCCTCTTCAAAAGGAAAGGGTTGTCCCTTACTAGGAAATAGGCCCACACCACAGCAGGCAGGCCACGGTTCTACCTCGAAAGGTTCTTTCATGCCATTTTGGAAAGGTCCTAAGCCTTTCCCTTGATATCCCATTTTAAGCATCATGGGTTTAGCTTTAATATAATCATTGGTAAAATAGCACCGAGCGTACCCCTCATGATGAGTTTTGATATTCCGAGGGATTCTTCCCCAGTCATATCCTTTATAAATGAAGGCACAACTCCCGACTTGGTAGGTGCTTCCCATAGGTTGTGGGAGGCCTGAAGTGCGAGGAGATGGCGGCAATTTATTTAAGAGGTTTGAATCGTGCATGAAAGCATTCATTTTTTCTGATATTAAAGTTGTAGATAAATCTGGTAAGAGGTCATCAGAAAGGGCATAAGATGTAGAAGGTTTATTACCTATGTCTTGAGATGTGGAAGGGATGATAGATGTGTCTAGAGGTTTTGAATTTATAGGAATAGAACTTGAAGGATTGGTTGTAGTTTTAAAATCTTTTTGAGGTTCTAAAATAATTTGTTTAGAGGGTTGTTGATCTATATAGGAGGATGAAGTTAATGGAGGGGAACTCGGTGAAGTTATGGGTTTATGTTTCACAGTTTTAGATGAAGAAGAAGAACTAGAATGTGTGGATGACAGAGCTGGGCAAAATTGCACTCCAACTGGTTCTGCCAAAGCACACATATCAAAAGGTCTAGGGTCACCATGAATAGTGACCAACCGATTTTTAAACTCAAACTTAACACATTGGTGTAAAGTTGATGGGACCGCTCGCATGGCGTTGATCCAAGGGCGACCCAAAAGTATATTGTACGATGCTGGACAATGTACAATAAACACAGTTGTCTCAAGGGTTCTAGGACCAACTTGCAATGGGAGGGTAATAACTCCACATGTTTCTTGTGTTTCGTCATTAAAAGCTTTAATAATCATATCAGTTTTCTTCATTTCATCACTTCTAAAACCAAATCGTTGGTAGAAGTCAAAGGTGCAAATGTTTAGAGATGAGCCATTATCAATCAAGACTCGTTTGACAGCCACATCCCCAATTAAAGAAGTAATATACAAGGGATTATCCTTGTGTAAACTGTGTTGTGGGATATCTCTATCCCGAAAGTCAATACAATCAATCTCTCGAGTGATGATAGTATTGGCCATAGCTTCAAAGTTGAATGTTTTGAGGTACCATCATTTGGCTCAGTGTAAGCATCAACTCATCCCTATGGGTGGGAGAGGATCTTAATAAATCTAAGAGGGAAATTCTGGCCGTGGTATTAGACAATTGCTCATTAATGCTGTAAGGGGGTTTAGGTTGAACAATAGGAGCATGATTCCCTTTATTGGGATTTTTCAGAACGAATGGAGCTGATCCATCGTTCTGGTTTGGTTCTTGTTGGGAATTTTGAGCTTGTTGTCGGGTGACGACTCCGATGGTACCTACAATGTTATAGTGACGACGTTGAAACGGTCTCGGTTGAGAATTTATGGCTTGTTCATAAGGAAGGACTATATTAGAAGAAGGTCGAGTAGTGACTCTTCTAGGAAATGGTTCTTCCTGGAACATTAGCATCTCGTGACAAGGTTGAATAGGATCTGATTCGTTTTCAGAACTATTCGATTGAATAGTGTCTACTTCATTTTCACTATCTGATTCTATATCACTAGAATCAGAAGTTTGAAAATTATGTAAGGTCCTGGTCGTAACCAGGGATAAGGTTGTGTCAAATATTTGAGAATCCTGAATAGGTAATTGTCCGCTAATGGTTCCTACATATCGAGTAGGAGGGGGAACATTATGATGTTCGATTTGATTGGCTACCTCTTTACCATGTCTTGGTAAAGGGTGTTGAAATATGTCTAAAGTTTGATTGGCATTTTGATTTTGATTTTGGGGAACAGTATTTTGAGTATTATTAGGAGGGTTTTGTTTGGGTTGGAAGGCTTGCACTTCCATTTCATTATTGTCAATCAAATCTTGTATTTTATGCTTCAATATTTTACAAGCGTTGGTAGAATGTCCAGGTCCTCTATGGAAATCACAATGCAAATCAGCTCTATATCCGGGTATACTTGGGTCAGGCTCCCGGATAGCTGGCAGTTGGATTAAACCTCTTTCGAGCAATTGAGGTAAAATAGTTGACAAAGGTTGGTTTAATCTAGTGAACTCTCGAGGAGGCTTATCAGGAGGTTTCAATATGAATTTTTCTGTTGTCTTTGTTGCATTGACATTAGCAACATTTCTGCTGTCAGTGACTCCATCACCGACAACCTGTTTGTTTTTATATTGATTTCTAGATGTTTTCTCATCATCCTTCTTCCTAAGTTGGCCTCTCCTAATGAGGGCATCTTCTACTCTTCGAGCTAAATCTATAGCTTGATCGAAGGTAGTCAAAGTAGCAGTTGATAGCTCATAAGAGAGTTGTTCTTGTAAATTGTTGATGAAAATGTCTAACATTTCCCTATGGGGTAGCACAAAGTGTAGTTTTCCTGTCAATTGTCTCCATCTAGCTAAGAAATCAGCAAAGCATTCGTCTTTATCTTGTTTTAAATTGTATAGGTCTTTAATAGTTACATGCCTCTCGATGTAGGCACTAAATTGATGAACAAATGATTCAACTGTTTCTTCAAAGTTTCTTAAGGAGTGAGTGGGCAATTGATAGTACCACTCTAATGCCATTCCACCTAAACTTTTGGGGAACATTTTTAGTAATAGCAAGTCGTCATGCGATATGTCATGACATGCTATCCTAAACATGCGAAGATGCTCTATGGGATCTTCGGTTCCTTTATATATAGGCAGAACAGGCATGGGAAAATGTTTAGGGTATGGTTGAGCTACCACTATGGGATCCAAAGGTTGACTACAGATCTCTCGATAATTATACGAGGGACGGTAGGGATCTATCTGGTCCATACGTGAAGCCAATTGTTTCACCATGGCTTCCAGATTACTAGTTTGCCCCCCATATTGGTTTGGTAGGGCATTGACATAAGTGTTATGGGCATAGGATGGAGGAACATGCAGATTAGATGCCATGTTACTGTTGTGTAAATTATTGGTAGGAAAAGTATTATGGAGGAAGTTTGTATTATGTTGTATTCCAGATTGTTGAAAGTTTGTATTTGGCTTAGTTTTAGGTTTCTGTTTATTTAAAGCATTTTGCTCAATAGTCTGGCGGAATAAAGTAGTGAAGGGAATCTTCTTTTGTGTGGGAGTGATTTTAGGTTGAATAACAGGTTCCTTAGGAGGTTGGGTAACCTGTTGTTTTGACATGCTTTGGGCTATAGTGACCATATCCGCATTGGATGGTCCACCCTTGTCACTTTCTTGATCAATGAAAGACAAGGGATTAGTCTGCATATTGCACATATATTCCATGGTTGCTTGAGTTTTACTAATTTGCCCTTTATCAAGGCGAATGGCCACATTAAGGTCATCAATGTTTTCCATGAGAAATCTCTTGAAATGCTCTGCATTGTCAAAGGCAATATTTCCATTTGGAGCTATTCTAGGGGATGAGGATCCATCCTCTCTAACATTTGCTTCTTGTTCTTTATCTTCCCCTAAGTCTTCATCTGATTGACCTAGAGTTTCTCCTTCTGGATTTGTATCTCCAAGAAGGACATTTGGGTTTTCAGCTTGTATCTTGTAACCAATCTTCTCCTTCTCCTAGAGTTTCTTTACCATTCCTAAGTTTAGGCATGGTGCTAAGTTTTGATTTCAGCAAATATATATTTATTTATATATATATATATATATATATATATATGCAACAAATTAAAAGGTATATATTTACTATATACCTAATGCAATATTGGAAATGAAATGTTTAAGTTTTTGCTAAGTTTTTTGATTTTTTTAGTTTTTCTTTACTTTTTGAAATAATACAATAAAGACAGCAAATGAAACAATAAAATGCACGCAATAACAAGACTGAAAGTAAATGAGCTAGTCTTCTAAGAACAATTTATAAACATCATTAATAGGCTCTAGTTCTTCAGGGGTCATGAAATGTTCTTCTTCAAATTGAAAGTTTTCTTTTAAGAATTTGATGAAAAGGGCTATGGTAATATTATCTGTCTCAGATGCTGGTTGATAGAAGTAAAGCTCGTGGCAATACTCTCGATATAACACAGCACGAGGAACTCTATTCCATATTTCCCTATCTGTAAGAACAACCTCTTGGTCTTCTACAAGGCCTAGGAATCGGTGTACAATGTCTGCATTCTCAAGGTATTCCTCGAAGCTGAATAATTCTGAAGATACTAAAGCTCTCCTATAGGCTAACCATCTATGGCAAGCTCTCTGAAGTTCATGATAAAAAACCAACTGATGAGGATCCAGGATTCTATCCAAGACTAGCCTCTTAATCTGTTTAAGTTGTGTGGACCTAGATGAAATGATACTAAGTCTCCTGTCAAGTTCGTTCCACAAGGATTGATTTCTACTTGTTTCAGGGATATTAAGGACATAATTAACTTCTATAGCTGCCAATTGATTTTCTACGTTTATAGTAACTGCTAACCTCTTTTTAGGAGCTACCATCTAAACATGACTTTAAACCTTAAATGTTTTAAAATGCATCTAAGTTTTAGTTGTTCTAATTTTTTTTGTTTTTGTTTTTGTTTTCAAAAGGTTATGATGCATTCACGTCGGGTTCACCAAAATGTATCGCTCCAAATTTTTCGCATCCCTACCTTCAGGCTATAGGATCCGCGCCCAGAAGGAGGATGGGAAAAGGATGATGCGGTACCTCGGACGAGAGGACTTTGCGAAGGTCCCGCCTCTCAAGGGAGGTGTATTTTGGTGATTTTTCGACGGATGGTGGGTTCACCAGGAAACATTTAATGGCAGTTTCCACGCCTAGGTTTTGGAATGTGTTTAATGAGTTCGTTTTAACCTTAAACATTCATCCTAGGTTTGGCCGAATGAAACTAAATTAAACTATATGAAAATGCAATTTTTCATGAATACAACAGACAGATTTGAAAGCAGAGAACAGAGAATTTACAGGAGGAAAACGGAGAATACCTGATCCGGATGTCTGAAGAAGATTCTCGATTTTGAAGCAGTCCCGATCGTCTGAGATTCGACAGAATCGTCTGCAATCAGACGAGATCGTCTGAGATCTGACGAATTCGTCAGATGAATTCGTTAGAAACCTACAAAACAGAGAATAGATGCAAAATGCAAGAAATAACACTATGCTAACAGAGGCAAATTACACCAAATGATAATATGAATGCTGAACACTATTCAAGAACAGAAATTAATGCAAATTACTGTGCTTAAATGGCAGATCATAAACTTAGCATGCAATCTAAGCTAAATGGGTGAACTCCAGATGCAAAATAGGATAAAAACTGAATATATTATCTAATTTGCAAAACAAAATAACAGAGACAAAGTTGAGAAAAGCAAACTCCAGGGCAACCGATTGCCTCGATGTGGGCTGCAGTCGAGATCGTCTCGCATCAGTACGAAATCGTCTCGAATTCGACAGGATCGCCTCCGATCTGGACAGGTTCGTCGACGACGATGGGTGCTGGCTCCGGTTGAAAATCAATGATATACCTGCATCAAAATTGCTATGGGACTAATGCAAAAATAAGATTATGATGTTTTAGCGCAGAGGGATTCAATTTGCAGATAAATTCAGCCAGGGGTTGGGGAGGGAAAATCCTAGAAGTTAAATAGGCTTAGGGGGAGTTGTTGGGAGGTTGGAGATCATCCCAATTTGGGAGATCTCCAACGGGGGAGGGTCCCAACGGTGCAGACACGCTTCTGCCCGGATTGGAGACCCGTTGGAACGGATTCCAACTATGCAAATTCAGTTTTGCGACAAGATCGTCTGGACGACCTAGTCCAGACGAAATCGTCAAATCTGGGGCGATATCGTCTGATCGGCGACGATATCGTCAAACGGTCAAAACAACCTCTAAAAATGGCACGAAAAAGGGGGAAACGGATTTCCCGACGGTTAACGGGCGGTTTGGGAGGTTAAATTTGATTTTTAAATTATTTACTAAGGTGAATGTAATTATTATAATTTTGACTGCGCCAATTTTAGGGTGCTACACCTTAATCAAAGGCTATTTGATGCACCTTATTATGTCTTCTCCAAAGACTATTTTGATGCTAGACATATTCAATAAAACATCCTTCTTCCTTGTATTGCTATCACCTTCTTGCTGACTACAACTCTTAAGTAATAGTTGCTTTTTTTGGGTGATGAATGTTGGTGGATGTTATGCAAATGTGGACTGTTATGGTATAGACATTTGTTTCCCTGTGCTCTTAAACTGAGCCTCTTGACTCCTCAAAAATTTGGGTTCAACTTCTTTTGCTGGTTGATATAAGTTGAAGTAACTATTGCCTTCACACTCTTGGCAATACCTTCCTTGCTTGGTTATTCTTTCACTTACTAATCCAAGATTTTCAATAATATTTTACACTATAGAATATTCAAATATGTAGAGTTTTTTTCTTATAATAAGTAATAGAATATTGATATGTTTATTTCTCTTGAAATATACCTAGCTTCTATTTTTCTTCTATGTGCAAGTCTGAACCTTGTAGACTATAACTTTTGCACTTATTTTGAATATTTAAATAGACACTAGTTATGCAATATTTAATGCTTGAAACTGGTGTTTAATAACATTAATAAGAATTTAAATATAAAATATCAATAAATTAACTTTTACATATTTTGTTGCATACATTTCTATCTTCATAGATGATGATGGTGATGGTGATTCAAGTCACCTCAATTTTTGTCTTTTGTAGATGATATTGCAGATCTTATATGCTATCCAAAAATAGCTCTTTGGCTCACCTTTTTGCAGCTTTAACACTTCACTAATTTATTGCCCAATATTTTAACTTGGTGGCTCCAATACTTCTTTAGGATGTACCTCTAAAATCTGATCCTTAGTAGCTACCAATGCTGCCCAAATTGCTGCATTTTTCTATCCTCAAATATGAAAATTTTTAGATTGTAAAGCAATCACAAAACTCACTAAAATCGTTGTCCTTGAATCTCAAAATTTGGTAGGATACTCCTCTAAATCGCATCTGAAGTATATTTCAAGAACCCTTCAATGATAATCCCCAAATATCACATATTTGGTGGTTTCTTTGTCTTCTTTCTCTTTTCAATTTCTAACTTCACTCTTGGCCTATCTAATGGAATTCTTCTCAATATTTTGAATGGCTTGAGGTATTCTTGAAACTACTTTTAAATTTGAAAAACTTCTTACCAAACCTTTCTCCTTTGGGCTTGTTATTGGATTGTGACAATTGTCCCAACTCTTTTACCAAAAAATTCTCCTTGATAGTTGAAGAAAAATTGTAATCAACATAATACAAACAACCTTCCTAAACAGAGAAATTTGTAAAACAGTGCTAGAGCCTTCCTATTACTTTTCATGAAAATGAGGATATAGACCAGACCCCTTTTACAAATTTGAAATTCCCCTATAATACCTTGTTTCCCCTTTTCCCGCCTAAAACAATTCATTTGAAATTTGAATTTCGGAGGTAAAACTTCCTGGGGTCATAACTCCTCACTCGTTGCTTGGATTGAATATTAGTGCATGTTTTCATAAAGGTCTTTAAAAAACCTACAATGCCATAATGTCCTAAAGGATATTACACCCAATTTTCATCCCTCCATGAGGCCTCTAAGACCTTAAACATCCATCTTTAAGTTTTAGTGGTAGGATTTTTCACCATTTTGGTAGGGTTTTTACCATTAAAATTACATATCTCCCAATCCGTTTAGGATTTTGGGGTGATTATTTCACCATTAGGTTTATTTCTCCATACCCTAAATAACTAAATAAAATTTGATACAAAATCACTCTTACACCACTGGATTCTCCTGCATCAATAGTAAATTTCTCTAATGAGTTCTTCTAGGAACTCTTCCAATGAGGCTCATCAAACCTTTTCCTTTTTTCTCCTTGAATCTTATAAATCTGCTGCTACTGAAATATTACAATAGAGATTTTTTTAGTCCTTCTCTATTCTCAATCTTCCACTATGAAATTTCTTCAATAGGACCTTCTATGGACCTCTTCTTCAATGTGAAGTTTTCAATATTCAATGGAGATCATCAATCTCCAATATTTAGTAGGACTCTTCTCCTTTAATATTTTCTTCCTTCAATGGGGTCTTCTTTCTAGGACCTCCTTCCTAGATTTACAATCTTCAATGTGGCTTCCTTGGCCACTAGATCTCTCCTCAATCTTCAAATAGGAGTCTTCAATCTACAAATATTTCAATGGGACCTTTCTCCTTAGGCCTCCAAATATTCAATATCCAACTTGTTGCTTCAAGTACCAAAATGATTCAAAGAAGATATTATTCCTAGCTCTTATACAAATTTTCCCAACTCTATTTGAATATTCTTTCTTTTGAAACAAAGTATTTGGCAATGATAATAAAAATTTCTATAAATCTATAGAAAATAAACTTCACTAGTTGGATAGCAAATCTAGTGAATTCAATGTTGAGTTCTAGTCTTCACAAGTTTTTCTGGAACTCTGTGGAAAAACTCTAGCCAACAACAATTTTTAGAAATATGAAAATGAGATTTACAATCCCCTCTCAATCGCTCTTGTGGCTCTCACTATTTCCTATTGATATATCATGTGCTCTGACACCACTATTATCTTTTGAAGCTTTAAACTTAAAGGAAATGCAACCACAAGTATAGAAATAAGTATGCAATGTTATAGCTATGATAATGGCTAACTAATATGCATGAAAATATGATATAAAACTTTATACAATGCTCAAGAAATGCTCCTATAAGGAGGTTCATGAAAATATACAATACTCTCCAATGGAGGTTACAACATCTCCATTCTTACAAGATGGATCTACATTGTATCTATTACTACTCTACCTACACACTCCAAAATCCTCTCTCAGAACATTCACAATGAGGTCTTTATATACGAAGATATATTCCTTTCCCCTTACTCAACCTAAGACACATGTACATGTCTACTACATGCATAATTACATCATTGCACATTCTGATACTTGTGCATTTATTACATTATTTTAATAAACTATTTTGTTGATAAGCAACACACCCCCACTGAAAAATGAGATTCCATCCTTAGGAAAAGGAACTTCCATTTTTGGGGGGGGGCCTCTTGGTTATTTGGTTTTAAATCCAAATTTGCGTGCCTTGCCTTTTTTGTTGTGTGTTTTTTGTTTGTTGTGTGTGTTATCCAAGAATTCACTTTTTACATGCTAGGATCATCGCACAAGAAAATCTTGCACCATTCGACGAAAAATCAAAAAAAAAAAAAATCACAAAAAAAAAACTTTCATTTTTGTTTTCGTATCGCATTTTTAAAAAGAAAAAAGGGCCCCAGAAAAAAAATCAAAAAAAAATAAAAAAAAAACGAAAAAAAAGGCCCCGAGGAGCGAACGGAAAGAAGAAAAAAAAAAGCAGACAGGCAAGAATTTTTTTTTTTTTTTTTTTTTTAATTAAAACAAAAAAAATCTTTTTGTACCAAAAAAAAAAAAAAAAAAAAAAAGTGGTAGGCGCCCCCGCCGGGGGGCGGCGGAAAAAAAAATTTATTGGCCCTTTTTTTTAAATGGATTTTTTTGTAAAACCGGGGCAGTATGAGGGGAAAAAAAAAAAAAAAAAAAAAAAAAAAAAAAAATAAATTTTTTTTTTTTTTTTTTTTTTTTATTATTTTTTTTTTTTTTTATTTTATTTATTTTTTTTTTTTTTTTTTTTTATTTTTTTTTTATAAAAAAAAAAAAAAAAAAAAAAAAAAGATAAAAAAAAAAAAAAAAAAAAAAAAAAAAAATTTTTTTTTTTTATTTTTTTTTTTTTTTTATTTATTTTTTTTTTTTTTTTATTTTTTTTTTTTTTTATTTTTTTTTTTTTTTTTTTTTTTTTTTTATTTAAAAAAAAAAAAAAAAAAAAAAAAAAAAAAAAAAAAAAAAAAAAAAAAAAAAAAAAATTAAAAAGGGAGAGGGAAGGAAAAGGAGGGCGGGGATGAAAAAATCTTTTAACTTCCCCCCCCCCCTCCCCCCCGCCTCCTCCCCCCCCCCCCCCCTCCCCCCGCCCACCCACCCTTCTTCTTTCCCTTTTTTTTTTTTCTTATCTACTTTCCTTCTCCTCCTTTCCCGCCCGCCCCTCCCCCGGTCCACCCCCCCGCCCCCTCTACCCCTTTCCCCCCCTTCTCCTTTCTCCCCTTCCCTTTTTCCCCCTCCCTTCCCCCCCTCTCTCTCCCCCCTCCCTCCCTCCTCTCTCCCCCCCCCCCCCCCTCCTTTCTTTCTCCCCCCTCCCTTCTTTTCCTCCCCCTTCTTTTCCCCTTTCCCCCCCCCATATTTAAATCCTAATATAATCCTAATTTAAATATGTACCCATGATGGTACATTAGTAAAGAACCAAATAATGTAATATATTCCAACACAATTCATTTGGAAGCGAATAATATTTCCTCACAAGAATAAATGTTAGAAATCCATCAGAGAAAATAATTCAAAGGATAATCCACATTGAGCATTTTTTGGAAACATTACATAATGTAATGTAATTTGCATCACCTGCCATGTAAGATATGAATAGAAAAGAATCTAGAGTTGAAACATTTAATTTGGATCATGTGGTTTAAAGTAGAGTGTGAGATTAAGGAACTTGTTATAAAAATTTGGTTGCAGTCAAGAGCAATTCAAAGAAGCCAAAAAAAGAGCACAAGCACTAGCATGAATTTGAGTGGAGTTAAAATATTTAAGTTTTTGAATTTTGAAATTAAGGGAGCTATAAGGTTTTTTAATTTTTTAACTTATAAATTTTAAATTTTGTATTTTGTGCAGTGATAAGTGGTTTATTAGAAGAATTGATTTTTGATAGTGGAGGAAGGGAAGGGTGCAACTCTATGACAAGGTGCATTCCAATCCTCAAATAATGCTTCTATTCCCTATAAATATCTATATTTGGGTTGGTGATATAGAAGATACATATATTAATTGTAGACTAAAGAGTTATTATGTTTGGATTTATAAGTTTAATTTACTTTTTTTTATTTTTTAAAATAATTTGATTATTGAAGTTTTACGAATTAAAGATTTGGGAGTCAAAAGGAATTCAACTTCAAGTCTAAGAAAAATTTGTAAAATTCATATTTCTTAGGGAGATATAAGGGTTACTACTCTAAAAGGTCATTATGGATTATTGGTACATAGATTCTGGAGCTAGTAGGCATATGACTGGAAACAAACAATGGTTTAATACATTTCATGAAAAATATGAGAAACCAGTTGCTATAGCAGATAGTAAGACTTATGAAGTCAAAGGAGTAGGAGATGTTCTAGTCAATCTAATAGATGGAAAAGGAATAATTAATAATGTGTTATATGTCCCAAGATTGACTACTAATCTTCTTTCAGTTTCTCAGCTTATGGATCAAAACATGGTAGTAGAATTTAAAGTTATCAATGGAAGAAAACAATGTCATATTATCAAACAAGGAAAAATGATAGCTTCAAGATCTTACAAAGATAGTTTGTTTACTCTAGATACAGTCACAAATTTGGCTCTTTCAGTAGGAATGTTTGAGACAAGAGAACTTTGGCATAAACGACTAGGACATACAAGTGCATCATCATTAAATGAAATGGTTAAATATCAAATGGTAGAAGGGTTACCAAAAATCTCTTGGGAATCTACAGTATGTCCAAAATGTTTAGCAAGAAAACAACATAGAATACCTTTTGAACTTCGTCAACATAGAGCTCAAAAACCATTGGAATTAATATATACATATTTATGTGGTCCAATGAATGTTACTAGTATTGGAGGACATAAATATTTTCAATTATTTGTTGATGACTACTCTAGAAAAATGTGGGTATACTTTATGAAATACAAATCTGAAGCATTTGGTTGTTTTAAACAATTCAAACTTCTAGTTGAAAAAGAATCAGGGAAAACTATCAAAACTCTTCGTTCAGATAGAGGAGGTGAATTTTTGTCAAAAGAATTCAATTTATTTCTAGAAGAAAATGGAATAAAGAGACAACTTACTACAACATATTCACCACAACAAAATGGAATTGCAGAAAGAAGAAATAGGTCTATCATGGAAATGGTTAGATGTATGATAAAAGAAGCTCATCTTGATCATCAATATTGGGTAGAGGTAGTTAAAACAATTGTATATTTGCATAATAGATTACCTACAAGAATACTCAAGAATGTTACACCAGAAGAAGTATGGTCAAGACGAAAACCAAATGTAGAGAGATTAAGAATTTTTGGATGTAAGGCCTATATGCATATTCCAAAACAAAAAAAGGACAAAACTAGATGAAAAGACTATGTGTGGTATATTTCTTGGTTATGATGATGAATCTACAGGATATAGAATAATTGATCCAACAACAAAGAAAATCTATATAAGCAGAGATGTAGTTTTTGATGAAAAATTAAGGATGACATTAAAGAATAGAAAGCTAATTCAAAAGTTCTAAATTTTTTAGAAGAAAATTCATCAAATGAAGATACAAAATCAGAATCTCAAGATGAACAAAGTGAAAGTACAGAAACTTCTACAATTTCACAAAAAAAGGAACCTATATGGCTTAGAAATACACTTAGAGATTCAAATCTTGAGCAAATGCCAGATCTTACTACTACAAGGCCTCAAACTCATAGTCTAACTAGAATAAACAGAGGATTGTTAAGCACCATGGCAGAACCTACAACAACACTTCAAGCTTTAAATCATCCAAAATGGAAGGCAGCTATGGAATCAGAATATACATCATTACTAAAAAATAAAACATGGAATCTAGTGGAGATACCTCTAGGAAAGAAAGTAGTAGGTTGCAAATGGGTTTATAAGGTCAAATATAAAGTAGATGGTTCACTTGACAAGTACAAGGCTCGATTAGTAGCAAAAGGATATACACAAATAGAAGGAATTGATTATGAAGAAACTTTTGCACCAACAACAAGGATGACTACTATCAAAACAATTTGTGCTTTGGTAGCACACCATGGATGGAAACTTCATCAAATGGATGTAAAAAGTGCATTTCTTAATGGTGATCTTGAAGAAGAAGTTTATATGTCACAACCAGAGGGATTTGTAATTAAGGGACAAGAACACAAAGTTTGCAAATTAAACAAGTCCTTATATGGTCTAAAGCAAGCTCCTAGAGCATGGTATATAAAAATCAATAATCATTTATTACAACATAACTTTAAGAGAAGCTTATCAAATCCATATATTTTTACAAAAAATGTTGAAAATGATATAATAATACTTATAGTATATGTTGATGATATAGTGATAACAGGAAGCTCAAAGGATTTAATAAATGAAGTTAAAAGGGATCTTGAAAAAGATTTTGAAATGACTGATTTGGGACTTATGCATTATTGTCTTGGTTTGGAAATTCATCAAAATGAAGATAATATTACAATAACACAGACAAAATATGCAAAAAATTTACTTGAGAAATACAAGATGAACAATTGTAAGCCCAAAGATACACCTATGGAACAAGGACTACAATTATCCAGATATGATGAAACACCTTTTGTTTCAGCAACAACTTATCGTCAATTGATTGGAAGTCTCCTATATTTAACAAATACATGACCAGACATAGTTTTTGTTGTAAACTATCTCTCAATATTTATGCAAGAACCTAGAGAAAGTCATTGGAAAGCTACAAAAAGAATATTACAATATATCAACAAGACTACAGATTATGGACTAACATATAAAAAGGATGATAAGAATTTTTTTCTACAAGGATATTCAGATTTTGATTATGTTGGTTCTATTGATGATAGAAAATCCACATCAAGATACATTTTTTATCTAGGTTTAGGACCAATATCATGGTATAGTAAAAAACAACATGCAGTAGCACTCTCATCTACTGAAGTAGAATATCATGTAGCAAAGGATGCAGTCTATGAAGCATTATGGATACAATACATACTATCAGACATGGGAATCAAAATAACTCCAACAATAATAAATTGTGATAATCAAGGAGTATTAAATTTGATCAAAAATCCAATTATACATGAACGAACCAAACATATTGAAGCTCAATGTCATTTTATTAGAGATCACTTTCAGAATCATCATATCAAGTTGAAACATATTCCTATGGAAGAACAGATTGCAGATATTTTCACAAAGGCTCTAGGTCAAAACAAGTTTTAGATATTTAGAGATCATCTATGCAGATCAAGAGAAATTCACATCAAATAATGTAATACAAGGGGTGTTAGAGTATATTACATTATTTGATATATGAGAAGATCAAGAGTCTCTTAGACATGTGTCAAGATAAGAAGATCAAAGGTCATTTTATGAAAGCTATATTATGGATGCTAAGCTCCATAATATTGTTGTACAAGTTCTTTACATAATAAGAGTTCTACAAATTGTGTTCTCTCTTGTTAAATCTGTAAATTTCATTATTGTCATTATCTTGCTCTTACTACATTGTGATTATCTTATATTTGATTATGTGGTAATTATCTTGTGAGTTTTATATTAATATTAAGGCTTCAAATCCACTTGAGTGAGTGAGTTGGTTTATCACTATGGGGAACTTAACAAAGGGTGTTGGTTGTGATTAACCCGGGTACGATTCCCACTTCCTCTTGCGGATACACAAAAAATCCATTCCTTGTTGGTTGTGGTCAAGGGTCTAAGGGTTTCTTTGGTTTCATTTTCACCACTAACCAAAGTTTTTTCCACCTTTGTAGCATAGTTGGAGAAGGTTATCTTGGCCCCTTTGAATGGGAGGTCCACAGTTCAAACCTCTGTGATGCTAAGGGGGACACAATAAAAAATCCATTCCTCGTTGGTTGTGGTTGGGGGTCTAAGGGTTTTTTGTTGTTTTTTTTACCACAAACCAAAGTTTATTAGCTTGAGTGGGTGAGTTGGTTTATCACTATGGGGAACTTAAAAAAGGGTGTTGGTTGTGGTTGACCTAGGTACCATTCCCTTCCTCGTTGGTTGTGGTCGAGGGTATAAGGGTTTATTTGGTGTTTTTTTCATCACTAACCAAAGTTTTGATTTACTTGAATGTGTGAGTTGGATTATCACTATTGGGAACTTAACAAAGGGTATTGGTTGTGGTTGACCTGGGTATGATTCCAACTCCCTCTTATGGATACATAAAAAATCCATTCCTTGTTGGTTGTGGTCAGGGGTATAAGGGTTTCTTTGGTGTTTGTTTCACCACTAACCAAAATTTTCAAGTGGAGAAGAAAAAAAAACCAAACCAATATATAGGAAGGAAGTCAAACAAGGAAAATATGGAGGAATAGGGAAGAGATTTGAGCCAGAATGGAAAGGTAAAATTGATGGTTGATTTTTTTTTCTCCTAATTATCAATGATATTATTTAATTGGAATGTGAGGGGTTTAGGTAGTCACCCAAGAAAAAAGGTAGTCAAAAAAATCATCATAGATATGATTTCAAATATAGTTTTGTTATAGGAAACCAAAATTCAAGGAGAAGACTTACAAAAAATAATTAGGAGGATATGGCACAAGGAGAGTTCCTTACTCAATCTACATAGGGTAAATCAGGTGGATTGGCCACTGTGTGGAATCATCAACTATTCCTATTGATAGGGGGCCTCTACGAGAGGGGTGTTGATGGTCTAGTTACAAAATAGGGAAAGTGGGAAAAATTAGACTATAGTTAATTTTTATGGAGCACGGATAGTCAGAGAACAGAGGTATCAATGGGAAGCCATCTAGACTTTTAGAGACAACTACGCAGAGGACCAATGGATTGTGGGAGGAGACTTCAATGCAAATCTTAGAATAGAGGAACAACAAGGAGGCAAATACATGTTGGAGAAAAAGGATAGGTAATTTTCATCAATAACATGTCAAATGAATCTAATAGATATCCCAACTATGGATAGCTCCATGACCTGGACAAATAGAAGAAAGGAAGGAGAGATAATCAAATATTTCTTAGATCATTTCTTCATGGGAGAGGAACTATACCTGCATACCAAGCATCAATTGATGGTTATGGATTGGCTTTCTTCGAATCATTTTCTAGTAAGCCTTACCTTAGAAGAAGATAATCATAAAGTTGCAGGAACTTTTAAATTTGAGCTATGGTGAGGAGTTGGGGGACCATATAAAGGAGTGGTGGGAATTAGGAAAACCAATATTTGGTACAACCAAATTCAAAATTCACAAACAACTAAAATATGTTAGGACCCAACTAAAGGAGTGAGGTAAACATAGGAAGGAACTCATTAGAATACAAAAGAATGAAATCAAGGATCAGAAGGAGAAGATTTCTCAGGAGATAAGACAAGGAATTGTTATGGAAGAAATTTTTCAATGTGAGGTAGAAATTATTAGGAGAGAGGAATCTTTGGAGGAACAACAAGAGATCTATTGGAGGAAAAGAGCCATAGTTACATGGTTAAAGGATGGATATCAAAACATAGCTTTCTTTCATAAGACAACAACAACTAGAAGACAACAAAATAGAATTACAGGTCTTACAGATATGATGGGTCAGGTAAAAACTAGTGGAAGTGAAATGAAAACTATAGCAAATCAGTTCTTCCATACCCTTTTTAGTAGCAATAAAAATTTGAATGCAATATGGCAGAAGAAGATACTAGATGCAATTCTGCAATTAGTCACACCATAACATAATAAATTATTAATGGAGGAATTTTTTCTTGAAGAAACATTGCAGATGATACAAAAAATACAAACAGAAAAAACCCTAGGACCGGATGGATTCCCCATTGAATTTTAACAAAAAAATTGGGAAATTGTGGGCCAAGCAGTGGTGGAGGCACTGGAGGAAATAAGGCATAGTAAGAAAATGTTAAAAACCTTGAATCATACTTTTATCACTTTAATTCTTAAGGGCCGACATATTGAGATAATTGATAATTATAGGCCTATTTCACTTTGTAGTGTAGTAAATAAGATATTAAGGCAGAGAGGATAAATTTTTTTTTACCAAATCTAATTTCAAGTGAGCAAGGTGGTTTTATTGAAGGTAGACAAATTTTATATGGAATAGTAGTGGCATAGGAAGTGATACACACAATGTCCAGGTAAAAGGACCCAGGTATTTTTATTAAATTAGATATTTCTAAAGCCTATGATAGAGTAGACTAGTCTTTTTTGCAAAGGATTTTAGAAAAAATAGGCTTTGCATAGGAGTGGATATATTGGGTAAAATCCTGTACATAGACCACATCATTCTCAGTTATGGTAAATGGCATTCCATCTCCCATGTTCACATCAAGAAGGAGGTTGAGACAAGGGGACCCTATTTCCTCTTACCTTTTTATCTTTTATGCAGAGGGTATAGGGAGATTGTTAAAAAAATGGAGACAAGAGGGGAGGCTAAGGGGTCTGTAGATTAAGATAAATCACCTCCAGTTTATGGATGATACAACTCTTATTAGTAAAGCCAATATCCTAGTAGCAAGAAACATAAAAGAAATTTTATATGGGTATACTCAAGCTATAGGGCAAACTTTTAATGGAAAAAAATATCTAATAGTTTTTTTCAATACAACAAAGAGGGTGGGAGATAAAATTATACAATTTTTGGACTTCATGGAAACTCCTTTACCCAAATAGTATTTAGGAGTACCTCTATCTGTAAAGAAAACAAAAAACAAGGAGTGGAAAGGGCTGATTGGCAAACTTCAAGCTAACTTGAGCAACTGGACACACAAATGGTGAAGCTTGGGAGGAAGGCTTAAAATGATTAAAGTTGTGCTACAAGCTCTTCTAGTTTATAAATTTTTTATACTTTAGGATCCAAAGAAATTTTTGAAATATATATGATAAACACACAAGAAAGTTATTGTGGTCAGGTGCAAGGGAAGAATAAAAATTAGCACTAGTTGGGTGGGACAAGATATGTCAACCAAAAAAATGAGGATTGGGGATAAGATCAACATTCCAAAGCAGCAAGGCACTAGAAGGGAAGATATAATGGATATGGATTATAGCTACTAGGGGCTTATGGAGTAGACTATTACAAGCTAAATATTACCCAAGAGTGGCTGAGAAAGACATCCCAAGACATAGAGTGGAAGGAGATGGATCTATAGTATGGAGTACAATGGAAGCAGGTTAGGAGTTAATAAAGTCATACTTATATTAGCATTTAGGGGATGGAAAGGAAGCCCTATTTTAGGAGGATTCATGGAATCAGTCTCAACTAATTATTTATATATTCCCAGATATGGAGAGTTGGAAAGCATCTTCCTATATGAAATCATGGAATCAACATGTGCCAAACTTACTACAATGGAAACATCCTTGAGAATGGCCAGTGAGGGAGACAGAGGAACTAACCAAAAAACTATGGAGACATCTCCAAAGACACCCAATTCATGATGGTTCTACAAGGGATATGCTTGGATGGGGAGGAAGAAATTTGGGAATCTATAAGGTAAAGGAGGGATACAAGGTAGTTTGTGGATATGAGATTACCCCAACACCACTTCCATGGATATTTGTCTAGCAAAAGGAAGGATGGCCAAAAATTAATATTTTCTCATGGTTGATTAACCATAGAAAGTGCTTGACATTTGATAATCTAAGAAAAAGAGGTTTCTACAAGCCTTCCAAATGTGTTATGTGTGGAAAAGCAGAGGAGACCTTGAATCACCTTTTTTTTGGGTGTTCTTTTTCTAAATACATATGGATCATTTGGTGGAGGTAGATGAGATAGCATTGGGAAATTTTTGAGAGCTAGGAAAGCTTTTATGAGAAATGGAAACAATACAAATTTAACACTAAAACAATGAAAATGGAATAAAAAGCTAGGGCCTAGCTTCATATGGTGGAAGTTATGGCTATAATGAAATGCATGTATATTTAGATCAGAGCACAAAACAAGGGAGCAAGTATGGGATAAGATTATGAGTAAGGTAATGGAAACACTATCTATTATATTATAGGAGGAAACAAACATAGAAATGGAGGAAGTGACTATTTTATGAAGCTTTGGAATAACTGTAAAAGAAAACAATTAAGGGTTGGATGCACATGTGAGATCTCCTCAAGTAACATAGAGTGGATACCTTCTCCTAGAGAGTGGGTGAAGGCAAAAATAGATGGAGCTTCTACTAAAAACCATAGAAAATTTTATTTTGGCATTATCATACAAAATTGGAAAGGAGAATAGGTGTACTGGAGAGCAGAAGGTATGGGAGAGACAACAAATAATGAAGCATAAGGATAGGCGATCTTGTTAGCATCAATGATACCTACAAATATACATTTATATAAGTTATGGATAGAGACAGACACTTAGATATAAGCTGGAATCTTGGATCCTATAAGACCCTTTCAGGTGCTAGAAATTAGTGAGAGAAGGAATGTGGAAGCAGTTCAAAATATTTGGAAGGTTTTTTAGGATTTTTTTATTACACATATCAAGCAAGAGGAAAATAGAGTGGCATATTATTTAGTAAAATGGGGAAAATAACTAAGGAAGAGTAATATTGGACTCTTAGATGACATATCAGATAAGTTGGTACCAAAGAATCCAAGGGATGTGAAAGATGATACAAATAGATAGTAGAATAGGAATAGCAGCTAGTGATTCTAATGAATCTATCACAGTTAGGACATGGAGTAAAAGAACATGAAGATAGAGGGATGGGTAATTTTTGAGCCATGAGGGATTGGTGGAGGATTTTTTTTCTCCCGTATTTCCTGTCAAGCTCATTTTACTTTGTAATACAATTTCTAAAAATATAATATATTTTTCATTTTTTCAAAAAAAATATTAAGACTTCAAAATCTATCATCTTCATCCAATAGAAGATGGTCCACATATAACCCAATTCAGCCATGGTTGTTGAAGCTAGCCCTAGGTAGGTTCTTAGGTTCTAAAATTAGATTAGATAAGCCAAGAATATTGAGAACCATAAAATTTGGGCCTCTTGGAATCTAACTAGCCCTTCATGAATGTTGGAAAAGTCGAAGGTTACTCTTTCTTTGTTGGACATGCATCTCATTTGATATAGGACACCCACCTTAACTTGGAATAACTATTTTTCTTATTTTAGGAAAAAATATATGTCAACATTCTTGTATCATCATTGGCATTATATTTCATATTATTAATACCCATGGGAATCCTTGGAAACTTGTCCCATTTGAGGCTACACTCCTACTAGAGATAGGCTATTTTGTTGGGAATGATGCCATAGAGCTTCATGGCACTTTCAAAGTTCCCCATAGTATTACCCATCTAAACCATCAACATCCTTTGAATAATTTAGGTGTGGATGACAATTCTAAAACTTCTATCTTGGGATTGAATCTCTTGAGAGTTGGGATCATAGTGATTGGGATATACAGCCACTACCTCAAAGTAGTTGTGCACCTTAGGCACCATGCATTAAGCCAATGTGTTTCTCTATATTTGGGCTCCAAATATTTTAGGTGGGTTCTTCTTGAATCACTCCAATGCTCTACCCTTAATACTTTTGGTCCTTTTTGACAATTTGGGGTTTGTCATGTCTCTTAATAATTCAAGGACCATGTCCTAAGAGGCCTAGGCCAACATTTTTTGGTCAAAAATAGATGGATATGCATACTATGATATGGGGGGAGACCCTACTATAGGTTTGGGACTATAGGTATCACTTATTCTCATGTCCATTACCTCTTGAACACTTCTACACAAATAGGCTCTAGTTAACTTAAGCTCCACTTCTACTTTGTTGCTCTAAATTTTTAGGATTTTCTAAAGATTATGAGGTCCAAGGTTCCTTTTTTATAGATTCTTCTTTGGTACATTAGTGTGTAAACCAGCTTTAAATTATCCATGCATGCAAAATATTTTCTTTTTTTGGAGAGGTAGTGGAAATTGTCCATTGTCACTTCAGCATCGGTCTATTTAATTTCTTTAAAGGATTAGCACCTTTTCCAACTATAAAGCCCTTTTTCTATGAGATTGATCATATTTTCTTCCATGAATGCATAGTATGACTACTTGCAATTTATAGATATGGAAATTGAACCAATGCATCAAATACACACATGTTCCTTCAATGGTGGAATGGTTGGTGTGACATTAATACACCCCAATTCAAATTCATCCAATGGTGTGTTGGCTATGTGCATAATTAGTGTGACAAGAAATCATGATACTCTAAAATTTGTTGGGGCCTTTTCTACATCCAATTAGAGACGTTACATGACTCCTCGATTCCTATAAATAAATTCCATCTATTAGATCCATGTACCTACTACAAATATTTACATATCATGCTTTTGTATTTGACACACTTTCTCTAAGTGTCAACCATCATAACCTTACAAGAAACTTCCTTACGATAGATGTTAGGACACACCTCCTAACCAAGGATTGAGCACCTATGTCTCTTGAAGATATGATATTGAAGTGTCTGCCACCTTAAATATTGGCTACATATGGAATCTCTCAAGGCAATCTTAATCATAGTTGTTGATGGTCTTTTATCTGATGGTAGGAGTTTCCTCATCCCAAGTATATTTTTCTCTTTTATTCATCACAATTTTTTCTTGACATTGAGCCATGTGTTTCCATGGAGAGATACCTCCTTTTTATCAGTTTAATAATAGGGCCACCTTGAGCTTTGCTTCATAGATAAAATGGCCCACTTTGCACTTTGAAATACCTTTCAATTTGTAAGGAGAAAATAACTTTCCCTTCTTTCCATTTTTTGAGCAAAATTATTTACAATATATATAACCTACCTATAGGGATGGATCATCCCATCCTAGTTGGATTTAATATCCTATCGAAACCTGACCCCCATGTATCAGATATCCACTAATTTAGGTTGTCATAAGGAAAGTATGAATGCACTCCATCCATAGAATGGTTTAATTCTAATGGCTCCTCTTCAATTATGTAGGCTTACTCCTCCTTAATATCCATGGAGAAAACTCACTCCATATGGTGGATGTAGAGAGGTTTCAATGGGATTTTAAATTTAGCTTTGTACCTAGTTTATATTAGCATGTGATTCCAATATAGGGATAAGTACCCTCCTATCTTGATGGTGAAGTCCCTTGAAAAGCATATCTTGAATGTAATCGGTAAATAAATCATTGTAGACACCAAAACAACACCAATATGATTATGTGACTACAAGCACTGACTGAATTGGCATACATACCCCCTAGGGTAGCCTCTAGAGGTTAAACAGTGGTCCTAACCACTCCCAAAATAGTGGTGTTGCCATACATACCCCCACTCCTCTTTGTGCTTCCTACATCCCTAATCTCTCTCTTTTGGAAGAGAGGTTATCAGTTGAACACTAGGAACGTAATCCAAATCCAAAAACCCAATCAATCAGCCACAATCCCACCCCAAACTTGTCAAAAAAACCCCCTATGAAGTTTTGGACCCATCCCACTTGGATTGGTGTCAAAACTAGGCCCTCAACGGTGGGCTTCCCACCCTCGGGTGCCCCCCAAACTATTGTAGTCCTAATCACCCCACCCCGAAGAGATTAGAAATTTATGCATGGTTTTGATACTATTATTTTTGCATTCTTTTATATCTAATGTACTTATGTTGTTGTCCAAATTTCATTTCTTTCTGACATGATTTGACCTGGTTTCTATCATTTTATGCATCTACTAACCTATAGGGAGTGCCTTCAGATACAAGATAACCTGGGTAGAATCTGCCAAATCTGAATTTTTGGGTCATCTCAAAATGATGTTTTTAGTCTAACCACAAGTTTTCAAGAGTTTTTGAGGCCTTTGGGTAGGAAATTTGCAAGGTCACTTTTTGCAGGTTTTGCGACAGTCCCCAGTGTCCCACCCCAAAGTGATTAGAAATATGTGCATGATTTCCTTACTATTCCTTTTGAAATATTTCCTAGATGATATCCTAATTCATCTGTTAAATTTTGAACTCATTCTGACATGATTTGACAATCATTTTATTATTTTATGTATTAACTAGCTCGTAGGGCGCCCCTGTCACATACAGGATAATATAGGAAGGATATGAAAATTATGAGCTTCTGGGTAGTCTTAGAATTACATATAATGCCTAACTTGTGAGTTTCAGGTGATTTGGATAAGCATAGGTGGGACATTGGAGCACTCACTTTGGAGAGGCCCCCGACGGGCAAACGAGCATAACGGGGTCATCCGACGCCGCTTCGATGCAAAATTAGGTGATACCAATTCTAGACATTGTCCTTTAAATTTCCATATCATTATATAATCTACTTATCAATATTATCACTGATATCTTCTAAGCGCCCGCTGGAGGCCTTGGGGATTGCATGATTTTATAGATATGCATATGTTATTAACTATTTTTTGTCTTTTTGTGCATAGGATCTCGCCACCAGGAATACTATATGGGAAGAAAGGAATGATGAAAACATGAAAACAAGTGGTAGCAACTTTTAGCCTGCCCACTTCGATTGTGGGCATGCGAAAGACGCTGGAAGCGTACCGTGCGATCTTGGAAGCGCGGCTTCTTTCGGGCATCCATTAATGTAACAAATTGTATAAAATGTTTTGATCCCTAGATGGGGATGTATTTTAATCATATTAAAAGCAATATCAATAAATTATGCCCCACTTTGTTTGCTCACATCTCGTTTCTGCGTCATTTCCTTCATGCATTGCTCATTGCATTCGTAGGACTTAGCATCTATATCTATTTTTTTTTGCATCATATTGGTATGCTATTTTTCTATTGCTTTCAGTGGTGATCATGGTGGGACCCTGTCCCCTGCTATTAGGATCAAGTTTTTGATCCAAATTTTGTGGTTTTTCTTTGCAGGTGTTACTCATTCGGGCACTGGACTGCTACTCGTGCCATCCGGAGATGAATACGTATTCATCCCACCCTATGATGAATGCAAACCTGCTATTTGTCCCACCCCAAGATGATTAGAGCTCTATGCATTTTCTGAGCAGAAACTTAGAGGCATCTGGTTTAGACAGAGAAGAGGTAGGCCTTCTAAACATCCTCTGTATTTTTCTACTTTCTGTTTCTGCAATTTTTTGTTTTCTTTGCTTTATTTTCAGACACTTGCATAGAAAGGTTAAGTAGTTTGTTTTCCTTTCTTGCAATAAAGAAAAAATAAATAAAAAAATAGAGTAAATTAAATGGAAGGAACTTGATTAGGAATGCATTTTTCTCTGGTTTGCTTGCATGATACTTGCACAAATGGCAAGTCCTCATTATAGGTTTCAGTTCTAGTTAGGTTTTGTGATTTCCTTTTTGCTACTAATTGTCTTTGAAAGATAAAACGTACTTTAAAGCATTGCATTAGTGAAAATCATCTTTTGATGTATGTTTTATTTCTTTACACAATTAAAAGGAACCACACACACCACCTAATAAAATTAACATCAAGGAGTTGGTCTTAATACCCCAACACTTGATCAAGACCAATGGTGGGTTTCATCACCACCTTGGCTTGGATTTTGCATACATATACCCTGATCTTGACTATTGCTAGACGTAAATCCTGATGAAATCTGACCAAGTGTAGTGGGGGTGATTCCCCATGCATGAGGATAAGTCTTCTAAGGTAGGTGTCAAAAATAGAGCGATCCTCCTTCCGTACCGCCTATGTTCCACTTACTGTTCTGCTCTCACGTACCAATAGTTTCCCTCGCATAAGGGTGCGTATATTGAGAGGTTCGGTATAACGACCTGACAATGGTATATTGAAGGGGCGACCATTTTGGAGATACAAGAGCCCTCATTATGCATGTATAACAAAGTTTTCTTTACAAGATTTACATAACAAAAATCAAACACACTGAACCAGATCTAGGACACATTTAATCTGTAAACAAGATAATCATTTCTTTGTTTGTGTGGTCCCCTTTTGTTTGGTATAGCATAAAAATTGTAAAGGAGATAAAAATATACATATCTTTTTAGAAAAACCACCACCATGGTGTATACCCATAGCCAAGCCCAATCACGGGCAAAAGCTGTAGAAAGTATGCAAGGAGGCACAAGTTTCCTCCGTTATAGCCCCAAGGACTTGGTTATACCACCTTGGTAGCCTGACCCACAACATAGTCCACACTATACCACTACAAAATAGGACTATAGAGGCACCCCTTTAAGGGGCACTCCCGTTCAACACAAACCCTCTCAGGAGGAGTACACACATGGGAAGGCCCCCTTAGACACTCATTATGAGTGGCCACTATGCCATAAAGTGCTAGAGCAGTATAGGGTTCATAAGGAGGGCCCACATGATTTTATCATTCCCCCTCCACCCCTCATTACTGTTAGAACTAATAGGCCAAATCTAGAGATCAAGGATCTTCAAATAGGGCGATCCAACTCTTCCCGTACCTTTCACATGTATGAAAACTAGTATATTCCTCAAGAGCAATACACCACACGGGGGAAATGCACCTCCGCACCTGCTAATTATCAAGATCACCTATTGAGGCCAGAGCCTCAGGTGAATGTTTCTAACCTCAACAGAGGAAATCGATCCATAGAGATCTCGGATCACCATGACCAAGATAGATATGTAGGGGAGGCATCTAGGCCTCCTAGACCTAGGATGGTGGAACAAATTGACTTGGCATTTTCCAAACATGTCGTCTGCAAAGCGCAAATCACGTAGCTTAGGCAAGATCGACAATATTTAGAACAATTGTATCATATTAACAAAGAGTGCATTTAGCACCAGATAGATGAGTTGTTCCAGAACACTATGCATGAGAGGATTCCAACCCCTCGCATGCATAGGACAAAAATTTATGAGAGGCACAACCCCTTAGTATGAGACAAGTCTCCATGACCTTATCAAGCGTTGCCTCCAAGACCTCCTAGACCTAAGCGAGAGGCCACTCCTAGAACCAATGATGGGCGCCTTCCTTGGGCACCTGTCTATGTTTATAGGTCATGCCCAAAAACACATCAAGAGGCCTATGAGTAATTTGAGTAAGAAGAAGAGCAGGCTGAAATGCCCTACCAAGGCAGGAGGGACGCTATCTGGCTACCCCTCCATAGGCCTCAAGTTCCTCACTATTCACAATGGGAACAAACCAAAGAAGAGGAAATCAAATCCTCTGATGCATACAAAGCACTTCTAGAGCACTTAGATTCTATGGAGACTAAGACTTCAGGGCCTCAAAATCCCACCTTACGCCAACTCCATAGTCACGCTGTGCATCCTTCAGTTTCGGAACCCCCATACCCTGACCACTTCAAAGTGCCTCAATTGGCAATTTTTAGAGGGGATGAGGATGCCCAAGAGCACGTAACAAGGTTCTTAATTCAATTCTTTAGCATTTAGGATAGAGATGCATTGCTTTTGAGAACGTTTATAACCACGTTCATAGGCTCTACCTCAGATTGGTTTACCTAGTTGCCGAAGCATAGCATCAATAATCTAGACTAGCTAGTGGATACGTTTCTTAAACATTTTGCCTTTAACACCAAGAAGAAGGCATCCTTAAGTGACCTATCTAGCCTTAAGTAGTATGATGATGATACCATGGCTATTTATGGGAATCGATGGAGGACATTACTTTCAAAGCTACCTTACCTCCCTCCCATGGCCGACATGACTCAAATGTTTTCAAAGAGTTGCTTAAGGTTGATATCTGTGCTATTGCAGCTGCAGCAATATGCCACCCTCAAAGAAGCCCTGGTGCAAGCTAGGATAATTGAGGGGATAAAAATACAAGACAACGAGATTGCCAAGCCAGACAAGAAAGAGTGGCCCAAAAATGCTAAAATTTGGCCCATGCAACCAAAACCTGTCGTGGTCAATCAGGTTGCCATAACTATACCAAATCCTGCACAAATGACACAGCCCCTAAAGGCTAATTATCAGGCAGTTCCTCTTGATAACTATGAAAAGGAAAATCATAAACAAAAGCAAAATCAGCAGCATCGCCCTAGGCGACAATTCACGGATTCTAGAGACTCCTTGTTTGACCACTTGTTTGTAGCAAACCTGATAAACTTGTCAGAAAGTCAACCCATATACCCCAACACACCAAAACCCAAGGGCTATAGGGAAGACTTATATTGTAGATTTCACCGACATAAAGGACACGAAATCTCCACTTGTTGGAAATTCAAACACTTAGTGGAGGACTTGATAGACAACAAAACACTCATGGTAGATAGTCCCATAGCATTGAGCAACCAATAGATTGAGGTCTTCAAAGACCCCCTGCCTACCCATGATATGCAGGAAAAGACTTTACAAGTGAACGAGGTAACACAAAACTGCCCCATGCAAGGATACATAGGGATGATATGCATCATGACTGATGAGGCCCAAAAATGCCTCATTATTGCACAATGTTTGAATCATTATTGCACAATGTTTGACTACCATATGATAAGTTAATTGCCAAATAGTTGACTAAAATATACTATTTGTTAAGTGTTTGCATGATTTTATGTTAGGAATACTATATCTCTGTTTTTGACTATTTTCAGCATTTTGTGACTGATTTTGCTTGATTAAGTAGCAAGTAAGAACATGCATTTCAATTAACCAAATGTGGTATGCTGATATCCATTAACTTCTCAATGGTTTTTGAATGTTTTCCTGCCCTTCAACTTGTTTCAAATCCACATTGAAGACAAAAGTTTAGGACTGTCATAAATCTGAAAATCTGGAAAAAACAGCCATATAAAAATCAGCAAGCTGTCACTTTATAGGAACACCTTGAAGTTGTCAAGCAAAGCATGAGGATATGGATGGAATGAGTTCAGAAGGACTACAGAAGACATCTGACCTATTTAGAAGCATTCCCACATGGTCTAAATAGGCGAGCAACAAGGTATAACAGAGCAGGGACAATTGTGCAGCATTGTTGCACTATTTCAGCATGGTTACTTGGTGAATGAAGTGTATAAATTCAGTAGCAACTTGATGTACTCCTTCATGTTGATATTTGAATAAGTTTTCCATGTTCTAAATTGATTGAATTTGCAAGAAATGCCAATATTTTACAACTGTGCGATGAGAACTGGAAAATGCGGTAATTTACCATGTAAATTCCAGCAAGCTACCAATGAATGGCAAGGCATGAAATTCACATCCAAGGAAGAATGAAGACTATTGCAATCTGATCCTGAGGGCTAATCCACCTTAGAAATGCAGCCAAAACCATTTGGAGTCAACACAGTTGGTCATTCTAAAGATCTTCGGAATGAACACAATGTCTTCGAATGAGAATTGCAGTGTCTTCGAAATGAGCCACTTATCTTTGGAATGAAAACAGAATGTACTTTTTGACTTGTTGACTGAATTTTGGCGGTGGAAAAGGGGATAAGAAGGTTGATAAAGTTAAGGGAAAATATCTCCCATCTAATTTTGCCGTCCTTGCCATCCAAAGCCACCATTCATGGAAAAGATCAATTTTGATCCTCTTCTAGGATAAACCCAGAAAAACTGCAGCATAATAGAAAATTGTTTGCAAGATAGGAATGGCATATTCTGAAGTGGAGAATGATGTGTGAGATATTTCTAGACTCCTCCCACGTACTCCCACCACTGAAGATGCTTTCTAAGGGCCAATGACTACTCTCGCAACACAAATTGTCCAGATTTGCATTTATTTCAAATCCAAAATTATTGGCAAATCACTGTAAAGTAGCACATAGGCTGATTTGAGCATGGGATATGTTGTAAATGTTTATATAAATAACATAGCTCCCTCCTTGGTTGAGCCAGTTAGGAATTAGGATAGAGGAGAGTTTTCAATTGTAGCAATTAGGACTGTACAGTAATTTTTTGTAACAGTTTTCAGCATGTTTTGTCATCAATAAAAGTGTAGCTATTTTATCATTTTCTGTTGAGTGTTAATTAGTTAAGGAGTGCTTTTCACCTCCTTCTAGATCAGGAAGTATGGGCCCACTTTCAGATCTAGAAGGAGGGATTTTATGGCAGGTTTTAATCTGTAATTTTGCTACGACAAAATTAATAGATTGCTTGCAGATTTCATTTTCTTGTTTTTATTTTGTATTATGTGATTTATGTTTTCTATTATGTTTGTGTATAGCATTTGTGTGTATGTCATTGACAAATTATATTATGCATTTTTCCTTTGCTTTCCATGTTTTCTCTTCTGTTGTAGCAACTTTCCATTTTTCAGCATATTTCATTTCTTTGTCAATTCCTGTAGTAGAAGCTTGACGACCTTTTGTGGCAGGGCATTGATAGGTGTTTTTAGAATAAGTTTTATTTACAAGCATCATTTCAATTCTGCAAAAGTAATTAGATTTCAATTCTGCAAAAGTAGATTAGATTTCAATTTAGCAATTTCAATTCATGCAATTGTAGTTAGATTTCAATTCTTGCAACTTAGATTTAGTTTTCAATTCCTGTAATTTATTTCAGTTTCCATTCTTCAGACTAGGTTTAGTGTGACACCAAAAGGCTAAACCAAAATCTGCTTCACCAATAAATGCTTGAAATCTGAATGCCTGAATTGTACTCTGCCCTAGCCTTCTATCGTAGACAGCCTTGGACACCACCCCGGATTGATAAATCATTGAGATTAAATGATGAGACTCAATGACACTCATCATTTTGGCACTGTTGTCGGGGAACACGGTGTTGTTAGAGGGTAAAAGTAGCCCAATAATTGTTAATTATACTAAATTGTGAACTTCAGAGTAAAATCTGGATAAATGATTGGTATTAGTAATAGTTTTTGGTAAATTGCATTTCAGTCCATTTAGAAAACAAGCAACCATAGGGAGGTGATCTTCACACTTGGGGGTTAAATTGCCTAGTTTGAATTCTTCTCAAAGAGAGATCCCAACAACAACAAACAGGGCAAGTAAATCAACCACCACCTTCAGCCCAACCTGTGGCCAATATACAGGACAGGCAACCCCTGTCTATGTAAGCTAAAAAAAAAATCACAAAAAAAAAAAAAAATTTTGCACAATCAAAATAGGAGTTTACAACTTAATGATGATCCTAGAGTTTTCCATTATTACTTAAATATTGTTAGGATTTTACCGCGCTAAACCGCAACCTAGCAATTCTTAGCCTACACAGACAATAGTTGATCTCATTAGAGGTGATCCTACCGACAAGTAGTTGATCTGCTAAAGTTGTACACTTCTTGTCTTATTGTGCAAACCAAAAATATTTTTTTAGCACAACCTGTGATCAGTCTGAATAATACGGGATAGGCAACCCCTGTCTATGTAGCTGAATATGGTATAAAAAAAAAAACCTGTAGGAAATGTTATTGACTGCAACAACATCCAACTGTGCTAAAACAAGAACTTACCTGAGCTTGAAGAGACAAAAATCAATGGAGATACACAGAAAACCTTTAGTCCAAACACACAGAAATTAGCCTTGGATAAAGGAGAAAAAACTAGAAAAAACTACACATAGAAAATTTACTTCCATTTTACAAAGGGGTAAATTCTGTCCTCCTAGGAATGAAACAAATTGAAGTGCAGCCAAGAAAATTCTTGAACATTATTAGGTGGCTGACTTATAAACAAAAAGCAAAATTGTTGCTATTTTGAAACAATATTTCAATCCCTTTACATGGAATTACAAGGGTATATCAAGATTTTATCTTGATGTAAGCACTTAACATCTTTTGGGAATTGGTATTTAATTGTTTCAAGAATAGATTGACAAGATTTTGCAGACTAGGAGCCATGGACAACACTTGATTGAAGAAGTTTTCAGATATGGAGCGGTGCTTCTTTCTCCCATTGGTAATTCATGGAGGATGTTAGTGGTGAATGGACATTGCCTTCGGGTATACCATGCACCATTAACTAAGGAGGAGTTCTTGAAGGAGATTCCATTGGATGTACACATAAGGGAAGAGAATTTCTCTTCAATATCAGATTCAGAGTGATGATAAAAAGTCTGACAAAAAAAAAAAAAAGGAAAAAATACAAGAAAAGAAAAAAGAAGAATAGTCTTGTTTGTGAACTTCCTTTTTGGGTACAAGCAAGACAAGAAAATTGAAAAAAAAAAAAAGAGAAAAAATTTGCAACAAAGGCATGTCCCACAAAATGGGGATACATGAGGACAAGCATCAATTTCAGCAAGAAAGAGGAACAATGGAGCCAATACTTCATTTCCAGCAATAAGGAGGCAATGATGATGTAAGAAGATTCTTACTGGTCATCTAGTAAGGAAGGTCGCATCAATGTTGCAGGTTTCAACAGAAAGAGATGGTGTTTTCATACAACAATTGACATGTTTTTGCAGAATAAGGATTGGTCTTATCCAAATAAGAGTGGGATATGTTCTCTCTGATTGAAGCACTTGAAAAAAAAAAAAAAGAGGGACAGAAGTTGGTTGAAAACCAGAAATGGCAGCCTCTTCTGATGAAAAAAATGAAAAAAAAAAGAGATGAAAAAAAAAAAAATGAAAAAATATATATAAAAAAAATGAATAATTCAGTAGTGAAAACCTTCTTGGAGGCGCTACTGAGTTGGCTTGCATGAAAACCGATTTTTCGGCATGCATTGCCTTGTTGATCTACCCATCATTGTTCCACCATTGTACAAATCTCACACTGCACATGTATTATGTTTGTTTATGTTTTCAGATAGCCTGCTAACAATCATCAAAAGCAGCTTGTAAGGTGCATGACTAATTTTCAGGACAGTAAGGTATGTGTTTCTTGCATATAATTCATAGTACACATTTAGCATTTAGTGTATGATAGTCGGTATTTGGCATAAACTATTCATACAATAGTGACAAGTTGAAAAAAAAAAAAGGAACATGTTCAAGATGTCAAGAAACACCCCCTTATGCCCTTAATTGCATGGAAATTCCAAAACTGTGCAAAAACCTGATTTTGGGACAGACATGGCAGCAATTCTATTTCAATTTGTAGGGCAAATTTTAGAAGGAGAACTACAAGTTTATATCTCACAATTGTCTGATAAATTGAAGGAGGATAATCAACAAAATGCACTCGAAGGTTCTATTTTAGTACTACTGGAATAAAACAACAACATACAAAACAAAGAATAGCATCTAAACAAAAGGATGAAGAAGGGATTTTTGATGTTATGGAAGGCTTATACACTCTAGAGATGGACCCACAATAGAATCTGTAGCTAACTTTTGCATAGAAGGTCATTTCTGAATTTTTTTGAAGATCTTCAGAATGAGAAATGTAGTCTCTTCGAAATGAACAGACATCTTCGGAATGAGAAATGCAGTCTCTTCGAAATGAACAGACATCTTCGAAATGAGAATTGCAGTATCTTCGAAATGAGCGGATCTTCGAAATGAGAATTGTAGTATCTTCGAAATGAGCGGATCTTCGGAATGAGAATTGCAGTATCTTCGGAATGAGCGGATCTTCGGAATGAGAATTGCAGTATCTTCGGAATGAGCGGATCTTCGAAATGAGAATTGCAGTATCTTTGGAATGAGCAGGATATCTTCGAAATGAGCAAAAACTGTACCAAAATTGCTGAAAATGCTACAGAATAGCAAAAAGAGTAAGGTACATCAAATATTGAGGTTTATAAGGCTCTACCACAAGTAAGTACATCCCTCAAGCATTTCAAATCAAAAATTTTATCAATTTTGTTCAAAAGGTGCAAACAACAAAAATAAGCATTCAGGTTGAAATGTTGTTAAGAATAGAAAATTCCATCAGTAGTAGTGCATCTGCCAAATACGGTTCCACAATAAGACTATTGCAAGATGAATTATATGATATCAAGCCTTTAAGAGGTACCTTGCAGCACTAAAACTTGTAGAAAAATAGAAAAAAGAGTCATACATGTGCTTAATTGCAAAATACTTGATATAGTGCAGCAAGGAGGAATTTCTCAGTTAGCAGGTAGCAAAGGATGTTGTTCACAAGAATAAAACCTGCATATTACTATGGCCTACTAAGATGCATGAGGGCATGCATCAGTTCAAGTTGGGGGGGATGATGAGGCCCAAAAATGCCTCATTATTGCACAATGTTTGAATCATTATTGCACAATGTTTGACTACCATATGATAAGTTAATTGCCAAATAGTTGACTAAAATATACTATTTGTTAAGTGTTTGCATGATTTTATGTTAGGAATACTATATCTCTGTTTTTGACTATTTTCAGCATTTTGTGACTGATTTTGCTTGATTAAGTAGCAAGTAAGAACATGCATTTCAATTAACCAAATGTGGTATGCTGATATCCATTAACTTCTCAATGGTTTTTGAATGTTTTCCTGCCCTTCAACTTGTTTCAAATCCACATTGAAGACAAAAGTTTAGGACTGTCATAAATATGAAAATATGGAAAAAATAGCCATATAAAAATCAGCAAGTTGTCACTTTATAGGAACACCTTGAAGTTGTCAAGCAAAGCATGAGGATATGGATGGAATGAGTTCAGAAGGACTACAGAAGACATCTGACCTATTTAGAAGCATTCCCACATGGTCTAAATAGGCAGCAATGAGGTATAACGAAGCAGGGACAATTGTGCAGCATTGTTGCACTATTTCAACATGGTTACTTGGTGAATGAAGTGTATAAATTCAGTAGCAACTTGATGTACTCCTTCATGTTGATATTTGAATAAGTTTTCCATGTTCTAAATTGATTGAATTTGCAAGAAATGCCAATATTTTACAACTGTGCAGTAGAACTGGAAAATGCAGTAATTTACCATGTAAATTCCAGCAAGCTACCAATGAATGGCAAGGCATGAAATTCACATCCAAGGAAGAATGAAGACTATTGCAATCTGATCCTGAGGGCTAATCCACCTTAGAAATGCAGCCAAAACCATTTGGAGTCAACACAGTTGGTCATTCTAAAGATCTTCGGAATGAACACAATGTCTTCGGAATGAGAATTGCAGTGTCTTCGAAATGAGCCACTTATCTTCGAAATGAAAACAGAATGTACTTTTTGACTTGTTGACTGAATTTTGGCGGTGGAAAAGGGGATAAGAAGGTTGATAAAGTTAAGGGAAAATATCTCCCATCTGATTTTTTCGTCCTTGCCGTCCAAAGCCACCATTCATGGAAAAGATCAATTTTGATCCTCTTCTAGGATAAACCCAGAAAAACTGCAGCATAATAGAAAATTGTTTGCAAGATAGGAATGGCATATTCTGAAGTGGAGAATGATGTGTGAGATATTTCTAGACTCCTCCCATGTACTCCCACCACTGAAGATGCTTTCTAAGGGCCAATGACTACTACTGCAACACAAACTGTCCAGATTTGCATTTATTTCAAATCCAGAATTATTGGCAAATCACTGTAAAGTAGCACATAGGCTGATTTGAGCATGGGATATGTTGTAAATGTTTATATAAATAACACAGCTCCCTCCTTGGTTGAGCCAGTTAGGAATTAGGATAGAGGAGAGTTTTCAATTGTAGCAATTAGGATTGTATAGTAATTTTTTGTAACAATTTTCAGCATGTTTTGTCATCAATAAAAGTGCAGCTATTTTATCATTTTCTATTGAGTGTTAATTAGTTAAGGAGTGCTTTTCACCTCCTTCTAGATCAGGAAGTATGGGCCCACTTTCAGATCTAGAAGGAGGGATTTTATGGCAGGTTTTAATCTATAATTTTGTCTGTAGCAGAATTAATAGATTGCTTGCCAGATTTCATTTTCTTGTTTTTATTTTGTATTATGTGATTTATGTTTTCTATTATGTTTGTGTATAGCATTTGTGTGTATGTCAGCTGACAAATTATATTATGCATTTTTCCTTTGCTTTCCATGTTTTCTCTATTGTAGCAACTTTCCATTTTTAGCATATTTCATTTTGCTGTCAATTCCTGTAGCAGAAGCTTGACGACCTTTTGTGGCAGGGCATTGACAGGTGTTTTTAGAATAAGTTTCATTTACAAGCATCATTTCAATTCTGCAAGAGTAATTAGATTTCAATTCTGCAAAAGTAGATTAGATTTCAATTTAGCAATTTCAATTCATGCAATTGTAGTTAGATTTCAATTCTTGCAACTTAGATTTAGTTTTCAATTCTTGTAATTTATTTCAGTTTCCATTCTTTAGACTAGGTTTAGTGTGACACCAAAAGGCTAAACCAAAATCTGCTTCACCAATAAATGCTTGAAATCTGAATGCCTAAATTGTACTCTGCCCTAGCCTTCTATCGTAGACAGCCTTGGACACCACCCTGGATTGATAAATCATTGAGATTAAATGATGAGACTCAATGACACTCATCAGTGACACGAAACAAAAGATACCCAAACACGATTGCACCCATTGTAGCTACATGAGATGTTCCATAAATGTCACAACCTCCACAACACCCTATGCAACCTCCCCTGCCTAGACCAGTGGCCATGATTTGGACTAAACTTACTCAAAGTTTAAGGACCATGTCGGCTAGGCTCTCCATTTATGAGCTCATCCAACAATCACCGCCCCATCGAGAGGCTCTGATGGAGATACTTAAAGCCATTGAGATACAACCCCATGAAGCCAATTCTTTCAATAATTTTATGGGACATGTGAAACAATGCACAGAACCAGTCATGACCTTCAGGGAAGATGAACTGAAACTAGTGACTGGTGATATGGTGGATCCACCCCTACACGTCATTGCATGGGTCAACGAGATTCCATTCAAGAGGGTTTTGTTGGGCATTGGCTCGTCTAGCAACATAATCATTATAGCAATATTAAAACACCTTAATATGACAGCATCCCACATTGTGGCATCCACTTACACTCTTCGAGCATTCAACGATGCGTTATGCTCGACAGTTGGCACAATTGTCCTGCCCATCCAAGTAGGACAAAAGACCATTCCTACGTTGTGTCACATCCTTAAGGCAGATATGGCCTACAATATCTTGCTAGGTCGGCCTTGGATCAGGGACATGAAGTGTGTCCCTTTGATAGCCCATCAATGCCTCAAATACACATACAAATGGCAAGTACATGTAGTCCCAACAGATTTAGAGCCCTTTAAGTTTTGCAATGCGATGCAACTGATGCCACAATCAACCCTCCCATCGACACATTTAGACTTTCAATTGAATTCATCCACACAAGGTTTGATTATGTCTACATCCTCGCTGTTGAGTCCCTCAACTCACCAACCTGGCCCATCTTCATCGTTTGTTCCTTCATCAACAATGCCACATATGGTGGCCACATCGAAGGACAATGAGAAGAAGCCCCTAGAGGAGGTACCACCATTAGTCTCAACCATATCTACTAAAAAGGTGATGAGTGTCATTTAGTTCATCATTTAATCATTATTTATCAATCCGGGCAGGTGTCCTAAGGCTGTTTACGATAGTCAATTCAAGCAGATGTAAGACATTCTATTCAGAAAATGGCTTTATTGGCAGAACAATTAGTGTTTGTTGGGGGTTCTTCTGTCACTCTAAACCCTATGAACTGAAAGGAAACTAGATTACGCTTGCTGAAATAAAATTGCAGAAATAAAATAACTGTCAAAGAAACCTATTTACTTTTGCTAAATCTGAAAATGCATTCAAAAACTGAATTAAACTTGCTGAAATGAAAGTTGCAAGAAATTCAGAATTGCAGAAAGTAAACTAACTTTGCAAAATAAAAGAACAGAACTGAAAATAAACTTAGAAATGATAACTCAGAAATAATAATGAAACTACAAACTCTGAAACTGGAAATGATTTCAGCAAAATAAAGAAATGCAGGAAAAATGACAGGTTTCCTATTTATTCTACTGCAGACAGATTTAAACAAGAAAACCTGGTGAAAAACCTTCTTCTACTCCTGGAAGTGGCCCTTGCTCCCTGGTTCAGAAGAAGGTGAAGAAGTAGCTCTGGTTTACTACTTAATCACTCCTTCAATCATAAAGCAAAACTGATAAAAACTGCACTTTTTATTGAATCAAAAACATGCAAAAAAATTTTGCATGTTACTGCTACAGAAATCTGATTTCTCACAATATTCAGAATTATCCTAATTGCAATCCTAATTCTCCTTAGCTCAACCCAGATGGGAGCTGGTTATTTATCTTACAAACATGCTAAATCAGGTGTGGAATGATTCTAATTTTAGGCATTTTAGGAATGCTGTTGAAACTGCATTCCTAAAATGCAGAATATGGTTACATGAATGAAATCTGTTTGTTGCACATTTGCTGGAGGTCTTTTGCATTGAAAAAGGTGCACAACAGATTCACATAACTGTCCTTAACACTCTCCTACAATTTTTCTGCCTTTCCTGAGCTGTTCTGGTCAAAACTGTGCTTTTTCGATTATTTTGGAGCAGTCCTGTTATTTCGGAGCAGTATCTCTGTTGTTCTAGAGCAGCGCCAGAATGCCTGTTTTCAACATAGTTTGCGGTTCTTTTGTCGAGAATTTGGTGGATCAGACTTGGAAGTCTTTCAACAACCTATTCACATGCTCTTTTAAGTTGAATTTGACCAAATTCCAAGCCATGCACATCTGGCTAGAATTTGTCCAAGTTAAAATAGTCAAAATACAGTTTTGCACAGCTTGCAGTTTTGTCCTATTTTTAGTGCTATTTTTTGCATTTGACAACTTCAGAGAGCATGATATGAATGTTATATGTCCCACACGTGATTGCACTAACACATTTCACAATAAATCATTATTTATCAACAAAACTTATGCAAAAAATACAAAAAATTAGTAAAAATAGAATATTATGCTTCTAAACAGTCAAACATGTAAATAGTAGTAAATATTGTATTTCATCAGCAGAATTAACATCAAAACATGTCAAAAAGGTCTATTAAGGATGTCTAAAATAATCAATAATGAGGCAATTTTTGGCCTCATCATTCCCCCCAACTTATTCTGATGCATGTCCTCATGCATTCTGTGAGGCTACAATAGAGCAGAGATCTTTGTCCAAGACTCTCTCTTGGTAGCTGAACTTTGGACCAGGAATCCTGTAAAAACCTCTGATTTCCTTTATCTGCTTGAGCCATGCCTGAAACTGATCATCTGGCTGAGGGTCATCATCAAAAAACCATGGAACAGGGGTGATTACAATGGGCAATCTGTATCTTAATCCTATCCACTGATGTTGCAGCTGCTGAATAACTTGCATGATACCTTCAGCTCTTCTTCTTGACCACTGCAAGTTATTGGGGGAGATAGGTTCTTTCTTCTGCAAAGAAATAGATAACTCTCCCCAACGATTTTTACAGGCTGCTAAAGCACTATTAAAATGCTGGTGAGTAAAATTCTGAAAATTGACTAAGCATTCCTGAAGATTGGTTTCATAAATTTTTCTCACCTTTTCTTCCCTCATCATAGTAAAATGTTGATTGGCTGCAGTCCTGTAATTATAGTGAATTGGCCTCAGATATAGTGCTGCATTTGCCTCATTTTCCTTAGTCATCTGCTTCTGTTGTTCCCAATATTCCTGATTTTGCAGAGTGGACATGAAGGCTCTCAACTGAATATCCCCTATAAAAATGTGAGGTAGGAATGTGTCATCACCAGGCACAAAGAAGTTATGTAAGAATAACTCACACAGCAGATTTTTCTGTTCTATTGGGCTGTGCAGGTAGGCATCCAAAAATTCTTCAGGGTCTTCCAATTTGTATGGCAAATTAGAGTGGATTCTCATAATTTGCCAATGGATAAACCTTTCTCTGAGGATTAAGGTATAAAACCTTGCAGGTCTTCTGCATTGGACTAAACACTCTGCATTCTGACAGAGATCCTGCACCTGGTTCTTCAATTTGGTTATTTCTGCCTCTTTAGCCTCACATTTTTCTTCCAAAGGTTTCAAAGCTAAAACCTTTTCTTCCAACCTTTGGCATTTCATCATCCACTTTGATAAATCTGTATTATATTCCTCAAGTGGAACCATAAGGGGATTGCGGACAGGTTGCTGCATTTGAGGAACAATATTAACCTGCACCTCTTTGTCAGTCATGTCAACCTTGACAGAATCTGTTTGTGTCTCCTTTTCTTCTATTTTTGCCAAAGGCAAGTTGACCTGTACCCCTTGTTCCTCTATTTTTGTCATAGGTAATTCAGTTTGAATTCCTATGTCCTGTGTTACTATGAGGGGTACATATGGTTCAATAGCTGTAGCAAGAATTGAGGAGATATGAAATTGTTCCTGTCCCTGTTCTCCTTCAATATCAATTACAGGTTCCTCCCTGATTGGTGAGTCTGCTGCATGTGCAGCTATTGCTAATTCTAACAAAATGTCAGCCATTTGAGTGTCATGCATAGTTTCATCAGGTTGTGGCTCTAAAGATGCAATTTTAGCTTTTAAACTTGCCACTTCCTGCTGCAAAATTGCAATCATTTGATCTTTTTCTAAAATAGAAGCTTGACACTTTTCTATCCAACCTGTTTGTGTTTTCACCACACTTCTTGCCGCAAATAGCTGTAGTTGGATATCTTCTTCTTCCTCTTCCTCTTCTTCTGCCTCTGACTCCTCCTTAGAATCAGAATCTGTATAATCCACTAAGGCTACTTCAGGGCTGGATGTTGGTTCTGTTATGTTTGTGGCTGTAGGTTCTGCTGATTCTGCTAGGTCTGTCTCTGCTGCTACTGCTTCTTGACCTCCTTGGTCAGATGATGTTTCACCCAATTGAAGTCTTGCAGACCTTCGTAATATTTGAACAGGAGTCTTTCTTTTTCTTGTTTTGGGCATTTCTTGAGCAGATTCTCCTGGTTCTGCTTCATCAGAGCTATTGGACTGCACAATAGTCACATCTGCTAAAAATGACACCCTTCTACGTTTTTTAGCAGAGTCTATTCTAGCATGCCTTTCTCTTTGTCTTCTAGTCCTAGAAGAGGGAGGTCCCTGTGGAGAGGATGGACCCTCTTCTTGGACAGACTCTGTCTCAACCACTGGCTCAGGTATTTCTATTTCCTCCTCTTCAATGCCAGGGTTTCCAATTTGTTCTGTAGATCTAGGGCTTTCAATTTGTTCTGTAGATCTAGGGCTTTCAATATCTTCTTCTGCTCCAGCTGCAACTGCAGGGTTTCTAGTTTCATCCCACTGAGCAAAGAATCTGCCAAAGCTCTGCAAATTACCCCTAAAGTGATGTTTACAGATTATTTTAATCAAACCATGATGCCTAGGGGTTCCTTTTCCTTCCTGATATTTCTTGGCCATAGATTTTAAATTTTCATAAAAGTACAGGGGAAAATTAACTTTGAATTCAGGGTTTGTGTGGCCATATCTCAAATGAGTTAGAATTCTCATATGGTGCCCTGACAAAATAGCATACTGGCCTTCACAAGTAATAAACCTAATCATCCATTCGGCTACTATATCCCAGGGAGATTCCAGACTTGCCCTTTTAACTCCTTTACAAATATTTTTATTCATGACATACTCAATAGGTTTATCATTTTCTGCCCTAAATTGGTTGGCCAATTCATTTAGGGTATTCCTAGCTATTTTTCCAAGATTAATTCCTTGCAAAGGAAATTCAGTAATTTGGCTCAAAACATCTGGAGTTACCTAGATTATCATGCCGTTGATGTTGACCTTGTTATTTCTGAAGGTCCGTGCAAATTCTGCGGCCAATCCCTCGGAGTTCCCATCAAATTTCTGCAAAAATGGCATAAACCCTCCATCGATGAAAATTTGCAGCAGCGTAGGATTTTCCAGTATGAAGCTGGCATTTTCTGGTTCACTTCTGTTCTTCCTGCCGCCCATTTTCTTCTGCTCTACTCGCGAATATTTTTTTGAAACGCTGGAATGACAGTTCTAGGGCACATGCACTGGAATGACGGTTCTTGCGAGAACAAAACATGTCAAATCAACTTATTGATTCATTTTTTAAAACCGATGGAATATGCTAAAAACGAGGAAAAATTAGTTCCAATGCAAATTACACGATCACGATTTGCTGAGTTGGCATCAATTAATTTGCTATGAATTTTTCAATGTTCTTTGATGCGTGTGTCGTGATTACGTGAATCGCGAAATCATGATATCTAAATATCCATGGATTTCAGAAATCACGTGTTCCATAATCACTTGCCACGTGTTCCTGCCTAAATTTTTTAAGAAACGTCAACATATTCCGAAGCCCTGATATTTCGGAGCAAATGTCGTTATTTATTCATTCCGGAGCATATCTGTCAATACTCATTCCAGAGCACAACTGTTATGGAGCTTTTGATGTTTCGGAGCTCCAGCGCTTCTGTTTCGAAGTAGTGGTTATTCGAAAGCAAATTTCATTCCGAAGCATATGTCATTCCGGAGCATATGTCATTCCCCCTTTCGTTGACTAATTTAGACATCCCCAATTTTAACCTTATGAATGCTTTAAATGCTAATCAAGTGAATCTATACACTACATACCTTAACTATTTACAATATTTAAAATGTAAAGAAACACATACCTGTCTTGACTACCTTTCTACATTTTGTACAATTGATTAGCTTTGCTGATCTTTTTCTTCTGACAAGTGCAGTACTGTAATTCTGAAAAACACAAACAATGTGGGTGATGGCAATGACAATGGTGGTGAATGACAATGGCGGAAAAATGATAATGCTAAGGAATGGATGGTGATGGAATGAATGGCGATGGAATGGATGGTGATGGAATGGATGGTGATGGAATGAGTGTTGATGGAATGGAACTCAGTAAACATGCCAGATAACTGGTTTTCATGTAAGCCAATTTTTTTTTTTTTTAAAATAAAAACTATACTGCTGCTGCTTCAGTGGAAGAAGGGAATTCTTCCATTATGTGCACATCCAAGTGCTCTATTTGTTTTAAAAATTCATTTTTAGTTAGTGGCTTATGGTAAATCCGGAGACGATGTCCATTAACCACTAACTTCCTTCACGAATCATCAATTGGTGAGAGACGAACTGCTCCATTCGAGAAAACCTCTTCAATCTGATATGGTCCAAGCCATCTTGTCTGCAACTTCCTAGGAAAATCTTCATAGCGGGAGTCAAACAGTAATGCCCAATCCCCTTGCTGGAATTTTCGTTCTTGGATATGGCTATCATGCCAGACTTTACGTTGTGCTTGGATCATCTCGTTCTGATGCAAAGCGTCTCTCCGTATTTCATCCAGTGCATTGAGTTGCAGGATCCGGTCCGTTTGTGCCTGTGACAAATCAATACCAACTTCCAAAGCAGTTCGAAGAGTTAGTAATTCAAATTCAATGGGTAAAAGGGGTTTTTTACCATAAACCAATTCAAAAGGGGTAAATCCCGTAGTGGATTTCCAAGTAGTGTTATAAGCCCAAATTGCTTCAGGTAACTTTTCTACCCAATTCCTTCTATGAACTGCTACAGTTTTGGTTAATATTTTCTCTAATTCCCTATTTGTCACTTCAACTTGACCATTGGCCTGTGGATGATAAGGAGAGGACTTCCGTGCTTGATTTCATATAATTTTACAAAGGCTTCAACAACCTTTGAAATAAACTGAGGTCCTTGATCAGAAGTAATAGACTGTGGGGCTCCAAATCGTAGAAAAATCTGTGAATACAGAAAATCAGCAACTTTGTCTTCTCGGGCATGCTTAAAGGCACGGGCTTCTGCCCATTTGGTTACATAGTCAACACATACCAAGATGTGCACCTTCCCTTGGGAGGGTGGATCAATAGGTCCTACAAAATCTAACCCCCACCTCTCAAATGGTTCTACACCTAATTGAGGCTGTAAAGGCATTTCATTTATGAAAGTAGGCTTACCCATTCTTTGACATGCATCACAATTTTTGATATACCTTTTTACATCTTTATGCAATGATGGCCAGTAGTAACCAGCACCCAAAATATTTTGAATGGTATGTTTTACTGAATAATGCCCTCCTGAAGGTTCATCATGACAGGCTCTCAAGATGTCATATATCTCATCCTTACGAACACACCTACGTAAAACATGATCAATACTGCATTTAAACAATATTCCTTTTATCCATTCAAAAGAAGAACTTTGCTTGATTAACTATTTTTTTGTTTTGAGGTAAAATGAAGAGGAATCTTCCCTGTAGCTAAATAATTAGCTATATCTGCAAACCATGGAGTTTGAACAGAGACAGCAAACAGTTTTTCATCAGGGAATGCGTCTTCAACTAGTTCTTCAATTTCTGCATTTGGCAATCTTGACAAAAAATCTGCCACTACATTAGCCTTTCCTGGTCTATTTACTATAGTAATATCAAATTCCTGCAGTAAAATCAACCAGCGAATAATTCGTGCACTAACCAAAGGCTTATTCATCAAATATTTGATAGCAGAATGATCTGTATGGATGAATACAGGATAACCTATGATATAGTGTCGAAACTTGTTAATGGCATATACTATAGCTAAGAATTCCTTCTCAGTTGTAGTGTAATTCTTTTCAGCTCTTGTCAAGTTTTTGCTAATATAATAAATGGCATAGTGTTGTCCATTTTCAATCTGCCCTAGTGCGGCTCCAATAGCAGTATTGGAGGCATCAGTCTGAATATGAAAGGGCAGCTCCCAGTTAGGGCCTCTCAGTACTGGTGGACTGGTTAGCTTTTCTTTCAAAGCTTCGAAGGACTTGTGGCAATCATCAGACCATACAAATTCAGAATCTTTCATTAACAATGCAAACATTGGATTAGCAATGGTACTGAAATCAGTAATAAATCTACGATAAAAGCCAATATGTCCTAAGAAACTATGGACATCAGTTTGAGATTTCGGAGGAGGAAGACTCTTGATGACCTCTACTTTCTTAGGATCAACCTTAATACCTTGAGCAGAGATATGATGTCCTAAAACAATTCCTTCCTCCATCATCAAGAAACATTTTTCAGGATTAAGAGATAAATGATATGCTTCACAGCGTATTAGAACCTTTTCAAGTTGCTCTAATGTATATTCAAATGTGTCACCAAACACTGTGAAATCATCCATGTAAATCTCTACACTCTCGTTGGTTAAATCAGAAAAAATGGCCAAGACAGCTCTTTGAAATGTTGTTGGTGCATTACATAATCCAAAGGGTAATACTCTATAAGCAAATGTCCCCCAAGGACATGTGAAGGTTGTTTTTTCCTGGTCTTCTGGTGCCACTTGGATCTGGTTATACCCACTAAAACCATCCAAAAAACAGAAAAATTTCTTACCAGCAAGAGTGTCCAGCACTTGGTCTATAAATGGTAATGGAAAGTGGTCCTTGTGTGTGACTTTGTTTAATTCCCTGTAATCCACACACACTCTCATATTTCCATTCTTCTTAGGCACAATAACTAATGGGGAAACCCATTGACTGTCTGAAATCGGATAAATGAATCCTACTTCCAACAATTTTTCAATTTCTTCTTTAACAATGTCTTTCAAAGCAGGATTCAGACGTCTCTGCGGTTGTCTAACTGGTTTGACATCCTCAGTGTATATCCTATGTGTGCATACATCAGGGTGGATTCCAACCATATCCGTATAATTCCAAGCAAAATCTTGAACATGTTTCTGCAAAACAGCAAATAGTTTGGCTTCTTGATCGTCAGTCAACCAGCTGTTAATATTTACAGGTTTTCCTGGCTGAATTTCAATTTGCTTGACTCCGGGATAAACAGAGTCAACATGTTCATATTTGCTGATCAAAGCATTTAAAGGACAATGATGTGGTTGCAGATTATGAAATACTCTTGATTCTGTATTAAATGCAATACCTGATGGAAGCATTGGCATAGGACAAGTGAAAGAAGTCAAAAGATGATGATGCCATCCATGTGGCAATGTAAAGGAACTTTCTTGAAGTGGAATAGATGGTAAATGTTCAGCAATTTGTTCATCATCTTTCCATAATAGGCGATTGACCAGAACTTGATCATCCCTGAGGCCTTCTTCATGCGATGTATTCACCAAGACTGTTTCATGTTCAAAAATTTCTCTTTCTGGTGAATTCAGTTCTTCAATGTGTTCCTGTACTACAATGGTGGCAAGGGTAACAAGAGGCTCCTGTTCTTCATCAGACTCAGGATACCATAACTGTCCAAAAAATTTAGATGATGGTTGAGCAGGTGGATACAAAGAAATTTTCTTAAGATCTACTCCATTTGAAATAGTCATTTCCCTTGATCTACAGTCTATGAAAGCAGCTGCAGTGGCAAGCCAGGGTCGTCCTAGGATGATAGGATAGCCATTAGCTGTACTCCTAGGTTGCAACACTAGGAAATCTATAGGGTATTCCCAAGAAGATACTTTAATGGGAACATCCTCCAAAAGTCCTTCTGGTTTGGCAACTGACCTATCTGCCATTTCCAAAACTGTAGCTGTAGGACTCAAATCAGTGAGCTGCAATTTTTGCATAATATCTTTGGTCATGACATTAATTGCAGCTCCTAAATCAATAAGCACATTGGGAATTTGAACCAATCCTATAGTAATGGTGATTACTGGACTTCCTGGATCACCATATTTGGGAGGTACTAATTTCCCAGAGAGAAGATCAGCCAACTTTCCATCTACTTGTACAGTTTGTGGAAAGGCTTTCTTCTTCCTGCCAGGTTTCCTTATGCATAAATCCTGAATGGTTTTCTTAATCAATGGTACATCCTTGATTGCCTGCAACAGAGGAAGTGAAATTGACATTTTCTTCAATTCTATGATTAACTCTGATTCAGGGGTAGTGATGGTGTGATCAAACCTTTCAAGAAATGGTAAATCTGATGTGACACGTTCAGATTTTCTTTGTAAGTTTTCTGCGTTTTCTTCCTTTTGCTCTGATTGTATTTTTTTTGGACTTGAAATTTCTGGAATTTCTTCAATTGTAGGTGGAGCAGGGTCAGGTAAGACCTTCCCTGAGCGTAATTGGATGTTACCACAGTCAAGTACATGAACTGCAACAGTATCTTCAGACTCAGCCTCATAAACAGGGGCTGTTTGTCTGGCATTATTGGGGTTAGTCACAGGCTGAGCTGGGAGTGGAGGTTGTTTTACTGGTTGTGCTTGTTGATGTTGTGTTCTTCCCTAAAAATTTGGATTAGGAGCTGGCAGCAAATTTTGAGTTTGGCCCTTGATACCTTTGCTGTCCTTGATGGGGTTGATATTGTTGTCCTTGATAGGGTTGATATTGTTGTCCCCATATTTGTCCTTGTTGTGTCCATTGTGGAGGCATGGTATGCCAAGGTGGGTTCATCCATCCAGATTGTGACCAATCTGGAGGAGCTGTCCAAGGTTGGTTCCAAGGTTGTGCAGAAACTTCTGCATGTCCCCATGGCATATTCATATTCCAAGGAGATTGTCCCCAGTTTGGAAATCTAGGAGCATTGGGATATTGTGCATAACCACCACCAGATCTCTGCCCAATAGCATTGAGTTCTTCTATTTGGGTGCCCAAAATAGATTTTAGATGAGGCAACAAAGGGCATTTATCTTTTGAATGTTCCTTGGAACAAATTCCACAAATAGAAGTTTTGTTTAGGGGGCGAGTCCTGCAAGGCATGCTTACTCCTACACCTTGGGCAATAAATTGCTAAAGGTGGTGTAGAATTAGATCTTGTGTTTTTCTCACCTAATGCAGTATTAAGTTGAACAAGGATATCAGTTTTTAAATTGGCCATTTCCTCCATCAACTCTTTTATACCATTATTGCCAGAATTCCTTTTCTTTCTCCGGTGGTGAGTGCGGGAATAGTTTTTACATAACTCCACAATATCTTCAAGGTCAAGTTGATCTATGTCTCCTTTTCCCATTAAATCTAACACTTCCCTAGATTCATCCTGTAATCCTCTTAAGAAGATAGGCTTTAAGAAATCGGGTTCTACAACACCACACCTCTTTTGGACAAAGGCAAAGTGATCAAGATAATCTTCTAGACTCTCATCTTCTTCTTGCTTGATCCTAAACAACTCATCTTTCCTATTTCTTACTCTACAATAATCCTGATATTTATTTAAGAATGCAAGTCTCCATTTCATCCCAGTGCATTGATTGAGTTAGGTTCAAGATTGCTCATGAACCATCGGAGAGCAGCGTCCTTAAGTGTGGAAGGAAACAATTTCAATTTTTGATTATCATTTATGTAGTCATAAGTCTGACATAACACTTTGAATTCAAACAAAAATTGATCAGGATCTTCTGAAATAGTTCCCCTAAAAATTGGCAATATGGATGGGGAGATTGTTTTCATGGGGGCATCTAGAAGTGGATCCAACCGAATGGGATATTCAAAAGTTTTAGGAGGATCATCAAGATTATCATATCCACCTGGAGGTGCTGCTGTTGTAGCCATAGTTGTTTTCCTTCTAAAGGATGATGGGAATAGTCTAGTTAGAGGGGAGTGTTTAGCAGCTAGTGCTTCAAAAAGCTCTTTTTCTAATTTTTCCAAAAATGCATCTGATGAAGAAGGTATGTCTGGCTTATCTTCCCCAGGGATTTCAAATTCTTCATCTGATCGAGCAGGTCACTTTGGTGGTTCAGAACCACTTCGGATAAACCTCCCTCTTTCGTCTCTCAGCCTATGCATTCATGCACATTTACTAAACAGACTGTAAAATTTGCAAGAACTATTTTCTGTATCCAGCCTACAGTTCTTGACCTACTTAAATTTGACTAACAACACCATTGTTCCCCGAAAACGGTGCCAAAAATGATGAGTGTCATTTAGTTCATCATTTAATCATTATTTATCAATCCGGGCAGGTGTCCTAAGGCTGTTTACGATAGTCAATTCAAGCAGATGTAAGACATTCTATTCAAAAAATGGCTTTATTGGCAGAACAGTTAGTGTTTGTTGGGGGTTCTTCTATCACTCTAAACCCTATGAACTGAAAGGAAACTAGATTACGCTTGCTGAAATAAAATTGCAGAAATAAAATAACTGTCAAAGAAACCTATTTACTTTTGCTAAATCTGAAAATGCATTCAAAAACTGAATTAAACTTGCTAAAATGAAAGTTGCAGGAAATTCAGAATTGCAGAAAGTAAACTAACTAACTTTGCAAAATAAAAGAACAGAACTAAAAATAAACTTAGAAATGATAACTCAGAAATAATAATGAAACTACAAACTCTGAAACTGGAAATGATTTCAGCAAAATAAAGAAATGCAGGAAAAATGACAGGTTTCCTATTTATTCTGCTGCAGACAGATTTAAACAAGAAAACCTGGTGAAAAACCTTCTTCTGCTCCTGGAAGTGGCCCTTGCTCCCTGGTTCAGAAGAAGGTGAAGAAGTAGCTCTGGTTTACTACTTAATCACTCCTTCAATCATAAAGCAAAACTGATAAAAACTGCACTTTTTATTGAATCAAAAACATGCAAAAAAATTCTGCATGTTACTGCTACAGAAATCTGATTTCTCACAATATTCAGAATTATCCTAATTGCAATCCTAATTCTCCTTAGCTCAACCCATATGGGAGCTGGTTATTTATATTACAAACATGCTAAATCAGGTGTGGAATGATTCTAATTTCAGGCATTTTAGGAATGTTGTTGAAACTGCATTCCTAAAATGCAGAATATGGTTACATGAATGAAATCTGTTTGTTGCACATTTTTTGGAGGTCTTTTGCATTGAAAAAGGTGCACAATAGATTCACATAACTGTCCTTAACACTCTCCTACAATTTTTCTGCCTTTCCTGAGCTGTTCTGGTCAAAACTGTGCTTTTTCGGTTATTTCGGAGTAGTCCTGTTATTCCCGGAGCAGTATCTCTGTTGTTCCAGAGCAGTGCCAGAATGCCTATTTTCAACACAGTTTGTGGTTCTTTTGCCGAGCATTTGGTGGATCAGACTTGGAAGTCTTTCAACAACCTATTCACACGCTCTTTTAAGTTGAATTTGACCAAATTCCAAGCCATGCACATCTGGCTGGAATTTGTCCAAGTTAAAACAGTCAAAATACAGTTTTGCACAGCTTGCAGTTTTGTCCTATTTTTAGTGCTATTTTTTGCATTTGACAACTTCAGAGAGCATGATATGAATGTTATATGTCCCACACGTGATTGCACTAACACATTTCACAATAAATCATTATTTATCAACAAAACTTATGCAAAAAATACAAAAAATTAGTAAAAATAGAATATTATGCTTCTAAACAGTCAAACATGTAAATAGTAGTAAATATTGTATTTCATCAGCAGAATTAACATCAAAACATGTCAAAAAGGTCTATTAAGGATGTCTAAAATAATCAATAATGAGGCAATTTTTGGCCTCATCAAAATGTGCCCATTCGAATGGAAGTCGAGACACCTGGTTCACCCAACATGGAGTGGACTCAGGGATAACTCCCATTCCCTCCCCCTCAACCACCGATGATTACCATTGAGATGGAAAATACGAGCCTGGGGGAGTACCTAGTGAGGAACGTTATGGTAACACCCATGCTCAAATCCATGATAGACATGGGGATACCTTGCCTCCCCATTGGCACTATCGTCCCTTTAGGCTACTCGCAAAATCAGACCAATTTTGTATATGGGGGCCTCAAGAACGGTATTGAACCCTACCTACAAGAGGAAGAGGATGAAGAGCCATTTGTTGAGAATGTTGACTATATTTCCAACCCAAAATTCGCCTTGAAATACTTAGACCAATGTAATTGGCATGGATATGGATTGGGTAGATATGAACAAGGAAAGCGCATTCTTTGTCAACTAAGATACCAGATGCAATATGATAAATCAGGAGTAGGGTTCAACCACCCTTTGCCCCTTGAAATATTGGTAGAAACCATGCAATGCCCAGGTTTAGGCAACAAGGATGGGTTGGCACAAGATCCATATGCCAATCCCAACACAACATACACACTAGAAGATTATCTCCCATTGTTAACAACGAATCGTGTTGACCTCAACAACCCCTCCCCTTTGATCGAGGAAGGGGAAAGTTCAAGAAGTAACCTCCAAGAGGGATATGAACAAGATCAAGGGGGATCTTCTAAAGATGAGTTAGATTATGAGGTAGCATCTTGGGACCCTTTTGAGTCTGATAGCAATCACTCGTAGGTGACACCCATTGACAACTATCAGGAGAACTTCATGGTAATGTTCCCCTTTAATGTTCTTATCGGGCAATTGCTACCTCCAGAGAATATAGCCCTCCCACAAAGATCAGAACAACCCAGAAGGGACCAAATCAACTTGCTCAAAACGAGCCTTCCATGTCAGCCATAAGACCAAGTGATCCATCGGAGGAAGAAGATCCAAATATCTTCTTCAACATCGACTACCTGCATGCTATATTTCTAGTTTTTATAGAGAGTGAGGATAGTGATTAAGAAACACCTAGTGGGAGGCTATACCAGCCAGAGGGGCACATAGTTGTCAGAGCCAATGAAGGCCTATGGATCTCCGATAGCGACTATGAGGATGAGACTGAGATGGCATATCTCAACCATATGAGGCAATAGGAATACCCCATAGACATCAATGATATGTTTGAACATCTAAATATGGGACCAAGGCATAGGTGACATTTAAACCAAGTATAGTTAAACCAAGTGCTTCATCCACCACTTCGGGCATATAGGGAGCACCTACCACCTAGAGACCCTATAGGGCCATTAGTTCCAAGGGTATATCTTGTCCTTCTATCCGTACATAGGGCCGATCCTTTTGTGCCAGTATCCACAAAGCCAGATCTGGGGTATAAGGATCACCAAGGATGTCTGAATCAACACCCACATGAAAATGGATACCAAATTCATTCCATCAACATGATCTCCATTGATTTAACCGCCCCCATATGCAATCCAACCGATCCAACATGACCATTGTATCTAGACCTAGATGCCATAGACTAGGATCGTGCTGACTCACCACCATCCCCATCAGAGTACTGGCCTTTTGGTGAGATGTTCCATTTCACCCCAAGACAGACTCAAGATATATTCCATGCTAAAGAGGAACTCGACATTCCCAATGCAGATCTAAATTCAGCAAATGATATCCACCTGATCCCAACTCCACACTAGTTGGAGGATGGATCCCACATGTTAGTCGAAGAGACAATTGACATAGACATCGGTTCAGATCCAATGAATTCGCAAATCATCAAGCTGGGGGTAATTTTATTCCCCAAGGAGCAAGCCGATTACATTGCCCTTCTCAAAGAGAAGAACAAGTTTTTCGCATTGTCCTACAAATACATGCCAGGGCTAGACCCGTAGCTAGTCATGCATAATCTAACACTTGATTTGACAATCAAGCCAGTTAAGAAAAAGCTACGTAAGATGCACCCAACAGTGGCCTTAATGGTAAAAAATGAGCTACAAAAGTTGTTGGATGCATAGTTTTTCATCTACGTAGATTACCCACCATGGCTGTCCAACATGGTACCCATCAAAAAGCCTAGTGGGAGGATTCGCATATGCACCAATTTTCAAGATTTAAAAAAATTGAGTCCCAAGGATGATTTCCCCTTGCCTAGCATCGATGCATTGGTAGATGCTACAGCAGGCCACAAAATTCTTTCCCTCATGGATGGTTTCTCGGGATACAACCAGATTCATATCAAAATCGATGATCAACTAAAAATGACGTTCACGATGCCTTGGGGGACATTTTGTTATAAGGTCATTCCCTTTGGCCTTAAAAATGTTGGCGCAACTTACCAACGTGCTATGACATACATCTTCCATGATCACATGCATAAAACTTTGGAATATTATATGGATGATTTGTTGGCCAAATATCTTTTGTGCCAAAATCATCTTGATGACTTACGCAAGATCCTTGATTGCCTCATCGAACACAAGGTTAGGCTAAACCCCAAGAAGTGTGTATTTTGCATCACATTTGGAAAACTCTTGGGTTTCATAGTCTCAAAATGAGGCATCGAGGTAGATCCAAATAAATTCAAGGTAATCCTTGAAATGCTTCCCCCAACCACCATCAGGAAGCTCAAAAGCTTGTAGGGTAAGGTCGCATCGATCAAGTGCTTCATAGCATAGTTATCTGACAAGTGCTGATCCATGAATAAATTATTACACAAGGAGGTAGCATTTCATTAGGATGACGAATGCCAGTCAGCCTTTGATGACATCAAATAATACTTGGATTCACCACCAGTATTGGCATCACCTAGACCAGGAGTGTCATTCTATTTATACATCTCATCTACTGAGGTGGCACTGGGTGCCATGCAAGACCAAAAAAATGAATTACATAAAGAACATGTTAATTATTATCTTAGCCGCACCCTGGTCAGTTATGAACTTAAATATGCATACGTTGAGAATCTATGCTTGGCAATGGTATTTTTTACCAAAAAGCTATGCCATTACATGCTAAGCAAGATGACGTATATTGTGTCTAAGGAGAATCCATTGTGGTACATTATGAGTCATACTTAACACAATGTCTCATGGAAAAATGGATCATGTTGTTGATAGAGTTTGAAATCGAATTCATTGGAAAAAATTCTATCAAAGGTCAAGTCATCGCCGATCAACTAGCATAGGCTCCTCTCGAAGATGATTAGCCTCTGATTATAGAGCTTCCTGATGATGGGATTTTCTATGTCTCATGATCACCAGATTCTGATGAGCCTGAGTCACAGGCTGACATAACCTTATTTTTTGATGGTTCTAAATGTGAGCAAGGGGGTGGCACGAGAATCATGTTTTTCACATCGCAAGGGGCTCCAATGCCTTTATCATTTAAACTTGATTTCTTGTGCACCAATAAAAATGTTGAATATGAATCCTTGCTCATAGGTCTTTAGACAACCATCACCATGAACATCAAATGCTTGAATATCTTTGGTGATTCATTGTTAATTTTCAACCAAGTGAAAGGGGTATTCCAATGCAAATGCCCAGTTCTACAGGCCTACAAAGCCCTTGTGGATAAATTCTTGGTAAAGCTTGAATGGTACGACATCAAGGCACTCCCTCGATCATCAAATAATTTTGTGGACACTATGGCCTCCTTGGGGTCACTAATCCCACAAGATATTTCTGGTGAGATAACAACCATTCAATTCAAAACGTTATCACAATCCGTGATGGAGCGTGCAAGCTCTGACATAACACCAGGAATCCACTTGATCCAGATTGAACCATCTCAAGATAGGTTCTCATGAATCCATGATAGCTTGAATCATGCTAACTGGGGGTCTTTGTTCTCTCCAACCCATCTTAATAGCAACACAACTCTATTTTTACAAGTTCTTTCCCGCTAAGCTTTTACTAGGGACAAACTTCAAGAGGGATCAGCCATTCATACCATCAAGGTTTTTGATCAGCAATATTGGTACACACCCATAAGATACTATCTCAAGTTAGGTAGCCTCCCACTTGGATTGTCGCACATTGCAAAAAGATCATTCAAATAGAAAGTGACAAAACATGTCTTGCTAGGAGACATTTTATACCGTCGAAGCTATGAAGGAATCCTCCTCCATTCCTTGGACCAGCAGGAGTCCACTTGGGCGATCACCCAAGTGCACGATGGTACATACGGTGGCCACTTCAGTGGTATGGCCATCGCAAAGTGCATTCTTTGCATGGGCTATTATTGGCCATCTTTAGAGTGAGATTGTTGTGCATGTGCGAAAGTGCATGAAGTGTCAACACCATGCTAACTTGACACACATACCTTCTCAGGCCTTGCAACCGATCCAATCGGCTTGGCCATTTTCACAGTGGGGCTTATATCTCATCGAAAATATCTCCCCTGCATCATCAGGTCATCACAAATTTATCATAATGGCCATAAATTACTTCACTAAGTGGGTGGAAGCAATTCCGCTTACCTCTACGAATGGGCCTCGCATTGTGGAGTTTATTTTACATAACATCATATGTCATTTTTGTATTCCATCCAAGATCATCTCGGATAATGGGACATCATTTAAGAACAAATATGTGCGTGCTTTGACAACAAAGTACAAAATTCAGCATAGTTTTTTGACACCTTATTATCCGTAGGCAAATGGGCAAGCAGAGATGTCAAACAAAATTCTAGTTGTCATCCTTAAAAACGGTCATAGATAGTCATAAGGATTGGCACATCCAAATACCACTTGCCCTATGGGCTTATCGCACTAGCATTCGAACGTCCACTAGGGCAATTCCATTTTCACTAGTGTATGGATTCAATGTAGTCATGCCTCTCAAGTTGGAAATACCATCCCTACGCATATCAATGCAAGATTTCATCGATGATGACATTGCACGGTAGGCCCGGTTAGACCAGCTTACGTTACTCGACGAACAACGCATCAATGCTCTCGAGCATTTACGTATCTATCAAGAGCAACTTAAGAAAGCATACAACATGAAAGTTCACCTGAGGGACTTTCAGGTCGGTGACCTAGTCTTAAAAAAGAACCAAAAAAATTCTAACTTGCTACCCCATTTAAGGGACATGTTCATGAAAAAAAATTTAGGTCCTTATGTAATCGACAGTAAAATAGGACCTGGAACATACCGGCTCACCTCTCTTGAAGGAATCAAGGAATTGGAACCCTTGAACATTAGTCATTTGAGGCCATTCAACATTTAGATAGCCATGGCCCACTCCAAAATCCCCAAGGGTTCTTGCCACCGCTTGGTCACCCAAAACGCCCCAAAGGTATCCATAATCCCTTTGGTCAAACCAAAAGCTCCAAGGATTCCTGTAATCGCTTGGTCAACCAAATGCCCCAAAGGTATCAATAATCCCTTTGGTCAAACCAAAAGCCCCAAGGGTTCTCACCACTACTTGGTCACCCAAAATGCCCCAAAGGTATCCATAATCCCTTTGGTCAAACCAAAAGCTCCAAGGGTTTCCACAATATCTTGGTCAGCCAAAATGCCCCAAAGGTATCCATAATCCCTTTGGTCAAACCAAAAGCTCCAAGGGTTCCCACAATCGCTTGGTCAACCAAAAACACCCCAAAGGTATCTATAATTCCTTTGGTCAAACCAAAAGCCCCAAGGGTTCTCACCACCGCTTGGTCACCCAAAACACCCCAAAGGTATCCATAATCCCTTTGGTCAAACCAAAAGCTCCAAGGGTTCCCACAATCGCTTGGTCAACCAAAAACACCCCAAAGGTATCTATAATCCCTTTGGTCAAACCAAAAGCTCCAAGGGTTCCCACAATCGCTTGGTCAACCAAAAACACCCCAAAGGTATCTATAATACCTTTGGTCAAACCAAAAGCCCCAAGGGTTATCACCATCGCTCGGTCACCCAAAATACCCCAAAGGTATCCATAATCTCTTTGGTCAAACCAAAAGCTCCAAGGGTTCCCACAATCGCTTGGTCAACCTAAAATGCCCCAAAGGTATCTATAATACCTTTGGTCAAACCAAAAACTCCAAGGGTTCTTGCCATCGCTTGGTCACCCAAAACACCCCAAAGGTATCCATAATCTCTTTGGTCAAACCAAAAGCTCCAAGGGTTCCCACAATCGTTTGGTCAACCAAAAACACCCCAAAGGTATCTATAATCCCTTTGGTCAAACCAAAATCCCTAAGGGTTCTCGCCACCGCTTGGTCAAACCAAAACACCCCAAAGGTAGCCATAATCCCTTTGGTCAAACCAAGAGCTCCAAGGATTCCTACAATCGCTTGGTCAACCAAAAACACCCCAAAGGTATCTATAATATCTTTGGTCAAACCAAAAACTCCAAGGGTTCCCACAATCGCTTGGTCAACCAAAAATGCCCCAAAGGTATCTATAATCCCTTTTGTCAAACCAAAAGCTCCAAGGATTCTCGCCATTGCTTGGTCACCCAAAATGCCCCAAAGGTATCTATAATCCCTTTGGTAAAAACATCCAAGGATCTATAAGAATCACTTGGTCCACACCCATTCAGGTTAAACCGTCCATAACAAATATTCAAAACAACAGATAATCAAAAATAACAAAAAAAATACATCACTTTCATGCATAATCTTAAAAATCAAAACATAAAAAAAAAAAAATTGCATTAGGCATCGCATACATACATTGCATATTTGTTGGTCATACATGTCAAACGCACCATAGACTGTAATTACTTGGCAATTCCATCATTTTCCACATTCAATCCATTTTGTAAATGATCCATCAAGAATAACACCATTCGCATTTTTGCCATATCATAGTCAGTTGTCTTCTAATGTCTTTAGGGTTTTCATCATTCAACTATCTTTATATTTCTAGTCAAATTTTGTACAAAGTTGGAATGATTTTTACAAGGTAGATTTTTACTTGGATCACACCTTGTTACATAGCATCCCAACACAAGCTTAAAACACATAAAAATTCCCAAGTTGTGTGAATGAAAGACGAAACCTACATAGCGGTCTAGGATGCCATAAGTGAAATGTTATCTCGCTCATCCCCCTATGTGAATGACCCTAAGAATGCTGAGAATTGGCAAAAGGACAAGAAAACTTCCTTCAATTCCCCAAAATAAATAGTGGTTTTCACCACTACAAAGAATTCAAACTCCAAACATCAATCTCAAAAGTGCACAAATCAAAAAGCACAAGAACACAGTGATTCTAATCACTGATCAAAATCCCAAGCTCAAACAAAATAAATAGTGATTATCATCACTACTGAGCAAATATCCCACTAAAAGAGAGGGAGTAACTATTGAATCCATGGAATTCTCAGCATTCGAAAGGTCATGAGGTGATCCTTAGTCCCGGTTTGGTGGATAGCCTACTGGTCACTGGTGGCAAACCTCCCGCATGATGATATATCTGTCACATTAACTATTGGGCATATGTACAGATCAATGTTTGCATGTGGATGAGCTAGCTTATGATAGCCTAGACTACATCGTAGATTAATCCTACTAAATACAACAAAGGAGTTAGTGGAGCTAATTAGGTGATCCTCAGTATAGGTTTTATGGATAGCCTACCTAGCACTGATGGTATCCTTACGAATACCACATAAAAAAACTCAATCGCACACATAGGGATGTGAAATAACTTGGTCAAACTCAAGTCTAATTTGTACCTTATTCAAAAGTCTTGTAAGGTAATGTACAGTCTTGACTAGTTAGTTAAAGCATCTAAGTCTCAAAAAACCTTAACTACATTCTAAAAAAATTGTTGTACATTTCATTACTTACATCACCATAAAAAAATACAAAACAAAAATTACAAATGCAAAGTTATTCCATAAAGCAATCACATAGTACAAAAATCTAGTAAATCTTATACAGTCTATGGTACCACCACTTGTACACCAAATGAATCATTCCATCCATTCCATATGCATACATCTATATCATATATTTAAACTCATCCGCAATAATAATAACATATGCATACATCAAAAAAAGAGAGTCATGTATATATATCAAATCAAAATGCCCTCAGGCTACAATAGGAAGGTCCTTTGACCTCAAAAAAACCAAAAACTCAAAACCCCCAAAGCCTAGGGAGTCAGCCACCATGATCACATAGGATCGGTGTGACTGGAACTACCCCCAGTAGTATGGGTCCTATGGGACCTCTCAAGATAGCTGCTACCAGCCCTCGCACCCTGGCCACCAACACTACCCTCACCTAGCCACCTGCGATGAGATGATGCAGACTGCTCAATATCACTGCCTCTCGTACGATGTGACAAACTACCTCCATCAAGCACAAGCAACTATCCATTGAGGTAGACAACCTCTGTCTCTAACTCTATCTGTTACTGACCCCACTTCGTATCTCATTGGTGATACACAGCCAATGCACTATCCCACTGTACCAACTGAGTCTGTAGGAGATCTCTCTCTTGCGTTACCTCCACCAAAGCATCTCTATGCTATCTCCAATCATGCTATCTCAGCATGAAGCCTAGCCTCAACATCCCCTGAGACATACTAAGGCATGGGCACCTCTGGGATGGCCTTCTACTCTGCTACGTAGACTCGCACTCCTCATCACTTCTCCAAATCGCCAAGGAAAAAATATTGTAAATGAGCCCAAAACCTAGTTTTGGTCCTTATATAGGCTATTAGGCCTATAATCGTTCCACCCTAGGACAAACACTCTAGTTAGCACTCATCCCACACTGGGAATATTACAAAATTGGTATTCATCCCACCATGGGATTATTACAGAGCAAGAAATAAAGCACCAAAAACTGCATCCAAAAAATGCACCAAAAATAGCAATAAATCTTTCGAACAAAGATGCCTTTGCACCTGAAATTCATGGCATGAAAAACTGCCATCGGGGTCACAAATACTCACTATCCTACTCCATAATAAGGATAGCATAGCCAGACCACTCTACGAGAAGGATGATTTTTGATAATTTCTACCCCAATAGGCGTAAAAAAAAAAAGGTCAAACCCCACCAAAAACAGGTCCGATGGTTGGAAAACTGCAATAAGCTTTCAATGAAAACAACTGAAGGCACCCTTACAAACATCATCTTGGGTCAAGTGACTCATTTCTCATTTTTGGTCATTCCCTCATCGATTCGTTGCTTTAGGGGGTAGTCACACTTAGTCACCAATCAACAAATACACACCCAATCAAGGAAATGACATGCATTCAAAGAATCATTGACAAATACAATCATGCTCCTGCTTGGGGAAGCAAACAAGAAATAATCATAGGCTAAACAAACACTTGGAATTCTGGAAGCATGAAGAAAAGGTTCCTCGGACAAAAGGTTGTGCCCTTTGCCTATTCATGTCTGAATAATGTCCAAGATCAAGTACACCTCACTAAAAAAGGTTACACTTGAGTTAAGCTCCTTAGCTCGTCAAAAGCAAGGATTCAAGAATGTGTTCCCTTTCCATACTTAGGGCATCAAAATTTGGTTAGGTTACTAAGAAACCCTAATCATTAAGTGCTTTGGTCATCTATTTTTGCTCAGAACTGCACCACACATAGTGCATCCCAAAAAGGGACATCTGTAGACACCAAAATAGCACCAATTTGATTATGTGACGACAAGCACTGACCGAATTGGCATACATACCCCCTAGGGTAGCCTCCAGAGGTTAAACAATGGTCCTAACCACTCCCAAATAATTTTTGGAAGGTCAGAGGTCAGTTTTTCACCTTTTAAGAACTTTTCTCCCTATTCGTCCCACCCTAGGATGATTAGAATCCTATTCATCCCACCCCGGGATGATTAGCAGCAATCACTCTAGGGTGGGACGATTAGCAGGTTTGACTAGAAAAAATTCAAACCTTGAAAAATGGCAGCCCAAATCCACCACCTAACTCCACCTTCAAGGCATGGGATTACGAGGGAAGGTTTCAAATCAAAGAGGCTTCAATCAAGCCTGCCCTGATCATGGAGGCCTCAATCAAGGAGGCCCTAATCAGGGAGGAATCTTCTCTCCATCAAAAAGGAATAATGATCCAAGTGGCGCCCTCACATGTGCATTCAAAGGAGACCCTTAGGTCTATAAAAAGGTGAGCCTCCTCACCCCAAAAAAGAATATAGTTGGAGCATTTGGAGCAACAAAGTGTTGCCAAACTATACCCCCACTCCTCTTTGTGCTTCCTACATCCCTAATATCTCTCTTCTGGAAGAGATGTTATTGGGTGAACACTAAGAATACAATATAGATCCAAAAACCCAAGCAATCGGCCACAATCCCACCCCAAACTCGTCGACACAACCCCCTAGGAATTTTTGGACCCATCCCACTTGGATTGGTGTCAAAACTAGGCCCTAAATGGTGGGCATCCCACCCTCGGGTGCCCCCCCAAACTGTTGTAGTCCTAATCGCCCCACCCCAGAGAAATTAGAAATATATGCATGGTTTTGTTACTATTCTTTTTGCATTATTTTATATCTAATGTACTTATGTTGTTGTCCAAATTTCATTACTTTCTGACATGATTTGACCTGGTTTCGGTCATTTTATGCGTCTACTAACCTACAGGGAGAACCTTCAGATACAACATAACCTGGGTAGAATCTACCAAATCTGACCTTCTAGGTCATCTCAAAATGTTGTTTTTAGTCTAACCACAAGTTTGTAGGAGTTTTGGAGGCCTCTGGGCAAGAAATTTGCAAGGTCACTTTTTACAGGTTTTGTGATAGTCTCCAGCGTCCCACCCTAGAGATATTAGAAATATGTGCATGATTTCCTTACTATTCCTTTTGCAATATGTCCCATATGATATCATAATGCCTCTGTTAAATTTTGAACTCATTCTGACGTGATTTGATGATCGTTTTATTATTTTATGTATTAAGTAGCTCGTAGGGCACCCCTGTCACATACAAGAGAATCTAGGTAGGATATGTAAATTCTAAACATTTGGGTAGTCTTATAATTACATATAATGCTTAACCCATGAGTTTCAGGTGATTTGGATAAGCATAGGAATTACATTGGAGCGCTTGCTTTGGAGAGGCCCCCAACGGGTAAACGAGCATAGAGGGGCCGTCCGATGCCACTTTGATGCAAAACTAGGTGATATCAATTCTAGACATTGTCCTTTACATTTTCATATCATTTTGTAATCTACTTATCAATCTTATCACTGATATCTTCTAAGCGCCCACTGGAGGCCTTGGGGATTGCATGTTTTTCTAGATACGCATATGCTATTAATGATTTGTTGTCTTTCTGTGTGCAGGGTCTCACTACCAGGAATATTAGAGGGGCAGAAAGGAATGACAAACACATGGACATAAGTGGCAGCAACTTTTTTCCCGCCTAGTTCGATTGTGGGCACCTGAAAGACGCTGGAAGCGTACCGTCCGATCTTGGAAGCGCGGCTTCTTTCGGGCATCCATTAATGTAACAAATTGTATCAAATGTTCTGATCCCTAGATGGGGGACATATTGTAATCAGATTAAAAGAAATATCAATAAATGAGGCCCCACTTTGTTTGTTCACATCTCGTTTCTGTGTCATTTCCTTCATGCATTGCTCATCGCATTCATAGGACTTAGCATCTATATCTATTTTTGTTTGCATCATATCGGTACACCATTTTTCTGCTTCTTTCAATCATCATTATATCTTAATGCATCTCTAATTCAAGATAAGCTTGGAGAGCAAGGAGGAGGCACCATATTATCCTAAATATTGGTACCCAGGTCTCACCTAGTTGAACCACCCTATTTTTGAAAGGCTTACATACTAATCCAAGTGCATTCACTAATATTTTGGGTATGTCTAGTGTACTAGACCTAGAGTTGATTAGAAAATTATGTATCAGCTTTTCTCCATAGATCAAGGTCAAATAGAAAGACATAGGCTTGGACTGGCTAGTCTTGTAGATAGATACTTACAACATTGAAGATGCTTTTTGTTGACCTAGCTCCTTTTGCTTGTGTAGGTATTCTTCTAAGTGCTTCATCTATTTATAAATAGATAGGGTGTCCCAAATAGGTATTGCTCGTATGGATCTCTTTAAATGATCTACTACATTGAAGGAACTAATAGAAGGAGACTTTGAAATAGTTCTTGATGTTGTCATAGACCTAGATCTTTCTATAATCAGAGGAAGTCTTGTTGGATCTATAGAGGGTTACTTCAAAAGTTCTAGATCATTTTTTTTAATTATCAAAAATAACTTGGGCCCAATTTCTTGGATGATATTGTATCGAAATGCTCCTCTATTTATTTTCTTTTATACCTTTGGATATAGGATTTGATAGACTATATCTCTCTTACCCTTTTATGGACTTCCTATTGGCCCTAGTGATATAGTATGACCAAAATTATGGCCTCCCAAAATTCAAGAGATCTACTTTATTTAATATAGCATATACTTTCACTTCATCCTAGGTGACAAAGGTCTACTCTTAAACTAAGGAATCGACAACTGGTAGCATAATAATAGGTTGGATAATAGGTTCTTGGCAAGGCATATAAGTTTTTGACTAATCATATGGAGTGGGTTTATGATTGGGTGGAGTTTTTCTAACTACTTGAGACTCATTTTTGACATGAAAGTTAGAAGGACCACACACTAGGATCTTCTACATAATTATTTTTTATAATAACTAGGTTCCTAACCAAGTCTGGGGAAATTTGATAGGATGGAATTAGCATGGGTACTATCTACTGATATGGAGCTTGTGGCCAACTAATATTTATATTTGTCAAAGGCATAGGCTTTTGATATCCATTTGGAGGAGGTCATACACTCTGATTTCCTTATTGGAAAGGAGGTTTTTGGGTAGTTTTGGTAGGAAAACATTTTAACATTTTATTTCATTTTTAGGGTTGTGATTATTTTAGAAAATACCATCATCATATTCCATATTTTATTAAATTTAGTAGCATAAGGATAAGGTTGGATTGGTTCAAGATCTTTTGCTTTACTTAATATTGTGATAGGAATAGTTGGATAGGTGACAGGTTAGATGGTTGGAACAGGATGGTATAAAGGTTACATAGAGGGAAATAATGGTAGAGGAGGTATAGAGGCTAGCCTTCCTATTTGTATTAGGATTTTAAACCTAGATGGCTATTCCATAGGCATTCAATAATGAGTTTCCTCCCTTATACTTGACCATCATGGTAATTTCAAAAATAAAATCTTTCAAATAACAAATGAATGTCATACTTGAAGGAGGTCAAATCTTGTTTGGAATCATATTCCAAGACTTGTAGAACTAGACATTAAAGTCATTCATTATCTTTGTGAGCACTATTTTTATGGTTGTGAGTTGTTCAAGGATATATGCCCTATCTACCTTCTTTCTAAACCAATCTATCAAGATGTCTACTAGTTGATCCAACTCCTAACAATAGGTGAAGTAGGCAAGATAAAGGAACCTATGTCATTCCACACTAAAAATATTCAAGGAGGCTAGTTCAGTGGAGTTTCCATGTTGCATAATTGGTTCTTCCTCACTCTATGATTCAAGGGTAGCACTAGCTCTTATTGGTTAGCTCTAGTAAAATGCCCAGTTAAAAGCCTCATGCTCATATATTTTTAGGTATTTTCCTTAAGAATGGAGTCACCAGGTGAGGAGATAATTCTTCAACAAGCCAAGAGATAGAGACACCCACTAAAATATCAATCAAGTTTTATTGGATAATTTATTCAAAATATTTCTTAATGGAGTCATTAGGTAAATCTCTTGATGCTTCTCTTCAAGCATATCATCTATAACCTTAATCAGGGTCTAATTCTAGAGTTTTATTTTTGTATTATGGGGTAGACATGTCAAGTTCATCCCACTGGGAGTACCAAAAGGATTAGTTTCATCTTTGGATGTTCTATCCTATCAAGGTAGTGTCCTAACATTCCTGAGACACCTGCATCTTGTATAGAGCAACATAGTGGGAAGCTCCATGGGTGAAGGGAACACCTATAGGACAATATCCAAGATTTTTAGATGTGGCAAACTCCTTTTTAAATTTGATCTTTGCGTTCTTTCAAACATCATAGGTTCAAGATTGTATTTTTTGGGGTGCATGGAAAGAAAAGATAAGGAAATCAATAGAAAGCATAAAATAGGAAAATAAATTTATAAAAAATTAAAACCTAATATATAAAGGCAATGCACCAAGATCAAGGTTCCCCTCTCAAATGCATGAACAAGATAGAAAATAATACATTCACCATAGTCTAATAGCTAGAATTTGAACACACTTCATCATGCATAACCTAAAATTTAAAATACACTAAAGAAGTGGAATAGAGTGAAATTAGTCATAGCTTCCATTCATGTTTCAAATAATTACAAGGCATGCAGCCTAAAGAGGCTTGATGATCCTTAGACAATGGCTCAAGATTTGAGCTTTTCTCATACAATCAAGAAGGTAAAATAAAGATATTACGATGCCATATCTAATGCTTGAGTAGGTAGTTTCTAATTCATTCACATTGAGATTTACAAGACTATTTATAGATTGGAGATAAGGTATTTTTACCTCTAAAACATTTCATAGAAGGTCTATGTGTTCTTCTTTGTTCTATAGCCAAAATCCTTCTACAAATATAGTTGGAAGCCTCAAGATATTCGGATCGAAGGCCATAAATGTTGATGACTTCTAGACTTTTGTATGAAAAGGTGTTGTTGTTGAATAACACAATCTTATACTAAGAGGGGGGTGAACATTATAAGACCACTTTTTAAGTCTTTCCTTTTACTTCAGAAAGAAAAACAATGAACCAATAGCAAAATCAAAGCAGTAATCGAACCAGTGTACAAGTCATCATACAATTGAGACACCAATATAACGTGGTTCACCCAAGGTGGGCTACTCCATAGATAAAATATTTCACTAAATTTTCTCAATCAAATCCTTTGGGAATCCTTCCCAATTACAATATTTATGGACTTCCTGTCCAAAGGAGAATCCTTCCCCTAATCAAATATTTATGAGCTTCCTGCCCAAAGGAGATGTCCCATCCCCATAAGAAGTATTTATGAGACTCCTGCCCAAAGGAGATGTCCTATCACCCAAATCTTTGGAAATGATACTTCAAAATATCACTACCTCTTCTTCTGCTAGCAGGTGGAACTCCTTTCCACATAAGACATATTGTCCTCCTTGCTCTGGATCTAGAGACTTATGTCCTCACTGATCACCTCCACAACTGTTCATCAACACTTGTACTAAACATAGTCAGTCGATCCAGCACAAGTCCTCTCAAACTCTGTCACAAATCTATACCAAAATCATTCCTCTGGTCCAGCACAAATATGCTCTCAAATATTTTTCAGATATATCCTAATCTTAAGCTAAAAGCTTGAAAAAATCAATCACAACTGCTCACAAGTATTCACCAAGACTTCATCAAATTCGTCCACAAGTTATTCAACAAGAACCTGTCCAAATTAGTCCACAAGTTCTCCACAAGAACCTATCCAAATCGGTCCACAAGTTCTCCACAAGAACCTATCCAAATTAGTCCAGAAGTTCTCCATAAGAACCTGTCCAAATCTGTCCTAGCAAGCTCACCAAGAACTTGCCCAAATCAGCTCAAGCATGTTTACCAAGAAACTTGCCCAATGTGAACACACAAAGAGAATTGTTAGAGACCCAATGTGTTTCATCCAATCATATCAAATCAATATCATAGAAGCATAAAGAGAATTTTTAGAGACTCAATATGTTCTATCCTTCAACTCTCAATCTCAACTCAAATAAATCTCATAGAAGTAGTATACTTTCAAAATATCTTGAACCACAACCCAACAATTGCCAATAATGCAATATCAAGAAATCAACTCCTCCAACATAGAACCATAACTTGCTATCAAACCCTAGCCAAGTTAGTTTTCAAGAACTCAAAGCAATCTTCTCTAAGCATCAAAAATGGTTCAAAGATATTGTCAACTTCTCTCAAATTGGAATGCTCAACTTAACCACACAACCAATTTTATCAAGTAAAGTATGACTTGATAAAATAAAATCTCAAAGGAGCAATCCCAACTCATGTATCAAGTAAAGCATAACTTGATCAACTCAATCTCAATGGAAGCAATCTCAAAACCAAACTCTCAACAACCAAACAACTCAATTAGGGTTTCAACAACTTATAGCAATGGCATATGCTTCTCACTCAAAAACCCTAAAGCAAACTTCAAATACTTCCACTCTCATAAGCCAGAATTATGCAATAACTCATAAACTCATCATGATCTCATAATGTATAATCAATACTTCCACTTTCAGAAAATAAGATCCACTTCAAATAAGGAAACTTATTTTAATCCTTTTCACTCCAAAATTATTTTTAGAAAACCATAAATCAATAATAACCATGGAAGTAGGTCCGAGGTTTAGAGCAATTGGTTCATCTAAACCCCATAAGTGGGGTGGAGGTCCAAGGTTCAAATCTTGAGCCTCGTCGGACTGAACTCTTGTCCCTTTCTTGGTGCTTTCAGCGGTGTAAAAAGGTTTAAAATGATTGTGGCATGGTGATTATAGGGGCGGACTGCACGAAGATCTGTGTGGCGGCTTCTAAGGTGGACAGCATAGAATACTATGGAGGCCATAAAATTTGGACAGCCTACCCGGATTCATGGCGGCTACCGATTCCACCATGTAAATACAAAAAATAAAAAAAAAATAAATAATACCCATGGAAGAATGTGCCCATACCTTTACTTTGATGAAGAAGGAGAACTCAAAATCTGTCACAACACTATCTCTCAATTTGCCACAAATTAGAGTTAGCAACAATGGAATAATGCACAATGATAAGAGTCCTAATAACACCTTATCACTCCAACTCATCAATAATAAAAACTCACAAATATACATATCAATAATATTCCTTTACACCTTATAACTCCTACTTAATCTATCACAAAATAACTTCAACCTCAAAAATAATTACAAGAGAATATCCACTCAATTGCTCCAAAGGCTTTCTAACCCCAATATGACATTAAGCATAATTATTCCTTAAACCCTTATAACTCCTAAAATACATTTACTTCTAAATGCATTTACCATATAAACATTAAGAATCAATAATAACAATGTTAAAGCAATATTTCTATTTAACCTTATACCTCCATCCAATTACCAACAATAATTGCCAAGTCAAATCAAATATTCCACATTATCAACAAAAGATCTACTTTGGCCAAAAATCAATTCTCCAACCTTAGGAGAAGTGTGGAGACATCAACATAAGCACCAAAGTGCTTCCTCTTCCAAACTTGTGGCCCAAAGCAACCGTTGTACCATGTGCACAATAACCGTGACCAAGAAAAAACTGAAACATGCCTGTCACAAATCAAACTTGACACCTCTACTTAGCGAGCACCTTCACTCCACTACCTCCACCATTGGAGCACAAGTTCCCAACGAAACTCTCAAGTGCTACTCGTCGTTTTACCTTCCCTTTGCTCGCAAAAGACAACCAGAATTTCCTTCCTCACAGGTGCACGAAATCTGAATTTAATACAGACTAGATTTGTCTTCTTCACTATGCATGAAATCGGAATTTAACACAAACCAGATTTGTCTTCCTCACTAGCACACAAAATTGTAAATTAACAAAGATCAAAATGAGACTCAAAAATCATAGCGTAATCCGAAATCGAAGGTCACAGAGCAATACGAATTTGAAGGTAATTGTGTAAATTGAAGGTGCTTAAAACCTTAGGAAATAATGCCCTTTAATAGTCTTTCATCCCATGCAAATTGACGTCGGTGCTCCTTTCAAACATTGTATTTTTCATCCCATGCAAGTTGACGTTGGTGAGGTAAGTCTTTTACATGAGCGCCGCTAAGGGTTTAGAAACCCTTTCAATAATAATTATTAAATTAATAATTATTATTTTATTAATAATAAACTTAACTTAAAACCTTTTCAAAGGTTTGAGTTAATTTATTTATTAATAATAAAAATGGAATTTTAAGGTTTTTTCAAGGAGCAAAAACCTTTTCATTAAGCCAATATGGTTTTAATAAAAACCCTTAATGATTCTAGATGATTTTAAGAAAAACCTTTAACCTTATCACCATGGTTTTAATTAAAAACATCATGGAACTTTCAAGATCTTTTTTTCACCAAAATCTTTTTGATATCAACACAAATTCCTTTTGACATCAATACAAACTCCTTTTGACATCAATGACAACTCACAAACATGAATCTATGCAACATACCCAAAATTTCCAATAATCGTCCCCTTTTTCATTGATGGCAAACCACTACTGAAACCACTACCAATTGTCAATATTGAAACCAACTAAAAACCATCCTATGAAGCTTTGCTCCCCCTGACTCAAGGCTCTCCCCTTACTCAAATCTTTCCCCCTTTGTCATAAATGGGAAAGGGTCACCTTTGGGGATCAGGGCTAAGAATTAGACTCTTAGCTTAGCCCCTCCCCCACCTCCTATTGAGGTGATTAATTCTAGGGTGGGAGTAAAACTCCCATTAGGCACTGATCATCATCAGTTTCCATAGCTGCCTTTCCATAATTTTCTTGATATCCTTGTCCATGTTCTTATTCCTATTCTTGTTCTTGTTCATATTCTCATCCCTATTTCTGTCCAAGCCATTATTCCTATTCCTATCATTATTCCTGTTTCTACCATTATTCATGTTCCTATTCATAGCCCTGAACCTATACCTTGGAAATTTTTCTCTACACCATCTAGATGTATGTCCTTCATTATTGCACTTATAACATTTGACAATGTTATTCCATTGAGATATACCTATTTTTTGAATCCTCTCTGTTGGACCAAACATGTTCCTGTTGTTAACCCTACAATTAACTGCCTTGTGCCCAAACTGATTATAAGAGTAGCAATACCCTTGAAAGAAATTACCATTTCTAAAATTTCCATTAACCTATCTTTCTTGAGCCCTGCACTATGAAGCCATGTGTCCAAACCTATGACATGCAAAACATCTTCCATTGAACTTTCCTTGCCTTGACCTCATAGGTCCTTTAGTATTTCTCCCCTTATGTTGATTCCTATTTTTTGATTCTGTGCTATCTAAATTACCATTAGAAAACTTACTCTCTGAAGTACTCTCTTCATCTGAACCATCTTCTTCTTGGAATCTCATACTAGATTTCTCAACCTATTCCTTTTGTTTCTTTCCAAAACCAAGACATATTTTATCTATTGTCCTTCTTTGATCCTTGATGATTGATTTTACCTTCTTGTAACTTTCTTCAAACCTATAAAGCTTCTTCTTGTAGACTTTAGTTTCCTTTTTCAAGGAAGCTACTTCATGTTTTAACTCTTTACACTCAAGAGACCTAGCTGCCAACTCTTCTTTGATTTCTTGTGTCTTTGCTATAGAGATATCAAGATTCCCTATAATCTCATCTCTTTCATAACAACATTCATCAAACCTATCAATGATTCTAGCATATTTCTTTCTTTCTTTCTTTAACACATCAAGAGCATTAATAAGTTCAGCCTCAAGATTTACTTCTCCCTTTTTTGAAACATCCTCTATTTGTTTACCTTTTGAAACAGCAATATCCTTTTTTGATTTCTTACCACTAGAGGTGCTACCTTCATCTAAAGCCATAAGAAGATCTTTCTCATAATTTTCTGAAGTATCCTCATACATAGTATTACCAGAATTCAAACCATCATTTGTACAATCATCCTCAAGGTGACCAAAATTTCCACATCTAAATAACTTAAGCACAACAAATCTATTCCTATTTTCTTTTTCTTCCTTTTCTGTTAGAAACAACATCTCATTTCTATCATCACTTTAAGAACTTCCATCATCACTACTAGAACACTTACTTGCTTTGTCTGTGTAGAAAATTTTCTTGTGTTTTTGGCAGTACCTATTCCCTTGAATTTTTTGCTCATTTTTGTTCTTCCTTTGATACCTGTGCTTCTTAGATTCCCTATGCTTATAATCCTATTTTTCTTCATCACAATAATCCTTGGGTTTCGGGCAATCAGTAGCTTAATGACCAAACTTTCCACAATTGAAACATTTAATAGATATCATACCTTTGTGCTTTCTTGAGAACTTACCTTTCTTGTTGTAGTTTACTTGTTCATCACTAGAAGACTCAGTATTGTCTTCTTGTTGTTTACCCTTGGACTTCTTGGTAGCTTTGAAAGTTGTCTCCTTCTTAGGACCAGGTACCACTTTAGTTCTTAACTCAAAAGCTGAAAGTATACTATGAAGCTTGTCCTTTTTCAATTTATCCAAATCCTTGGCTTCCTCAATAGCTTAAATAGTTTCACTAAATCTATTTGGAAGAGACCTCAAAATTTTATCACAAACATCATTTTCAGCAAGCTCAAGATCTAGTTCCTTCATGGAATTAACAATCACATCCATACGAAGCATATAGTCACTAATATTTTCTTCATCATTCATATTGAGTTGTTCAAAAATACCTTTGTAATATCTCAATTTTATTTTTTTGACATTTGGATCACCTGTATGAACCACTTGTAATTGATCCCACATTTCCTTTGTTGTATTACAATGAATCACCTTTGTAAGATCTGCCTTTTGTAGACCTTTTAGAATTGCATTCATTGCCCTTGAATTGTTGTGATGTAGAATTTTCTCATATTTAGTAGTAGGAGGGAGCTTTGGAATAGTGTACCCAAACTCAACTGCTTCCCAAACTTCATTTCCAAGAGCCATTAAATGAACCTTCATATTTATGCTCCATAGACCAAAATCTTTCCCATCAAGAATAGGTGTTGAATTACCACTTGTAAAATCCATTGTGTTCTTTTCAATATTTTCCTTCAAGCTGTGAAACTCTTCCGAAGGAACCTGCTCTAATACCAATTGAAGAACACAAGCTTATACTGAGAGGGGGGGTGAACAATATAAGACCATTTTTTAACTTTTTTCTTTTACTTAAAAAAGCAATGCAATGAACCAATAGCAAAATCAAAGCAGTAATCAAACTAGTGTACAAGTCATCACACAATTGAGACACCAATATAACGTGGTTCACCCAAGGTGGGCTACTCTATAGAGAAAATATTTCACTAAATTTTCTCAATCAAATCCTTTGGTAATCCTTCCCAATTACAATATTTATGGACAACCTGTCCAAAGGATAATCCTTCCCCTAATCAAATATTTATGAGCCTCCTACCCAAATGATATGTCCTATCCCCTAAAGAAGTATTTATGAGCCTCCTACCCAAAGGATATTTCCTATCCCCCAAAGCTCTATAAATGATACTTCAGAAGATCACTGCCTCTTCTGCCGCTAGCAGGTGGAACTTCTTTCCATAAAATATGTCATGTCCTCCTTGCTCTAGCTCTAGAGACTTTTGTCCTCACTGATTACCTTCGTAGCTGCACATCAACACTTGTACTAAACACAGTCAATCAGTCCAGCACAAGTCCTCTTAAACTTTGTCACAAATCTACACCAAACTCGGTCCTCTAGTACAGCACAAATCTGCTCTCAAATCTCTATCAAATCTATCCCAAGCTTAAGCCAAAATTTTGAACAAATCAATCACAAATACTCACAAGTCTTCACCAAGAATTCATTATGTCCACAAGTACTTCAACAAGAACCTATCCAAATCAGTCCACAAGTTCTCCATAATAACCTATCCAAATTAGTCCACAAGTTCTCCATAAGAACCTGTCCAAATCATTCCAGAAGTTCTCCATAAGAACCTGTCCAAATCTATCCTAGCAAGCTCACCAAGAACTTGCCCAAATCATCTCAAGCAAGTTTACCAAGAAACTTGCCCAATGTGAACACACAAAGAGAATTGTTAGAGACCCAATGTGTTTCATCCAATCATATCAAATCAATCTCATAGAAGCATAAAGAGAATTTTTAGAGACTCAATATGTTCTATCCTTCAACTCTCAATCTCAACTCAAATAAATCTCATAGAAGTAGTATACTTTCACAATATCTTGAACCACAACCCAAAAATTGCCAATAATACAATATCAAGGAATCAACTCCTCCAACATAGAACCATAACTTGCTATAAAACCCTAGCCAAGTTAGTTTTCAAGAACTCAAAGCAATCTCTCTCTAAGCATCAAAAAGGGGTTCAAGATATTTCCAACTTCTCTCAAATGGGAATGCTCAACTTAACCACACAACCAAGTTTATCAAGCAAAGTACAACTTGATAGAATCAAATCTCAAAGGAGCAAGCACAACTCATGTATCAAGTAAAGCATAACTTGATCAACTCAATCTCAATGGAAGCAATCTCAAAACCAGACTCTCAACAACCAAACAACTCAATTAGGGTTTCAACAACTTATAGCAATGGCATACGCTTCTCACTCAAAAACCCTAAAGCAAACTTCAAATGCTTCCACTCTCATAAACCAGAATTATTCAATAACTCATAAACTCATCAAGATCTCATAATGCATAATCAATACTTCCACTTTCATAAAATAAGATCCACTTCAAATAAGGAAAATTAATTTAATCCTTTTCACTCCAAACTTATTTTTAGAAAACCATAAATCGATAATAACCATGGAAGAATGTGCCAATACCTTTACTTTGATGAAGAAGGAGAACTCAAAATCTGTCACAACACTCACTCTGAATTTTCCACAACCTAGGTTTAGTAGCAATGGAATAATACACAATGATAAGAGTCCTAATAACACCTTATCACTTCAACTAATCAATAATCAAAACTCACAAATATACATATCAACAATATTCCTTTACACCTTATAACTCCTACTTAATATATCACAAAATAACTTCAACCTCAAAAATAATTACAAGAGAATATCCATTCAATAACTCCAAAGGCTTTCTAACCCCAATACATTTAATTCTAAATGCATTTACCATATAAACATTAAGCATCAATAATAACTATGTCAAAGCAATATTTCTATTTAACCTTATACCTCCATCCAATTACCAACAATAATTGCCAAGACAAATCAAATATTCCATATTGTCAACAAAAGATCTACCTTGGCCAAAAATTAATTCTCCAACCTTAGGAGAAGTGTGTAGTCACCAACATAAGTACCAAAGTGCTTCCTCCTCCAAACTCGTGGCCCAAAGCAATTGTTGTACCATGTGCACAATAACCACGACCAAGAAAAAATTGAAACACACCTGTCACGAATCGAACTCAACACCTCCTTCGCTCCACTGCCTCTACCGTTGGAGCACAAGTTCCCAATGAAAATCTCAAGCACTACTCATCGTTTTACCTTCCCTTTGCTCGCAAAAGACAACCAAAATTTCCTTCCTCACAGGTGCACGAAATCCAAATTTAACACAGACTAGATTTGTCTTCCTCACTGTGCACGAAATCAGAATTTAACACAAACTAGATTTGTCTTCTTCACTGGCGCACAAAATTAGAAATTAACACAGAGCAAAATGAGACTCAAACATCACAACGCAATCCAAAATTGAAGGTCACAGAGCAATACAAATTTGAAGGTAATTGTGCAAATCAATGGTGCTTAAAACCTTAGGAAATAATGCCCTTTAATAGTCTTTCATCCCATGCAAATTGACGTCGACGCTCCTTTCAAACATTGTGTTTTTCATCCCATGCAAGTTGACGTTGATGAGGTAAGTCTTTTACATGAGTGCCGCTAAGGGTTTAGAAACCCTTTCAATAATAATTTTTAAATTAATAATTATTATTTTATTAATAATAAACTTAACTTAAAACCTTTTCAAAGGTTTGAGTTGATTTATTTATTAATAATCAAAATGGACTTTTAAGGTTTTTTCAAGGAGCAAAAACCTTTTCATTAAGCCAAGATGGTTTTAATAAAAAACCTTAATGAGTCTAGATGGTTTTAAGAAAAACCTTTAACCTTGTAATCATGGTTTTAATTAAAAACCCATAAACAAACATCATGGAACTTTCAAGATCTTTTTGTCACCAAAATATTTTTGACATCAGCACAAATTCCTTTTTACATCAACACAAACTCCTTTTGACATCAATGACAACTGACAAACATGAAGCTAGGTAACATACCCAAAATTGCCAACAGTTGTCATATCTCATTGTTGTGGCTCTATTGTGGTTGTGCCATTAAAATTCTTTCCATGTGCTTCTCTAGAATCTCCCACTTTTTGATGTTGTAGGTATGGTCTCCTTGACTAGCATAGGCTAACAGGGTAGGCTTATCCATATGGAAAGTAGTTGCTACAACTTCCATGCAGACAGTTATGATAGGTTGAGCCATAAAATTCAACTTTGGTAGCCTATGATAGTTGTTCCTTTAATTATCCTTGTGTTACTTTTCCCTATTGCATGAGCAAATGCCATATTTATAGTTTGAGGAAGGGATCTTTATTGATGAATGGAAGACCTTCTCACAATTCACCTTAGTTCTTTCCTTCTTTTTCTTCTGATCGGCTACTATATGTTCAACCTTAGTTGTAGCAAGGCCTTTTTCCTCTTCTTATTTCACCCATCAAAAGGATTAGCATGGTCTATCATATGAAAATTTGATGAACTACAAATCTAGAGGACCATAGTTGCTATCTTTAAGCAAAAAGGAGTGTCAACCATTGGTTTTAGATCCAATTATCAATGTGACTTGAAGCTTGTCCATCTTTCTTTCATGTTATAAATCTAGCGCCTACCCTCCTAACTAAAGGTAGGTTATGACCTTTGATTCCCTTTTTCTATTGATCTTACTTTCAAATGGGGTAATTCCTTGAGTGAATCGGGGCTATAAGGAAAATTCCTTACACATGGTATTTATGGTCTAAAATAGATTTCTCATTGGATATTTATGACTCAATAAAAATAATAATGTTTCAAGTAGAAAATGAGTAGTTTGATGACTTAAAAGGTAAACATCAAATCAAAAGATAATAGAATATTTTATATCATAATTATCTAGGTTTTAAGGATGCATAGGTAAACATTTATTATGATAACTCAACACAATAAAAATTATTTTTTAGATAAGTCATACAAACATTATTTCTTTATTTAATACTTTGATTCCATTAGAAATTGGAAATAAAAGTGTCCATATTTTCTAGTTGACTAAATCTCCTTTGGTCATTGAAACCCTCTCTTTTCCATATTGATAAAAATGTGAGATGCATAAATTTATAGAGTGTGCATGCATGTTATAAAATGGGTGCACATTATACAAATTTATGCATATCATTCCTTAAAGTGGTAGGATGGAAAGGTATATAATCCATGCTCATGATTTACTAAATTTAAAAAAAAAAAATAAGCACCTATTAGAATGACCATATGTAATTCAACAATCTTGGTGCTAAGCTCAAAAAGTCAAACAAAAATGTGTATAGATTTTCTTCAAAATATATGCACCATTTTATGCCCATTTTTTGTCCCTCATATTCTTACACCTACTCATGTTAATGAATGACAATTAAAATCATTTTAGAGCTACAATTGCTTTTCTTATCCTCCTCACATTTCATTTGTATTTAATACATCTTGCTTCATGTTACATGCATATCTAATATGATTACACCATATTTTAGGATGAAAACAAGATGAAGAATCTAATAAAAATTGTCATAAGTAGTTAAAACTAATAATTAACAACATTATGTCTATATTTTAGAATGAAATTATGGAATTTGTTATTAAAAAACCCACTATACTTGTGGGACTCCTAGGAATATTTTGCAAAAAATCCATAAATTCATTCAACATTGTATTTGAAGGTGATTTCCTCCACTTTTATGGATGAAAACATCCTTAAATGCAATTTAAGTAGTCTTGTGCTTTTCCCTTTAAACAAAATATTTTTCTTTCTTTTCTGACCTTAATTCAAAATTCTTGAAGATCTCTCCATCAATCATTCCTATATTTAGGTAATTTTTCATATTAGTTTATTTCTTACTTTCCACTTTTTTTGAAACTCTAAAATATATTTTTAAAACATAACTATTTATTAAAAAAAATGAACCACTGATCCAATTAACATAAATATATCAAAGTCAATAAACTCATAAAAGCATTTAAAGTAACAAATTATATAGTTATATTAGATAAAGTCTACTTATGTTTTAACTTGTTAAAAAATCATTTTCCATATACCTAATAGTAGGTACTTATTAATAAACTAGGAAAGGTATATTTATATAATAGATCATCTTTTGAGGTAAAAATGTAAGTCATAACAACCTTATAGAAATTTATTAAATATCTCTATCTTGAACTTTTTAAAGACTTTGCATTCATCCATTACCATCATCCACTCTACGATCATGTATGGTTGAATGCATACAAATCATATAAATCTATCAATTCATAATTGAGATGCTTCTTATTTTTCCATATCACATCAATATTTGACATAAAAAAAATGATATGACATGTCAATCAGATAGCATTTATAACAAAAAAATATCAATATTTGTACAAAATTAATACAAAGGCATCTAATCTTCATGGAAAATATTGACAACATAATATGGAAGTGCCAATGATATTTGACTTTAAGGTGTAATATTTTATTTATTCATTTTTAACATTTTTTATATTCTACTCCCTTTTTTTAATGTATAAATTGAAACTTGGACCAAATCTTGTACTACATAAACCTTCTTGTAGCCATACCCTTTTTGTTCATGATTTACTCAATCAGCATTTGTTGATGGTAGCTTATAATAAACTAATATTATAATGTCATGGTGATCCATATTCAATATTAACTTGATATCACCTATATCATCCAAAAGGGATTTTTCAAGTGTAAAATTTCTCACTTATATATCCATTGTTTTGTGTGGCTTATTTTCCTCTATAGAAAGAATAATTAATTTTGTGATTCACATTATGATTTGCACAAAGAAGGGGTTCCTTAGGTCGATGGGTCATCATGCACTTGGTATCCCTTTTAAATCTTGATCAGAAAATACTAATACCATCATGGCTTCTAGTAAAAGTCCTACTCATGATGTTGATATAACTTGTTTCACTAATACTACCTTCAATATCATGTTGACTATGGCATCATCTTTTCCTTAATACCAATGTCTATTATGCCCATACATTCAAATGGAAATACATGAGGTGCCATATAATCTCACCATAAAACACCAAAGTCTATATAGGGTATATTTTCACTACCAAGTGTTAGAGATAAAAATATAAATATTGATGTTACCACTTGAAAAATTATTAACTAGTGCCAAACCCAAAAGAGGTAAGCAAACAATTTTATTACTATTTTTAATATTAAGTCTTAACTAGTTAGAATTGAGTAATTTTTTCTTACAACTACCTTATAAATTTTATATATCATGTATATGGATTAGGATTATGGTGAACCACTTCTTCCTTTATGTCTTCCTCTACTTGATCCTTTCTCTCCTTCACTGTTATAGATCATATTATCATTCTAGTCCCTTAGTTATTTATTTTGTTACTTATTTTATTACACATGAACAATGTTGGAAGATATATAATCTAACCTTATTGGCCAAATTCAACAAATAATAATGTAAGCCTTTAGGTAACCTTTGATATAATCCTATATTGGAATTCATAATATTTTCTAGAAAATATTATAAGTTATCCATCCACTCAAATCACATACAAAATGCATAAAATGATGAAAGAAAGAAAAAGAGACATAAAAATTGGTGGTAACACATATGAACCATAAATAATAATTATATTATATGTGCAGAAGAATCACTATGATTTGATGATCAAATAATGGAGTGGTAGGGGTATTTATACCAATACCAAAACCCCAATACATAAATGAACTTAATATAAAAAAACATAACAAGAGGAATTAAGGTTAATTGCAAGTTACAAGGTAGTTTTAACCATAACAAGGTTAACCTTGGCCTATAGGGATTACATAATTAAATTTATTATACAATAAATGTTAGCTTTTGGAGCCTTAAACTTAAAGGAAATGTGATCACAAGTATAAAAATAAGCATACAATATTATAACTATGATAAAGGAAACTTAACATGCTCAAATATGATAGAAAACTTGATACAAAGCTCTAGAAATGCTCATATAAGAAAGCTCACAAAAATTGTAATGCTCCTCTCATGGAGTTTACAACTCCTCCATGATATCAAAATGGAGCTACATTGTGACTACCACTACTCAAACCTATGCACTCCAAAACTCTCACTCAAACACTCACAATGAGGCCTTTATATAGAAATATAGATTCCTTGCCTCTCACTCAACCCTAAGACTCATGTACATATGGACTACATGCACATTTACATCATTGCATATTCTAACACTTGTGCATTTATTAAATTACTCTAATAAAATATTTATCTCCTAATATAATTCTAATCTAAATATGTACCCATGAAGGTACATTAGTAAAGAACCAAATGATGTAATATATTCCAAAACCCCCCTGTATTACATTATTTGGTTGATGAAGACTTTTAGTCTTTGATAGATGTTCTTCAGCTTGATTTGGTCCTTTGTATTATATTTAATTCACATTGCATTGTATGCCTCCTTGAATAGGTTCCTCTTCTTCTTCTTTATTGGAGTCAATACTCTCATAGGTGGACATACTATCACCAGATTCTTGCAAGATTAATTTTTCTTTGTTTTTGTCTTTGTCATCATTCTCCATGTCTTTTATAGAAGCTTATCAGCATACACTTAGAGCATCATGTTAAATTTTGTGTTAGTAGAACTTGAAGTACTAATATTGCATGAGAATTTAAATATCTTTGCTAGGGATTATTCATCCATTTATATTTTTAGCTTAAGTATTTCTATCAATCCTCTCTATTCTACATTTTCATCCTTATAACATTTGAATGTAAGTAGTGCCATATATAATATGCTTCCATATTCTAAAGGAATTTGAATGTCATTCTTTCCATTATCAATTGCTTCAGTGAGTTGAGCATGTAGATAATATTCCATTGTTTCAAAGCTATTTTGTAAAGCTTCACTATGTATCCTTTTTTAAATGGGGTCTAATTTTACTTCAAACTTTATAAGTGAATTTTTTATTCCACCTTTAATTACACTTGCTCTATATTTTCTAATAGTGTTGTTCATTTCATTGTTTACTATATTACTTGAGCTAGACATTTCTCTTAGTTTCTATTTTAGAAATATTTTGATGAATCCTTTGTAGTAGACTACCTTATATCTCCCTAGTAATGATATATGCTATAAATATGATTCACCTCTATCTCTTGCAACCAATGATTTGTAGAAATCCCTTAAAAAATGCAATTTCAAAAGTTGAATAACTCTTCTCTACCAATTAAGTATGTAGTTGGATTGTCTATGTCTCTTTCCTTTAAACATGAGATTAATAAGATTGATCTTCCAACTAGTATAAATGTAGGCAATAATATTCAACTATGATTTAATGCTATTAGAGATATCTAAAAAAATTATGATATGAATTTGGTGTAGGATACCTTATGTCTCCCAAGTTAGAAGTTTCAAGAATACTAAGTATTTGCAAACTAGATTTTTCTAATCCTTATATCTCCTTGTGTTTTTAATGTTTGAAAATGTTCTTGAAGCAATGGAAATAGTTTAAATACTTCTAGTTTTAATCCTTTCTTTCATATAACCAATATCTTCTCTAGAGATTCCTTTTAACACCTTATTACTCCTATTACTAATATCTCTAGAATATATAATGCACTTGATATCAAACTTGCAATATGACTATAAATATTTCTCACCTAATTAATGCTTTATTATGGTTTGCAAGTTGCTTGGAATGTATGTTGTTTGCAAGGTTGATTACTCTTGTTACTCTTCACCTTGCTTGTGCAATTTCTCCTTCTTGTAGATAGGTTGGTTTGTCTTCCTTTCTCCAACTGAATGCTCGTTGAATATGTGTTGTAAACTCACTCTTTTCCCTTGACTATTATGTGCATTGTATGTGCCTTGAACTCATGTCAAAGCTCATCCTTCTCTGGTGAGTAATCATGTCTCCTTTGTTGGTTTCCTTGTCACTCTATGTGCTCTTTGAAATAGTGACTTTCTACTTGCTTTCAATGCTCTTTTGTTCTTCCAAAGGCTACGTACATGGGCGCCTTCTTAAACTTGGTGTATTATGGAATGGAAGTACCAAGTGGTTCTTATCGTTTCTATTTTCTTGAAAATAGTTCTTATTGCACCTCCTCCCAATGCCTATGACATGTGGTGCTTGATTCCTTCCCTTTCGATGATTGTTGCCTGTTATCAATGCTTCTACCTTCTTTCTCCATGTTGGGTGCTCATATATGGAGTGTTATCAATGTTGTTTTCATCTTTTTCACTAATGTTGAGTGCTTGTTTCACTTATCTTTGCTAGAATTTCAAATATGAGACGTTATGATATAATATTGGGTGCTCAAACTTGCTCTTCAATATGGCACTCTTCCTCCAAAGTGCATGAAACCACTCCTTCCATGTGGTGATGGATTTTTGTCTTCTTTTCAACTGCTTTGGACTTATCCAATTTTCTTTTCAATGCTTTTCCAATGCTCACTCCTTGGTAATATTTCTTGCTATCTACATTTTATCCTTGGGTAGAATACTCAAGCTATCTTCAATGGCACTATTGGATGTCAATACTTATCCTTTTCCAACTTGCTTTAATTGCAATCACTCCTCCTTTGTGATGATAAACCATTTGAATTACGACGTTTGTAGTATCCTTGTATTCTTTCACTTGTATTGGCTCTTTTACAGGTCTGATTTTCATGCTCCATGTAGGTAATAAATCTAGTGTAAGTGTAACTTCATTGGACGTATTTAGACACCTTAGATAACTAGAATTTTGAGCTTTTGGATGGATCTTCCTAATGCTTACTGAGTCTTTCTTTTGGGACATTGTAGGATGTCCATTTGGAGACCTTTCTACATTTCTCTATTGTTGTCCAATCTACCTCTTAACCATGCTTGTAGAGTCCTTTTTGGATGAATCTTATACATAGATTATGACTACCCCCCTATGCTTGTAATATGAGCCTTTAACTCACTCAAACTATAGGTTTCAATTGGCTGGTTTTTCTATTTGATTGTGTTGTCCAAGATAGCTTTCAAAAACTGTTTTTACTCCTCTTCAAATCTACCCAAATAATCCTTTTGGAAATGTGGCCTTCGATTGCACCTTAGACTTGGATTTTCTTCTCCCTTTCAAGCTTTTCTTTTGCCTTAATATGCTGAATTTATTCTCCAAATTTTGGAGGTAATACTTAACCTTTTTTGTGGCTACTCCTTTGCCACAATATTCTACAAGTAAACTACCTTTTCCTTCTTCAAAAGAGCTCTTGTGAAATCTACCTTTAGCTCATTTTTCTAGCTGAGATAAAACCGATATTATTATTACCTTTAATCTTTGGAAATATCTTCCTTGCTTGGCTATTCTTTCTCTTTCAAATCCAAGCTTCTCAATAAAATATTTGCACTATAGATTTATGCAAATTTAGTCTTCTTTTGATTATAATAAGCAATAGAATTTTGATACGTTTATTTCTCTTGAAATATACCTAACTTCTATTTTCTTCTATGTGCAGGTTTGATCCTTGTAAACTATAACTTCTGCACTACTTTTGAAGACTTGAAATGAAACTTTTGATGCAACCTTTAAACTTTGTAATTGGTGCTTTAAAACTTTAATAGAAATCCAAATATAAAAAGCTCAACTAATGAACTTTTGCACCTTCTTGTTGCATACTTTTTTCCTTGTAGATGATGATGATGATAGTGACTTTAGTCACTTAAATTTGCTATCTTTTGTAGATGTTATTGCAGCTTCTTCTAGGCTATCAAAAATAGCTCACTTGCTTGAAGAACACAAGCTTATAATGACAGGGAAGGGTGAACAGTATAAGACCACTTTTTACTTTTCTTTACCAAAAAATATTATGCAATATATAAATGGCAATATCAACAGTAGTAATCAAATCAATGCATAAATCACCACACACAATTGGTAGGTACCTAGGGTTCCTAGCACATAAATTTATAAATAAATAAATAACCTAAAACTAAAAGAATCGCTTTTGGATTGTCGGGAAGTCCCTTCAATGTTTTAATAAATGTTTTATATAATATTTCATGGATATCCCAAAAGGTATGATTGTATAATATCTTATACCCCTTTTAGGTTATGAGTGAAGAGTCACAACCCTAATGTTAAAATAATATAATAATTAATATATAATTAATTATTATATTATTTTATATTTTAACCATAAGATATGCAATTTATATTGTTATTATTATTATTATTATTAATTAATTAATTAATTTTAGGATAGGATCCTAACATTCCACCCCTCTTGAAAAACGGCTTTGTCCTCAAAGCGATGGAAATATTTTCACCAACTTCGTCTCATAATCGTTGCGAGTGGGTTATCTTTGAATGGAGCATTTGCCTCCCAAAACTTTGAGTCTTCTCTAATTAAAATTAGTGCTAGTATGCACAAGATGCCTTCATGTCATAAGTCCGTAGTGCTTGTAGTATGTAGCTTGTAGCTTATGATATGGCTAGAGACTCAATGTGTCTCCAATATGTATAAGAGGTCTTTAATGCAAATATTAATAATTATCTTCTCCAACATTGATGCTTTGAGACGTAATGTTCTTCTCTAGTCTTCAAACAAGTTGCAATTAGGTTAATGGTGGTGGCACCTTTTGTTGCAACGTTCAAGGTGTGATGATGAATATGACATTACGTCTTAGCGTGCATCCCTTTGCTAATGCTCCAATATGGGTATCACTCTTTTCTAGGTATTTGAACATTTTAAAACATGTATTATATTCTAGAAATATTTTTGAAATACAAGTTCAAATTTCGTTGTGGAATGCCTTTCCTTCCCCATGCACATGGCCCATGTCACTGCAGATAAAAACACACAAAGAAAATTAAATAGTGAAGCATGTTACGCATAGCGACTGGAGGTATATCTGCTTGAGCTCCGTGAAATGTATGGCAAATTATTATGTAGACACAAAAGAGAGCAATGAGTGTCACCAACAACACAACATCCTCTATTCTCCATTCCCTTTGTTCTTATGTAGGAGAATTAAAATCTCTTGCTTTACATCATCAATGCCATTGGCATTTATGAAATCAAGTGGCATTGGATTAACATCACCAGGCTGATTCAGAGAAGTAGGATTCAGTTATTGTTGCAGATCACTCCATATTTAGTATGCAATTGTACGACTGTCGGGTTTAAAATTTGGAAGGGATTTTTCCTGTAAGCTTGATAGCTCACCATTTCGGTCCAATTCCAGACAAATTGTAGCGGATAGTTGATGGGAGTGTTTGATGTAAATTTTTAACAGATGAAGCATGCTTTACAAAAAGATATCTAGTTGGCATTATTAACCTTCTCCGGTTCCATTAATAACACGCATCTCTTTTATATAAATAGGCAACGCGGAGAGCATCAACACCCACCCACTTATTGCTTTAAATTTGATGTATCAGCCATCTTCCCCTTTCACTGTATTCACTAACTCCATACGTACGACCTATTCACAACATCCCTAATTGTAATTGTAATTGTACTTGTGAGAAGACATGACCTGTGTGAGTGGTGATCTTCTCGCAGAAATTTTAGGCCGTGTGGATGGCGTATCACTTGCTAATGCAGGACTTGTATGTTCAGAATTTTGGTCCACTGTAAGCCAGGAGTGTTTATGGGAAGATAAATGCCGCTCTCTATGGCCTTCCACGGGAGACAAACATGTGAAGGAATTGATCTCTTCACTTGGTGGATTCAAAAAGTTCTATGCAAATTGCTTTCCTTTGATTGCTTGTGAAAGTATGGATTCCAAGCGCAACGACATGAGAAATCTGCACAGGGACAGCCTCTCTCCTACCGTGCCTTCCGATTTTGTCTCCCTTGTGGACGTGCACCACAAGAATAGGCTCATCTTTTCCAAAGTCGTTTGGGGAATCCCCGACGGAGATGATTTTCAGGGTTGGTTCTCTAACTGTCCTTTCAGAATTGACCTCGTTAACTTTTCTGATGTCCAGGATGAGGATCGTAACATTGCACATGGCTTGCCAACAATGCCGGTTGAAAAGCAGAGAAGCGGCGACAATTGTTGCAGGCCAAAGAAGGTTAAATTTTTCCTACTTTTGTCACATGCCCGTGCATTTATTTATCAACCTAGGGAGCTTTGTAAACTTGTGAAGGGTCTGAATAAGATTGCTTACAATACCACTTGAGATGAATCCGCTAATCCTACTATTGGGGGGTGTTTTCAAAATGGTTGTCAATCATTCATGCACTCCTCAATAATTTACGTAAGAAAAAAATAATTAAATCTATGGAAATGAAACATTCACACATTCTTGAAAATGAATCTACTATAACTACTAGAAATAGAAATGTGGTAAATGACCTTATAAAAGAAATAAAATAATCTAGAAAATAGAAGAAAGGTGGGGAATAAATACTAGCTTGGAGTGGGCCCAGGCTCCAACAGCTTCCTCCCAGCTGAACACGCACTTAGAACTCTTAGAACTATAATATATTTATCAAAGTGTTACAATCTCTATCTATCTTTGTATCTCTATATGAATCTATATCAATCTATATCTCTCAGAATGGTCTGCATGTGTTTATATAACACACCCGCAGAACTTCTGTTACAAAGAGGTTACAACAGTAGATTCATCCCAAACTAAATTAAGACAGTCTGGTGAATGTAATCATCGTCTGCTTAAAACTGGCATTTGGTTCTAACGGGGGTGTGTTCATTGATAGGTTCATGCTTTTCCTGGAATTTGTAAGACACTTTCATATGTTGGTGTGATATCCAATTTAGCTCTACATGACATAGAGTTGGAACTGCACCAGTCGCTGTTGTCCACATCATGCAAATATGGTCAATGGGTGAATAACAGAGGTGCCTTCCCTATGATGAAGGTGCCTAAGTATATCGGGCACCTTCCCTATATGGAAGGTATCTTACTTGCATGGCACCTTCCTATAAGAGGAAGGCGCTTGCCTTCTAGTGGTGCCTTCCTTATGGGAGGAAGGCACTCGCCTTCTGTGAGGAAGGTGCGTCTTCTAGTGGTACATTCATTATGGGAGGAAGGTGCTTTGCTTATTGTGGCACCTTTTCGTTGGTGCCTTCCTTATGAGAGGAAGGCGCTTCCTTCCATTTGACGCATTCCTGGAGGAGGAAAGCGCTTTTCTTTCCTTGGGGCCTTCCTGGAAGATGAAGGTGCCTACTTACTTTTGGTGCCTTCCTGGAAGAGGAAGGTGCCTACATTCTCTTGGTGCCTTCCTAGAAGAGGAAGGTGCCTACTTTCTCTTGGTGCCTTCCTGGAAGAGGAAGGTGCATATGTTCTCTGCATTGATCCCCAAAGAAACAAAGTGCCAAGTCCATAAAAAATATCTCGATTGATCCAAATCTAACTAAACCAACTGCAATCCCACAAAACACATTGAAAACACATAAATTAGATAACACGCATAATTTCATCAAATATCTATATAATCATTTATAAAAGTACGCAATCCTTATTATACAGCCACATAATGATCAAGAAAATGTGTACAAAATATGAGCATTTCTGGTGCTCATCATCCCCCCACGCCTAACATATGCCATGCCCTCGTGGCATCAAAACTATAGGTAGCCCTATTGACCCTTCATCATTATTGTTTCTTGGAGGATTCGACTGCACCTGCGGCCTGAGTCTGTCTCTTCTGTGCATTGGCATTTGAAGGTGTGGCTCAACTTTTCCAACGCAAAACTGAGTGTGTAGCTGTCAACAATCCTTTTCTCATTCTGGCCACTACTGGCGGTGGTCTAGCCAACGTTGTGTCTACTGACTAGAATGCAGCTTCGACAGATTGCTAGAGGTCAGCGTCTAGAGGTCTGACCACTGCCAGAGGGATATCTAAATTATCCCTCTTGGAAGGTACTACTTAGGCCTTGTATAATCTGGCCATTTCAGGAGAAAGCCCTGCATTCTCCTTTGCAATGGCAGCGACCTTCAATTGGGTCCCATATACCCCCCATAATTCCAAATACCACCTCATCATGGAGGGCCATCCTCAAGATGAATCGTAAATATCCTAAAACTGGTTGTCCTCTATTGGATTGACACAGATGCCAGAGTCTCCTCACATCCTCGAGGCTACCTTCCTGGCCTCTTTAGCTACTTTCATCTCCTTGAGCAGTCGTTCGAACTATTTTTGCCTTTTGATGAATGGCTGCATATCCCACTCGTCCTCTTCTGGCTTGGTAAAGGTCACCTTCACCTTCTTTCGAGTCGTCTTGGGCCTTTTTCCTCTGGATTCTACAAAAAATATGGTAGCTCAAATAGGGGTCCTCTATTTCTCCCTGGCAGACATCTCCTCACTCTGAGGGGCCTACTCTAGAGCATTCTCTTCTTTCTATGCTACTGTCTCTTGGGGTAATCCTTCGTTCTCCTATTTTTTTGGTGTCAACCCTTCAGGCTCTTCTCATTCTTTAGGTTTGGGGAATTCCTCCTTATCCTCTGGTCCTGTTTGCTACTGGAGGTCCTCGTCCTCCTCTGTATCACTCAAGATGATGACAGGGGGTATTGTGGGACTTCTCTCCTTTTCACTCCTAAAAATAGAGGAATTCTCCCCTGCCTCTGGGCTGCTGAGTTGGGCATCCAATCAAATTTCCCCTGAAGAGAATACTCATTTGGCAGATGTGGTAGAATTCATCGAGACTTATTCTGCCCAATATTTTGAGTGTACGCATCCCTTCTTTTCGTTCCTCTATCCTGAAGTAGTTGGTTCTCCTCCCGCAACTATCAGACCAGTTGCTCGAGCTGGGCGATATGTCTGTCTCATTCTGTCAACTCCCCTGCATGCTTGTTCTGGCAGTACTCCAAAATTTTATGGGTCATCCAGCAATTATTTTGCCATTCGAATGCCTCCTCCAAGGCCGCATGGACCTAGTCATTGTTCTCAAAAGTCCCTACATCTTGTGGGCTCTGGTTCATCAATTCCCAGAGGGTTTTCGTTGCAATGTCTACTTCTGGGTCACTATGTTCTTCCTCTATCAAGAGGAGTCACTATAGATGTTTCCTCTTGGGGACTGTTTCTATTGGCCAAAACTTGTCCTCATCGCTAACAAGCGGTGCTCCTTCCTCATTCTCAAGCATTGGAGAATGCCCTCTTTCCTTCATGTTCTCAGGAACTGGTGATTTCCCTCTTTCCTTTATGTAATAGGGCAATGCAAATTGCTTGATACTCACTATTTCCTCTGTAGGGCATCTCTCGTCTTGCCCTACTTTGGCAACAACATCGTGTTGCCTTTCTTGGCCACCATCTCCCTCTGCATCGAGGTTCTACCTCTACGCTTCTGCATGGTGGGCCAGTGCCAATATCAACCCATGGTGGGCTAAGGTAGATGGTGCCCCCTTTTGGTATCAATTTGCTTCATCCTTCGGAGCATTCACCAAGTAGAAGGGCACATTCAACTTCCTTCCATGCACCAGGTGATTGAGAAACTACACATGATTAGCATGCAGATGGGTATATTTCCTGATGCATGTGAAGAATCGAGCAACCTACTCGAATATCTTCTACAGATTCATGGGGAGGCTTTTTTTGGGTAACCCCTCCTTGTCTATCTACACATTCTCTCCTAGCAGCAGCACCTTAGCGTATGACTTCAACAGTCTACCTTTGTATACACATTCCCCTGTGAGGGGCAATCCAGTTTCCTATGAGATGAACTCAGGTATGACTAGAATTTCTACCCCTCGTACTTGGGCCACATCGCCCCTCAAGGAGGCAGTGAACTCCTTGGCTGCCTCCATGTCCTGGCCTTGACTTACCAAGGTATAGTATTAGAGCCATCCCTCAACCTCAAACTATGTCTTCATCACTCCTCTTATTTTGTTCGTATCACTCGGTTCATTCTTCTTCATTGCATGATTCTTAGACCTTCCTCCCATGGTGCCTTCCCTTACTACTACTATTTTTTTCCTTCATGTTCTCAGGAACTGGTGATTGCCCTCTTTCCTTTATGTAATAGGGCAATGTCAATTTCTTGATACTCACTATTTCCTCTATAGGGCATCTCTCGTCTTGCCCTACTTCGACAACAACATCGTGTTTCCTTTCTTGGCTGCCATCTCCCTCTGCATCAGGGTTCTACCTCTACGCTTCTGCATGGTGGGCCAGTGCCAATATCATCCCATGGTGGGCTAAGGTAGATGGTTCCCCCTTTTGATATCAATTTTCTTCATCCTTCAGAGCATTTTCCAAGTATAAGGGCACATTCAACTTCCTTCCATGCACCAGGTGATTGAGAAATTGCACATGATTAGCATGCAGATGGGTATATTTCCTAATGCATGTGAAGAATCGAGTAACCTGCTCGAATATATTCCATAGATTCATGGGGATGCTTTTTTTTGGTAACCCCTCCTTGTCTATCTGCACATTCTCTCCTAACAGTAGCACCTCAGCGTACGACTTCAACAGTCCGCCTTTGTATACACATTCCCTTGTGAGGGGCAATCCAGTTTCCTGTGAGATGAACTCAGGGATGACTAGAATTTTTACCCCTTGTACTTGGACCACATCGCCCCTCAAGGAGGCAGTGAACTCCTTGGCTGCCTCCATGTCCTGGCCCTGACTTACCGGGGTACAGTATTAGAGCCATCCCTCGGCCTCAAACTGTGTCTTCATCGCTCCTCTGATTTCGTTCGTATCACTCGGTTCATTCTTCTTCATTGCATGATTCTTAGACCTTCCTCCCATGGTGCCTTCCCTTACTACTGCTATTTTTTTCTATCCTTCCTTCCTCAGGAAGGCACCTTCTTATAGGGAAGGTGCCTAACCCTAGCAGTTATGGAAGGCACCATATCATTGGCATGCGGTTCTGGCTATGGGGGGATATGATCTTTATGACGGCGGTATATTTTTTGGTACTACATTTTTTATAAATAATTATATAAAAATTTGAATTAACATGCGCATACCTGATTCGGTGTTTCAAGCGTCGTGAAGGTCATTGATTCACCGATTTGTGATACGGGCGAGGGATATGGTCATCTAATGCCGCTCATTCGTGTGATGATTCATTCTGCTCGAGGCATTCGTGAGGCATGAGTGCTAGCTATACGTGAAAGGCGTTCTTTGGTACCTCCCCCATGTGGAAGGCACTGATGTGGCACCTTCCCGATGTTGTCGGTGCTCTCTGAATGGATACACCTTCCGATGGTGGAAGGCACCTCTGATTGGATGTGTCGTTCGGTGGTGGAATGCGCCTTGTTGATGATGGCGCCTTCTTGCTATGGAAGGTGCTCCTAATTTGGTGCAACTTTCTGATGTGGAATGCTCCTCGATCTACATGAGCCTTCTCGATGTGGAAGGCACCTCGGTCTGCATGCACTTTCTTGATGTGGAAGGCGCATCTAGCTGGATGCACCTTCCTGATGTGGAAGACACCTTGGCTTTTTTTTTTTTTTTGAACTCTTACTGGGTTGGGCATCTTCTTTATAAGGAAGGTGCCTTCCCTTGGTGGGGCGCCTTCTTTATAAGGAAGGTGCCTTCTTCTGGTGAGGTGCCTTCTGGATGTGGAAGGCATCTTCTTCTTGTAGGGTGCCTTCTTTATAAGGAAGGCACCTTCTTCTGGCGGGGCGCCTTCTGGATGTGGAAGGCACCTTCTTCTGGTTGGATGCCTTCTTTATAAGGAAGGTGCCTTCTTCTGGTAGGGCACCTTCTGGATGTGGAAGGTGCCTTCTTCTGGATGGGTGCCTTCTTTATAAGGAAGGTGCCTTCTTCTGGCAGGGTGAATTTTGGATGTGGAAGGCACCTTCTTCTTGTGGGGTGCCTTCTGGATGTGGAAGGCACATTCTTTTGCCTAGGTGCCTTCTTTATAAGGAAGGCACCTTCTTCTGGCAAGGTGCATTCTGGATGTGGAAGGTTCCTTCTTCTTGTGGGGTGCCTTATTTATAATGAAGACACCTTTTGGATGTGGCAGGCTCCTTCTTCTGGATGGGCACCTTCTTTATAAGGAAGGCACCTTATTCTCGACAATCATGTTGTGATTGACTGGGAAAGGGTGATCAAACCTTCCCAATTTTTCTTCATGTTGCCTTAGCTTCTACCTACGATCCGGTGTCGAAATGCTAAGTTGAATCAGGCCTAGTTTCCCCAGATACCTATTCCTCGTGTTGTTAGGTCCTCCACCTACAAAAATAAACCAAAAAAAAAGGAAAATAAAGGCAGTTAGACACATTCCATGCCTATTAGGCCCTGGTTTAGGTTTCTTTCAGCTTGCATATGGGCGTCATCCCTGCAAAAACACACTGCAAAAAAAAAAACTACATTAACTAATTTTGGGTGAGCACTTCCATGCCCACCATTTCACCTGTGAGATTTCGGTCCAGATATAACAATATGGGGTCTCCCCCATGCCTATTCTGGATTCTACCTGTAATGTTTTAGACATGTTATAGGGGCATAGTCAGTGGCCATTGACTATGAACATGATGTTGCTACCATCAATTGTCTTAACATGCACTGCCCCATTCTTGATGAGCTCTACCACCTCATACGGCCCCATCCATCTCTACATTAATTTGCCTTTCCTCTCTTGGAATCAAGAATAGTACAATAGTACCCATTCCCCTTCTTGGAACTGCTTCATCTTAATGTGGCTATCATGCCACCGCTTTCTTTACGTAAACTTTTTCCTACTTTTGTCATACAAGGTCAGAGGGAAGGTTTCAGGGTATTGTAAATAATCTAGTTGAGATGCTTCCCCAAAAATGGCACCAAAATGTTGTGGGCCAAACAAGGTTAACTTTTTCCTAATTTTGTCACATGCCCATGCATTTAATTATCAACCCAAGGAGCTTCGTAAACTTGCGAAGGGTCTGAATAAGATTTCTTACAATACCACTTGAGATGAATACGCTAATCCTACTATTAGGGGGTGTTTTCAAAATGGTTGTCAATCATTCATGCACTCCTTAATAATTTACATAAGAAGAAAATAATTAAATCTATGAAAATGAAACATTCACACATTTCTAAAAATAAATCTACGAAACTGCACCAGTTGCTACTATCCACGTCATGCAAATCTGGTCAATGGGAAAAGAACAAAGGTGTATTCCCTATGAGAAAGGTGCCTAAGTATATCAGGCACCTTCCTTATACGGAAGGTATCTTACTACCGTGGAGCCTTTCTGGAAAGGAAGGTGCTTACCTTTTGTCGGTGCCTTCTTGTGGGAGGAAGGAGCTTGCCTTCTAGTGGCACCTTCTTTATGGGAGGAAGGCACTCACCTTCTATGAGGAAGGCACGTCTTCTAGTGGTGCCTTCCTTATGGGAGGAAGGCGCTTTACCTATCGTGGTGCCTTCCCATCAGCACCTTCCTTATGAGAGGAAGGCACTTCCTTCCCTTTGGAGCCTTCCTAGAGGAGGAAGGCACTTTTCTTTCCTTGGCGCCTTCCTGGAAGAGGAATGCGCCTACTTACTTTTGGCACCTTCATGGAAGAGGAATGCACCTACATTCTCTTGGTGCCTTCCTGGAAGATGAAGGCACCTACTTTCTCTTGGTGCCTTCCTGGAAGAGGAAGGCACCTATGTCCTCTGCATTGATCCCTAAAGAAACAAAGTGCCAGGTCCATCAAAAATACCTCGACTAATCCAAATCTAACTAAACCAAATGCAATTCCACAAAACACACTGAAAACACATAAATTAGATAACACGCATAATTTTATCAAATATCTATATAATCATTTATAAAAGTATGCAATCCTTATTATACAGCCTCATAATGATCAAGAAAATGTGTACAAAATATGAGCATTTCTGGTGCTCATCATCGATAAATTTTGGGGAGAGTTGATGGAGAATATTAGGTTAAGCTGGATTCTGATAAATAGGAAAACAGGACAAGCTGCTAATCTTTCAAGCTGGACTCCCTTGGCTGGGAAGAGACATTGGCCTTGTAATAAGGATTTTGTAGTACGCTTTGGCTCCATATTACCTGCTCACGACATATTGTCTTGCAAGGTTGTACAGTGTATCGTTGATATAAAGTGTAGACTTTTTGATAGTGATCAACCATGTCTGAAGATCATTGAACTCAGCATGCACTTGGAAGACATGATGGGAGGTCATGTTAACGGAGTGAACAGCTTGCTTATTATGGAAAGAGGTCTAAGATGGAAGAAGAGCATCGACCATTCTCAGATTTTGCAATCTTATGAGAAATGCTTGGCAGAACAGAGGGAATTAAGGAAAGCTAAGACGAGGAGTGATGACCGTCTAAATGGTCTTTGTATTGCAAGTGGAATTATTGCCTCTGCTTCGTTTTGGTATTTCCTTTTAAGAAAAAGTAGTGGCATCATGTGATATGGATTAAATGAAAAAAAAAACATATAGACAATTGGATAGGATTTATCTGAAGCTCTCCATAAATCTCAGTGAGAGGTTGCAAACGTAATCGTCCTTGTCTTTGGATGTAATATGAAATAGTACGACAACCAAATAATGAACAAGCTAATAAGGAAAACAATAATAAAAACCGAACACTTTGCAGAAGAAGAAAGAATTTGTTCTTGTAATTTTGCGAGGCCCTTGGCTATGGCGATGGCTCGAATGTCAAATAGAAAGCAAATTGCTTCAAACTTTTGATGAATGGAATTAAATACAGCTTTGTAGAGGGTAGGTGAGCTCTACTAAATGGAGCAGTTTCTCAGCTAGTTTTCGTTCACCAACGGTTTTAGAGTGTAAACGTGGATACCACTACACATCTGCATGAAAAACACCAAGAGTCTCTATCCAATGAAGAATGGATAATATTTTTTTTTCTTGGGGAGTACAAAGAGTACCCTCTAGGATTACCTGACTATGGTTCTTCCTCCACCTAGGATTCCATGGCTATGGGCTCCTTCGTTTCCTTGGATTCAATGGCTATGGTCTCCTCCTTTTGCATTTCCATTAAATAATGTATAATACGATCAAAATGTTCCATTTGTTTATTTTGTTTTTGTTCAATCATTCTTCTAATTTATATAATGCCATTTTTCATTTCCTTGACCAATATAGTTGGATCCATAAGGCTCTGATATGAGATGGTAGGTACCTAGGATTCCTAGCACATAAATTGATAAATAAATAACCTAAAACTAAAAGAATCTCTTTTGTATTGTCGAGAAGTCCCTTCAATGTTTTAATAAATGTTTTATATTATAATTCATGGATATCCCAAAATGTATGATCGTATAATATCTTATATGGATTTTAGATTATGAGTGAAGAGTCACAACCCTAATGTTAAAATAATATAATAATTAATATATAATTAATTATTATATTATTTTATATTTTAACCATAAGATATGCAATTTATATTATTATTATTATTATTATTATTAATTAATTAATGTTAGGATAGGATCCTAACAACAATAGAGACACCAATTTAATGTGGTTCACCCAATGTGGACTACTCCATGAAGAAAATATTTCACTAAAATTTCCTCAACAAATCTCTTTGGAATCCTTTCTCTATTATAATGTTTATGGACCTATCCAAAGGAGACGCCAATCCCTTAATCAAGTTCATGGATCTCTATCCACAGGAGACACCAATCCCCTCAGCTAGTTCGTGGATATCTATCCACAGGAGAACTCCTTCTCCTCTAATATGGTTGGTGATCCTCTAGAAGACTACTACCTCCACTACATTATCTTGTGTATATCTCTCCACTGAAGACCTTTTTTCTCTTCGCACTGGCTAGTGGATTCTATCCACTAGAGACTACTATCCTTTACTCTATCACCTCCAAAGATTACTCTCAACTCTGTCTCAAATTTGTACTAAACACAATCCTTTAGTCTAGCAAAAATCTACTCAATATCTATCTCTAACCTACACTAAACACAGTCCTTCAGTCTATCACAAATCTTCTCAATATTTGGCATAAACCTATCCTCAAATCTATACCAAACTCTATCCTCAAATTTATCCTCAAGCCTTAACACAGAGCTTGACTCAATCACAAATCAACTTTGCTAGATCTGCCCCAAACCTTAACTCGGCGTTTGAACAAATCAATCAATAAATTTTGCTCTCAAGTCTTCTCTAAGACTTGCCTCAAATCTGCTCAACAAGTCCTCACTAGAACTTCAACAAGTCTTCACCAAGACTTACCTCAAATGTACTCAACAAGTACTCACTAGAACTTGTCCAATCTACTCAACAAGTCTTCACCAAGACTTGCCTCAAATCTACATTGTAAGCTTCCACAAAAGCTTACTCAATTCAACTCAATCTATCATAGAAAACCTCTTCAATCACACAAACAATTTTCACACATAATATTGTTTTAATATCACAAAAACATATATAGAATGGTTAGAGACTCAATATGCTTCACACTCACAACAATGCTCAATCTCTATCAATATTTCTTACTTCACCACAGAAACATATGGAGAATTATTAGAGACTCAATATATTTCACACTCAATCACTTTAAATCTCTTTCTCAATCAACTCCACTCAACCAACCACTCAATTAAAGCTTAGTCAACAATGCTTATCAAACAAACCTCACATAACAATTATACTCATGATCTTTCATAAGATCCAGTTCAAGATAGTTCTCAACTTCACATAAATATGGTACTCATGATTTTTCACAAACCCTAATCAAGCATATAAAACCTTACTCAATATTTCCAAAAATGCTTATCAAACAAGGTTTCTAGTATCAAATTTCATTCCAAAAAATCCATATAAATCAACATGGATATCTCAAAACCAAAATCAACAATGCTTATCAAACAATCCTTTTCACTCCAACTTAGCATTCACAACATCCAACAATCACTCACAAAGAATATGTGCCCATACCTTTTGTTTGATGAATAATTGACCTCAAAACCTATCTCAATCACAATCACCCTCTTTGCCAATATCAAAGGTTAGATAGCAAAAACCTCTTCAAAACTCTCATTCAAATAATCCCTCAAAATATTTCACCATACAAAACATCAACTCTCAATTACACCTTATAATATCCACACTTCAAAATATAAGCCAACAATTTGTTTTAAAGGAAATAACCACAATAATCTTCTTTAAACACCTTATGTTTTTCCTCAAAATAATCAATACATCAAAAAAAAAAATTCCTTTTCAAATATTATAACTCCTATATCAATCACAATAAAATATTTAACTTTCAAAAACCTTATAACTCCCTCCTAGAAAAAATAAACATTCCACAATTAACCTTAGGAGCAAATTTAATTTTGAAAAATTAAATACTTTTTTCCCTCGATGGGATTCAATCCCACGTTGCGCTGCCACTAGCGCCCTAGTCATGGCTCAGCTGTCGGGTGAGCTAGGTGCTCACATTGAACTCCAAAAGTACCTCATGCACTTTGTATTGAACGTTGGACACCTAAACAAAAAACACCCATGCAAAAACTATCGTCGGGGTTTGATCGCGAGTCCTCCTACCTTGCCAAAGCCTTAAGTCACAATCACTTGCCACTAGCCCAACCACCTTGGTTGGTTATGAGGCTTAGAGCCTCTCTTGCCTTATCCCTTTGTTGGTATCAAATAAAATGAAAACATTTAACTTCTTCCTTGCATGCAAATCATGAAAATTGTAAGCTCTTTAGTAATTCGAACGAAGGTAAGTTTTAATTCACCAAAGGCACATGGTATTTATACCATTGTGTCATCTCCTTTACCACATCGGTCGATGGAGAATATATTCAGTGTCGGTGCTTATAAATTTAATTTTTTTCCTTATAACCCTAACCTTAGGGTTAATCAAATTAGATTATAATTTAATTAATAATAAAATTATTATAATTAATTTAATAATTATAATATTAATTAAATTAAATTATAATTTAATTTATAATGAAGTTATTATAATTAATTTAATTACTTTAGGTCTTACCATTAGACCTTTAATATTATCATAAAATATTATAATATTATTTTTCTTGGGTCTTCTTATTTCTCCTATAGACCTTACTTGACCACCTTGAATTTTATAATATTATTTCCCTTGCACTGCTTACTAAAACTGACTGTTGACATCCTTCCTCTTGCACTGCTCACTGAAACTAACTCTTGACATCAATGATAATAAATCTTTCTCATATTTCCAACATTGCTCACCTTTTTACAGCTTCAATACTTGACTAATATGTTTCCCAATACTATAACTTGGTGGCTTAAATGCTCCTTCAAGATGTACCTTTGAAATATGATCTTTAGAAACCACTAATGCTGCCCAAATTGCTACATTTTCTATCCTCAAATATAAAAAAAATCATATTGTAAAGCAGTAAATACCTTCACTAAAAATTTATCCTTGAATCCCAAAAATTTGGTAGGATCCTCCTCCAAATCACAGCTGATATATTCACTCAAGAACCCTTCAATTATGGCTCCCAAATCTCTTAGATTTAGCGGTTTTTCTATCTCCTTTTATTTTATGAATTCTGACTTCAAACTAGATCTCCTTCTCAAACAATCTTGTCAATATTTATATCTATTCCATACTACCTTGTGATTTGACAATCTTCTTGCTAAAACCTTCTTCTTTGGGCTTATCATCGAATGGCAATGATTTTTCCAATTCCTTAGCTATCACTAGCTTATTATTTGGTAATAATTTCTCCAATGAGTTCTTCTAGGAACTCCTTCAATTAGGCTCATTGACACCTCTCCAAGGTCTTCAATCTTGTAGCTTCAAAATCTTCAATGAGACCTTCCTTGGCCTCTTCAATCTTCAACTATGTAAGTTTCACAGTGTGATCTTCTCCTTGGATCTCCTAAATCTACTGCTATTGAAATATACAATAGAAATTTTGTTAGTTCTTCTTAATGCTCAATATTCCACTATGGAAGTTCTTAAATAGGGCCTTCAATGGATCTCTTCTTTAATGTGAAGTTTTCAGTCTTCAATAGAGATCACCAATCTCCAATATTTGTTAGGACTCTTCTCCTTGAGTCTCTTAAATCTTTAATGGGGTCTTATTTCTAGGACCTCCTTCCTAGATTTACAATCTTCAATGTGGCTTCCTTGGCCACTAGATATTCTCCTCAATCTTTCAACTAGGAGTCTTCAATCTGTAAATATCTCAATGGGACCTTTCTTCTTAGGTCTACAAATCTTCAATCCTTATTTTTTTGCAACAAAATAATAATCCCTACACAAATAAAGTAACATCGACCTTCAAGAAATGAAGATGGATTTCTTCTCATACTGTTGTAGGAAGCTTCCCATCTTTTGAGAGTTAAGTTTTTACAAGAAAAAATTAGATGATATTAACCCAATGGTTTTCTTGAAATTTTCTTTTCTCTCTCTCAATGAAATATTAGAAATTATAATACAATTTCTATGACTCTAAAGAAAAATAATCTTCACAAGTTGGATTGCCAATCAACTCTGCTAGATCTGACCCAAATCTTAACTCAAGGTTTGAACAAATCAATCAATCAATTTTGCTCTCAAGTCTTCTCTAAGACTTACCTCAAATCTGCATAAAAATTCCTCACTAGACTTCAACAAATCTTCACAAAGACTTATCTCAAATGTACTCAACAATTACTCACTAGAACTTGTCTAATATGCTCAACAAGTCTTCACCAAGACTTACCTCAAATTTGCATTGTAAGCTTCCACAAAATCTTACTCAACTCAACTCAATATATCATAGAAAACCTCTTCAATCACACAAACAAGTTTCACACATAATCTTGTTTTAATCTCACAAAAACATATAGAGAATGGTTAGAGACTCAATATGCTTCACACTCACAACAATGCTCAATCTCTTTCAATATTTCTTACTTCACCATAGAAACATATGGAGAATGGTTAGAGACTCAATATGTTTCACACTAAATCACTTTCAATCTCTTTCTCAAATTAGTAAGGAATAATTTGTTTCACAAAACTTGAATTATCACTTCAACACTTCCAATCAACTAAGCTCAATCAACTCCACTCAACCAATCACTCAATGAAATCTTAGTCAACAATGCTTATCAAACAAACCTCACATAACAATGATACTCAAGATATTTCACAAGCCCTAGTTCAATATAGTTCTCAACTTCACATAAAAATGGTATTCATGATTTTTCACAAACCCTAATCAAGCATATAAAAGCTTACTCAATATTTCCAAAAACACTTATCAAACAAGGTTTCTAGTATCAACTTTCATTCCAAAAAATCCACATCAATCAACATTGGATATCTCAAAACCAAACTCAAAAATGGTTATCAAACAATCCTTTTCACTCCAACTTAGCATTCACAACATCCAACAATCACTCACAAAGAATATGTGCCCATACCTTTTGTTTGATGAATAATTGACCTCCAAACCTATCTCAATCACAATCACACTCTTTTCCAATCTGAAATTTTAGATAGCAAAAACCTCTTCAAAACTCTCATTCAAATAATCCCTCAAAATATTTCACCATACAAAACATCAACTCTCAATTACACCTTATAATCTCCACACTTCAAAATATAAGCCAATAATTTGTTTTAAAGGAAATAACCACAATAATATTCTTTAAACACCTTATGTTTTTCCTCAAAATAATCAATACATCAAAAAAATTAATTTCCTTTTCAAACATTATAACTCCTATCTCAATCACAATAAAATATTTAAATTTCAAAAACCTTATAACTCCCTCCTAGCAAAAATAAACATGCCACATTAAATCTTAGGAGCAAATTTAATTTTGAAAAATTAAATACCTTTTTTCCCTCGATGGGATTCAATCCCACGTTGCGCCCACTAGTGCCCTAGCCATGGCTCAACTACCGGGTGAGCTAGGTGCTCACCTTGAACTCCAAAAGTGCCTCGTGCACTTTGTATTAAGCGTTGGACACCTAAAAAAAAACACCCATGCAAAAACTACCGTCGGGGTTTGATCGCGAGTCCTCCTACCTTGCCAAAGCCTTAAGTCACAATCACTTGCCACTATCCCAACCACCTTGGTTGGTTATGAGGCTTATAGCCTCTCTTGCCTTATCCCTTTGTTGGTGCCAAATAAAACAAAAATATTTAACTTCTTCCTTGCACGTAAATCGTGAAAATCGTAGGCTCTTTAGTAATTCGAACGAAGGTAAGTTTTAATTTACCAAAGGCACATGGTATTTATGCCATTGTGTCATCTCCTTTAGCACATCGATGGATGGAGAATATATTCGATTTCGATGCTTATAAATTTAATTTTTGCCCTTATAAACCTAACCTTAGGGTTAATCAAATTAGATTATAATTTGATTAATTATATTATAAAATTATTATAATTAATTTAATAACTATAAGGTTAATTAAATTAAATTATAAATTAATTTATAATGAATTTATTATAATTAATTTAATTACTTTAGGTCTTACCATTAGACCTTCAATATTATAATAAAATATTATAATATTATTTTTCTTGGGTCTTCTAATTTCTCCTATAGAACTTATCTGACCACCTTGAATTTTATAATATTATTTCCCTTGCACTGCTTACTGAAACTGACTGTTGACATCCTTCCTCTTGCACTGCTCATTGAAACTAACTCTTGACATCAATGACAATAAATCTTGCTCATATTTCCAGCATTGCTCACCTTTTTGCAGCTTCAATGCTTGACTAATATGTTGCCCAATACTATAACTTGGTGTCTTAAATGCTCCTTCAGAATGTACCTTTGAAATCTGATATTTAGCAATCACTAATGCTGCCCAAATTGCTACCTTCTATCCTCAAATCTAAAAAAAATCATATTGTAAAGCAGTAAATACCTTCACTAAAAATTTATCCTTGAATCCCAAAAAATTAGTAGGATACTCCTCAAAATCACAGCTGAGATGTTCACTCAAGAACCCTTCAATGATGGCCCTCAAATCTCTTAGATTTAGCGGTTTTTCTATCTCCTTTTGTTTGTTGAATTCTGACTTCAAACTAGATTTCCTTTTCAGACAATCTTGTCAATCTTGATATCTATTCCATACTACCTTGTGATTTGACAATATTCTTGTTAAAACCTTCTTCTTTGGGCTTATCATCGAATGGTGATGATTTTCCCAATTCCTTAGCTATCACTAGCTTATTCTTTGGTAGTAATTTCTCCAATGAGTTCTTCTAGGAACTCCTTCAATTAGGCTCACCAAGCCTTCTTCTTGTTTTTCCTTGACACCTCTCCAAGGTCTTCAATCTTGCAGCTTAAAAATATTCAATGAGACCTTCCTTGGCCTCTTCAATCTTCAACTATGGAAGTTTCATAGTGAGATCTTCTCCTTGGATCTCCTAAATCTGCTACTATTGAAATATACAATAGAAATTTTGTTAGTTCTTCTTAATGTTCAATCTTCCACTATGGAATTTCTTAAATAGGGCCTTAAATGGACCTCTTCTTCAATGTGAAGTTTTCAGTATTCAATAGAGATCACCAATCTCCAATATTTTCTTGGACTCTTCTCCTTGAGTCTCTTCAATCTTCAATGGGGTCTTCTTTCTAGGACCTCCTTCCTAGATTTTCAATCTTCAATGTGGCTTCCTTGGTCACTAGATCTTCTCCTCAATATTTCAACTAGGAGTCTTCAATCTGCAAATCTCTCAATGGGACCTTTCTTCTTAGGTCTCCAAATATTCAATCCTTATTTTTTTGCAACAAAATAATAATCCCTACACAAAGAAAGTAACATCGACCTTTAGGCAATGAATATGGAGTTCTTCTCATACTGTTGTAGGACGCTTCCCAACTTTTGAGAGTTAATTTTTTACAAGAAAAAATTAGATGATAATAACCCAATGGTTTTCTTGAAAATTTATTTTCTCTCTCTCAATGAAATATTAGAAATTATAATACAATTTCTATGACTCTAAAGAAAAATAATCTTCACAATTTGGATTGCCAATCAACTCTTCTAGATCTGCACCAAACCTTAACTCAAGGTTTGAACAAATCAATCAATCAATTTTTCTCTCAAGTATTCTCTAAGACTTGGCTCAAATCTGCTCAACAAGTCCTCACTAGAACTTCAACAATTCTTCACAAAGACTTACCTCAAATCTACTCAATAAGTACTCACTAGAACTTGTCCAATCTACCCAAAAATTCTTCACCAAGACTTACCTAAAATCTGCATTGTAAGCTTCCACAAAAGCTTACTCAGTTCAACTCAATCTATCGTAGAAAACCTCTTCGATCACACAAACAATTTTCACACATAATATTGTTTTAATATCACAAAAACATATATATAATGGTTAGAGACTCAATATGCTTCACACTCACAACAATGCTCAATCTCTGTCAATATTTCTTACTTCACCATGGAAACATATGGAGAATGATTAGAGACTCAATATATTTCACACTCAATCACTTTAAATCTCTTTCTCAAGTTAGTAAGGAATAATTTGTTTCACAAAACTTGAACTATCACTTCAACACTTCTGATCAACTAAGCTCAATCAGCTCCACTCAACCAATCACTCAATGAAAGCTTAGTCAACAATGCTTATCAAACAAACCTCACATAACAATGATACTCATGATCTTTCACAAGCCCTAGTTCAATATAGTTCTCAACTTCACATAAATATTGTACTCATGATTTTTCACAAACCCTAATCAAGCATATAAAACCTTACTCAATATTTCCAAAAATGCTTATCAAACAAGGTTTCTAGTATCAAATTTCATTCCAAAAAATCCACATCAATCAACATTGGATATCTCAAAACCAAACTCAACAATGCTTATCAAACAATCCTTTTCACTCCAACTTAGTATTCACAACATCCAACAATCACTCACAAAGAATATGTACCCATACTTTTTGTTTGATGAATAATTGACCTCAAAACCTATCTCAATCACAATCACCCTCTTTGCCAATCTCAAAGGTTAGATAGCAAAAACCTCTTCAAAACTCTCATTCAAATAATCCCTCAAAATATTTCACCATACAAAACATCAACTCTCAATTACACCTTATAATCTCCACACTTCAAAATATAAGCCAACAATTTATTTTAAAGGAAATAACCACAATAATATTCTTTAAACACCTTATGTTTTTCCTCAAAATATTTTTTTTTTTACTGGTTGAAAGGGTGTTGAAAGGTCCCTGAACCTTGTACAAGTATTTTTAACATGTTTTCCAAACCGACTGAAGAGGCCCAAGAGCTAAAGATCAAAGAAAAGGCAAAACACCACAATCAATACATCAAAAAAATTAATTTCCTTTTCAAACATTATAACTCCTATCTCAATCACAATAAAATATTTAAATTTCAAAAACCTTATAACTCCCTCCTAGAAAAAATAAACATGCCACATTAAATCTTAGGAGCAAATTTAATTTTGAAAAACTAAATACTTTTTTTCCCTCAATGGGATTCAATCCCATGTTGCGCTGCCACCAGTGCCCTAGCCGTGGCTCAACTACCGGGTGAGCTAGGTGCTCACCTTGAACTCCAAAAGTGCCTCGTGCACTTTGTATTGAGCGTTGGACACTTAAAAAAAAAACACTCATGCAAAAACTACCGTCGGGGTTTGATCGCGAGTCCTCCTACCTTGCCAAAGCCTTAAGTCACAATCACTTGCCACTAGCCCAACCACCTTCATTGGTTATGAGGCTTAGAGCCTATCTTGCCTTATCCCTTTGTTGGTGCCAAATAAAACAAAAATATTTAACTTCTTCCTTGCACATAAATCGTGAAAATCGTAGGCTCTTTAGTAATTCGAACGAAGGTAAGTTTTAATTCACCAAAGGCACATGGTATTTATACCATTTTTTCATCTCCTTTAGCACATCGGTGGATGGAGAATATATTCGATGTCGGTGCTTATAAATTAATTTTTGCCCTTATAAACCACCTTAGTTTTAATCAAATTAGATTATAATTTGATTAATAATAAAAAAATTATAATTAATTTAATAACTATAAGGTTAATTAAATTAAATTATAAATTAGTTTATAATGAAGTTATTATAATTAATTTAATTACTTTAGGTCTTACCATTAGACCTTTAATATTATAATAAAATATTATAATATTATTTTTCTTGGGTCTTCTTATTTCTCTTGTAGACCTTATCTGACCACCTTGAATTTTATAATATTATTTCCCTTGCACTGCTTACTAAAACTGACTGTTGACATCCTTCCTCTTGCACTGCTCACTGAAACTAACTCTTGACATCAATGACAATAAATCTTGCTCATATTTCCAGCATTGCTCACCTTTTTGCAGCTTCAATACTTGACTAATATGTTTTCCAATACTATAACTTGGTGGCTTAAATGCTCCTTCAAGATGTACCTTTGAAATCTGATCTTTAGCAACCACTAATGCTGCCCAAATTGCTACCTTTTCTATCCTCAAATATAAAAAAATCATATTGTAAAGCATTCAATACCTTCACTGAAAATTTATCCTTGAATCCCACAAAAATGGTAGGATCCTCCTCCAAATCACAGCTGAGATTTTCACTCAAGAACCCTTCAATGATGGCCCCCAAATCTCTTAGATTTAGCAGTTTTTCTATCTCCTTTTCTTTGCTGAATTCTAAATTCAAACTAGATCTCCTTCTCAGAAAATCTTGTCAATCTTGATATCTATTCCATACTACCTTGTGATTTGACAATCTTCTTGCTAAAACCTTCTTCTTTGGGCTTATCATCGAATGGTGATGATTTTCCCAATTCCTTAGCTATCACTAGTTTATTATTTTGTAGTAATTTCTCCAATGAGTTCTTCTAGGAACTCCTTCAATGAGGCTCACCAAGCCTTCTTGTTTCTCCTTGAGACCTCTCCAAGGTATTCAATCTTACAACTTCAAAATATTCAATGAGACCTTCCTTGGCCTCTTCAATATTCAACTATGGAAGTTTCATAGTGAGATATTCTCCTTGGATATCCTAAATATACTGCTATTGAAATCTACAATAGAAATTTTGTTAGTTCTTAATGTTCAATATTCCACTATGGAAGTTCTTAAATAGGGCCTTCAATGGACCTCTTCTTCAATGTGAATTTTTCAGTCTTCAATAGAGATCACCAATCTTCAATATTTGCTAGGACTCTTCTCCTTGAGTCTCTTCAATCTTCAATGGGCTCTTCTTTCTAGGACCTCCATCCTAGATTTACAATCTTCGATGTGGTTTCCTTTGCCACTAGATCTTCTCCTCAATATTTCTACTAGGAGTCGTCAATATGCAAATATCTCAATGGGACCTTTCTTCTTAGGTCTCCAAATATTCAATCCTTATTTTTTTGTAAAAAAAAAATAATCCCTATATAAAGAAAGTAACATCGACCTTCAGGTAATGAAGATGGAGTTCTTCTCCTACTGTTGTAGGAAGCTTCCCAACTTTTGAGAGTTAATTTTTTAGATGATAGTAACCCAATGGTTTTCTTGAAAATTTATTTTCTCTCTCTCAATGAAATATTAGAAATTATAATAAAAATTTTGACTCTAAAGAAAAATAATCTTCACAAGTTGGATTTCCAATCTAGTTTATGTAATACTGAGTTCTAGTCTTCACAAGTTATTACAACTCTGTGGAAAAACTCTAGCTAAATCAATCATGTGGATTTCTCTACTTTCTATTCTTCTACCTAGAGATACTTCTATCAAAAATCTATTGTGATAGTATTTGCATGCAGTGGTGTACTACGGCTTATCCGGTTTTCAAATACTTAACAATAGCAATTGTTATCACTTTGTGATTTGATTTGATCCACTGTGGCTCTAATATCATTGTTAGCTTTTAGATCCTTAAACTTAAAGAAAATGTGATCACAAGTATAAAAATGAGCATTCAATATTATAACTATGATAAAGTAAACTTAACATGCATGAAAATATGATAGAAAAAAATATACAAAGCTATAGAAATGCTCATATAAGAAAGCTCACAAAAATTGTAATGCTCCTCTCATGGATTTTACAACTCCTCCATGATATCAAAATGGAGCTACATTGTGACTACCACTACTAAAACCTATGTGTAGACACCAAAATCCAGCCACTTGTAAGTCATCTATACCTTCCTGTCAGCCACGTGTCAGTCATCCACCTTCCCGCCATTATTTGGCCCAAATCCACACCTTCCCGCCATTATTTGGCCCAATTTCACCTTTTCCCGCCATTATTTGGCCCAATTTCACCTTTCCCGCCATTTTTCATTCCCAAATTTATTTAAATTAATATTTATATATATATTTTAATATATATATATAAAGATACTTTAAGTGATTTAATCTGAGCCGTCCATCCTTCATTTAATCTCATCCGTCCATCCATCTTAATCCGTTTCACAACCTAGATTTATTCTCTACCCTTGGATCCACTTTAATCTTAGCCACACGTTCAAAGTGTCATTAAAACCCTAAAGTGTGCCCTAAGAGTAGATTATAAATTGAGTCACCTTGATGGCTCAAACCCTATGTCTTTTCCTATCTCTTTTATGCTACTTCTATCTTGGCTATCTTTGCTATCTTTGCTATCTTTTGGACCTATCTCTTCTATTTCATCTATCTCTTCAGCCATCCATCGTCGCCCCTTTTTGCCGCATCCATCGCCGCATCCGTCGCCAACTTCACCGCCATCTCTTCTGCAGTACTCTATAGAATTCCCCATTCTTGTCACAAGTGCCCACGGAAGTTTACCCGTAGCCACAGACTCAGACCGGCGTCTGAAACCTTGATCCAGAAGCACGCGGGTGTTCAGCGAGTGCACCAGGGCACCTTCTGCAGCCGATTTGACAGCCACATTACTTCCAGATGCCGCCTGGTCTAGCCGCGTTAACAGAGGACAGGTATAAATCAGTTTAAAGCAAGTAACTTCTTTTCTTTTATTAATCTATTGTTGAACTCCTACATTCTATTTTTCTAGGGTTTAAATTTTTTCTGAGGGCTCACACAATGGAGCCCTCTTATTAATTTCTAACTCCTTGATAGTGTTAATGTGTGCAAGATTTTAATGGCAGATCTGGTGTGTTGATAGCAGTTGTTTAAGCTGGAGTGGTCCGAGCCAAAGGATACAACAAAACCCACTCACTTTGTTGGGATTAAGGATACATCTTCGGAAACGCCACCACTTTATGCCAGCTAGGGTTTCGGAGAACCCTAGCACAAACTATAATTTGTGTATCACAAAAAGGGTTACATGCCCTGTTGTACTCAAAAGGAGTTTTTAAACTCCACTGATTAATAAAAATTGTTTGTTTTGTGCAACTTTCCTGTATTCCATTATTGTGGTTTTATTTCTGTTTGGCGTTGTATTTTTAATCTACAAATGGCAATCACAGTGGGACCCCCTAGGGTTTCATGTTTTTAATACTTGCTCTATTGATCTATTCCCGTTTTCTATTTTTATTTTGCAGGTTCCAGAAATCATGAAATTCACTGTTCCAGCGAACTAGGGTTTCTGAGGAGTTTGCAGAAAAAGCAGTAGACGCAGAGCGGCGTCTGGAAGTCCGATCCGAAACGCAGAGGGGCGTTTCAGCCTGCACAGACTCCCTTGGGCGTTTGAAGGCAGTTTCACAGAGAAAGCGTAGGCTTCCGAGTAAGTGCGTTTTTTTTTTCTTTGTTAAACTGTACTTTTTACTTTTTTTGGTTTTTCTGTTGTATTCTATTTCTTTTTCAGATCATTACTTTAAAATGAACAAAAACTAAGTAATCTGGAAAAGAACAGTTATTTTTAGTTACATTTTTTTTTTTTACATTGCATTATTGGTTGCATAAAAAAAAAAAAAAAATTTGCATACCTAGCTGCATATTAGAATAGCTACGAATTATCTGTTTTAGTCATCTAAGTAGGACTATTGATTGGATGTCAATAGTACTCCTGCCATTGGGTGATTCCAGGCAGAGAAGTGGACGAACCTTCCGGTTGCTCCTTTGATATCTGATATCATTGGTAGGCAGGGGGTTTTAAATGGTGTACTCCACTTCTTCAGAGGAAATGGCATGTTTTTAGTAGCCTCTTGCTTAGATCATTAGAACTTTTGATTTATAGCTTTGTATGTATACATTAGACAACTAAAAAACTTAAAATAAAATTCACTGCATTTCATATCGCATTTAAAACAGTAATATCTGGATTTCATCACCAGGTATTGCTTGAAGTTTAGTGATGGTGGAATTCATCTCCATCCATTAAAATTTTGCCTTAGACACCATAGGTCACCCCCAAGCAAACTTGCTGGATTTCATCACCAGTAAGAATCTCGTTGTCCTTTCCTAGCCATAGTTTTTACCTTTTTTGTGAATAATTCAAGATTAGATCACATGCAAAACTCATAAACCGGACACTTAAAATTTACTGCAGATTAAGATCAGAAAATAATTAATTAACCGCAGGTAAGACATATTGGTTGAAACCTAGGTTGTGACTGTTTTCTGATAATTTTTTTAGTGTAAATTTATCATTTAAGTTTTGCATTCTTCTTTTCTGAATTTGTTTAGATTTATTGCTTCATGGTCTTAACAAGGAATCAATCTAAAATGTTAAATATAAATAATCAAATGGGTAATTCACAGAACATCCCCACCACCAACATAGCCACTTATCCTAGTGAATTTTAGGCAGGTTTGCCTACAGGTCTTTCACGTCCTTCTATCGTCTATCACATGGCCATGCCCATGGAGGAAGACAATTCTTGTCATATTACCCACATTGATATGGCCCAAGTGCAAACTCACTTAAGAAATGGCACTGGCTATGTCCTTGAGCCAATCCAAGATTCCCCTATGCAAGATTTTATTTTTTAGCAGGATATTGCATCAACCATACCCGCTGGTTTCACTCAGGTCTACACTAACCCTTTTTTTGAGGCTAATGTTGTATCTGCTCAGCCGGCTTCATCTCCAACATCTTCCCAGATGCTCAATTGTCCTCATTTGGAGACAAATGTAGTGTCTTCCCGACCACTTTCTCCTCCATTTACCCGGGTGTACACCAATTCTCTCTATGAGGCTGGTGGAACCTCCTCTAGCCATGACCAATTTCAACACTCTTCTTCCCAAACCATTTATGGTTTCACCCTACCTGGGGCATAGTCTACTGTTTCTTCCCAGGTACCGCCTACTTCAACCACCTTCATTGCCCCTGCTATGCAGTCTTCTGTGACTACCATGGCAGCCTGCCCTCCACCTTCATCCAATCATCCCACCTCCCTTGGGTTAGAGATTAATAAGGTTAGGGAGTACCTCGACAAGTTGCTTCAGCAACAATAGCAACAAAATGCTCAACCACCTATCGTAGTAAATCCTACACCTCAACCAATTTCTACCCAGCCAGCTTTTCTTAGCTCAGGCCCCACCTGGGTACCCCAATCTTCGGTGGTGTCCATTCCTACCCCACCTTTCTCCCAACCTAGTCCAGTTCATCATTCAAACCAATCACCTTCTTTTTGGTATCATCCATACCAACAACCTGTCCATTCCACACTGCCTAATCCAGGCAATTTCATCCAATCTCATCATTTTTCAACTCCTCCATTGCATCCTCATAATCATCAAACAAGTCAAAATTTTCATGAATATTATCGACTCCATGCGATACAACAACAGATTGACAACCTTATGCTCAACATGCCTGGCTCATCTAGTCAGAAATCTATGCTAAGGTCATTGATCAATCAACCAATTCATCCTTCGGTACCTTCACCGCCATATCCGACTGATTTCACATTACCGAAGTTTGACAAATTTCGAGGAACTGAGGATCCTCATGAACATGTGAGCTTATTCATGCATGCCTGCTTTAGAATCCAAAATAATGACGCTCTTATGCTCAGAAATTTTCCTCAGACATTAGGGGGAGATGTTGTACAATGGTACAATCATTTAGCTCACCATAGCATTTATGCTTACGAACAATTGATTAATTTGTTTTTAGAACGATTCTCCCTAAATGTTCAAAAGAGAGTCTCATTAGCTGACTTATACAAGCTCAAGCAACATGACGATGAGACTGTTTATGACTTTGGAAACCGTTGGAGGGCTATCATTAATAAACTGCCATTCTCCCTACCAATGGAGGAGTTAACCAAAATGTTTACCCGCAGTTGTCTAAAACCTATCTCTTGGTTACTCCAATTACAACAATACAGGACTTTTGAAGAGGCTTTGGCCCAAGAAATTATCATAGACGACATTAAAGTCCAAGAGGGTGTTTTAAAACCTCGTAGAAAATAATGGCAACAAAAGGGCCAACAACGAAATAATAATTATGGCCAAAATAAACAAACACAGATTAGTACAGCCTCAAATGTTAACCAAGTTAATCAAGTGGTGGCGAGTCATCCCGTAATGGCTCAACAACAACAAGTAATGCAAAGTCAACCGCAACCAATTGATTATCATGCGGTACCCGCCCCTACTCAACCAGCTCCCAATACTGGGCCAACCATGGAAACTCAACCTTGGCAAAACAATCGTCCCAAGCGACAGTTCACACCTTTAGATGAACCATATGCGGTCATATTCAAAAAGTTATATAGCACAAATCAGTTAACTTTACCTGAGTTTAAACCTTTAGACCCATATAGAAGGGGAAAGTATTACAAGGAGTACCTATTTTGTCCTTATCATAGGCAAAATGGGCACGATATCAATAATTTTATAGCTTTCAAACATGTGATCCAAGATCTTATTGAGATTGGAGCCATTAAATTGGATAGCCCCTTAGCCCAACAAAATCAAAATCTTGGTATATTTCAAACACCCCTTCCACATCGGGAGGAAGCTCCAACAACTTCAGGGGGAGTAACTCAGGTAACTCCTCCTAATCAAGTCAACCATGTACAAAAATACCAAGGTTTTGTGGGTACTATTAACATAGTAACCCGGGGTCAAAGGGCGAACCAACCAAATCAGGCTGAACCACAGCCACCTGTACAAACCCCCAATCCACCTCAGGTAATAGTGACCCAACGACATGCTAGTACTTCTCAACAACCGCTAAATCATGCTACTCAACGCCAATGACCCATCATGTCATTGAATAGCCGGTTAACTACCAGTTTAAAAATGGCTTCTGCCAAGTTATCGATCTATGACCTCATTCAAAAATCTCCCCCGCATAGAGAGGCATTAATGGAAATATTAAAGTCAATCGAGATTCAAACTCAAGATACTAATGCCTTCAACAACTTTGTGGGGAGTATTCAAACATGCATGGAGCCCTCCATCACTTTCTATGATTTTGAAATCAAACCTTTGTCAACAGAAAGTATAGATCCTCCACTGCATATCATGGGAAAGATCGATCACAAGCCATTCAAGAGAGTCTTAATTGACACCGGTTCCTCAATCAATATCATTACAACATCAGCGTTGAGTCATCTAAAGCTGTCGCCATCCCTTATCACAAAGTCGACTTTTACTCTTAAAGCATTCAATGATGCTTTATCTTCCACGGTTGGCACGGTTATCTTGCCCATTGAGGTAGGGGCCCAAACTTTGCATACCTTGTTTCACATCTTGGAAGGGACCATGGCATACAATGTATTGCTTGGACGGCCTTGGCTTAGGGAGATGAGATGTGTCCCTTCTATACTGCATCAATGTCTCGAAGTATGTATATGAGGGACGGAGTTCATTGTGTACCTACTGACATTGAACCCTTCAAACATTGCAACTATGTCTCAAATCCTTATGAGATTGTGTTGCCATCCACTCATCTTTTCTTGACCCCATCTACTTCTTCTATACCATATTCTTCTAAAGCTCCCATTCCTGAGGAGCCACCCATCATATCGCAACCATCTTCATCTTCCGCTATTCCATCTCATTCACAACTTTCTTCATCTCCTAATCTTCCTTCTTCATCAGTGACCACATGCACATGTGGCCATGACCAATCATCTCTTTTCACGTCATTACCCCCTTCTTCTATACCTTCTTCAACATCACCTATTATTCCTCCATCTTCCCAACCATCACCAGCTGATGTTTCACAAGTTAGTGAAGCATCAACCCAACCAAATCCTTCCAATTCTTCTATCCCACATTCTTCTATTCCATCATCTAGTCTTTCTCCCTCCCAAGTCAAGGTCTATCTCACTGATGCAGGTATTGGTGAGTATGCCATTCAAGAGGTCCACATCACACCGTTCAATGTGCAAACAGTTAAATATTTTGGTCGTCCACATGACCAACATTTATCCATTGGATCGGTTTATAACATGGGTTTTATGCCAAATTCCATTAATTTTGTATATGGGGGAATAGAGTCATCTTCTAGTCCTACCACCATACTAGAACCTAAGCATCCAGTCCCTGCCAATATCAAAATGATGGAGGGTTTTCCCTCTTGCTATTTCCACAGACATAATTGGCAGCAATTTGGCCTAGGTCGATACGAACAAGGGGTAACTGAACACATCGATATGCCATATCAGAGACCCATAGAGCATTTTGGTCTGGGCTACCAACCACTTCCATCCCTTTCTTATTTTGAACAAGCTTTTCAAAGCATTAATCTTAATTCATAAGAAGAAATCCTCCACCCCGACGAATCCGAAGATGAAGCCTATGAAGAATTTGACGTCATGTCAAATGGTGATGAATTTGAAGAAGAGTCGACGCCCATTGTTCCCCTCATTAAACAAGACAATTTTTATCTCCAATTGTTCCCTCTCCAAGAGGCCATCTTTCGCTTGCTTCTTCCACAAGAACGAGGTGAACCACCCCCTCCACCACATCCATAAGCCATAATCCAAACCTGTATTATATGTATATACTAAAATAGTGGTTTTCACCACTACCAAAAAAAAAAAAAATCAAAAAATTTCCAAAAAAAAAAAAAATCAAAATATATAAAAATACTTTATTGCTTTATGTATGTGTGTAATAGTGGTTTTCACCACTACAAAAAAAAAAAAAAAACTCAAACTACAAAAAAAAAAAAAACTCAAAAAAAAAAAAAAAACTGAAAAACTATGTTGTTTTGCATCTCAGGTCTTCCGAGGTCTTCACCGGTTTTCCCTTCCATTCCGCCCATCCTTTCTTCCATAATTCGACAATGAATTTCGAAGACTTATTCACACCACTCCATAATCCATATGATCCGGATAAGCCAATCCTGATCAACCCAAGCCTGATTGGCATGGATCGGATTTCATCCCCTCCATCTATTTCAGAATTCATCCTTTATGAGGAATTGTTAAGGGCTTCCGTCAACTACATTCCTCCTTCACCTCCACATTCACCTTCATATTCTAAGCCAGAGGTCTTCCAGGCAGACATAGACGAGAGCAAGGCACAGGAGCTTGATGACATTTTAGATGACATAAATCTAATCCCTACTCCCCATCAGCTTGAGGAAGGTTCCCACATGTCTATTGAAGAAACTATCGATGTAGACCTTAGTCCAGACCAAGATGGCACCCAAATTGTGAAACTGGCTAAAATTCTATCATCAGAGGAACAAGAGCAAATGATTGCTCTACTCAAGCGGAAGAAGGAGATATTTGCATGGTCTTACAAAGACATGCCAGGCCTAGACCCTAATTTGGTTGTCCATAACCTCACCTTACAAAAAGATGCTAAACCTGTCAAACAGAAACTTAGGAAAATGCATCCTACCGTGGCCCTCATAGTTAAATCGGAGATTCAAAAACTTATGGATGTTAAATTTGTCGTCTCGATTGATTATCCTGAGTGGCTTTCTAACATGGTACCCGTTCGCAAGCCTAACGGGGGGATACGTGTTTGCACCGATTTTCGAGATCTAAATAAAGCGTGTCCTAAGGATGACTTTCCTCTTCCAAAAATTGATACTCTTGTCGACACCTGCGCTGGTCATGAAATGCTTTCATTCATAGATGGATTTTCAGGATACAACCAGATTCGAATAAACCCTGAAGATCAACACAAAACAACATTTACCACACCTTGGGGAACTTTTTGTTACAGGGTGATGCCCTTTGGCCTTAAGAACGCAGGTGCAACCTATCAACGAGCCATGACTTATATTTTCCACGATTATATGCATAATATTATCGAAGATTATGTGGATGATTTATTGGCAAAATCTAAAACTCGACAAGAGCATTTTGATGTATTGGAAAAAGTTTTTGATAGACTTCTAGAGCATAAAGTAAGGTTGAACCCTAAGAAATGTGTCTTTGGTGTTACCTCGGGAAAACTCCTAGGTTTTATTATCTCTAAACGAGGTATTGAGGTGGACCCAAACAAGGTCAAAGCCATTATGGAAATGTGTCCCCCAACTAATTTGAAGGAGTTGCGTAGTTTGCAAGGAAAGATTAATTCAATCCGTTGCTTTATTGCACAACTTTCTGATAAATGTAGGCCATTCTGCCACCTACTACAAAAGGGGGTACAATTTTCATGGACGAGATGAGTGTCGGAAAGCCTTTGATGACATCAAGCAAGATTTAGCGTCTCCACCGGTCTTAGCTCCGCCTCGTCCAGGGGTCCCTTTCAATCTTTATATCTCAGCAACGGACTTTGCCTTAGGGACAATGCTTGCACAAAAGAATGAACAAAATCATGAGCAAGCTGTCTATTATATTAGTCAAACATTGGTAAGCTATGAAACCTGATATGCTTATGTGGAAAAGTTGTGCTTAGAAGTGGTTTTTGCCACTAAGAAACTTCGTCATTATATGCTTAGCCATACAACATATGTCATAGCTAGAGAAAACCCTCTGCGTTATATGATGTCTCGCACTTATAATAACACTCGTACCGCTAAATGGATAATGTTGCTTACCGAATTCGATCTTCAATTCATTAGCCAAAAATCCGTTAAAGGTCAAGTTATAGCCGATCAACTTGCGGAAGCTCCACTACCTAGTGATCATCCTTTGATTATTGAGCTCCCAGATGATTCGGTATTTGCTATCACTGAACAAGAAGAGGACATCATTCCGGAGGAAGATGTTGACATCACGCTATTCTTTGATGGCTCTAAGTGCATGAAAGGTCAAGGTGTTGGAGTTGTGTTTCATACACCTCAAGGGATTCCCATCCCTTTATCATTCAAACTAGACTTCCAATGCACCAATAATACAACAGAGTATGAAGCCTTAATTTTAGGTCTTCAATCAGCCATAGCTATGAGCATTAAGCATATTCGGATATTTGGGGATTCTCAACTCGTGGTTAAACAAATTACAGGAGAATACCAAGCCAAATAACCTACCATTAAGCTTTATCATGATGTAGCAATGAAGTTGCTCTCTAAGTTTGATTGGTATGAGATCACTAGTTTGCCTCGTTCGACTAATAGATTTGCGGATGCCATGGCCTCTCTTGGATCACTGTTTCCAAAGGACTCCCTTGGAGAGGTACAGCCCCTAATCATTTCCACAATCTCTAAGTCTGCAATTGTTCGTTCTGATTCTAAGGATAAAAAAGATGTTTGCTTTATCCATTCGGATCCATATGAGCCTTGGTCTAGTGATATAGTAGCCTTTCTCAAGTTTGGAACACTCCCATCTGATTTGTCTCGAACTGCCCGTCGCTATTTTAAGCAAAAGGCAGCTCGTTTTGTTCTTTTGGGGGATGTGTTGTATAAACGTGGATATGATGGAGTACTCTTCCGCTGTCTAGAAGCAGGTGAAACACATAGAGCTATTGCTGAAGCCCATGATGGTACTTGTGGTGGTCATTTTAGTGGAATGGCCATTGCGAAGTGTATTTTACGTATGGGGTATTATTGGCCCACTATGGAACAAGATTGTTGCAAATATGTTAAACAATGTAAAAAGTGTCAAGAACACGCTGATTTAGGTAAGCTAATAAAATTTTAAATATTCTTTTATTCTTTGGTCTTCAAAGTTGTGCTTTAGTCTTGAAAGAGAGTTGCGTCTGATCCAGCTTTTCAGGTGTCTTAAGTTTTTGTGCTGCATTGTGTCTTCACACAAAGCGACTCAAAAGGGGCATCTGTAGACACCAAAATCCAGCCACTTGTAAGTCATCTATACCTTCCTGTCAGCCACGTTTCAGTCATCCACCTTCCCGCCATTATTTGGCCCAAATCCACACCTTCCTGCCATTATTTGGCCCAATTTCACCTTTTCCCGCCATTATTTGGCCCAATTGCACCTTTCCCGCCATTTTTCATTCCCAAATTTATTTAAATTAATATTTATATATATATTTTAATATTTTAATATATTTTAATATATATATAAAGATACTTTAAGTGATTTAATCTGAGCCGTCCATCCTTCATTTAATCTCATCCGTCCATCCATCTTAATCCGTTTCACAACCTAGATTTATTCTCTACCCTTGGATCCACTTTAATCTTAGCCACACGTTCAAAGTGTCGTTAAAACCCTAAAGTGTGCCCTAAGAGTAGATTATAAATTGAGTCACCTTGATGGCTCAAACCCTATGTCTTTTCCTATCTCTTTTATGTTACTTCTATCTTGGCTATCTTTGCTATCTTTGCTATCTTTTGGACCTATCTCTTCTATTTCATCTATCTCTTCAGCCATCCATCGTCGCCCCTTTTTTTCGCATCCATCACCGCATCCGTCGCCAACTTCACTGCCATCTCTTCTGCAGTACTCTATAGAATTCCCCATTCTTGTCACAAGTGCCCACGGGCGTTTACCCGCAGCCACAGACTCAGACCGGCGTCTAAAACCTTGATCCAGAAGCACGCGGGCGTTCAGCGAGTGCACCAGGGCACCTTCTGCAGCCGATTTGACAGCCACATTACTTCCAGATGCCGCCTGGTCTAGCCGCGTTAACAGAGGACAGGTATAAATCAGTTTAAAGCAAGTAACTTCTTTTCTTTTATTAATATGTTGTTGAACTCATGCATTCTATTTTTCTAGGGTTTTAAATTGTTTCTGAGGGCTCACACAATGGAGCCCTCTTATTAATTTCTAACTCCTTGATAGTGTTAATGTGTGCAGGATTTTAATGGTAGATCTGGTGTGTTGATAGCAATTGTTTAAGCTGGAGTGGTCCGAGCCAAAGGATACAACAAAACCCACTCACTTTGTTGGGATTAAGGATACGTCTTCGGAAACGCCACCACTTTATGCCAGCTAGGGTTTCGGAAAACCCTAGCACAAATTGTAATCTTGTATCACGAAAAGGGTTACAGGCCCTGTTGTACTCAAAAGGAGTTTCTAAACTCCATTGATAAATAAAAATCGTTTATTTTGTACAACTGTGTTCTGCATTACTTTTTATCGTGATTTCTTTATCTTTTGTTTGGTGTTGTATTTTTAATCTACACTATGCACTCCAAAACTCCCTCTCAAACACTCACAATGAGGACTTTATATATAAATATAGATTCCTTGCCTCTCACTCAATCCTAAGACTGATGTACATGTGGACTACATGCACATTTACATCATTGCACATTCTAACACTTGTGCATTTATTAAATTACTCTAATAAACTATTTATCTCCTAATATAATCATAATCTAAATATATACCCATGAAGTTACATTAGTAAAGAACCAAATGATGTAATATATTCCAACAATAAACTCACTTAGGCCTATCTAGTTTTACATCATACAATGATGGCCTTGGCCATGAATGAAATTACACTTTCAACACCCCATACTAATATGAGTTGATGGGCTAAGGGGAGAAGACATTAGTGATAGCAATATCTCCCTCCTCCTATAATGGATGACATATTGGGTCTTTGTATTTGATGTAGACTCATATGAATCCCCCTCATCATCTAAAATCTGCCACTACAAAAACACTTCTTGCACAAGAGTCTCCTTAGGCTAGATCATATTCATCATTGCCACTATTATATACTCATGCACACATCCAAAAAATACTCCTACTAGGATTCAAATGAATAAGAAAATTTATTATGACCACCCTCTCTAAGGATATGTTACGTCAAGCTCTTGCAGTTGCATAAGGTATGACTTGAAGTCATAGATTTTTCTTTTATAGCATACATCACCTTGTTTGAATACTTCCACTTGACCTTAGGTCACCTAATTTTCTACTTAAAATAATAGCTATAACAAACTCCCAAGAGTACATGGACAAGAAATAGCACAAGAAAGAGATCATGAGTGATTAGATCTTAATGGATAAGCTTAATTAATAACCCAAAGTAGGAAGAGGTATTAACTAAAACACACCTAAATCCTTGTCTTGTATACCTCCAAAAAACTCAAAATCTACTACAACTATCACAAATCCAACTGCATCTTCCAAAGAAGTGGACTAAATATTTTGATTGCATAGAACATGTTAAATCTACCCTTTAAAAATAGGGCAATAGGGATTGAGGATTATTCCATATATTTTATCCCTTAATACTATATTAGGTCCTTAAAAAAAATTCATTAATACATAAAGCTTGAAAATCCATGCTATTTGAAAAATAGTTTCAAAATTATTTCACATGCAAAGATTATGGCCTCCAGAATTTTTTCCCATATACCCACAAAAATAAAAAATTAAATCCTCAAACCTAAGAAATACCATTCCAAATTGCAATGTTTCATGTTTCATGTTTCATCTACTTTTTTTTTAGTGACAACCCCTCATTCTATGACACCTAGTTGCCATTGGTTCACTAAAGATCATATACATGTCCTCTTCTGATAGGTTGAAAGCATATATGTGTGTGTGTGTGTGTGTGTGTGTGTGTGTGTGTGTGTGTGTGTGTGTGTGTGTGTTTTCACACATGTATACACACACATATATATATACATGTATATATACACATATATATAATATATAAAGGGTATAATATGGCACTTTGATGTGCCATATTGGAATTCAAATTAGCTAACATAAATTTTCTGTCAAAATGAGATAAGACCAACATGTCAACTAGTATGTCCACCTTGTACATTGAGAGATAAACACATCTTTTGCTATTGAACTCTCTACTCAATTGGAAAAAATATAAAGGAATCAAACAGGATGCTTCCCACTCTATATTGAACCTCAGACCTTTGTTCTACCAATGTCATAGTAATAATTAGCTAGTCATCTAAGCACAAATTGCCATGCAAAAAACAACCCCATACCCCCTTGAAATCCATGGATCACACTACCCAATGAGGTAAAATCCATTCCTATCACGTATTAAGTTATTTTTTTAATGATTTTTCTTTTTATTCCAACAATAAATATGTGTCATTGTGTTTTGAACCTTGAACCATTATATTTTCTACCATAAAATATCCTCACCTAGTCATATGAGTGTAATCATGCTATGTTTACTAAGATGCATATCTATCTTGATAAAGACCCAACATGACTGCAAAGGTGTTTGAATTTTCATAAGAAGGAAGCATGCACAATATAAATCAAAGGAGAGTGTAGAAAAAAGTACACACAAATGAGTAGGAAATTTAAATTTAAATATTGTGGTGCCTTTTTCCGTTTGAAAACATGTTTTTCCCTTCTCTTGCTCAAATGAAAATAAATGGCACTAAAAATAAAATTAATTTGCAAGTAGAAAATTAGATTTACCTTGTTAAAAATAAAGTAGCTAGGTTATTTAAGGAATTCTTAGAAACATTGTAACAACCTAACTAAAACCAACCTACTCAAGAGAAGAATTTTTTTCCTTTTGTTAATGTTCAATAGGGGTCCACTTTTCCCTACCTTGTATAAGTTCATCTACGTAGGAGTACTAAGCATAACATCAATAAGCCATCTATCTCATCACCAAAATGAGCTAGCTTATCCATATTAGCCTTTCAAGAGGATACGCTTATCCCTATACCATACGTAAGTCCATCTACATAGGTGTACTAAGCGTATTACAGATAGGCCATCTTTCTCTCTCTCACTCAATAATTTTGTCTAAACTATTAGATCATAAGCAAGATTATGATGATTAACAAGGAAATATAAATACCATTCACATGTATTACTTAATAGATCCTTAACCATGATCATCCTTCGTTAAATTGAAGAAATAAGTACATAAAAAGCTAACTCTAAGAGCATTAAGAAACAAGATCATAAATGGACAATAATCATCACACATATAAGAAAAATTATATATCCTGATAACTCTTATGGGGAATAAACCTAGCCCTTGAAATGTTGTCTTTCATTTCATTAATTTAATTGCCTTTGATATAATCATACGAAGGGAATCCCATAATCCCTTTTGATACATACATCAAAGTAAGAACATAGGAACCACATCATTCCTATGCATCCAAATGCATGAATATTTTCTTTAATTCATATTACTTTTCTTCTTTTTTTAGTAAAAAACCCCTTGCGGGGCCGCCTTGGTCTAAGAGACCACAAACAGGGGGTTCTACTGTTAGAGTAATATTCCATTACTTGGGATATTTACCATTTACTCCACTAGGTAAAAGTGTATTTACTATTTACTTTTACCTTCTAGATATTAATTTTCTAATCCTAGGTTAATATCTAAATATCCTAGGTTAGTGGTTAAGTTAGAATTCTCTCCTAGGTTAGTAGTTAGTCACATGCAACTCCCTATTCTAATGTTAGAGGGTAGTTAGCGTTATTTGCTACTATCTTGTTAAATGTTCTATTTTATCTCCTATTTAAACCTAGACTCTCTATAGTCTAAGGTAATGATAAATCATATTATTTTGCGACTCCATTTGTCAACATTGGCATCAGAGCCAACTACGTTGGGGCTGGATCAAAGTTTTTTTTTGCCACCACACTCCAAGCGAGCATGGCGGCTGGCGGACACGAAGGGTAATCCCTGGCCAGGTCCAAGCGACCTGCCAGGGCCTAGGCATGCCCGATTCAACTGGCCAGGTCAGATCGACCTGCCAATCGTGGGCGGGCCTACGGGCCACCATGGCGATCACCATCGTGGACGTGTCGATCATCCTAAGCCTACCTAGGCTAGGCGATCGACCATCCTAGCGGTCGATCGACCGAGCCCGTAGTCGATAGCCACGTGCTATCGACCGACTTCACGGGAGCAACAGCCCGTTGTCGACAGTCCAAGCGGGCGATCGGCCCCGTGGGCGAAGGCCTTGAGGCGCAGTCGCCTCGGCCCCCATGTAGGAAGCCACGGCCCACAGAGCCACGTGGGCCTAGGAGCCACGTGGCTTCCTAACAGCTTGGGAGAGCCGAGAGGGCAGGAGCACCCTCCCCCTCCTAGCTGGACAACTGCACGGGACCAGACCACCTCGGGATCCACGAGGGCAGGAGGCCCTCCGATCCCTGAGATCCGATGATCGGGGGGACCCACGCACGCTCGGGCATAGATCTCGAGGCGCTGACTTAGACCAACCTAGACTGGACACGTGGCACTGCCACCTGGACACAGATCTGGCTACTGACTAGACGAACACGTGGATAGACATTGGAACACACCCCGAGGTGCTGACTAGACTGAACCGAGACCGGACACATGGTGGACAACCACTGGACGATGACCAGACGTAGATGGATGAGACACGTGGCGGACTAGCCACGTGTCACTGGACCTGACACTGGCGACAAGTGGCGGCAAGCCACGTGTCGCGACCCTGACGGTCCACGTGACTGGCAGCAAAACCAGTCACGCGGTGGACTGACTGCCCGAAGGCAGTCATAGCGCTATATGCGCTTTTGCTCTTTTAAAGAGCAAATACATTGCCGCATAGGCAATGTGGGACTAAAAGTCCCGAAGGTTTTGATTTCCTTCTAATAAAGCCTCAAGACGGCTTTAAAAGGCACGATCTGTGCCTTTCTTCCCATCGGGCTCTCTAGCCCGACCGGTTGATCGGGTCGAGCTAAGGCCCTAGGCGGGGAGTCCAGGGTTCGACTCCCACCGGGTATAAAAGGCATTTTTTTGCCTCATCCAAAGCCCAGGTACAATTTAATTTTTTTTATTTTTGCATATTTAATTAAAGTTTTTTTTGTTTTATTATTTTTTTTAATAATTTAACTTTAAATAATGTTTTATTTTTAAATCAATTTCTATTAAACATTTAAATTGATTTATTTAAAACATTTATTTTAGTTTTTATTATTAATTAAAATGATTTACTTAAACTTTCTTTAAATTTTGCAAATTAAAATTAAAGAAATAAGTTTTTTTTGCAACTTTCAAATTCGAAGGTGCTTATGTTTTCTCACAAAATGGAGATATGAGACATAGCAAGAGCACATTTTTTTGTTGCAAATTAGAAAACTCTTCTCAAACCTTGTTAATTTAGCATACAAGAAAGGATCACACTTGATTTTTTTTTGCAAATTAGACAACAAGGAGACTGAAATTTTTGTAAGAATCAAAGTTCAAAGAGTGCATTTGTTTTCTCCAAGGAGATATAATACATAAAATTGCACATCTATTTTTTTTTGCAAATTTGAGAAGACCTTGTAACCTTGGGCCCATAAAAACTAAGTCGTGTGTCGACTAGTTCTGGAAGCCTTTCAAACGCGGGTCGTGTGTCGACTTGTCTTGAAAGGAGTGCTCTAAATTCTACATTTTGTAAACATTAAGGGGGGATAGAATTCAGTTTTTTGATTCTATTGTTTGCAAAATTGTAACGAAAAAGGGGGGATATTTCAGAGTAAGAAAGGTGCATTCTCGATTGAACTCGACACCTACTCTTAAAAATTGCTTGTACTAGGTGCATTTTCGGTTGCATCCGACACCTAGAGTGATTAAAATTTGGGTTGCTCTCATGTTTTGATTATTGCACTAACACTCATGTTTTTGTGTGCAATTAAACAGTCAAATACAACATTAGAAGAAGCATTTCACAAAACCCAAACTTCACTCAAAAACCATGCTAAACTTTGCATAGGTTAAAACAAGTCATTTTTTTTTACTCCCCATCAAAGGTCAAAAATCCAAATCACCTTGATTCACTCTCTTTGTTTGGCTTAATATCCTCAAATTTTTCATCCTTCTTGAAGGGTGTTAAGGCAGGTGCCATTAAATATCCTAGAGGGCAAAATCAAAAGTTTTTTCACAAACCTACCCCTTTTTTATTTGCTCTATTTGTTTGGCTTAATTTCCTCCAACTTTTCATCCCTTGGTAGGGGTGTTAAGGCAGGTGCCATTAAATATCTTATAGAGGCAAATTGAAAACAACTTCCATATACTCTTTTGAGGGTATAGTGCAAGATAGAACCATCTTAGTCCTATCAAATTTGAAACCTAAACCATGGCCATGATACACAAGTATCTCACTGAGAGCCAACTGCTCAAAGGTTCAAATTATTCAGCTTGGAAGACTAAGATGAAAGCTATCTTAACTGTAGAGGATTTGTGGTCAATAGTGGATGGAAGTGTCACTAGACCTCAATCACCTGGAGCAGATCAAAGAGACTTTGATAAAAAGGATAAAAAACTATCCTTAATGATCTTGCTAGCTATTACTGATGATATCCAACCTCATATAAGTGAAGCTAAAACTGGAAAGGAGGCATGGGATGCCTTAACTACCATCTTTGAGGGAAAGAATCAATCCACGATTCTTAACCTTCAAACACAGCTTCATACACTTCACATGAAATCTGGAGAAACAGTAGAGCTCTTCCTCTACAGAGTGGCCGATTTGAAAACAAAACTGCAAGCCTTAGGAGAAACCGTGGAAGACAAAGTCTTAATCTCAATTATTTTGAGAGCTCTTCCTGACTCCTATCGAATGTTGATTACATCCCTTCAAGTCTCTGGTAGGACAATGACTTTTGTAGAGTTGGTGAACATGCTTCAAACTGAAGAAGCTAATCAATTCCAAAGAGATGAGGCATCCAACAATGCACTTTTCTCACATAAACAACAAGGAAAGAAAAAGTGGAATCAACAACAAGGCTCTTCTTCTAACAAAAACAAAGGTCAAGGCCAAGACACTAAGAAGAAGAAGCAGTATTGTAAAATCTGTGACAAAGACACTCATCAAACCAAGAGATGTTGGTTTAAGAACAAGCCTCCCAAAGAGAAAGGTCAAAAGAAAAACCAAGGCAATGTTGCAAATGAGATGTCTAATACAGATTCTGATTCTGGTTCAGAGAAAGCACACAGAGTGCTAATTGCTAGAACAGTTTTGTAGAGGGAAAACACATGTGTCCCTTGGGCAAAAGCACCATTTTCTCTCTCTCCTCTTTTTGGCTTCATAAATAGCATAAGTATTTTGTTTGAAGACCTTGCAATAAGGGGTGCTTGTACCTCTTTTAGGCTTCATAAATAGCAAATTCTAGGTGTTTGAAGTACTTGTAACAAGAGGAGCGACTTTTTGTGATGTAAAATTGTCTAGGAGGCAATATTTGTAAAATCCTTCACAACACTCTTGTGTTGCACACTTTTTGCAATTGAGGGGGGATATAAATTTCTTTTCTTCACAATTTTTGTAAAAAGGGAAGATGGCTTATAAGGGTGCATTTTCGGCTTTGACCGACACCTTAGTCACACTTCCTTCAGAAATTAATTACACTATGTTTTGCAACGAGAAGGGGGGAACTTATAAGGGTGCATTTTTGACAGTGACCGACACCTTAGCTACCTTATCTTTTGCAAACTCATATTGTAAAATGAATGAACCTCGTATGAAGTGATCTATTCTACTACACCTAGCGATTGCAGCAGTTGGTTACCCATGCAATTCGGTTGGATGATGTGATTACCATAAGGACATTCGTTGGCGTGAAGACAAAGTGAGGAATGACCCACTTTTTGTAGAGGAGCAGCTAGAGCACTGTGACAGAGCAAAGAACCAGCAGATCAACATCTTCTTCACTGTATTGGGGCAGTTATATACTTTACCCAAATATTGTTGTATAGAGGGATATGTATGTATTACCCAAATAATGTAATAAGGGGGGATGTTAGAGTAATATTCCATTACTTGGGATATTTACCATTTACTCCACTAGGTAAAAGTGTATTTACTATTTACTTTTACCTTCTAGATATTAATTTTCTAATCCTAGGTTAATATCTAAATATCCTAGGTTAGTGGTTAAGTTAGAATTCTCTCCTAGGTTAGTAGTTAGTCACACGCAACTCCCTATTCTAATGTTAGAGGGTAGTTAGCGTTATTTGCTACTATCTTGTTAAATGTTCTATTTTATCTCCTATTTAAACCTAGACTCTCTATAGTCTAAGGTAATGATAAATCATATTATTTTGTGACTCCATTTGTCAACATCTACACCGTCAAAGTCACCCGAGGGTCACACCCAACCCTGCCCGCACCAACATTATCAATTGGATTTTGGGTACCCAATTCAGCTTTTTGGTAGGGTGGAGATTCAAACCTGGGACCTCCCTTGGAGGATTGCCCTCTCCTCTCCAACTCACCTACAACACCTGGGTACTTTAATTCATATTACATCAATATCAAGATAAATACATTAGTATCCCATGATTCACATTTCCAACTACATGAATAGATCCTTTAATTCATGTTACATAGTTGTGAGGGAACCCCATAATTCCCTCAAATGAACTCCACGTTCATATTCCAAAGGGTATCTCTTCCCTTGGTATATGCTCAAAAATCATCTCCTTCTAGGAATCCAATACCCTTGTATATCAACTATAATATTGCACATATCAACTCATTAGAGAGGATCCCATAATCCTCTCAAATGAGTTCCTATGCGGGCCTATCAGGTAGGAGATGACCCTCTCCTACTTACTCAAGGTACCACATTATTACATCATGGCATGAATTATGTTATCAACAATATATAATCCACTAATACATATTTTATCACAATCAATCCCAAGGGATGCATTATACCCTAATGAGTATCTTTTACATACCATAACTCATCCTTTATCAAAACAAAAGAAATGCAATACCCAATAATGTACTTCTAATTCATGAAATGTATTATCCATTAACATGTTATAGCCCATGAAATCAAGGAAATACATTATCCACTAATGTATTTCTAACCTATAAAATACATTATACGCTAAGATATTTCAACACATTAAATCAAAATAAAAGCATCCATTAATGTATTCCTACTCATGAATTATATTATCCACTGAAATATTAAACACATTAATTCAAGGAAATACATTATCTTTTAATGCATAATCTATATTATGAATATACTATCCAATATCATATTTCATCACATAAAATTAAATCAAGCACATTGTCCACTAATATCTATTTCCATCTCAAGAAACATATTATCCCCTAATATGTTTCAATTCATCAAATTAAATGAGATACATTATCCACTAATGTATCTTCTACTCATAAGTTCCAAATATAACTGTAGACACCAAATTACAGCCATTAATCCTCCATCCTAACCATCCCACCACCCACTTGTCCACCATACACCTTTCCCACCTTCAAAAGGCCCACTTTAGCCCTTTCCCACCATTTCCTAACCCAATTGGGCTTATTTTAATATTATTTTATATTTAATATAATATTTTATATTATATTATAATATATTTATTATAAAATATGTATTTATAAACCCAATTAACCACAACCGTTTGATCTAATCTAATCTCCACCATCCATCTTCATTAATCCATGCCACATCTAAAGTGTAATCTCAGCCTTAGGATCTGATTTAATCTTAGCCACACGATTAAAAGTGTAAGGCTAAAACCCTAAGAAAACCCTAGGCTAGATTATAAATAAGAGCATTCATAATGCTCAACCCCTAGAATACCTTGGAATGTTCTCACCCTTGGAGATATTGTTGAAGAAGCCCTTGTGAAGCAGAAGGATTGCAGAGCCATTGAAGATCCAAGCCCTAGCTTGCCATAGGACTTCCACCATTCCAACCATTCCCCACATCCATCCTCCATTGCCATCATAATTCACCATCCATATTCTATCGCCATCGTCATATCCCATCCATCGCTTTCCTCGCATCAAATCATCAGGTGTTGTTGGAGCATCCTACCTCTGAATCTGCAACAAATCAACAAAGCATCAAGTCCAACAAGGTAAATCAACATTGATTATTATTTTATTGCATAATCTATAGGTTTTTGTATGTTGTTTCATTTAGTAATAACTAGGGTTTTATTAATAACTGAGGGTCTCACTCTGTGGAGCCCTCACAGGTATTACTAACTCCTTATTTTTTTATATGTGTGCAGATCTACAGGTTTCATTCATTATTGGATAGCTTGAAGCTGGAGTGGCCCGAAATCGGATACCAAAGCCCACTCAATCTGTTGGGAGCGGAACACACTGAAGACACTCAAATATGTGTAGCTAGGGTTTCGGAGAACCCTAGAATTTATTTGTAATATTTGTATCAAAAATAATTATGTTGGATAGAATAGTTGTAACAAGGAGTTTCTCAGCTCCCCCCTTTATTATTGAATAAAATTATATTTTGTGCAACTATTGTCTCTTGAGTTATTTAATTTTATATCTGCATAGTGTCATGTTTTTAGCTTCACAAATGGTGATCACGGTGGGACCCCACAAGGGTTTCATTTACTGATTTGATTTACTTTTCTGACTTTATTTTTCTGGTCTGTTACAGGGTTTTCAAGGACGAAAAACGTACCGTTTTCCTGCACAACCTACCCCGACTGTTTTGGCCATATCTCACTCATTCGGAGTCATATTGGGCTGAAATTTTGAGGGTAGGTTCCTGACACATCATAGCATGTCTCCACAAATTTTCAGATCAATTGGAGCAGCAGGGACCATAGAAATATCTCACCAAAATGTAGGCTTTTCTGTAAGTCATTTATCCATTTTTTTGCTCATTTTGCTTTACATTTTTTTGGAGTTTTCTGCTGTGTTTTTCAGATTATGGATATAAAAGGAATATAAATTAATTAATATAGGAAATAAATCATTGTAGATTGCATCTAGGGTATTTTGTGCATACATTCACATAGTTTAAATTTCCTATTTTAAAATCTGCAAATTCGAGTGATTGCTTGCATATTTTGTTTGCATTTGAAACTAAAGAGCATCCTTAGAAGTTGCATTTTTAAGAGTTAAAGATTGCTTTATTTTACACATCTAAGTAGGAACAGTATTTAGACACAAAAATTAATCCTGCCCTAGGCTGGCCCCTTTGGCAGAGAGGTGGACGAACCCTCTGGTTGCTCATTTGGTATCATTTGTAGGCAGGGGGTTTTGAGCGGTGTACTCCACACTCTTTAGGTGAAATTTGCATCCTGATATTGGCTTCTGATTTAGATGAGTAAAATTGGTAATATTTAGCATTTTTTGAACACAATAAAGAACATGAAACTTTAAAATTAATCACACACTACACATTTTACTCAAAAATAGTAGTGGTTGGATTTCATCACCAACCATTGCTTGAGATTTGGTGATGGTGGGCATCATTTCCATCCACCAATATCTGCCTTAGACACCATAGGTCACCCCCGAGCAAACTTTTTGGAGGTCATTACCAACAAGAATCTCGTTGCCCCAGCCAGCCATAGTTTTTCACCTTTGTTTTTTTTATTAAGCAATATTAGGGTACATCAAAACACACAAGCCTATCACTCTAAAAAGAATTTCACATTAACAAAGAAAATAATTAATGAACGAGGTAAGCCACATAAGGTGAAACTTAGCATTGATTGTTTTCTTTCATTTTAAAATTTTGTACGAGTCTTTCAGTTTGTGTTTATTTTGATAAGCTATAAATTTTGGTTTAAATACTTTATGGTATTAACAAGACATCAGAAGAAAGTAATAAACCAAAACTACTTAATGGAAAACATTCCCCATTCTCCCACTACTTTGGTGGTAAACCCATCCAGTGTGGTACAGACTACTTCGTCTGGACCTCCATATCCATCCCTTCCACAAAATGTGGAACAACACACAACCCACATAGACATGGATAAAGTGAAGGCCATCTACAGGTCTTCCAACTATGTCTTAGAGCCCCTTAGCCAAGAGGGTTTTGAACAACCTGAATTGGCTGCATCTTGCCCAACCCAAGGACATCCTAATTCTGCTTATGAATATGGTATGCCTTCTTCCCCAAGCCCATCATATCAAAATCCAAACCCTTCATTCACCAACACCAACACCTATTCAAACCCCTTGTATGAGGAGTATGTCAATGCTACCTCACAAGTACCCACCCCCAAGTTGCCACATCAAGTGCAACTTGCTCCATGCCCATTGCCTCCAATCCATCCTCATCAATCCCTTCATCCTCCAACCTAGCCATGACCATGTCCCTATCCACCATGTCAGATCAAGAACTTCAGGACACATTAGGTCTTGTGAACAGATTGCTCTTACAGTAAATAAAGGCTAAGCAACAAGTTCATGAAGACCCTATGCTCCATGTTGTTCCAACCCAACCCATAGTAACCAACCAAAACCCAAATTGGATACCCCAATATTTGGTGGTGTCCATTTCCATACCTCCATCAACCCATTCCATTCCTATGAGTCCACCCATCCATAGTCCTCATACATCATATCCTTTTCTTCATTCACAATAATTTCCTCACCAACCTCATCATCATCAAATTCATTCCATGCCCCCAATTCATCACATCTCCAACAACACACGCAATATCATCCCTTCATTAATCCATTCACCACATCTCAAGTCACTCAACAAGCCAACCAAGGCTTACAATCAGATTGTCAACACACTAAAATTCTACAATAAATCTTAACTCGACTCATCAACATTGAGTTACAGTTGAGTCATCTTCAGCAACCACAACAGTTGACACATCAAAGTTCACAATCCACATCCTAGGTTTTTACACCTGTACCACAAATTCAAAGTCCAACACAATTGGACACAAACACCCTCATCGCAACTACACAAGACTTTCAAAATCTTATGCAACCATTTTTCAAAGGCTTTATGAAGCACAAAATATTGTACTACCAAAAATCAAAGCAAGTGATCTTAACAAGCCACATGGAAAAAATTATAAGGAACACTTGTACTGTCCTTATCATTGAAAATCAGGCCATAACATCAACGATTGTAAAGTATTCAAAAATGTTGTCCAAGACCTTATTGATCTAAAAATATTTTCCACAAAAAGTCCAACCAACTCATCTAATCAGGACATCGGTACCAACTCAATCACCAAGGAAAGTGGGGACTCTCAGGATATCACATCCTCCTAGTCATCTTCACAACAAACCTACCCCTTCTACATTCAATTTTAAAAATCTCCAAAGGTCTTAATCCCTTTGGTCACACATCAATTTTCAAAATACCCAAAGGGTCTTAACCCCTTTGGTCACATTCAATTTCAAAAATCCCCAAAGGTCTTAACCCCTTTGGTCACATTCAATTTTCAAAAATCCCCAAAGGGTCTTAACCCCTTTGGTCACATTCAATTTCAAAAATCCCCAAAGGTCCTAATCCCTTTGGTCACACATCAATTTTCAAAAATCTCCAAAGGTCTTAACCCCTTTGGTCACATTCAATTTCAAAAAGCTCCAAAGGCCTTAACCCCTTTGGTCACATTTCAATTTCAAAAAGCTCCAAAGGCCTTAACCCCTTTGGTCACATTCAATTTCAAAAAGCCCCAAAGGTCTTAATCCCTTTGGTCACATTTCAATTTCAAAAAGCTCCAAAGGTCTTAACCCCTTTGGTCACATTTCAATATCAAAAAGCTCCAAAGGACTTAATCCCTTTGGTCACATTCAATTTCAAAAAGCTCCAAAGGTCTTAACCCCCTTTGGTCACATTCAATTTCAAAAAGCCCCAAAGGTACCCAATTCCTTTGGTCATAAGCTTACTAGGTTAGGGGGAGTAGAAAAACCCGAGCCAATGAACATCATACACTTGAAAGCGTTCCATGCTTACTGTGATTACTATATATGTATATATATACATGGCTAAAAAAAAAAAAATCAAAAACAACAAAAACAAATTGCATTTACATAGGCATGCTTTCATATAGGAATATTTACATGCATTTTTCACGCTGGCATTCATACATATAGGTATTTTTACATACATACTTGCATTCATTACATTTCACATGCATTCCACTATATTCATTCATTGTACAAATTGCATTCATCCCATCCCATGTTCAATGATCTTGCATAGTAATGATGATATGGCCATAAACAAAAAGTCAAGTTATAACAATTGGGGGTACCTAGTTTAAAGCAATCATGCGACTTTCACAAAAGACATAAGCCAACAATACCATATGTCAAAATCACAAAGCCTAGATTTTTAGTCACTCAGCCATTACTAGTGTAGCAAGCAACCTCCAAACGGATGTCCGATTTTCTTTAGGACCAAAAACACTCTTTATACACTAAGAAAGTCTTGAGCATTGCCGATTGATTCTGAATACAATCCTGAACCAACCACATTTCCTCACATCTTAAGAACATTTTGAGTTAAGGAGGGTTAGTACCATACTTGGGTAGCACCTTGAGGCAAAAAGGAGATATCCCTCGCTTGTCCCATCATGCAACATAGTCCAAAAATAGTGGTTTTCACCACTACCACAATTGTTCTCCAAACATAAACATAAAAACATAGAGTAGTAAGGATAGGGTCAACATTCTCATCACACTTCGGTTGAGAATCCGATTCCCCAAAGCTCTATACAAAATTAACAAATTAAATCCAAAACACCCCTGATCCCTAAAGTTGTAAGGATCGTACTACACGTCCCTGAGAAGGATGGGTAGTCATCCCCAAGACCTGAAAGATCAATCCCATTGGACTATGGAGTGAATCTCCACCGGGGCTATAGATGCCTGACTGGCAGTGGAGTAAGCTCATGTGAGGCGACATGTCTCTCTCGCAAAAAGAGAGACCTCTGACCGCACATAAGGACAGGCTAGCCTCTGGGTCATCTCCATAACAGGTCATGCCTAATTTACTCATAATGGGTTAATGAACTTCACATGCACACACACTGGTGCTTGATTGGATAGGGTCATTGTCACGCTCAAGATTTGGTACATGAACCTCACTTGCACACACATTGGTCCTAAAGAAAGTTAGACAACCTTAGTGAGTTTGGTTGAGGACACTAGTATGTTTGAGTCTTTGAAAATCCTGCAGTACTCATTCCATATCAACATCCATATATTTTTCCATATCAACATCCATATCTTCTTTCATGTCAACATCCATGTCTTCCATAGTCAAGTTGCATAACACCACCAAATTCGGTACCCCCGATGGCTAAACAATGGACAACAAAAATGGCCAAGAAAAATTTTGAACTATAAAAGATCATACGAACAACATGCATTCCTATCATATAAGTTTACATTCATTTACCATTAGCTTGCATTAATCAGCCATATAAGCATTTGCCATTGCATTTATATTCACCATGTAGCTTGCCTTAGTCATCCATATAAACATTTCACATGCACATCATATTTAGCTTACATTAATATAAGCATGTCGCTACATTAATCATCCATAAAACATGCATAAAACATTCATAAAATAGGCATTGCATTCACACAAAAATACAACACAAAAATCAAAGCCATGTATATATATATCTAACTCGCATATGCAAATATCGCTAGAAAGTTCAAACATCATCACAACTAGGGGGTGCTCAAGGTTTCACACCTTTCCCCCAATCAAGCAAACAAGATCACAAATCAAGGGTGCTCAAGGTTTCACACCTTTCCCCCAATCAAACAAACATCAACACAACTTGGGGGTGTTCAAGGTTTCACACCTTTCCCCTAATCAAACATCATCACAACTAGGGGGTACTCAAGGTTTCACACCTTTCCCCCAATCAAGAAAACATCAACACAACTTGGGGGTGTTCAAGGTTTCACACCTTCCCCACCAATGCAATAAACAATTCAATCATGCAATCACATCACATCATCAACAAGTCAATCATTCAATCACATCGCATCATCAACAAGTCAATTGCCAGGTTCAAAAGAACGTTCTTTTATCAAAGGTTGCACCCTTTCCTAATCACACACAAACAACAAAAAAATTTCCAAAAAACACATCAAAACAAAAAACAAAAAACAAACCCTCTAAACCACATCAACAACAAACAAAATCCAATTCAGTCAAATACCATTCAAAAAGTGCTTTTGTTAAAGGTTGTGCCCTTTGCCTTGCAAATCACATCATCAACAAGTCAATTGCCAGGTTCAAAAGACTACATTCTTTTGTCAAAGGTTGTGCCCTTTACCTTGCATTCAAATCATCCACATCACTTGCTAGGTTCAAAAGACTGCGTTCTTTTGTCAAAGGTTGCACCCTTTGCCTTGCATTCACATCATCCTAATAGCAAAAATCCCTTCATCTATTGGGGCAAAAATAGATAACACTTACATTTAACATCATCTATTCATTTATCATTATGCAACATTCATAAGTGAACCTTGTATTTAGTGGTTTATCCTAGAAACCTGGTTGTAGTGATTGGTTATCCATGCAATCCAGTAGGATGGATAGATTACCATAAGGACACTTACATCATCAAAAATCCCTTTATCTATTAAGGGCAAAGAACAGACATAATCATTTCATTTTTCATCATCAAAAATCCCTTTATATGTTAAGGGCAAAGAACAGACACAAATCATATTATTTTCATCATCAAAAACCCCTTTATCTATTAGGTAAAAAATAGATACATTCATCATGTTTACACATTTCACAAACCCCTTTATTTGTTAGGGCAAAAACAGATAAACTTATCACATATTACAAATTGAAAATCCCTTCATTTATTGGGGCAAAAATAGATAACATTCACATTCAACATTATCTATTCATTTATCATTATGCAACATTCATAAGTGAACCTTGTATTTAGTGGTTTATCCTAGTTATCCATGCAATCTAGTAGGATGGATAGATTACCATAAGGACACTTACATCATCAAAAATCCCTTTATCTATTAAGGGCAAAGAACAGACATAATCATTTCATTTTTCATCATCAAAAACCCCTTTATCTATTAAGGGCAAAGAACAGACACAAATCATCTTATTTTCATCATCAAAAACCCCTTTATCTGTTAGGGCAAAAATAGATACATTCATCACGTTTACACATTTCAAAAACCCCTTCATCTGTTAGGGCAAAAATAGATACACTTATCACATATTACAAATTGCAAAAATCCCTTCATCTGTTGGGGCAAAAATAGATAACACTTACATTTAACATCATCTATTCATTTATCATTATGCAACATTCATAAGTGAACCTTGTATTTAGTGGTTTATCCTAGAAACCTGGCGGTTGCAGCGACTGGTTATCCATGCAATCCGGTAGGATGGATAGATTACCATAAGGACACTTACATCATCAAAAATCCCTTTATCTATTAAGGGTAAAGAACAGACATAATCATTTCATTTTTCATCATCAAAAACCTCTTTATCTATTAAGGGCAAAGAACAGACACAAATCATCTTATTTTCATCATCAAAAATCCCTTTATCTATTAGGGAAAAACAGATACATTCATCACGTTTACACATTTCAAAAACCCCTTCATCTGTTAGGGAAAAATAGATACACTTATCACATATTACAAATTGCAAAAATCCCTTCATCTATTGGGGCAAAAATAGATAACATTCACATTCAACATTATCCATTCATTTATCATTATGCAACATTCATAAGTGAACCTTGTATTTAGTGGTTTATCCTAGAAACCTAGTGGTTGTAACGACTAGTTATCCATGCAATCCAGTAGGATGGATAGATTACCATAAGGACACTTACATCATCAAAAATCCCTTTATCTATTAAGGGCAAAGAATAGACATAATCATTTCATTTTTCATCATCAAAAACCCCTTTATCTATTAAGGCAAAAATAGACACAAATCATCTTATTTTCATCATAAAAAACCCCTTTATATGAACACCTTCATCTATTAGGTCAAAAACAGATACACTTATCACATATTAAAAATTGCAAAAATCCCTTCATCTGTTGGGGAAAAATAGATAACATTCACATTCAACATCATCCATTCATTTATCATTATGCAACATTCATAAGTGAACCTTGTATTTAGTGGTTTATCCTAGAAACCTGGCGGTTGCAATGACTAGTTATCCATGCAATCCGATAGGATGGATAGATTACCATAAGGACACTTACATAATCAAAAACCCCTTTATCTATTAAGGGCAAAGAACAGATAATCATTTCCTTTTTTAGCATAAAAATCCCCTTTATATATTAAGGGCAAAGAACAGACACAATCATTTTAGTTTACATCATCAAAAACCCCTTTATCTATTAAGGGCAAAGAATAGACACAAATCATTTCATTTTACATCATCAAAAACCCCTTCAACTGTTAGGGCAAAAATAGATCATATTTACATTCAACATCATCAATTCATAAGTGAACTCTACATTGAGTGAAATCATCGCATTTCTTCATCCAACATGCTTCCATCACCATATTTCATCTATCATTATCAATCATAAAATTTGTCAAGTTCAAGTAGCATACAAGTGAACCTCGTATCTAGTGGGTTATTCTACAAACTCGATGATTGCAACGATGGGAATCCATGCAATTCGGTAAGATGAATAGCCTACCATAAGGACACTTGACCATGATCATAATCAATTATCTCATTGTCTAAGATCACAATCACATTGGGTACTTCACATTTTGGAGTGAAACCTTGCCAAGAACAATTTGCATAACTGACGTCATTGATGGCCTAGTTCATGAGGCTTAACACATGAACAAAAACTCAAATTTCATCATTTTTCTTCAAAAAACTAATGATAGGCACTAGCTAGGATGATTAGTTCCAATTGTGAGAATAGTCACCAGCAGGCTATCCATGGTTCTTTTTTTTTTTTTATCTGCATCATCATACTTGCATATCAATGGCATCAGAGAGCACACTATTCAACAACATCGAATCACCACCAAATTTGGGGCAACCACAATTTGATTATGATTCTCCCACAATGGGATACATCTTACATGATCATGACATCTACACTTGACAAAACCCCCTTTCCACCATTGGGGCAAAAATGGTATCACATTTTACATCATTCATATCATCCATAACATTTTACATCATTCATATCGTCTACAATCACATCGCATTTCACATCATTCATTCATCATTTGCACATATTCACCACATATTTCATCACTTGCACAATTTCATTTTCAATTGGCTTGTGAGAATTTTCTCATTCGCCAATTGAGGGGGTAAGCTACGCAAAATTCCAAAATTATTTATTCTTTTGCCTTCAATGCTAGTGCTCAAATTCCAACAAGAGAAGCTGCTTTTGTACCCGTAACCCAGGCAGGTGTCTCGTATTTTTGCACCATATTGTGTTTTACGCAACATGGTACAAAAAGGGGCATCTGTAGACACCAAATTACAGCCATTAATCCTCCATCCTAACCATCCCACCACCCACTTGTCCACCATACACCTTTTCTTCCATCCTTCAAAAGGCCCACTTTAGCCCTTTTTCACCATTTCCTAACCCAATTGGGCTTATTTTAATATTATTTTATATTTAATATAATATTTTATATTATATTATATTTAATATAATATTTTATATTATATTATAATATATTTATTATAAAATATGTATTTATAAACCCAATTAACCACAACCATCTGATCTAATCTAATCTCCACCATCCATCTTCATTAATCCATGCCACATCTAAAGTGTAATCTCAGCCTTAGGATCTGATTTAATCTTAGCCACACGATTAAAAGTGTAAGGCTAAAACCCTAAGTAAACCCTAAGCTAGATTATAAATAAGAGCATTTGCATAATGCCCAACCCCTAGAATACCCTAGAATGTTCTCGCCCTTGGAGATATTGGTGAAGAAGCCCTTGTGAAGCAGAAGGATTGCAGAGCCATTGAAGATCCAAGCCCTAGATTGCCATAGGACTTCCACCATTCCATCCATTCCCCACATCCATCCTCCATTGTCGTCATAATTCACCATCCATATTCTATCGCCACCGTCATATCCCATCCGTCACTTTCCTCGCATCAAATCATCAGGTGTTGTTGGAGCATCCTACCACTAAATCTGCAATAAATCAACAAAGCATCAAGTCCAGCAAGGTAAATCAACATTGATTATTATTTTATTGCATAATCTATAGGTTTTTGTATGTTGTTTCATTCAGTAACAACTAGGGTTTTATTAATAACTGAGGGTCTCACTCTGTGGAGCCCTCACAGGTATTACTAACTCCTTATTTTGTTTATATGTGTGCATATCTACAGGTTTCATTCATTATTGGATAGTTGTTGAAGCTGGAGTGGCCCGAAATTGGATACCAAAGCCCACTCAATCTGTTGGGAGCGAAACACATTGAAGACACTTGAATCTGTGTAGCTAGGGTTTCGGAGAACCCTGGCATTTATTTGTAATATTTGTATCAAAAATAATTTTGTTGGACAAAATAGTTGTAACAAGGAGTTTCTCAGCTCCCCCCTTTATTATTGAATAAAATTATATTTTGTGCAACTATTGTCTCTTGAGTTATTTAATTTTATATCTGCATAGTGTCATGTTTTTAGACAAAGTAGTTTGTACCTCATTGGATAGATTTACCACTGAAGTAGCAGGGTGATTGGAAGTGTTTTCCATTAAGCTATTTTGATTTATTACTTTCTTTTGATTTCTTGTTAATACCATAAAGTAAATAAACCAAAATTTATAGATTATCAAAATAAACACAAATTGAAAGACTCGTACAAAATTTTAAAATGAAAGAAAACAATCAATGCTAAGTTTCACCTTATGTGGCTTACCTTGTTCGTTAATTATTTTCTTTGTTAATGTGAAATTCTTTTTAGAGTGATAAGCTTGTGTGTTTTGATGTACCTTAATCTTGCTTAATAAAAAAAAACAAAGGTGAAAAACTATGGCTTTATAAATATACTATCCACTAGCATATTTCATCACATCGAATCAAATCAAGCACATTATCCACTAATATCTATTTCCATCTCAAGAAAAATATTATTCCCTAACATGTTTCAATTCATAAAATTAAATGAGATACATTATCCACTAATGTATCTTCTACTCATAAGTTCCAAATATAACCTTTCATTTAACTAAGGTCTTGACATCAATAAAATATCCTTCCATTAAATCAAATCTATATACTAAGGTTCTAATTAAAATTTCTTCACAAATTTGATTCCATAAAACACTCAATCTCTCCATGAGATTGATCCCATTAATATACTCAATTTCTCTGTAAAATTGATCCACAAAAACCTCTCAATTTCTCCATGAAATTTATCTCAAAGCCTTCCAATTTCTCAATGAAATTGGTCTAACGATTACCCAATTTATTCGTAAAATAGGTTCCAAACCCATCCAATTCCTCCACAAAATTGGTGTATAGTCCCCACAAATTATTTTATTATTAGGCATTCGATATTTTCCACAAAGAGGCCTAACTAAACATTCATTCTTTCCAATCAAAGCTATAATTTAAACCATGATAAACGATACCAAAGCAAAGTATATGTCTCTAAGGTGGAGGGTTGTGCACTGGCTACAAATGGAAAACATGATCACCTCAAAACCAAGGGAGAGGTAAAAAATATCAACACTAAGACCTTCTGGTAAGCTAACCTTAGACTAAACATGGTATAAATCATTATTTATATCCAAAGGTAAACATCTCAATCTGGCAATGCCCAAATGATAAGCACAGAGTAAAAGTAGTAGTATCGATACAGCCAAATCCAGTTGTGGTTCAATTCTCACAGGACTCGTAAGGGATTTCTTAGGCTCAAATGATGCAATACAAAGTTTGGGATGGTTCCATGGGCATGGCACCAAATAAATAGGTGTACATGCAGTTTATACTATGAACATGATCCCTTCACAAGTAAACAAAAAAGAGGATCTAGCCCCACCCTTGATTCCTAAGAACAATAGGCCAAAGGAAGGTCGAATACAAGCCAAAAAAAACTTGTTAACCAACACAGTCATTATGGCTAGAAAAAAATCTATATCAAGAATAAAGTGTTCCAACAGGTATAATAATAAACCTACCTGATGCAAACACAAATCTAGGAATATAGTCCCTATTGTCTACAACTCCATTTTTTCCTTCTTCCTTCCTCCTTATCCATTCCTTCCTCCCAACATTCAAGCTTCCTCCCCAATACATCCTATTTTTCCAAGGATACCTGACCCTTTTCCTTAGGTGATATGGGAGGGTAGATCTCCCTTATGGAAGCCTCCTCACTCAGTCCCAGTTGGCCTGAGTTCACACATTTCTTTCACAAAAATGGCCATCATTCCCTATGGAAGATTGCACATTTACCTCATATAGAAAGTTAAAGGAGGTTTTTATATTTAAAAATATATTTTAAATTCCCTATTCTCCTACCATAATAATGAGAGCATCATTAGCAGTAAACTATTTATAAATTAATTGTTTTGGTTATAAATTTTTGAAAGCAATATTGAAACAAATATACATCCTTTACCTTTCCAAACAAAATAAATATTCTAACAAATCCATTAGTAAATTGTTAGCCTACTATTGTGATGGTTAGTCATTCTACTCAAACCATTAAATGCGTAAATAATACCAGTTATTTTCTTGGGCTAGACCATTTAAAAGTATCATCAAGTAGACATTACATTGTTAGCCCAAAAGCATCCACCTGTAAATATGGTTAGCCCTACAACCATTATAAGGACATAGTAGCATCATAGACATAAATCACAACTAAATATGACATTGTATCCAAGCATATCCATAGCACCATCAAATTTAGACATTAAAATAATAAATCCAATTGTATTGTTTCCTTATCAAGGGTCCAATAGGGGCGGGTCATGACATCCTACCCCCTTGGACTAAACACACTCCCATGTGTTTCCCTACAACACAAAGCATATATAATCATGAACATTGGTTTTCCTTACCCCCACTTTCCATAGTGGCATATAGTTCAAATAGTGGTCTTAATGGATCTTGCTTTGCCCTATCACCTGCATCATAGAGATAGTTTAAACACAAATAGGATTATCATCATATTATTTTGATAATGTCAGATACTCACTCACTTCATGTGATAATATATGCAATAGTACTATCATATACTGATAGTAACCACGCTACCATGTAAGATGTCCTTCCAGTATCATCATCATCAACTAATGATATAATATGGCCACACTCACTCCATGTAAGGTGTCATTCCATGGTATCATCATTTTTTGATGATAAAAATGGCCACACTCAATCCATGTGAGGTGCAATTCCAAGGTATCATCATCCACTGATGATAAAAAT